>JAKZAP010000005.1:11564320-12164320 GCA_023053575.1 Branchinecta lynchi
ATCCGATCTGTCCTATCTGAACATGTCGCCCAATTTCCTGTTCCCCCGACTTGAAGTGTGACATCTGAGACAGGAGGTCTTTCCAAATATCAAGTTTCATTAAGATCCAATTCCCCGTTCAGAAGTTATACATACGTCAATATTCCGGATTCCCCCTCCACCACTCCCCCCAGGGTGGTCGGATCAGGAAAATGATAATTTCCCAGTCAGTTTGGCGGGGTCCCTGATATGCCTACCAAGTTTCATCCTCCTAGCACATCTGGAAGTGCCCTAACTCGAGATGAGTGGACTGACCGACCGAAAGGTGACCGGTATATGGCACTTGAGCGGAGCTGCAAGTGCCATAACAAGAAAAAAGAAAAAAGAAACAACGGAAAGAAAAAAACATACTTCGATAACTACGAACTCGGAACAAACAGAAATGAACAAGATGGAATGACTCCTGACATTCAGTAGAGAAATCACTAATACGCTTCTCAATAACTCCCGCCTCAATAACCTCCCGCCCCAATAATGGGGCGGGGGGTTATTGAGGCATCCCCCCTATGCCTCACCATCAACATGGTAGAATAGATTCACAGGTTATTGTGTGGAAAATCTGCAATCTGTGTCCTAGGTAATACACCATATGACCAAGATATGACTAAGTCCAAAACACGCCAGTGATTCTCAGGAAAAACGAGAAAACGTCTCACTAACGACTCAAACTCAACAACTCAAATCATGTGTCAGCAAATTACAGCAATCTTTAGGATCAGATGTGATACCGCTTCCGGCTCTTCCGCTACGTACCCGGCGATTTTGCATCGACAAGGAGAGTTAGTCATCAAGAGTAATTCTTTGGTTTTGCATGAGTTTCAGCAGCAGAAACTGTAAGTGACCCACTCCCTTATAGATCCGACGTCTACAAAAGTGTTGATTGTGATACAATGGGGGACTAATAGAAACTAGTCCACTTGGAGCGCTGAACCGTGATTAGGCCAATTGGTGGACGGCCCTCAAAAAAGATCTTGAGCCTGTAGGCGGTTTCCGTCACTTCGGCAGAAGATGGGACATTTCGCCCAAGGACTGGCGCAAGATAGAGGCTCACGGACGCCGGGTTAAACGGCAATCGTCTGGTCCCATTATAAGCACAAGTAAAGTATTACCTTGTTGGTGAGCCAGAACAGATGGTGATTTTACATGAGGCCGAAATTAACGACTTGACTAGGATGAAACAGCCGAAGTTCGGATACGGGCGTTGAGCTAAGTACAAACCAGAGGCTGATTCGCAATAGCACGGATGACTTAAATCCCCTTAAAGGACACCTGAATGAAGAGTACCAAGTATCATCCCTATCTGTATGACTTCCGTTAACAATAGTGTTTCCAAGCTATGAGTTTTGCTCCATTTTGCATCTGTCCTCATTTCAGTACCGAACAATTTTAGAAATGAACAAAAAGGTGAACTCCAGAATTAAAAAATAAGGGTTCCGGGTGACCGACTTCGATACCTGATTTTTTTTTGAATTTTTTGACGTAAGAAGCATTCTAGTGGGTCAACTCCAAGCAGAGATACCTCATAAAGTCTGATTCCATTGGCTCCTTTGATGAGACCCCTCATTCGTTCCGTCATGTTGATGCTGTAGTCTTGCGGGAATGGCACCGACGCAAAAACTCGTAACACAACATCAACGTTGTTTACAAAAGTGACCCATAGAAGAAATTCTGGAGGTGTTGACTAAATTGTGACGGAATTCCAAACAAAACACAAACAACAAACAAACAAAAAAAGACAGAAGAACTGAGTGAAAAGGAAATGTCCAAGACCAGAGTGTGTTGCTACCCTGGTTGTACGCCCACTGTTGGAATAGCTTTCTTTTCTTGGCCAAGTAGTGAGAATAGGGAGCATAGAGAAGAAATTCTTGAAGCTCCATTAAACAACACACACAAAAAGACAGCTGAACTGAGTGAAATGGAAATGTCCAAGACCAGATGTGTTGCTACCCTCGTTGTAAGCCCACTGTTGGAATAGCTTTCTTTTCTTGGCCAAGTAGTGAGGAGAATAAATTTTCTAAGTACAGTGTTTGGGAAAATTTTGTCAAGAGCAAACACCCAATTTCTGTCTCCCAACAATTGGAGGCTTCAGATTTTTGTGTGTACATTCCTTTGAACCTGATTTTCTGAGTTCCTGTCAGGATTATACAGGAGGACAGTATTAAAAGACTTGCTGAGCATGCAGTGCCAACCATGCTCAATTCATCAGGTTCTCAGGCATTTTCAAATTCAGTGTCAGTTCCAGTCATGCACAAATCCTCAATTTTTGGGCATGGTGCCCCAACGTCTGGGCATGCCTGAACGTATGGGCATGGTACCCATACGTTGGAGCACCATGCTCTGGAGCATGGGCATGGTACCCCTGTGAAATTTGGATAAACTGAGACTGGTTACATACCTAAATAGGGCCTTCTCCCTGTCCTAGATCAAAAGATACCTGATTTCACTGTCTATACAACCTCATTTTCCAATGTCCAAAATGTTAGAGCACTTTCAAGATACAGAGAGTTTTGTGGAGACCACTTCTTTCCCAGTGGGTTTACCCTATCCTTTTACAAGTAGTTGCCATTAGGTTACTCAATCCTTTTCCATGTTGTCAAAAAGTCAAAAGTCAGAGTAAAAACAGGTAAAAAAAAACAACTCAAAAATACAAATAAAAGGCAAACAATCTAAAGAAAATATTTGCTCCAGTGAACAGATTGAAAAGCTTGCCTCATCCATGCTACCTACCAGCAACTTTCTGAAAAAGGATAGGATAAGCCCACTAGAAGAGAAGTGGCCTCCAAAAAACTCTCTGTATCTTGGAAGTGCTCTAACATTTTGTAAATTGGAAAATGAGGTTGGATAGACAGTGAAATCAGGTATCTTTTGATCTAGGACAGGGAGAAGGCCCTATTTAGGTATGTAACCAGTCTCAGTTTATTCAAATTTCACAGGGGTACCATGCCCATGCTCCAGAGCATGGTGCTCCAACGTATGGGTACCATGCCCATACGTTCGGGCATGCCCAGACGTTGGGGCACCATGCCCAAAAATTGAGGATTTGTGTATGACTGGTCAGTTCCACCTCCAGATAGGCATGTGTCAACTCTTGGTGTAACTCCTGCTGTAATAGATCAGGCCCAGGACAGTCAGAACATCCCTTGCCCAAGTGCTTCGTTCAATTCAACAACCTATGAGTGCCTCTCAGCGTCATGCCACTTGAGTGACCATGATTACTTCTCTGTGATGCTGCTGTGAAGGAAGTTTCAGTTTCATCCCATGGAGCAGAGGATTCTCGCGAGATCTGGTAAGCCAAACGGTTTTTGCAGGTAATTTTTGTCCTGAAAATGTGAGCGATCAAGGTCTGCCAAAATTTTTACCCAGGAAATGCTTCAGGGGTCGCTGGGAGAAGTAGGGTCGCAGGACTAGTTGTCCAACAAAAATCTTTGAATTACCTTAAAAGTGGCATCTTTCAACTTAGAAACTTGAAATTTACGCTAGCTGCATTTTTGTTACTTTTCTCTGTAAGTCGGTCAACCGACCTATTTATCGCTACTGAGTGTTTATTGATCTCATTGGTCAGTTTGAATGAGCTCTACAAAATAACAAGAAAAAAAGGCATCTGGCATCTTCCTGTTGCCAGCAACATCTCTCCAATGATGATTTTGATTTTCGTGCCCCGCCAAGAACGTAGGTCTGTCGGAAGGAGCTCCCACCTCAGTCCTTGGCAGGTTAACCAACCAGCAAACAGAGACGGTTGAAGACCCAGAAATAAACAGCTTATTAAAAGCTCTGACTCCAAACTTTGTGATGGAACCGGGTTTTAAAGGCTCAGATACCATACACTTATTCCTGAAGTGTTATACAATTGTTGCATTTTTGCAGATACCATGGTATCTGATACCACAGTCTAAAGTCGTTTTTGCAGTTATTATGGTATCTGGCCAGTTACTGTGGTATCAGATATTCAGATACCACAGTCCGACCATAGGAACTGGTCACGGTATTCTAGGCCAAAGCATTTTCTTACTGAATGAACCATTCAGGTAGCATCTAAAAAATGTGGTCAGGGACTTCTAAGAAACTATGTTGTCATACTTCTTGGTGAGGTCACAATTAAATTTTGGGGTAATTCTGATAACTAAATAATTGACGAGCAAATTCAATCATTGATAATGGTTTCTCTTTTAGATTGAAGTGCAGTCAAGCCTTCTGAAATTTAGAATACAGTCAGCCGAGATCAACCCATAGTCAGTACCATCCATAAAGCAAAGGACACAGACGTATGTACCCATGGAACTTTCTGCATCTATAGAGACTTTGTCATCAGAACAGTTACAGGAATCCGCATGGCTTGGAAGACAATCACATTAGGTAAGTTTTTAACTCAAAACGTAACTTACAAGGGCTTCAATGGTTTTCTATTCAAAGGACCCATGACATCAATAGAAACCTTACTGCATCCAAGTAACTGATGGCTGTAAATATTTTGCCTGTAGCTAATGATAAGAGTTTAATTTTGTATTATCTTTCTTGCTTGAAAGTAGGTGCTGTTTAGGATGGGAATATGTTCAACATTTTGGATATCAGTTTACAAATGCGTCCTCCCTGCAAACATTTGAATGGCTTTTATTCGTACTGCCTTTCTTGCTCTTTACTAGTTGCTACTTAAGATGGAATATTCAGTACCTGAAATCTTTCTTGCCCTGATCCTTGACCAGAACAGCGGATCTGTTTGTGAGAAGCATAAGCTAGAGATTTGATTTGTTTTGATGTTTAAATTTTTTTTCATCCACACCAGAGCTAAATAACACTAGGAAGTACCACCAAGACTTGACCAAATTGACACACATTCAAATAGCAGCGATACTAGCAGCCTTAGTGGTAGAGAACGTCCCTACTAAAACTTTTTGCAACATTGCAAAAATGATACAGCTTCCATTGTTTCCTTGGTGTTTGCAGACCCCACCTTTGCATAAATTTCTTAACCCGCAAGTTTGTCTCGCTTTAAATGCCGCAAGTGTAGTGAGCGGCGCTAACGACTATGGCCCGTTTGCGAAAATAACACTAGGGAGTAGCAGCAAGACTTGACAAAATTGAAAGATACTCGAATAGCAGCAATACCACCACCCCTAACGGTAGAGAATGTCCCTACTGAAACTTATTCAGTTTTCACTAACGCTGGCTCCGATAACTTCATATTCTGAACATTGCAAAAAAAATGATGTAGCCTCAGTTGTTTCCACGGTGTGGGCAGACCGCACCTTTGCTTTAGAGATTCCTTAACCCGCAAGTTTGTCTCACTTCAAGTGCTGCAAGCATAGTGGGCGGCGCTACAAGTCTGGACCATTTGCAAAGCATGGAAAGCATAGGTCTTGGCGCTGCTCCCTAGTGTTATTTACTTACAAATTTTCAGGCTCTTGTTTCATTTTTACTACCTTTCTTGCTCAGAGGCAGTTGCTATTTGGATGAGAGTATTTAATTTCTTACGGTCATCAGTTACAAAATTCGTTCTCATTACATTGCAAACAAATTATGTCAACCTTTTCCTCGGTGTGTGGAGACCGCACCTTTGCTTACTAGAAAATGTAGCTTACTTATCCATTTTGCACCGTCAAATATGATTCACAGTCAGCTTGGGCTGAAGGAACATCTATTTACTAGAAATTTCTTAACCCGCAAGTTTGTCTCGCTTTAAATGTCGTTAGTGTAGTTGGTGGCGTTACGAGTATGGCCCATTTTATAAAGCACAGAAAGCATAGGTCTTGGCGCTACTCCCTAGCGTTATTTTGCTCTGATCCGCACACAACTTTCAGTCTTTCTTTAATTTTTATGGCACTTGCCTTCCGGCCAAGTGCCATATACCGATCACTTTTCCGTCGGTCTGTCGGTCGTCTTAGTCCGGTGTTTGCGAGTTAGGGTACTTCCAGATATGCTAGGACGATGAAACTTGGCAGGCGTATTATGGACCCGACCAAACTAAGTCGAAAATAGTCACTTGCCCGATCCGACCATCGTGGGGGGAGGGAGGGGAGCCGGAATCCGGAATTTAGTTGGCATGCATAACTTTTGAACGGGTTATCGGATCTTAATGAAAGTTGATATTTGGAGAGACCTCATGTCTCAGATGTTCCATTTCAAGTCCGGACCAAATCCGATGAATGTGGGGGGGGGGGGGCGCAGGGGGGGGGACCGGAAATCATATGACAAGCTTAAAGTGGAGGGATCGGGATGAAACTTGATGAGAGGAACAAGCACAAGCACTAGGTACATCATTGGCAGACGCAGACGGGATTCGTGCACTGTGGTGGGAGTTGGAGGGGGGGGGGAATTCCGGTGATACGGAGTTAAGTTACTTTTAGGTGGGCTGGGACAGTGAAACTTGGCAAGCGTACCAGGGACCCGACCAAACTAACTTGGAAATAGTCACTTCCCCGATCCGACCACCGTGGGGGGAGTGGAGGGAAGGGGAATCTGGAATCTAGATGTACGTATAACTTTGGAACGGGTGATCAGATCTTAATGAAACTTGATATTTGGAAAGACCTCGTGTCTCGGATGTCCCATGTGAAGTCCGAACCGTATCCGATTATTGCGGGGGGGGGGGGTCAGGGGGGAGCCGTAAATCTTGTGACACGCTAGGAGTGGAGCGATTGGGATGAAACTTGGTGGGAAGAACAAGCACAAGCCCTAGATTCATCAGTGACAGAACTGGATCGGGTTCGAGCACTGTGGGGGGAGGAAGATCGTCCGGAATTCCGGTGAATACCAGTTAAAGAACTTCCAGATGTGCTAGGACCATGAAACTTGAACATTAGAGACTTGACATGATTAGAATATTTTTGCCTCATGGGTTTTGCTTACAACTGAATTTCTTAAATTACAAATGATACTTTTGATTAAAATATACATTTCATTCTCCCGATGAGCTCATCATCATTTTTGCTTCAAGAGTTTTGATTACAGATGAATTTCTAGCGCCCCTAAAGTGCGCATCATCACAGCCAAATGTATTACCAAACTATACGTTCTCATGATTTCCAAGGACCCATTATCTCATGGGTTTTGCTTATAAATAATAACAACAAACCCACGAATTGAAGAATTCCTACTTTCATCCTCTGACCCAGCCTTGCAAGTAGCTTGTTATTACCTTTCTTGCTCAGAGGTAGTTGCTATTTTGGATGAAAGTATTTAATTTGTTACGGATAGCAGTTAGAAAGTTCGTCCTCCTTACATGAGTGTCTTCTTTCATTTTTATGACCTTTCTTGTTTGAAAGTAGTTGCTATTTAAGATGGAAATATTCTATATTGAAATCTTTTCTTGCCTGGCCATTCATTAAAACAGAATATGGATTTATATGAGTCGCTTTGTACTGCCTTCTTAAATTTGTATTACCTTCCTTGTTCGAAGCTAGCTGCCATTTATTTTCGATACTGAAATCTTTTCTTGCCTTGGCCATGGATTAGAACAAAATGTGGATTTATATGATCCGTTTTGACGTGTCCAGATTCGCTTAAAATCTATAATGCCTTCTTTAATTTTGATTACCGTTCTTGCTCAGAAGCAGTTGCTATTTTGGATTGAGTTAATTTTTTTTTCGGATATCAGTTAAAAATGAGTCCTCTTTAGAAACTGTTTGAATGCCTTCTTTCACTTTTATGACCATTCTTATTCGAAAGTCGTTGCTATTTAGGATGGAAACGTTCAATACCTACATCTTTTCTTGCCTTGGCCATGGATCAGAACAATCAATCAATATATTTATTACCCGTCAAGAAAAACAATGAAGGGCATGTAGCCCTAGTGGCCGAGTACAAAAACAAGACCAAAGGTGTCGCTGGGATCCCAACAATCTAATATTAGATTCAGACAATCGAGTCTTGTCTTCTCCAGATCCAGTCTTGGACAGGCTAATCATCAGAGAAAACCAAGTTCAGATATACCTCTATAAGCCATATCTATTTTGACGATACTTACCGAGACTTCCTGCCGATTTCCGAGCGAACTACTAGTCCAGCAAAAAAAAAAATACAGAAACAAAACCAGCGTTTCTCCTTATCCCTATAAAGAACATATAATAAACTTTGAATAAAAGTTTGACTTGAAAAAAATCCGGTTACAACCGGATTCCGGAATAATTATATGTCCGGGTAAAAACCATTGTCATATACCGACTCAGCCTCTCTTCTTACCCCTTAATCTGTCGTCTAATCGAACTTTTGCTTTTAACAAATTTTCCTGGTTTGGCCGGATTCCGGGCGAACTAGTTGTCCGGCGAGAAAATGATTTTCACCATCGTGTTCGGCATGTCTATTTACCCATAAATCACACATTTAATCAACTTCAAATTAAACTTTTACTTTCAACCAACTTTCCGGTTTTCGCCGGATTCCGGGCGAACTACATGTCCGGGTAGAAAATTGTTTTCACATAAGTGTTCAGCATGTCTTCTTCCCTAAATCGAACATCTAACCAACTCGAAATAAAACTTTTAATTTTAACAAACTTTCCGGGTTCGGCCGGATTCCGGGCGAACTACTTGTCCGTCAAGAATATGGTTGTCACCATCGTCTTCAGCATATCTTCCTACCCTTGAATCGAACATCTAATCAACTTCAAATAAAACTTTCACTTTTAACAAACTTTCCGGTTTTGGCCGGATTCCGGGCGAACTACTCTTTCGATGACAAAATGGTTTTCACCATCGTGCTCAGCTTGTCTTCTTACCCCATAATCGACCATCATATTAGCTGTTTCAAAATATTTTGTTTGCCCCTTAATTTGAACTCCCTCCCCCACCCCTAAATGTAGGGCTACAAAGCCCATTTACGAACTCGACTGGTCCGACGACCCAACCTCACACCAAGTTTCAACAAAATATCTCATTCCCTCCGAGAGTTATCGTGCTTACAGACGGACGGACGGACAGACGGACACCTTGTGCGATGTCATAGGTATCCCTCCACTTACGTTTTTGGATCCCAAAAAGAAAAGAAAAAAACAACAACAACAAGAAAAAAGACAATGCACGTAGCAAAACTTTACACTAAACAAATAACAAACATAGCTACAGAGTATTAGATGGGGACAGAGGATGGATTCATATGAAGCTTTAGCTGGTGGGATGCTGAGTGTGACAAAATGGTTCCATATAAGAAATGTTTCATGCAGAAGTACAAGTAGCCTAAAAAAGTACAGTAGATGTTATGAATTGAGTGCTCACATCCCAGGTTTGTGACTTGCACTTGGCTTAACCATGTTTGGAAATGTGAAATATTTAGACTGTGAAAAATGCATTTTTTTTTCTCGAAAAGTTTTTGTTGTGATGAAAATATGGATGTGACTGAGTTCAGATACAAAGTGTGCTAAGTGTCAATAAAACGGTCATATCTTTCGTGCGTCAATGATCCACAGCTTAATGAGAAAAGAAAGCTTACTGAGCTGTGAAGTTGAAATAGAGGATGGGTTTGCTACAGGGATACAACATCATCAACCAACTATATTCAGACATTAATTTACGTTCTAATTGAAGTTTTTAATTGCAGGATAATGAACGCCTGACCTTCGTCAGACTTAGAAGTATGTCTCATAATCCCTTGGACGCCAGTTACAATGAAAGAGCTGATTGGGTCATCATCAGTCAAGTATGCACTGGAATGAACAACATTTAGTGTTTAGTGGTTGAGAATGTTCAAAACTGATTAAGTAAAGAATAATACAGTTTTCCTTCCAATGCTTCATTGTATGCTATAGCATAAATTAAAGTATATTCCTTGCCATCTTATGTCTTTGTAAGCAGTCAGTCTGGTCTTTATTGTATGCTGCTGTGTTACTAAAGCAGTGTAACATAATCAGATAGCCTACTTCTCTGAGTAAATGTAATTTGTCGACTAATACAGTTTATGAGCTCTTGATGTTTGTCGGAGCTCAACTAAACCCTGTAGTGTGAAGCAAGGAGCCACAATGCTAATACTACCAAGGGCTCATCATTCACAAACTGTCGCCTAGTTTTTAGGGCATCACGCTAGGGTCCATTGTTGTCGTTACTGATTGTATTCTTAGAGAATTACTATTTGCAATGATGTTCCTCTTATAAGTATTAGGTCGCTATGGTCTGTAAATGTTGAGGTAAGCTCTGTCAAATGTTGATCGTCCACAGTGTTTAGAGAGACCAGCAACGTAAATAAAACCCCAATTCTACACCCAAACCTGTAACAAAGGTGCCAAAACATTCCTATGGGCACCATGTGGTAGGTTCAAAGCACAACAGAATGTTTGATGACTACAGTGTACTAGTAGCTACAGAGGACTAAAAGTTCCTAATGATCAAGAAAGAGACTATTAAATCTCTGCTACACAGCTAGATAGACTTGGTCCCATTCTCAGAGGGTTACTGGCCAGTATGATTTGCCCCAGATGGTAAAAGATTATGAGATTCAACTGTAGAGAACTGAATTCATCTTCTTTGAAGTGGTACTTCTTAGCCAAAAAGGCATGGGGGGGGGGGACTGTTTTTCCAAAGTGGGGCTTAGTCCAGTAAATGGATGGTAAGTTTGGGAGTGGATTGTGAAATAAGAAAATTAAGTTACATTCTGGTCGGGAACTGTTTTTGTAAAGAGTGGCTTAGACCAGAGGTACTGAAACGGATGGTAAGTTTGGGAGTAGGTTGGGAAACAAGAAAATTAAGTTACATTCTGGTCCTTAGTTTCGGCATATGTGTGGTTCACACGGGGAGGATTTGTTTCATTTAGTGGGTTGATATTTTAAGGTGAAGGATTTGAAATTTTTTTAAAATACTAACTTTTGGTGAGAATCAACAGGAGCGAACAATCTGATTTGTTTCTCGAGGAAAAAAAAAACATTCCTGGCCTTTGTAGGTAAGGGAGGTTCCTTCAGGTAGGCTATGTAGGATCCAGAGTGTTTTTTTTTGAAAAGAGAGTTTTCTCCTTTTGGTGTTTTATATTGTCTTTTCGAGAGTTTTCTATTTTGTTTTCCTTCCAGGCTTTTCGGGAATCAATTTTTTCATTCTTAATGTGATCAGGGGCTTCATTTTTAGAGAGCAGAGGTGTCATTTCAGGTCATCAGCTGCTTAAAAAGATCAAAGTTTCGAGAGAGTACACTGTAAAAAAAATTACAGTATTTGATACTAGGATCAATCTTGCCTTTATTGAGATAAGATCATCCCTAATTCGGATTGATTTAATCACAATAGAGATAAGATTATTCCCAGTAGCAAATACTGGATCCTTATTAGCTACGTTCTTTGTCACGGGAGTTCTCAACGGTGGTCTCCGGTTTTTCTTATAAGCTGTTTTTGTATCCACCGGTGACTTCTCACTAGTCTTATAACCCATTTTTGAACTAACCAGTGTTCGGTTTTATCTCGGTTTTATCTATGCTGACGAACCAGAACCTGCTCGTGAGCCCTGCTGCAGCGAGGAGTTCGCCGGTTTTCATCAACTCACAGGTGAACTAAAAGAACGCGTTTTAAGGGAAGAACGGGACACTGGTGACTAAACACCAGAGACAGCCTGGAGTGCAACGATCGCAGCTATTCAAAGAAACTTTTTACAGTGTAGGTGAGAGACCAAAACTGCTTACCATAATTTCCAGTGTTTCCACTGGCAGCTACCCCCTGGGTGCTGGGGGCAAACAACGCCGATGAATAGGATAGGCAATGGGTAGGTATGGTGCGCTGAATGTTGGGCCTTAACCACAAGGTTGAGAGTGACTACAGTGAAATAAATATAAACACAGAGTCTCAAACAACCTTGTAAAAAAGGTGCCAGAACAATGAGGAGGGTGACAGAAGTCAAGGTGAAGTCAGCTCATCTGGGGATTCACTCAGTCCGGTTGTTTGATTACCTTGGTAGTGAGAATGCCAATACGACTTCTAATTATCAGCAAACATCACACGTTGTCGAACTTCAAATTTGTCGCCAAAATCGTTCCCGCAAGACTGCCAAGTGGACCTAGCAGGGTTGCCAACCAAGACTATTTTTTTCGCCGTTTTCTCTGGTAATAATTGATGCGCCAGCACGGGACTTCGGCAATGGATTCCCTTGACCCATTGTGGGTCTCTGACGAATTTTAGGTCTAATTCTGGAGTTCCCCTTTAAAGAAAACTCAAATGGTGTAACAGTGACATAAATGCCAATGGCATACAAACAGTTGTCTTCGTTCCTCGTTCGTCCCAACCCAATCAGGACGCGGAGGTGCATCAAAATATTATCACAATCTTACACTTTTACCCCCCCCCCCCCCCCACACACGCACACACACGAATTACCAAGTAACAACAAAGGCTTAGGTAATGTACGCGATTTACAGTATTTCTCAGGTCGTAAACTCGTTGGCTCTTGAGACGACCGCCGAAGCAAAGTTTCGTTCCTACCTTTGTAAAAGGGAGTAACTTGCTTCGTGAATGTCTGGGAAGTCGTTGTTTCAGGGGTTGAGTAGATGAACTCGCTTTCCTTGACTCGCAATCTTCTGAGCCCCTTCTTCTCGGGCATCTCCGCCATGCCTGCTCCTTGCACACGGAAGTAGACGGACTGCTGGGCCTGGAGTTCCGAAAAATCTTCGGCCGCCGAAGTAACAGCTAAATTAGAAATTAGGCATTCAGGTAAAGCTGCGTTTGGACTTGGTGGTCGATGTCCGGTGACACAGCACATTTTCACTTCCCACCCCTTTGAAAATGTTTCAAGGTGTGTTGTATATTTATGCCCGGGCCACATTCAGTCACATCTCTACGTAATTTGGTTCGTTAATTTGGTTATTACCCACTCTTACGTTTCATCCTGGTCACGTCTGGAACGAAGAAATTCAAGATATATTACCACCATCATCACTCAAACGTAAACAAAACTTGGCTAAAATCAGCGACTCTGGTCTGTGATTGGTCCAAACACTGCAGAGATACGTTTCAAAATGGCGGAGATGGATGGATCTTACGTTTTCAGCGTCTTTTCTTCCCAATTTCGACCGTAAGACGGTCTTATTACCGGCGGTATTACCAGGAGCGTGTTCCACCCTTCTAACAATAGTTACTAATAGTTACCATTTCCGTTCCATCCTCAGGAAAAGTTACTACGCTGACCGTAGTTACTTTGCTTACCATGCTCGGGACCGTAGTAAGCGTAGTAACTACGCATCTCTGTAACGTGATTGGTCGGATTCGACCCTGGCCTGAGATCCTGCTGGAAAATAGAAAAATCGTTCCAGCCTTGACGGCGAAAAGCCAGAATTCGTGACGTCATGCGTAGTAACTACGGTAAGTAGGATGGAACATGCTCCAGGTGTGACTATAGTGGGGCCCGGAGATAGGTAGATAGAATATCTGAACTCGGTTTTCTCTGATGATTAGCCTGGCGAAGACAAGACCGAATTATCTGGATCAAATCTTAGATTTTTGGGATCCCATCGACACCTGCTGATGACGCAGCGGTGTTCGCAAAGAAACCCCAAGACCTGCAAAACCTCATAAACATCCTTAAAACACAATGGACACTTCTAATGCTTTACTTTGTATTAAGTGCTTCACAAATAAACATTACCGACTTCCATTAGAAGGCGCTAAGAAAATCGGCCGTTTTCTTGTTATCCCTTGTGTTTACCTCTCTAGCATTTCGGCGACCCAAATCTTAGGAGCTGAAATATCGTGGCAGGAAATTCAAAAACTCCCAGCAATGCTTGATAGAAAAGGGTATATTTGAGATGTCACCAAATTCAACCCGCAGATGCAGTTTACCTTATTGTTCTAGTGTTTCATTAGAAGTTCCATGGCTTAAAGTGCCTAATAAAAAAAATTCTTTGTGGAATAGTGTTGTGAAGCTTGATTAGCTTGCTTTATAAGATGTACCAGAATATGTAACTAGCTTATAAACAAGAGCTACGGGCTCATATGGCACTTGCTATGAGCAGGCGGTACAAGAAAGTAGATGAAAACGCCACAAAATACGGAAATAGAAACAGGATATTTAATTTTACCCAATTCTGAGCAGTTCCAGCACCGTCTCGGATTACCTGTAGCAAATGCGCATGAATGTTCAAATTTCCAAGTTTCAGCCCAATAAATCCACTTGTTTGATCCCTAGACATGCTACACGATTTCCTGTACTCCCTCCATCTCCTCCTACCGTGGCCGAATCTGGTTCGGAATAAAAAAGGATCATCTAAAGCATATTCTTTTATACCATCTATCAAGTTTGACTCGAATTTGAGCATTTTTGGAAAATTCCAGTACCCCCCCCCCCCCCACCCCGTTGTCGGATCCGGCCCGAACCCTAAAATATGTCATCTAGGGTATATGTCCTCTGTACATTCCAAGTTTCATTTAAACTGATGCACTCGCTTGACCCCTATGCGAGCCTCAAAGCCCCCCCCCCCCCCACCTTGGCCAAATCCGGCCTGGACGCCAAATAACAAATCTAGGCCGCATGAACTCGGCACTGTCGAACTTGCATCTTATTCGGTCTGTCCGTTTGCCCCCCCCCCCTCCCAAATTCCCCCAACCGTGGTCGCACGTAGTTTGAACGCATGTTATACATGCCTAAGTCATCGATTCTTATCACCCAGTAAGTTTCACTCGAATCAGACCACTCGTTCGCAATTTGCAGAAGTCAATTTCCATATTTCCCTTCCCTCACTCCCCCAAAAATGCTCGGATCTAGGAACGGAAGTTTCCGGGGGTATGTAATTCAGTCGGGTCCTTACTATGCTTGCAAAGTTTCGTTGTCTTAGCACATCTGGAACTATTCTAACTCGCGACTACCGGAATTCCAGGAAACCCCTCTCCAACTCCCCCCACAGAGCCCCGAAACCATCTGGCTCCGTCATTTTCGTCTCTAGGCCTAATGCTTGTTCTCTCGATTAAGTTCCGTCCCAATCCCTCTGCTTTAAGTGGTTCTTGAGATTTCTGGTCCCCTTCCATCCCCCCCACAGGTATCGGACCCGACCCGGACTTGACACACAATGTCTGAGGCGATAGCTGTTTCACCTGAAAAGTGTCATTCAAATCCGATCACCCGTTCAAAAGTTATGCATGCCACTAGATTCCGGGCTCCCCATTCATCCACTCCCTCACGATGGTCGGATCGGGGAAACGACTATTCTCAAGTCAATCTGTTCGGATCCCTGATATACCTGCCAAGTTTCATCGTCCTAGCACATCAGGAAGTATCGCTAGAAATACGGACCCCCCCCCCTCCAAATCCCCACAGTGCCCGGATCCTGTCCGGTTATATCAATGACGTATCTAGGACTTGCACCTTTTCTTCCCGCCAAGTTCTCCGCTCTAAGCGTTTCTCAAGATTTCCGGTTCCCTCCTCCAGCTCCCCCCCCCCCCCAGTGTCGTCGGATCCGGTTCGGATTTAAAGCAGGACCTCTGAGACACGGTCATCCTAAATGTTAACTTTCATCAAGATCCGATCCCTGTTGGCAAGTTAAAAATACCGCTATCTTTCGACTTCCCCCTCCCTCCACTACCCCCCAGATGGTCGGAGCAGAGAAAAGACTAGTTTCTATTTAATCTGGTCGGGTCCCTGACATGCCTGTCAATTCCATCATCGTAGAACACAAGGACGCACCGAACTCGCGGGATCAGTAGAAATCCGGACCCCACTCCCCCCCTAACTCCCCCAAAATGAGTGGATCATTTCCGGTTATGTCAGTCACCTATCTAGGACTTGTGCTTGTTCTTTCCACCTAGTTTCATCCGGATCTCTCCACTCTAAGCGTTTTCCAAGATTTCCGGTTTCCCCCTCCAACTCCCCCCAATGTCACCGGATCCGGTCTGGATTTAAAATGGAACGTCTGAGACACGAGGTTCTTTCATATATCAAGTTTAATTAAGATCCGACCACCCGTTCGCAAACTAAAAATATCTATTTTTTCCGAATTCCCCCTCCCTCCACTCCACTCCCCTCCAGATGGTCGGATCGGGGAAGCGACTATTTCTAATTTAATCTGGTCCGGTCCCTGATACGCCTGCCAAGTTTCATCGTCCTAGCTTATCTGGAAGTGCCCGAACTAGCAAAACCGGGACCGACAGTTCGACTGACGGACATATTGCAATCGCTATATGGCACTTGGCCGAAGGGCAACTGCCATAACAAGAGCTGGGCTCATATGGCACTTGCAAGGCTGGGTCAGATGGAAGTGATGGTCAAAAGTATTTTTTTCCCTTTTCCGTTAAGATGCGCCAAACTTGCTAGGCTGGGTCAGAGGATGGAAGTGATTGTAAAAAGTTTTTTTTTTTTACTTTTCGTTTGAGATGCGCACTTTAAGGGTGCTAAAAATTAATTTCTAAGCAAAACCCTTGAGGCAAAAAAGGATCATGTGCTCACGGCGATCGTGAAAAGTAAGTTTTGCTTAAAAGTATTTTTTGTACTTTGCGGTTAAGATGAGTTCTTTAAGGGATGGTCGGATCGGAGAGTGACGTTGTCTAACCCAATGATGTCAAGTTTTGAATGCTCCAGCATAGTTTTATCGTCCTAGCACATCTGGAAGTACCTTAACTCACGATCAACGGAATTCAAGATACCCCCTACAGCTCTCCCCCCCCCTCGGTACCCGAATCCGGTCCGATCCTGTCACTGATGCACCTAGGACATCACGGGCATTCATCCTGGTCGCTCCACTCTACGCGTGTCACAGGATGTCCGGCTCTCCCCTCCGACCCCCCCCCCCCCCAGTTCATCGGATCCGGCCCGGACTTGACATGGGACATGCTGAGACGTGAGGCCTTTCAAGATGTCAAGTTTCGTTAAGATCCGATAATCCATTCGAAAGTTATGCATGCTGCTAATTTCCGGATTCTGCCGTCTCCCCCTCCCCCCACGATAGTCAGATCGGGCAAGCAACTATTTCCAAGTTAATCTGGTCGGGTCCCTGAGATACCTGCCAAGTTTTATCGTCCTAGCCCACCTGGAAGTACTTTAACTACGGATCGCCGGAATTACGGAACCCCCCTCCACCTGCCCCCACAGTGTCCGAATCCGGTCCAGTCCTGTCAGTTATGTATCTAGAGTGTGTGCATCCCGATCGCTCCACTCTGAGAGTTTCACACGATTTCCGGTTCTCCCATCCGACTCCCCCACCAGATTCGTCGGATCCGGTCCGGACCTGAAATGAGACATCTGAGACACGAGATCTTTCCAGATATCAAGTTTCGTTAAGATCCGATCACCCGTTCGAAAGTTATGCATGTCCCTATTTTCCGGATTCCGCCACCCCCCTTCCCCCCACGATGGTCGGATCTGGGAAGTGACTATTTCTAAGTTAGTTTGGTCGGGTCCCTGATACGCCTGCCAAGTTGTAGCATCCTAGCCCACCTGGAAGTACATTAATTACGGATCGCCGGAATTCAGGAACCCCACTCAATTCCCCCCACAGTGTCTGAATCCGGTCCAGTTCTGTCAGTGATGTATCTAGAGCTTGTGCTTGTTCTTACCACTAAGTTTCACCCCGATCGCTTCACTCTGAGAGTTTCACACGATTTCCGGTTCCCACATCCGACTCCCCCCCCCCCCCCCTAGATTCATCGGATCCTGTCCGGACTTGAAATGAGACATAGACACGAGATCTTTCCCGATATTAAGTTTCATTATGATCCGATCACCCGTTCGAAAGTTATGAATGTCCCTATTTTCCGGATTCCACCACCTCCCCTCCCCCCACGATGGTTGGATCGGGCAAGTGAGTATTTCCAAGTTAGTTTGGTCGGGTAACTGATACGCCTGCCAAGTTTCGTCGTCCTAGCATATCTGGAAGTACCCTAACTCGCAAACACCGGACTAACCGACCGACCGACCGACGGAAATGTGATCGGTATATGACACTTGGCCGGAAGGCAAGTGCCATAAAAATAACATAGCTACAAAAATCATTAAAAAACAAATAACCTATTCAAATCTGAATTAAACAAGCTGATTTATGTATAAAATACAGATCTACTAAGTATTACAAGAAACATCACTTTTATCTTTGTCCAAGCAAGTAAACTGAGCATGTACTGGCCCAAAAAATTACGCTTTGAAATATCACAGAGAGGAAACTGTTGACAAAGCTGCTGATCTAGGGGGGTAAGCATTGTTCCTGGGTTGTTACAGAGTGGGATTGGGATAGTTTGATGTGTCCATTGAACTTTACAGAATATCTAGATAACAAGAGCTAGAAGCTCATATGGCACTTGCAAGGCTGGGTCAGAGGATGAAAGTAGGAATTCTTAAGTTCGTCAGTTTGTTGGGATTATTTGTAAGCAAAACCCTTGAGCCAAAACCATTGGAAATCACAAGAACGTATCGTTTGGTAATGCATTTGGCTGTGTTGATGCGCACTTTAGGGGAGCTAGAAATTCGTCTGTAATAAAAGCTCTTGAAGCAAAAATGATTATGAGCTCATCGGTTGAATTAAATGTAGGCCTATAGTTTACTCAAAAGTATCATTTGTACTTTAAGAAATTCAGTTGTAAGCAAAGCCCGGCTTGAGGCAAAAATGATCTAATCATGTCAAGTCTTTAATGTTTAAGCCAAGTTTCATGGTCCTAGAACATCTGGAAGCACATCTAGGGCTTGTGCTTGTTCTTCCCACCAATTTTCATCCCAATCGCTCTCTAAGCGTGTCACAAGATTTGCGGCTCCCCCCTCTGACTCCCTCCCCCCCCCACAATAATGCGGATCCTGTTCGGACTTCACATGGGACATCCGAGACACGAGGTCTTTCTAAATATCAAGTTTCATTAAGGTCCGATCACCCGTTAAAAATTTATACCTACCTCTAGATTTCGGATTCCCCTTCCCTCCACTCCCCCCACGGTGGTCGGATCGGGGAAGTGACTATTTCCAAGTTTATTTGGCTGGGTCCCTGGTATGCTTGCCAAGTTTCACTGTCCTAACCCACCTGGAAGTAACTTAACTCCGTATCACCGGAATCCCGGCCCCCCCCCCCCAAACTCCCCCCATAGTGCACGAATCCCGTCCGGTTCTGTCAATGATGTACCTAGGGCTAGTGCTTGTTCCTTTCACCAAGTTTCATCCCGATCCTTCCACTCTAAGCGTGTCACATGATTACCAGTCCCCCCTCCACCACCACCCCCCCCCGACATCCATCGGATTCGGTCCGAACTTGAAATGTGACATCTGAGACATGACGTCTTTCCAAATATCAAATTTCATTAAGATCCGATAACCCGTTCGAGAGTTATGCATGCCACTAAATTCCGGATTCTGGCTCCCCCTCCCTCCCCCCACGATGGTCGGATCGGGCAAGTGACTATTTCCAACTTAGTTGGTCGGGTCCTTCATATGCCTGCCAAGTTTCATCGTCCTAGCTTATCTGGAAGTACCCTAACTCGCAAACACCGGACTAACCGACCGACCGACCGACAGACAGACCGACGGAAAAGTGATCGCTATATGGCACTTGGCCGAAAGGCAAGTGCCATAAAAAGAAGCTGACCCTGAACGTTAAGAAAACCGAAGTCGTAATTGTTTCTGGAAAGATGAATAAGCAAGACGATAATTTTGTCAAATTTTACTTCAATGGGATAGAGTGCTCCCCCCCAGTGCTGTCGGCTAGTGGGTAAAAAAATAACCGAGTCGCCGCGAAGCCCCGCGATTTTTCTTCAAAACAGTTGATTTTCTTTATGAAAATAGTCGTTTTTTACTTAAAATTGGTCAATTTTTCGTCAAAATAGTCGGTTGAAAATTAGTCGATTTTTTTTTTAGTTTTCTGCAGAAAAAGTCGGTAAGAATTCCCAGTCAGTCGGTAAATTCCTCGTCCCCACCCCCCAAACATTTTGGCTAGTAACGCCTCTGTAAGGAAGTACAGGTTAGTCCAGATTATAAGGTTTTGGATCAAGACAGTTCAGTAACCAGGTGAAAGGCTGCTGAAACGTGCGTATTCAGTTCTCTTACAAGAAAGGAGAGAAAGATCGTGGCCGCTGCAAGTAAAAGCTCTCCTAGACCACGCAGGATTATCTTACGCATGGAAGGCCCGACAAGGCTTAGGTCCGACACAAGAACAGGGAGGCATTTTAAGGAAATATGAGAAGACAATTGAAGATCAAGAAATCCAAAATCGGCATATTAGACTACAAACTTCAGAAAATCTTAAGTTGTATGCTGAAATAAAAGAGGTGTTTGGTTTTGAATATTATTTTAAGCTAGGACTAGATCCTGCTACATTACAAATTTGGTTCCAGCTCCGATCTAACAATCTACCGATCCTTAGTAAAAATAAACTTTTCAATAGGAGGAAAACTGGCACGGGAGAGAATTACATTTGCCCTCTTTGCAAGCTGCAGGAGGAGGATTGAACCACTTCCTCTTAGAGTTCCTGTAACTCGAGTAGAGTGTATGTGCACCAAAATGCCTACCTGCGACCGCGATCGGGATAACAACGAAAAAAACTTCATAATTATAGATAGTGTGAGCTTGTTCCAGTGTGTGGCACTAAAGGCACCATGCCATGGTTTTACCAAGCATGAGAGAACCGTGTGAAAATCTCACTGCAGCATGCAAATTAGCTGTCGAATATCTAGGTAATATACACAATTACTGTCGCTACGAGGATTAGCTGACTAAGATTTATTATCCCTCCCTCCACTCTCTTCCAGCCTAGACACACTGCATAGGAAACTTTTGGATTATATTATGATTTATGTAACTCAAAGCCCGAGGTCCACCGCATGCAAAACAATAAAAAACAAACAACCGACTCTGCTAATGAACTCTAACTACAAACGCCTCTCTGTTGCTTCTGACCTATCCGACGCTCCAAAAGTCTGCCACTGCTCATAAGACGAAGCTTTTTAATAGGAAGAAAGGCGACCCGAGAGTGGGTTTGACCCACTTCCTCCTCCAGTTTCAGGTAATTTCACGTTTGAGGGATAGATCTGTTGGTGGCGGGTTGATTCTCTATCCCGGCATTCTTAAATCAACGAACAACCTTATCGTAGAAATTTTGAAATATGTACCTTCAGCCCTTAAATTTCCTCTAAACCGATTAGCTGAGCTCAGCAGACTGAGAAAGGTGTGACCATTTACCTCTTTTTTTTTATATTGTCTTTGTATTATATGGCCTTTCGGCTAAATTAGTATTGTAAGGAGGAAAGCCGAATAGGCTTCTTCGTGGTCCTGAACATGATCGCTTATATGCTTCTTCTTTTTGCTACGGATAATTGGAGCGACTCGAGGGTTTGTCAATTAACCTCGAGGTGTTAAATTTAAGACTGAGTACGGTTATAACTAAAATAGGTTACCTGCAATTAACGAAAGAAGGATGCAATTCCAAAGCATCATGCTAGTGGTCCTGGAATAAAAACAAGATCTGTAGGCTCATATGGCACTTGCAAGCATACGCAGTAGGTATTAGTAACAGCTAAGATTCTTGCTGTGTTGCGGAACAGACGACTATGGACCTTTTTAAGTCAAAATATGTCATGAAATTTGTGTTGACAATGCGCAATTTATGGGGGCTAGGAATCTGTTTTGTAAGCAAATGCACTGGTACATAAATGATCATGGGCCCTTGGCTCACTAAAGTACATCATTTGCTCGAAAGTACTATTTTTTTGCATTTTGTGGCTAAGATGTGCACTTTAAGGGGTTCGAACTGAATTTGGAAGCAAAATACTTGGGGCACAGATGATCATGGGCCCTTGGGGATCCTAAAAATGTTTAGTTTCTTAAAATGTTTTCTCGAATTTGCGGTAAAGTTGGTGCTTTAAGTATATTGGAAAATCGTTTGTAAGCAAAAGCCTTGAGGCAAAAATTATCACGGGCCCTTGGGAATCAGAAAAAATGGATCTTATGGTCAAAGTATTTTTTCACTTTGAAGTTAAAATACGCCCTGCGAATTAATTGAATTAAAATTCATATACTTGAGGTACAAATGAGCATGGGCCCTTGGGGGGGGGGGGGGTATGAACGCATTCGTGAGATCAGAAACACGTCCTTTTGTCAATTGTCAAGTTTCCTTCGGATCCGACCAACCGTTCAAAAGTTATGAATGAAATTCTGGTAGTCCGGATTCCAATCCTCCACTCCCCCGAAGATAGTCGGATCGGGCAAATGACTATTTCCAAGTCAATCTGATCGGATCTCCAATACAGCGGGTTTCATCGTGCAAGTGCATCTGTAAGTACCTTAGCTCGCGACTCGGCTCGCGATCACTGGAATTTCTAGAAAACCCTTTCCAAGACCTTCAGAGTGCGCCGATATCCGGTCCATTTCTGTCAAAAATGTATTTACGACTTGTTCTTGTTCTTCTCACCAAGCTTCGTCCCGGATCCTCTACTCTAAGCCTGTTGCGATATTTCTGACCCTCCCTCCCCCCCCCCAGAGTTATCGAATCTGGTCCGGACACGAAATGGTACATCCGTGACACTAGCTCTTTCCAACGTTCAAGTTTCGTTTGTGTCCGATGTCCCGTTCGAAAGTTACGCATGCCTCAATATTCCCGATTCCCCCTCCCCCCACGATGATCAAATTGGGGATGCCTGCCTGATATGCCTGCCAAGTTTCATCACCTAGCACATCTGGAAGCAGGCTTCCCTAACTCGCGATCAACGGACAGACCGATGGAAAAGTGATCGGTGTATGGAATTTGGCCGGTAGGTAAAGGGAGGGTGAAGGTATCAGCACTAGCCTTGACAGGCAAAATTGGCGATGCTGATCTCCGATTCTCGGTCTTCAGCCAGAAAGTGCAATGGGCAGTTGGGGGCCAGCCATCCTGGTGCTTCCGCACACCCTTCCTGTCCCCTTCCCCAGATTTCTCCAGGTATCCACTTGAAGCTGGGTGGACTTTGGCTTGTCTTAGAGGGTTACGCTCCTAACCCCCGTCCCCCGAACATTTAATCAACTTAAAATAAAACTTTTACTTTTAACCAACTTTCCGGTTTTTGCCGGATTCCGGAGGAACTACTTGTTCGGCGAGAAAATGGTTTTCACTATCGTGCTCAGAATGCCTTCTTACCCCATAATCAACTATCACATTAGCTGTTTACAAATATTATTTGTCCCTTAATTTGACCCCCCCACCCCTAAATGTAGGGCTACATAGCTCATCTACGAACTTGACCTTACCCATGACCCAATGAATACTCACACCGAGTTTCATTAAAATATCTCATTCCCTTCGAGAGTTATCGTGCTTAGAGACAGACGGACAGACAGACATTTTTGCGATGTCATAGGTATCCATCCACTTACGTTTTGGGATCCCAGAAACAATTCCACGCGAAACTCAAAAAGGTACAATATACAGAGCAACATACCAGATGAGGTAGCGTACTTCAGATAGAACTAGACACAAATAGAGTTGCTCTCGCGCAAGTGCGTCTTAACATGAAGAAAAGAGATGAAAAGTAACAGAAAAGGTAGTAAGAGTCCTACCTTTTAATCTGCAATGCTTCACTAATTTGCAACTGAAAACTACTGGTATCGGTTATCTTCTGTTCTTCCGATTCATTTCCTCTTCCCGACCTTGCTGCAGATACGAATGACACACAGCGACGTCTGGGATTGGCCACGGCTGTCAGCGAGCTGGGATTGGATTCGTAATTTGTAGACATGCTATCATCACAATTTGTTCCAATAAAACAGAGCCGCTAAGGATTGGCTACAGGAAATGCAGCAGCAGACGTTGTTTACTTTTCGAGATAAACATCCTGCGGCTTCTACTTGTTTTACTCCATTCCAACCCCCTAGCTTCAATCCGAAAAGCGAAATGATTTTCATAACCGTACTTTCAACAATTACCAATTCAGACAATACCATTCAGAAGAACTAAGGATCTCGAATAGAGCAGAGTAGGTAAAAGTAAGAATTAGTCATAGCTTGTTCACACGGGGCTGAAACAGCGGCCGATTCTCGATCAGCGGCTGATTTACGCGCGTAAATAGCGGTTGAAAAAATTCCAAAAATCAGCCGCTGATTTTCCAAATAGGCGCTTATTTTCGTCACGGTCACTGGTCGGGATAAACTAAATCCTTTGGAATGTGACCTTTTATGACTCTAGGGACAGTAAACAGACTGTAATTCGGGGAATTAGTCAAGCTTGGCGAGTTTTAGGTCAATCCAGTTCAAATTCTGTCAGAGCAATGTGAACATAACATGATTTTTACATTGAGCATACAAGGATGATTTCGAAAAAAAGGTAGAATAATTTTCTAATTTCAATAGCGTATGTTCTGTTTATGTCTGATACTTTTTCAATGCTTTTCTTAGATAAAACCTGGATAAAACAATAATTTGAATAATTTTCCCATTCAACCTTCACTGAAAAGTAACTGAACAACACCAAATGATTGCATTGTCTTCTTGTATTATTTATATTTACTGTTAGTTATATTTGATGTTCAGTTTTAAAAACAAAAATATGGAAATTAATTTTATTTGCTTTTTAACTTGAAATTTACCGATTCGCCTAAAATCTGTCAATATTCGATTTGTGGCTTTTATCTACTCTAAAGACTACAAATCAACTACATTTGACTTTGACAAACTCACAAGATGTTTGTGTTAATTTTATATATTTTGTTACAAACAAAAAGAATTTTCGGAATTAGGTTTTTCTTTTTAATCCTCCCGTCAACCCAAAACAGTGATCTGTCGTCTGAACAGATCAGCCGCTGTTTCCGCGCTTATTTCGGTCCCGTCTGAACAAGCTATCAAATGCCTTTGGACAAACGAAAAATAAAGTATGGAATTTAGAGTTTTGGGAAGAAGAAAGGGTGGGGTCATTAGGGAGTAGAGTGGGTATGTGTTATAGACGTAAATGAACAAATTATGTTCCATTGGAGAGATCTTCCAGTTTGTTGTGCGAAAACACGATAAGGATTTGAAAATGTTGAAAATATCTCAACTTTTTGGGATCCCAAAACGTAACTGGAGGGATACCCACGACATCGCAAAAGGTGTCCGTCTGTCCGTCCGTCCGTCTGTAAGCACGATAAATCTCGAAGGGAATGAGATATTTTGATGAAGCTTGGTGTGAGGATTCGTTGGGTCGTCAGACCAGTCGAGTTCGTAGATGGGCTTTCTAGCCCTACATTTAGGGGTGGGGGTTCAAATTAAGGGGCAAACAAAATATTTTGAAACAGCTAATCGGATAGTCGATTATGGGGTAAGAAGACATGCTGGGCACGATGCTGAAAACCATTTTGTCACTGGACAAGTAGTTCGCCCGGAATCCGGCCAAAACCGGAAAGTTTGTTAAAAGTAAAAGTTTTATTTGGAGTTGATTAGATGTTCGATTTACGGGTAGGAAGACATGCTGAAGACGATGGTGAAAACCATTTTCTCGATGGACAAGTAGTTCGCCCGCAATCCGGCCGAAACCGGAAAATTGTTAGAAGTTCAAGTTTTATTTCTAGTTGACTAGATAACCGATTTAGGGGTAAGAAGAGATGCTGAATCCGTGTGTGACAATCATATTTTACCCGGACATATAGTTCGACCGGAATCCGGCTGGAGTCGGAAAATTTGTTATAAGTTAAGTTTTTATTTGAAGTTGATTAGATGTTCATTATTGGGGAAAGAAGGTACCCTGAGTTAGTTTTTGAGCTTTCTTTTTTCGCCGGACAAGTAGTTCTTGAGTTCGGCCGAAACTGGGAAGTTGGCAGAAGTTTTCGTCAAAACAGATATGACTTATAGGGGTAAATACACATGCTGAATCCATATCTGAACTTGGTTTTCTCAGATGATTAACTATTTGGCCTTAATCTGTTTCTGAATTATAATTGTAACAATGTTCAAGGAGTCTGGCGATGACTGGATCTAGCTAAGACAAGATCTAGTTGTCTGGATCAGATATTGAATTGTTGGGATCCCATCGAAACCTTTGGTCTTGTTTACCCGGACATATTGTTGGTCCGGAATTCGGTTGTAACCGGAATTTTTTTAAGTCAAAGTTTTATTTAAAGTTGATTACATGTTCTTTATAGGGACAAGGAGATCCGCTGGATTCGTTTCTGAATTTTCTTTTTTTGCCGGACTAGTAATTCGCTCGGAATTCGGGCGAAACCGGAACCGGAAGTAAAGCAGGAAGTCTTGGTCAGTGTCAAAATAGATATGGCTTATAGAGGTATTTCTGAATTTGGTTTTCTCTGATGATTAGCCTGGCGAAGACTGGATCTGGCGAAGACAAGACCTAATTGTCCGAGTCAAATTGGGATTGGGATCCCATCGACACCTTTGGTCTTGTTCATGCGGAAGCGATGATGTGCCGAAAACTGGGTGAGAATTCCAGTCCGAGAGCGCCCAGCGCTGATGGTGAGTTCAAACTTTACTTTGAATTTTCTGATTTCTGCCCTTAGCCCTCAGAAGAAGGAGAGGGGCCTATGCAAACAAAAGTTTATTTTCTTCATTAGAAAAGGTCGCACGATTATGACAAGATCGACGTATAGTTGTTCACCCTTAGCAGATGTCATTGGTCTGAATATCTGAACACCATATCTCCGCATGTCCTCAACTTCTAAGCCGTGTTCGATCTAAGTCTCCCTTGTCTTCTTGTAAGTGCCTTGTCAAAGTTTAAAGCTGTTTTATTTAACTTTTATCCAGTTACTAACTCTGCGGACAAGTCTCGCAAATATAACGCAGTCGGGGTCATGTACGACAGGGAACTGCCAATAATCAGCTGATAAGGCAAATAAAACGGCCTTAAGGAGACAAAGCAGTAAACAAAACGGCATTTAGCTGACAGGACCGAGACAAGGCTAGATCGAACGCGGCATTATTCATAGTCACCTGCCTCGTCTCAGCATCCAGCAATGGCGATGTGGAAAAGTGGAGACGTGAATGTCGAAGACGAGCCGCAGCTTACTCAAGGATAGGCCCTGATACTTTTCTTCGGAAGAGAGAACATAATTATTTAGGCCACAGCTACGCTTTGTCCATAGTAGAACAGGATAAGGAGGGGCTGCTTTTAGACAAGAGTCCAGGCTGTAAGGCGGAATTGGGCAAACGAATTGCCACTAATATGTAATAATATGGGGATGCTCTCCTTGAAATTAATGGTTGTTTGTCCCACTTCGCTTTTCGGATGCAAAGCCCTTAGGCTCGCTAGATCTTGGTAGCGTCGAGCGGTGGGGGAATATTCAACTCTTTGAAAGCGTAGGGACCGTAGTCTTTCATTTACAGAAGTCAGTTCCTTTTCTTTCACACTTACTTTGTTTACTTCTTAAGACACAGCTTGATCCTTAGAACATCTCAATTTCCGCTTGTAAAAGTATAGTCATCCGACTGGGTGTGAAATGCCGGTTCTAAAACTGGAATGAACCCATTCCCTGTCAACTGTCGTAAAGTGATTATGGGCAGTTGGCTGGGTGCCTGGGTCCATGGATCAAGGTAACATTTCCAGCAGGATATGTGGCTAGAAGGCATGGGACAACATTTCAAAATTGCTAAAAATCATTTATATAAATTACGCGCCGCAGTTGCCTGTTTATAACAGCTAAACTATTATCTTTAGAACGGGCGTGACACAAACAATTAAACAAACGAACAGAAAATCGAATCAACCGTAGAGCTTAATTCGCATATGCGGTATAATTGTTTAGTCTATCAAAGAAACGGGTGCGACTCACACCTTGGCATAATCTAATAAAGGCCTGATTTAAGCCAACCCAACGTTAAGACACCCAAGACAATCACCAGATTTATTTTTTTCGCCAGTGGTATCGTCTGAAGGTTGGGTCTCCATACTTTGTGTATTTTCGGTTGCTTGTGCTAATTTCTGATATTCGGAGGTATTTAACCGGTGTGAAAAATTGGTTAGTAGTTCTCAGCCTCTCGCTCCAATAATACAAGCACGGCTTTGTTCATTAACTGTCGTAAGGCGAAAACGTAAGTGCTCACAGGTCCATGTACGCTGAATTTTGGAACGATCCTCTCGCTGTAGTAACACAAACATAGTTTCGTTCATTAAGTGTCGTGAGGCTAAAACCTAAGTTACTCACAGGCAAATCTAGGCTACGCTAAATTTTGGAATACGAGATAAGTTCCAATTTCCTAGCAACATTTACTAGGAGCTCCACCTACGTTCCAGCGTCTACATCAATTCATATAGGTTGAAAAGACGATCGAAACGACGTCTAGTAGCACGTTTAGTTTGCATTTATCCAAGGAGGAACGCCTCCCAATGTGCCCTGATTCACTGTTGACTGAGAGACACACTTAGATTTTGTCTTAGTCTCGGTGTATAAGTTGGTCGTTCAGCGCCAGCGGACCTTCTTGTCTACTCTCTGCGGTCTGCCCCTCGGGCTTTAAGCTTTAGGAATCACAATGAGGGGAGCTGGAGTCTTACAGGACCGACGATAGCACAGTTACGGTTTATTCTTGTGACTGAACTGAAATTATACCCTGTCTAGCGAGTTTGCTGCGCAATCAAAGAGCAACCCTTGGCTGAGGGTCGTATCCTATCCTATCTTGCACTATCTCCTTCCTCGATTTATATGGAGCTTGCAAAGGAAGAGAGCTGGCCCCTTTGTCTTTCTTAGCATCCAGGTCTTTTCTTGACGGCTTCAAGCTCTTGCAGATCGTCGAGTTTGAGTTCGATCCTAGTGGGCGGTCTTCGCATCATCTTGACAAAATTCTGAAATTTTGTAATTTGTAACAACTTTACGAATCCAGCGTTTCAGCGCCCCTTCCCTGGGCATTCAAGGATAGAAAACGGTTACCGTAAAAACAAACAGGAAGTACTGGTTGGACAGTCACGATCCAATATTTCATATGAATCGTTCCCCACCGAGCAACAGAGGTCCAGTGGATCAAAAGCTACGTATTTAGAATCAGGTAATATACTTGCACATGCAGAGAAGTGGCAATAGAATGCAAGAAAACAGATGAAGAAGACACAAAAATACCCAGGAAATTCATCTGGCAAGGTACTTGTATTCGCATGCTATTCTGGCGGAACAAATCTCTTTTTCTGATTTCTAGCACCCAGAGGCGTTACTAGCCAAAATGTGTGTGTAGGGGAGTGGGGGGGGGGGGGGGGGGGCAAGGCATTTACCGACTGCCTGGCAACTTTTACCGACTGTTTTTGCAGAAAAAACGACAATTTTGAAAAAATAAGTCGACTGATTTTCAGAAAAACGACTGTTTTGACAAAAAATCAACTGATTTTCAGAAAAACCGACGGTTTTCATGAAAAAAATCAACTGTTTTGGCGAAAAATGGCAGCGCTTCGCCAACTCGGTTATTTTTTACCGATTGGCCAACAACATTGGGGGGGGGGGGCACCAATGGCCACCAATCGATGTGGTCCTGCTTGGAGGGCCAAATTAGTATTATAGTTAGCAAAGATCAATAAAACTTAATGGTCTTTCATGGTTATAAAAGGGA
Organism: Branchinecta lynchi; assembly: GCA_023053575.1. Taxonomy (NCBI): domain Eukaryota; kingdom Metazoa; phylum Arthropoda; class Branchiopoda; order Anostraca; family Branchinectidae; genus Branchinecta; species Branchinecta lynchi. Next base: position 11,593,688 of record JAKZAP010000005.1, read on the forward strand.
CAATGGTAGTGTCAGATTAACAGGTTCTTATCAAAGGCTTTTTGAAAAGGATAGTAAAATTTTGCTTCTCGACCATCAAGACTGCAATTTATTTTTAAATGCTTTTGAGGTTAGACCCTTCCTGTACAGGAGAGTAAACCAGCCCCAAATTAATATAATCCAAAATTGGCCTAAACAATGCTAAAAGGAATTTTCTTGCAGTCCTAAGTGTAGCCTACTAACAACCGAAACAAATTTTTAATGATGTTGGACCTAGTTAGGACTGCAAAGAAATTTCCTTTTAACATTTTGAGGATAATTTAGAGGTTATTGTTATATTCAAAGTTTCCTACAGTAGGGTACCCAGCCTCAAATTTATATATAACCTCAAACTAGCCCAGAAAGTCTCACAAGGAAACTTCTGTGCAGTCCAAAACAGGTACTAGGTCATTCAGGGTTTCCTTCTTGACTGTTAGGACCTTGCTGTGACTGCACAAAAATTTCATTTCAACCCCAGGTTTGAGGTTGCAGAAATTCCAGGTTGGATACCCCTCATCATATACCTCTACTTTTATTCTTTCAATATGAACTACCAGGGGCGTGAAGACGGGGGGGGGGGGGGGGGGGGTAAAAATAACCGAGTTAGAGCGAAGCACCGCCATTTTTTGCCAAAAAAGTTGATTTTTTTCATGAAAACAGTCGTTTTTCCTGAAAATTAGACGATCTTTTGTCAAAACTGTCATTTTTTTTGTTGAAAACGTTCGTTTTTTCTCTAAAAACAGTCGGCAAAAATTACCAGCCAGTCGGTAAATGCCTCGCCCCCACCCCAAACATTTTGGCTAGTAACGCCTCTGTGAACTACTACAAAACAAAATCTTTCCCTAGACTCCATGTGGCTCTAAAAAAAAAGAAAAAAAAGAAGAGTTTGTTAACTGCTTAGTATTTCTGTCTCAGTGACAGCAGGTTGATCCAGTCTAAGAATACTATTCTGCTTCCTACTTGGGAAGCTACTACTCATTAAGCTGGCTATCATCTTCATGAATGAGTTGCTCATGCCAATATTGCACCCATGTGTCTACTTAACTCTTATTAGCATCCCAGATGGGCACTCAGATCGAAATGCAACAAACCTTGACAGGGGTTACTGACTTCTTTTTCTTACTGGTTTACCAGAGTTTGGCACTGGAAATTTTATTACTGTGCAAGTGGCTACCTTATGGCACTTCTTGAATCATTTAATACTTTCCATCACACTTGTAATTAGTCCGGGATCCAGACCGCGATATCGTTCAAAAACAGGAGGGGGGGGGGGGGGGGGTAGCTCACGAGCTGCAGAAGGTTTGACCACTCCGCACCAATTCGCACCGATGTAGGTCACCGACTTTTTAGCCTATAAAGGCAGATTAAGCCTATAAAGACCAACTGTAAACAAGACCAAAGGTTTCGATGGGATCCCGAAAATTCAATATCTGATCCAGACAACTGGGTCTTGTCTTAGCCAGATCCAGTCTTCGCCAGACTCCTTGAACATTTTTACAATTAAAATTCAGAAACAGATCAAGGCCAAATAGCTAGTAATCAGAGAAAACCAAGTTCAGATTTGGATTCAGCATGTGTGTTTACCCCAATAAGTCATATCTGTTTTGACGAAAACTTCCTGCCACTTCTGCCAATTTCCCGGTTCCAGCCGAACTCCAGAACTACTTGTCCGGCGAAAAAAGAAAGCTCAAAGACGAAATCAGGGTATCTTCTTTCCCCAGAAATGAACATCTAATCAACTTCAAATAGAAATTTAGCTTATAACAAATTTTCCGATTCCAGCCGGATTCCGGTCGAACTATATGTCCGGGTAAAATACGATTGTCACACAGGGACTCAGCATCTCTTCTTACCCCTAAATCGCTTATCTAATCAACTAGAAATAAAACTTTGACTTCCAACAGTTTTCCGGTTTTGGCCGGATTCCGGACGAACTACATGTCCGGGTAGAAACTTGTTTTCACATAAGTGTTCAGCATGTCTTCTTGCCCTAAATCGAACATCCAATCAACTCCAAATTAAACTTTTAATTTTGACAAACTTTCCGGTTTGGGCCGGATTCCGGTCGAAATACTTGTCCGTCGAGAAAATAGTTTTCACCATCGTCTTCAGCATGTCTCCCTACCTCTAAATCGAACATTTAATCAACTTCAAATAAAACTTTTACTTTCAACAAACTTTCCGGTTTGGGCCGGATTCCGGGCGAAATACTTGTCCATCGAGAAAATAGTTTTCACCATCGTCTTCAGCATGTCTTCCTACCCCTAAATCGAACATCTAATCAATTTCAAATAAAACTTTTACTTTCAACAAACTTTCCGGTTTGGGCCGGATTCCGGGCGAAATACTTGTCCGTCGAGCAAAGAATTTTCACCATCGTCTTCAGCATGTCTTCTTACCCCTAAATCGAACATCTAATCAACTTCAAATAAAACTTTTACTTTCAACAAACTTTCCGGTTTTGGCCAGATTCCGGGCGAACTACTTGTCCGATGACAAAATGGGTTTCACCATCGTGTTCAGCATGTCTTCTTACCCCATAATCGACTATCACATTAGCTGTTTCAAAATATTTTGTTTGTCCCTTAATTTCAATCCCCTCCCCCACCCCTAAATGTAGAGCTACAAAGCCCATCTACGAACTTGACTGGTCCAACGACCCAACGAACCTTCTCACCAAGTTTCATCAAAATATCTCGTTCCCTTCGAGAGTTATCGTGCTTACAGACGGACGGACAGACGGACAACTTTTGCGATGTCATAGGTATCCCTCCACTTACGTTTTGGGATCCCAAAAAAAACAATTTTCTTAGCAGGAGCGCATAAGCTAAATAAAACAAACTATACAAGTTTTGAATCCTCTTTTTACGCGCTATCGAATGGTATATTTTTAATTTTTTTAAACTTACAAATTTTTCTTAGAAACGTCTTAGAAACCAAGAAAAAGCAAAAGTTCTTTAACTTTTTTAACTAAATTATAATTTTTCTCGGAAAAACTTCCACCAAACTGCATATTTTTATTATTTCATTAAAAAGATAAGCTCCTTACCAATCGTTTGAGCTATTAAATTTTCAAAAAAATTTGGAATTTTTAAAGTAGAGCATCCGCGTTTTCATCAGTGGGCCTCCGTGGATATTTCAAACTAAATATATTAGTCTGGCGGTAACTTTAGGGCCAGTTTTTGGGATCCCAAAACGTAAGTGGAGGGATACCTATGACATCACAAAAGTTGTCCGTCTGTCCGTCCGTCCGTCCGTCCGTCTGTAAGCACGATAACTCTCGAAGGGAATGAGGTATTTTGATGAAACTTGGTGTGAGGGTTCGTTGGGTCGTCGGACCAGTCAAGTTCGTAGATGGGCTTTGTAGCTCTACATTTAGGGGTGGGGGGGGATTCAAATTAAGGGACAAAAAAAATATTTTGAAACAGCTAATGTGAGAGTCGATTATGGGGTACACGATGGTGAAAACCATTTTGTTATCGGACTAGTAGTTCGCCCGGAATCCGGCCGAAACCGGAAAGTTTGTTGAAAGTAAAAGTTTTATTTGAAGTTGATTAGATGTTCGACTTAGGGGTAATAAGACATGCTGAAGATGATGGTGAAAATTATTTTCTCGACGGACAAGTAATTCGCCCGGAATCCGGCAGAAACCGGAAAGTTTGTTGAAAGTAAAAGTTTTATTTGAAATTGATTAGATGTTCGATTTAGGGGTAGGAAGACATGCTGAAGACGATGGTGAAAACTATTTTCTCGATGGACAAGTATTTCGCCCGGAATCCGGCCCAAACCGGAAAGTTTGTTGAAAGTAAAAGTTTTATTTGAAGTTGATTAAATGTTCGATTTAGAGGTAGGGAGACATGCTGAAGACGATGGTGAAAACTATTTTCTCGACGGACAAGTATTTCGACCGGAATCCGGCCCAAACCGGAAAGTTTGTCAAAATTAAAAGTTTTATTTGGAGTTGATTAGATGTTCGATTTAGGGCAAGAAGGCATGCTGAACACTTATGTGAAAACAAGTTTCTACCCGGACATGTAGTTCGTCCGGAATCCGGCCAAAACCGGAAAACTGTTGGAAGTCAAAGTTGTATTTCTAGTTGATTAGATAAGCGATTTAGGGGTAAGAAGAGATGCTGAGTCCCTGTGTGACAATCGTATTTTACCCGGACATATAGTTCGACCGGAATCCGGCTGGAATCGGAAAATTTGTTATAAGCTAAATTTCTCTTTGAAGTTTATTCCAGCAATGTTTTCAACGGATACATCAGCTAAGATTCTTCATAAGCGATATTTCGGTCCTTCTTGGCAAGGGTCCTCGTCAGGCTTTCAGTCCTCTTGTTCAACTTCGGGGAAAGAAACAAACCTGTATTTTATTTGAAATTGATTAGATGTTCGATTAAGGGATAGGAAGACATGCTGAAGACGATGGTGAAAACTATTTTCTCGATGGACAAGTATTTCGCCCGGAATTCGGCCCAAACCGGAAAGTTTGTTGAAAGTAAAAGTTTTATTTGAAGTTGATTAAATGTTCGATTTAGAGGTAGGGAGACATGCTGAAGTCGATGGTGAAAACTATTTTCTGGACGGACAAGTATTTCGACCGGAATCCGGCCCAAACCGGAAAGTTTGTCAAAATTAAAAGTTTTATTTTGAGTTGATTAGATGTTCGATTTAGGGCAAGAAGGCATGATTACAGGTTTGTTTCTTTCCCCGAAGTTGAACAAGAGGACTGAAAGCCTGACGAGGACCCTTGCCAAGAAGGGCCGAAATATCGCTTATGAAGAATCTTAGCTGATGTATCCGTTGAAAACATTGCTGGAATAAATGTTTCAAAGTCAGCTTGGGCTCAAAGAATATTTATTTGAAGTTGATTAGATGTTCATTACTGGGGAAAGAAGATACCCTGATTTCGTCTTTGAGCTTTCTTTTTTCGCCGGACAAGTAGTTCTGGAGTTCAGCCGGAACCGGGAAATTGGCAGAAGTGGCAGGAAGTTTTTGTCAAAACAGATATGACTTATAGGGGTAAACACACATGCTGAATCCAAATCTGAACTTGGTTTTCTCAGGTGATTAGCTATTTGGCCTTAATCTGTTTCTGAATTTTAATTGTAAAAATGTTCAAGGAGTCTGGCGAAGACTGGATCTGGCTAAGGCAAGACCCAGTTGTCTGGATCAGATATTGAATTTTTGGGATTACATCGAAACCTTTGGTCGTGTTTTTAAGTGGAGTCCTATTATGAAATTAGTTTTCCCTTAGGATACGTATAGGTCATGTAGGGTATATAGCCTATAGGCTGAAAGCCTATAAATCCTTTCTTTTTTTGAAAAACACAAGTTTTGAACAGTCTTTCCAGACCTACTTTCTGAGCCGAAAACGAACAGTCGGGTAACACAGCACCTGTGTAGGTAACCGACATTTTGGTCTATAAGGGCGGCCTATAAAGACCAGCTCATTGAATCCTTTTCCCCATGCACAACGATGTCAACGAAACAAACAAAACACAGCAAACTCCACAAATTATATATATACTCTGAATTCTTGGTTTGTGGGCTATCGAATTAAGTACTACATATTTTTCTAAACTTATTAACATTTCTAAGAAATGCCTTAGAAACAAGCAAATACGGAAATGATTCCTCTTCTTGTGTTAAATGGCGGCCATTTTTGTCGGTAAAGTGTCAACGACTCTAGGTGTCAACGACAGGCCTCTTGACAATCTTTCAAATACTCAAACTTACCAAATTATGGTTGCTAATGATTATTATTAACCAACATCAGGAACTTGATATATCGATTTAAAAATATAGCTTACTTTAAAGAAAGGCTAGTTAGAATATAATTTAATACTGACGATTACTTCATCTACAAAAAAATGTACAGCCGACCTTCCCTGTAGGCCAAAGTGACGGGTTTTCTAAGTTCAAAATCTGTTAGGTTCTTGTCGCCAACGTAATGCCATGCTTGCCCTTTTTTGCTTTCGAATGCTGAAGCCACTGACTCGCGAAACATCAGCCTTAGAAAACAAGAAGCTAGGGCTCGCACAACAAATTCTGGCCGGAAATTGTTCTCAACTATTGGCCCCGCGTGCAACCGAGTTTTCTTTCATGACCAAACTAGATTGCTCTTTGTGGCAACCACCAAGCGAAGCCATGTCTCCTTCCACCCACCACATTCATGCCCAACTGGCTTAGTCATTAGAGCGAGCTATTGGGTCTCCCATAGTCTCTGACCTGCCTAAAGACTACACTCGATTCGTGTTTACCGAACCTCCTGCTAGGAAAATTGTTTTTCTACAGTTGGTCTTTATAGGCCTAATCTGCCTTTATAGGCTAAAAAGTCGGTGACATACATCAGTGCAGAGTGGTGCGGTACAATTTGTGAAGTTCTTCAAACCTTCTGCAGCTCTCGAGCTACCCCCTTGAACGATAGAGGTGCCTGGATCCCGGACTAAATAATAAGTTCCAGTGATAAAGTAGTAAGAAAAAGAAGACATCACCCATGTCAATGTACTTTCATTTTTGATCAATGTGCCTACAGGATACCATGCTATTTGCAACACCCGCAAACTTGTGTAAATAAAGACTAAATAACAAGGATTCCATGTGAGGCATCAGAACACATCCAACTTGACCAAATTGATTGATATCAAATGTCTACTTAGTTATTCTGACTTTAATAAAACTGAAAATTGAACTGAACATCAGAACACATTCATCCTGACTAAATTAATTGATATCAAATGCCATCTACTTACTTATATTTCTTCGCTGAAGAACTGCCTGGTACAAAACGGAATCTAAAAGCTGCAAATATATGCGAAAGAAAAACGCTGGGGCAAAGAGTCACGCTCAATCTCGTAGGGCAAATAAATCTGCAGAAGAAGCAAAAGAAAATAAGGAATGGAAGCTGGCGCAACAAAAAGTTGTCCATGGTCAGCAGGTCAGAAAAGTATTTGGCAATGCTACAACTTCATTCAACAAAAATGTAAAAAACACTATGTTGTAGAGCAGAGGCGTTACTAGCCAAAATATTTTTGGGGGGGATAAGGTATTTACTAACTGGCTGGTAGTTTTAAGGGACTGTTTTTGGAGAAAAAATGACTACTTTCAAGAAAAAAAAATTAGTTTTGAAAAACAAATTGACTGACTTTTGATATAAAACATTTGTTTTGACAAAAATCAACTGACTTTCAGAAAAAACGGCTGTTTTCATGAAAAAAAATCAACTGTTCTGACAAAAAATTTCATTCACTGGGGATGGCCCAAATCAGTCATACACAAATCCTCAATTTTGGGTCATGGGCATGGTACTCCGGTGAAATCTGGTTAAACTGAGACTGGTTACATACCTACATAGGGTCTTCTTCCCATCCTAGATCAAAAGACACCTGAGTTATCGAAACTCACTAAACTCAAAAGAAATACTTTAAAAGGCAAACAATCTGGAAGGAAAGGAAGGAATTTGGAAGGGATGGCAATTTAATTCCTAAAGGAAGACAATTTAAAAGCTTACTTCATCCACTCTACCTAGTGATGACTACCTGAGAAGGATAGGGTACTTCCCCAGTTAGGAAACAGATTACCCTTCTCAAGTGGGTTGATCACAGATGATTGTTATTACTAATGTCAGACTCAGATTGCCGGTACTGGGTAATACTGACCAATTCTGTATTATGTAATGCTACTAGAACATTCAGTATGTATCGCTATAACAGATCCGTAGGCCGGCTGCGGCGACATTTGTAAGTTTCTCTGAACTTGTTTATTACCGCCCAAAAATACCTTTACAGAAGACACGTTCTGAAATTTTATAGCTTCCGCCAATTTCTGTTTCGCTTCGTTCTCTCTCCGGCTAGGATTTACGGAACGAAGGCGCTTAGTAACAATCTAGAATCAATGAGCCCACGACTACTCAAAACATGATGTTGGTACTTGGTCCCGAAAACTTCTAAATATAAGAGGAAGACAGAAGTTTGAAAAGTTCCAAAACAAACTCTTTCATCAATCATGGAAGATCTGGAGGACTTTTTCGATGGTTCTTTTGAAGCTGGAGATGTTAGTGACGATGACGCTTCAGACGAAAAGCATAGCAAGCTATTATCCTCGATTGCCAAGCTTAGTGGAGAAAACAAGAGCAGGTAGGTGCAGTGCCGTCTTTACCCTTAGGCTGGTGCTGGGGGGCCAGGTGAAAAGAGAGGCCAAGTGGCTGGTGTAAATTGCTGAGAAATTAGGCTATACTTACTTGACTTACTTAGGTTCCGCACCCTGGTCGTTTATGTTGCCCAAATTTCGTCAGATGTGACCATAGTGTGGCTCGACCCAAAATAGTGTGTGCTATTGTGTTGACGTTCCAGTCAACCACAAACCCCTGATTTTTGGATACCCTATGCCAAAGCGCCGGATATGTACAGCGTTTGGCATACCCTATGCCTAACGCTGGATACACTATGTCAGGTTCTGTATACTGTAACCCGGTAAAATATTGATGATTTGAGTGAAGCTAAAAAATCAACCAATCAGAACTCTTTTCTATTGAGGTAGGTCAGGGTTAGGTTACCAACAGCTATCCAGCGTTTGGCATAGGGTATCGAGCGTTAGGCATAGGCTATACTAAATGCTAGATATACCCAGCATTTGGCATAGGGTATCAAAAAATCAGGGATTTGTGGTAGACTGTGACGTTCTTACATTTTTGACTCTCGAAAAGGGGCCACAAACACATGGATGCCCTATGGTCCACGAAAAGTAAAGGATGGCACTGGGTCGGTGATAGGCTCATCGCAAATAGAAAAATTCCACCCTACTTGAGGAGAGTAGATATTTCTACACTATACAAGTGCAGAACAATAGGTTACTATTGAGATGTGTAGAACTTCCAACTTTGAGAATAAGTTATTGGCATTTGGTAAGCATTCTGAGCCTGTAAACTGCTCGGAAATCTAAGTCTGACTCTTTTTTGTAACAAGTTGTATTTGTGTGTACAAATAGTTCACTTTGAAATGAGAGCTAGAAGACTTCAAAGTTTAAATATGTCTTGCATGCAATTAGTTGGCTTGGGTACAACAATACAACATGCAAAAACCAACCAGTAGGAAGCAAGATTAATGTTTTCTGTAAAAGTTTGAAACTCTCATTTCTGTCTTCAAATCTCTGATTATACAATCAAAAAAAGCCAGCAAAAACATTTTCAATCATTTACATTTACAGGCTCAGAATAGGGTATGAGCGGCAGTACGCGGACAGCATATAAACACGGGTACTACATTAACCAGTTCCTGCTGGCGCCCGGCCAAGAGTTAATCTCGGGCACTTGGTTTGAGCTACCTGATTTTTCTTCCTTGTGAAACAATTTTAAATATTGTGCCTTGTAAATTCTTTTCTTCTGCTGAAGCTCAACATCCGTCCACTATTGCCATCTAAAAATCAGCAGCACAAACCACCGGAAGTGTCAAAACCGAAATGAAGCCGCCCGAGTTTAAGTGTGACTGCCCGTGATTATCTGAGCACAAAAAGGACCGCCCGTGAATATAGTTTTGGGCAGAATATGTGAAAATCAAGTGGAGCATTCTTGTCTGGCAACAGTGGTGTCAAGAAACGGCAAAAAGAAGAGTGATTTTCAAACAAATTTTTAATACAACGAGGCCTGTGAGTTGAGTAGTTTAGTTCATAAGGTGATTCAAAGCTAAGTGAGGAGTTAACTGCCCGACTACGGCCGCTCGTACCCTAGTTATCAAACGTAGATAATTCATTCTTGAATTCAATGTTCAATCCTGGTTTTATCTACACCTCACAGGGTTAATTTACTTGTTAATGCTCCTTTCTGTTTTCATCTAGTCTTTTTTTTTATAGTGCAAAACGGATATGTCAGCTGAATTTTATTAGAGCTGTTTTTTGGCCCTTCTTGGCAAGGGTCCTATTCAGGCTCTAAGCCGCTCAAGTTGGAAAAACAAAATAAAGATTTTAGCTTAGCATTAAATGTTTGACTTGGTGAATTCCTTTGTGAGAGTTGCTCGGAGTCCAAAAGGTTGATTTTGGACAGTGCTGCTATTTTTGCTGCTCGATTGGAGTTGTTGACCTGGTAGAGATTTTTCTGAAATTGGGTTGACTTCGGCTTTGTTGTAGAGAAGAGCTGTTTCTGGTAGTGAGTCAAAGTCAACCCAAATGCAGAAAAATCTCTACCCGGTCAACAACCCAATCCAGCAGCACAAACAGCAGCTGTGTTGGAAATGAATCGCAGCAACCTTTTTAGCTCCAAGCCAAGCAACTCTCACAAAGAAATTCACAGAGTCAAATAATTAACGCTATAAGCTAGAATCTTTATTTTGTTTTTCCACAAGTTCGTTTTTCCAACTTGAGGATGTTGTATCCCGATGAGTAGCTTGCCGTTCATGATGGTGGCTACTTCCTGGTTACTGCTTCTCAGTTTATCTTGATTTGAGAGCTCTCACAAGAATCTCCCTGCTCATGGTCACTTTTGGATCACATTTACTAATTTCTTGTCTCTGTTTATAGGCTATTTTACTTGCTCTTTTGTAGACAGCAGCTCCGCAAGCTTAGTGACTAATTCAGTTAGCCACGGTTAGTCTCTAAGAGACACAACTCTCTGTGATACCATAGTCATCAGCTTAAAATATTAGATTATTTTAAATATTCTTTTCCTATTCCTACCACCAAAGTTCGGGCTATTTGCATATTATTTATGCATATTTGTACTTCTGTCCACTCCTCTCAACTGATGCCCATAAAAGTTAAGGATCCTATAGCTTTTGCCTAATAAATAGCCTAATTTCTTTCTTGTTGTAGGAAAGGTGTCAAGCCACTGAGGACTGCTTCACAAACGGCAACTTTCACTGGGGTAGAAAAGCAGGTTACAGTTGGAAATCTACTGAAAACACTGACCGATAAGGCAATTCATGCAAATATAAAAAAATCAGTCTCCAAGGAAACAAAGCACTTGAAGATTTTGCCGACGCCACTAGAAAAACCACAAAATGAAAAGGTAAAATACGTCTAAAGTTTTAGACAGCCTATCTTTTTTTTCGCAGTTTCACCATTTCTGTCTGTCCGTCCGTCCGGGTTTTCCTAGTTTGGGCACTTCCACAGAAGCTAGGACGATGGAACGTGGCAGGTGCATCAGGACCCCAAGTGATTAAGTTGGAAATACTCGCTTCCCGATCCGACCATCGTGGGGGGAGTGGAGGAAGGGGGAATCCGGAATCTTGAGGTATATTTAGCTTTTGAACAGGCGATCAGATCTTAATGAAACTTGATATTTGGAAAGACCTCGTGCCTCAGACGACCCATTTAAAATCCAGAGCGGATCCGGTGACTTTGGGGCGAGCTGGGAGGAAACTGGAAATCTTGGAAACATTATGAGTGGAAGGATCGGGATGAAACTTGGTGGGAAGAGCAAGCACAAGTCCTAGATACATCATTGACTTAACCAAACCGGATTCGGGCACTGAGCGGGGAGTGGTGGTGGTGGTGGTGGAATTCTGGTGAACTGACTTGAGAATAGTGGTTTGCATGAATTGCATGGTTTGACCATCGTGTGGGGAGTGAAGGGATGGGAAATCCCGGATCTAGTGGCATTCATAACTTTAAACGGGCGATCCCATTTGAACGAAACTTGGCAAGTTGAAAGAGGTGTTGTGGAGTTACGATAGCCTATTTCCAGATGTGCTAAGGACAATGAAACTTGGCAGGCATATTAGTGACCCAAGTAAATAGGCCTAAGGACCAGACACAATGCCCTAGGTAAACTTCCGTTTCTGAATCCGACCATTATCGAGGGAGTTAAAGGAAGGGGAATCCGGATGTTACTGACGTTCGTAGGTTGTGGACGGTAGGTTGTGGACGGGTGGTTCTATTCGAGTAAAACTTTTTGGGTGATAAGGACTAATGACCTGGACATGCTAAACATGTCTCCGAACCACATGTGACAATGGTTGGAGGAGTTAGAGGGGGGGGGGTCTGGAAACCTTGCGACATGCAGAAAAACCAAACGAATTAAATGCAAGTTGGACAGTACGGATTTTGTGCATCCTAGTTAGTTATTTACGGTTCGGACCGGATCTGGCCAGGGTAGGAGGAGCATAAACCGGAAGCCGGAAATTTGTAGATATGCTTCAGTTAGAGTCAAACTTGAAAGACAAGAAGAGGAGATGTCAGAGATACGACATCTATGTGTCCTAGTCGTATTTGGCCATAGTGGGAGAATCGGAGGGGGAGTCAAGGACATTTTGTGGCTCGCGTAGGGGTCAACGAGTGGAGTGATTTGAATAAAACTTGGAAAGTAGAGGAAAGATGTGCCCTAGATGCCATATTTTAGGGTCCGGACTGGATCTGAACACGGTGGGGGGGGGGGGGGGCTACCGAAGTTTCGCAAAAAAATGCTCAGGCTCGAGCGGAACTTGATAGCCGGTAAGATGAGATGCTTTAGATGATCTCTGTGTGTGTCTGAACAAGATTTGGCCGTGGTAGGCGGAGTTTGGGGTACCGGAAATATTGTGACTCCTAGGGATCAAAGAAGTGGGATGAAACATTTACCCTAGATCCGAGGTGATGCCGGAAATGCTCAGACTGATGAAACTGATGAACATATTTCTAGGTCCTATTCCAGGGGTTTGAAGGGGGTATTTTGTGACGTTGTCATCTACATTCTTGCAACACCTACTTGTAACAAGTGCTATATGACCTCGTAGCTCTTGATCTTCTTTTAAGGAGGGAATTTTATCGGTTTTTTTGTATTCTCTTTAATTTTTTAGCTTCTGAATGAGTATCCAAGTGATTGAAAGGCAAACCAAAAAGACAGAATACTAGTTACTAGCTTTTATAACATGGTGTTGGGGGGGGGGGGGGGGGGGGGGGCACATACTCCTTGTGAATGTTTAGTGGAAGATAGCCAACATCTCTTTTAGATGAGTAGGAAAATGCTGTGTTGAAGGGGGACGAAGATCTCTGTTGAGAGTTTCAGACACTGTTTCTGGACTCCTCCCAGTTCCGGTACCAGTAGACACAGATAGGACCACTAAGCCCTTCTGAGCATTACAGTTCAGACAAACGATCAGGATCGGGAGGTCGTGGCCAATACTGTCAGCATTTCCACACCGTCGTCAATTCCGTATGGGAAGTTTTCTTTTTTATGATGGAAGTGCAAAAAATCCGTCCAGATGTTCAGTGATCATCTTTCCATACTATTCAATATACGGTAAAACTATTACTGGCTTTCTAACGCGGTATTAAACATAGGCCATATTGAACACATCTTTTAATTCCACTAGTCATCATACCTTTTTTTCTAGATCATTCGAGTTGCTGCCTATGACAAGATGAAGAAAGAAGTCAGCCGATGGGACCCAGTTATTTATCAAAACCGTATCTCAACGGGGACTCAGGAGTTCCCTTTGTATCAGCCAGACAATCGTCTAATGACTGCTGATCAGTTTGTCAGCAAGTTCAAACCGCGAACACCCCTTGAAGAGCAAATTGCAGCACTTCTGCATGGAAGCAAAAACGTTCTGAAAAATGGCGAGGTGCGTAGCATTACACATCTAGCATTGTCCTTCTGATTAAACTTACTTTTTACGAACAGAGTTAAAAATACCTTTGCATGAAACATTTTTCGCCGCAAACTTCTCTACTATGATAGATAGATAAATCTTTTTATTCGCCAAAAACTTGCCATGGCTTACGCCAAATTTGTTTGATATCGTCATCATGAACATACACATAAGTCGCAGTAGCCCGTGTACATACAACTAACAGCTCAGCTTACGCGTCGTTATACAAACTTAGAAAAGAAGGGACAAAATTCTTTGCGAGCCTCTTGTGGGCACATTTGATAGGCTGAAACTTTTAACCCTAATAGCTACCTTGCGGGGGAGCCTTTGCCAGCTTTTCGGAAGGGAAAATATTTTTTATGGTTGACCGTCAATATTGACCCTCAGTATGAGGCAGTACTGGCTAAACAGCCTGCACATGTTTTGTGCTGTCAGACTGTTACATATTTTCTGCAAGTTGCACTTGGAACTTTTTTGTATGGCCTGGGAAATGCATACAAATGTACTAAATATAATAATAATACAAAGCAAGAGAAAAAGGCTTTCGCCTCTAAATAACTCTTAAGAAATATTGTGTAGTCGAACTGATCAGAGTTAAAAATCCCATCAACAATACACTTGAAACTATTGATCGATTCAGCATTAACCGCATCTTCGGTAAGGATGTTCCAAGGATCAACAATTCTGTTAAAAACGTTAAAAAAAATTCCCACTTAAAAACGTCCTTGTGGAATCTTGATTTTACAAGCTTGTCCGGGCGCCCCCGATGAAGACGGTTAATGCTGGATCTTACTAAATCCGTCACTTCAAAGTTGTCATAACTTCCATTGATTAAAATCAGTATGCAATAGTGGGAAGGCGCAACTTGGCTAATCTCACTTGGTAGGGAAGATCGCGTAGATCTGGTACGAACTTCGTAGCTCTCCGTTGAATTTTTTGATAAGCCTCAATGTCACAATTGTAATATGGCCTCAATCTGGTGTGGCCATATTCATAGATCGGGTGAACCATCGACTTGAAAAGAAGTGAGAACAAACCATCCTGCTTAAATGTAATGTTTCTTCGCATTACACCAAGGATTCTATTACACTTTTTCATGGTAAGGTTGTAATGTTGAGAGAAACGCAGATCCCCATCGATCAGGATCCCTAGATCCCATTCGGGTATCTTATTGCTGTTGAAAGTATAGAAAGTTTTAAAGTGAGAGGGTCCCAGGTGAAGATGGTGACTTTTTTCGACGTTGATTTCCATCAGCCACACTTGCATCCAGAGTTCAATTTTGTGAAGATCGTTTTGGAGTATCTGTAAATCTTGGGAACTCCTGATGACCCTGTAGATCTTGGTGTCTTCCGCATACAACGCGATATCGGAATCAATGCCGGACACTTAAGTCATTAATGTAGATATTGAAAAGTAATGGTCCCAATACACTACCCTGGGGCACCCACTTGTTACAGAGACGGAAGAAGTTCTCAGCTGCCCGTTTACTTTGACTCTATGTGTCCGTTCGGAGAGGAAGCCGGAAATCCATCTATTCAAGCTCCCACGTATGCCTAGCTTCTCGGGTTTCACCAAGAGTCTCTTATGGGGAACTTTGTCAAAGGCTTTTCGAATGTCAAGGTACAGGACATCTACTTGGAATCCGGAGTCGATATACTTCCACCACTGTTCGGTTGTCAGTAATAACTGGGATTCAGCTGATCTTCCTTTGATAAATCCGAACTGCTTCTTTGTTATAAGCCTCCTATCCAATAGATGAAAGAGAAGGTGATCAGAGGCGATTATTTCAAAAGTTTTGGATGTTACGCAAGTAAGGCTAATTGGCCTTACACCAATTAGCCCAGCACCACGTTTAAACTCTGGGGTTCCGACAGCTTGCTTCCAAAGTTTTGGCAGTTGGCCAGACGACACGCTTTTTCTAAAAATCATAGTCAAAGGTTCAGTGATAAGCTCAGCAGTCTTTTTCAAAATTCGTGGGTGTAAACCGTCTGGGCCCTCAGGCTTGTTTGGGTCCAGTTCCCTTATCTTTTTACAAACTAGCGCAGGGTCAATAATGAGGTATGGAAAGTCTTACACTAGTGGCAGCCTGCTGATTGAAGTAATCCCAGATAATTTTTAACATGAAGATGTAGTACGGTTAGCAAACCCCATTGTGTATTAAAAAGCATGTTGACATTTGCAGGTTGCTGACTGGCGAAAACACTTGTGCTACGGAAGTTAAGGCTGATTTCAATTAAATTGGTTCTTTTAGGAGTTGACTGAAGCGGAGAAAATCGCCCTTTCGTCCATGTCGTTGAAGGAAGCTCTCGAGCGACGTCGTGAACTTTCTAGAATCCGTGCCCTTCAGTCATATCAAGAGTCGAAGGCAAGACGACAGAATAAAATTAAGAGCAAAAAGTAAGTTTGTTTTCCCTTTTTTTTGTCTGTCCGATAATGCTAGTCATTACCTTAATTACCTTAATTCGCACTTCGGAGCGAATTAAGATCAGTCTTGATCTGTTGAATCACTCCGTCATTGACGGTGTGGTGATTTGTTAGGCATCAGATGCATCGCGGTAGTACTTCGAGGGCAGGGCACACCATTCCATTCTTCCTCTAGCGACTTTTTGAAGGCTTCCTCGTTGGGTGCTGATACCGTGTCGTTGGTCAGACTGTTCCATGTGTTGACAACTCGACATGAAAGCTGTTCATAAAATATTGGATCGCCCTAGAGACCAAGCGGCTTTTCTTATTATTCATAAAGGACCGAAACTTCCATACTCCTACCTTTTAAAACATTTTAATTTAAAAAAATTGTAGGAGCGCAAAAATGGCCTAAGAACCGACTTCGGTTCAGCCATGGAATCTCACCGTCTGCACAAATACTCTATTCCCCTACCAGAAGTTCAGAAATTGGCCGGAACAAAAGACAAGTTCTAGGATACACAAACCTTGTCCTATACCGAAAAAACACATATGCAAAGTTTCATTCCAGACGTCGCTAAACTTGTTGACCAAGCATGGTTGATTTTTTAAGTGCATTGACACAAATATTATAAATACTTTTGTTGACAGCAATCGCAGATTTGGTAAGACCACGAAAGTCGCAAAATAAACTTTCTATCTCTGGCCTCTGGCTGGCCTTAAAGACCAAATCGTGTGAATGAATACCATTTCGGAATCTGTCAAACGGAATGAGTTACTTGTGGAGTGGAGGGATATCTATGACTTCGGTAACAGTTGTCCGTCTGTCAGCACAATAACTCTCGAAGGGGTTGTGATATTTTGTTCAAACTTGGTGTGATCCATTAGGTTGAAGTACAGCTTAGGTCCCTGTAGCCCAATATTTAGGGGCTGAAGCTGATGCAAGAATTGATTTCGGGGTAAGAGGACAAGCTGAATCCAGAACTGAGCTTCATTTTCTCACGGGACAAATGGTTCGCCCGGAATCCGGTCACAGCTGGAAAATTTGTTAAAAGTAAATACTTTATTTTAAGTTGATCAAATGTTCGGTTTAGGGATAAGAAGACATTCAGAATCCGTGTATAACGATTGTTTTCACCCGGACATGTGGTTCGCCCGGTATCCGGCCTAATCAGAAAATTTCTTATAATTAAAAGTTTTATCTGAAGTTGAATAGAGGTTTGATGTAGTGGTAAAGAGAAATGCTGAATCCCTATATGAACATTGTTTTCTCGGTCGATAAATAGTTCGCCCGGAATCCGGCCAATTAAAACCGGAATTTTTTGTAAAGCTGAAGTTTTACCGGAAGTTGATTAGAGGTTGTATGTTGGGGTAAGGAGACATGCTGAATTCGTTTTTAAGCTTTAGTTTTTGCCGGACAAGTAGTTTGCCCGGAATCCGGTAGAAGTAAGATAGGATATTTTGATCAGTTTCGGCAAAGTAGATATGACGTAAAGGGTAAAGACACATGTTGAATCCATATCCGGACTTGGTTTTCTCAGATGATTAGCCATTGTCCTTAATCTGTTTTGAGATTTTAATAGTCAAAGTTTAAAGGAGTCTGGTGAAGACCGTACATCTACAAAACACAATTGTCTGGATCAGATATTACATTTTTTGGAAACCTTTGGTCTTTTCTTGTTTCGCGCTGGTTAAGTGTCTGTCTATTCAGACGGTTCTGAGATAGGACAAAATGGTAACGGGGCCTTGTGCTTGGCCCTTATATCACTGTGTAGGAAATTGCGTGGCTAGTCACGACAGGAAGTCTATAAGTCCAGTGCTATTTGTAATTGGTTATAAAAGATATATGTTGAATATTAAATTTGAATTCGACCACCGGGATACATGTGGGACATATTTTAGATGGTTTCCGAGGCTTAGGTATTTAGACTGGTAGTTGAGAAATGCAGCGTCGAACCCTTTGGTCACTTGAAGAGGAGCACGTACTCAAATATCGTACAAAGATCTCAAGCGGTGTTGGTTTTATTCTCTTGCGTTTTCCAGATACCACCGTCTGTTGAAGAGAGAGAAGTTGAAGAAACAGTTGAAGGATTTCGAAGAGTTGCAGAAAACTGACCCGGCTGCTGCGCTGGAGAAACTGCAGGAGCTCGAGCTGCAGCGGATCGAAGAACGAGCAAGTCTCAAGCACAAAAACAGCGGAAAGTGGGCCAAAAGCCAAGCCATACGCTCCAAGTATAACACAGAGGTAAAGCAGATTCGGAATTTGAGTGAATCAGTCAATGAATCTATCACCGAAAAGTCCGGGGGTCGTGGCAACAAAAATTGATAAATGTACTGACGTATTTGAAACTAACAAAAATATCCCCTATTCTAAAAACCTCGTTCTTTTATGTGGGGCGCAGGAATCTTACTTGTGATATCTAATGGTATTGGATGTTGAGCGTGAGAAAATTAATCTCGGATTTTGGGAAGAGAATAAGCAATCTATTGTTTGTGACGTAGCTACTTTAAGTTCGAGTCGGAAACGTCGGACTTCTTCCTTGCGATTCTAACATTTCTTTCTACGCTGTTAGCTCGATGGTGAAACCAGGTATAAGATTATACAGATGCAAATAATAAGTAAAAGAACTTAATATCACCTAACAGCCATGTGTTTCAGCTTTCTTTTGACATAAAGAATGAGAAGAAGTTTGGTAGTTACATGTTTTTTAATGTTCTTTTCTGTTGGGACAGTCACTATAGTAATTGCAATACTTCGGACACCGTCACCTGTCCGATAGAAGGTAAAAAATCAACTAGCCAAATAAGCAAACGGTTAGAATAAAACTACCGGGTGTGGCTTTAATTTGACTTTTAATTATTGTTTGCGCTCAGTCTGTGCATTCGTATTTTCTAGGTTTAATTGTATCATTTTTTTCGACGCTGTTCAAAATTACGAGTCTCCCGAAGTAACATACCTCTACTACATTGCTGGGATCCTAGTTACAACAGTGTTTTTAAAGTTATTTTTAGTCTTTATATACATGGAATCAGAAAGTGCTGTTTCTTCAATGGTATGTTGGCGAACACATCTGATAGCGTGCCGCCCAAATTTGAAAGAGGTGTGATAATATTTATGTTTTATTGCGCAGGGATCCTCTTCAGGTCAGTTCGACATTATGGTGCACATCTAGTCAAGTAATGCATAAAACAGATACGTCAGCTACGATGCGTTGGCAGCATGCACTTCTCTGATAGGACAGCCCGGCACAAAGGATAGTCGAGTGCAGAGGGGGTTTAGTATTAATCGATGGTGTACTCACCTTTACTTGGAGGGACAATTCAAAGACCGATGAGACTACTGAGATAAGAACCAAGTCAATATAGAGGAATTCTGAATACGTCATTTTTGCCATTATTTCGCTCATCATCATGACGGACAGGCGATGGAAGCTTTTTTTGATTTAAAAGAAACAAAAAAGATGCACTTCTGAATCAGTAATCTTCTATTTCAGTCTCGCAAAGCTCTATCAGAGCAGCTGGAAATTGGCCGAAAACTAACCGAAAAAGTCAAAGAATCCGAAAGCTCTGAAGACGAAGAAGAAATGCCAATTGAGATCTCCGCTTCCAGCAAAAGCCGCGAGTCCGAAAACCCGTGGCTCGTCAAAGCGAAATCAGCGGAGAAACCAGAAATAGAAATTCCCGAACCGAGTGTTGGCTATAAGAAGTTCTGGTCCGAGGCAAACGAAGCCCAAGAAAGCTTCAGGCAACACCTTGACATTGAAGAAATCATGGAAGGGGTTGAAAAGAAGGCGGAGGATAACCTGAAGAGGAAATTGAAAGAAATTATGGAGAGTGTGAGTGAGAGTGAGGGCGAGAGTGACACTCAGGAGACGGAGAATAAAGTGGAGGCCGTGTTGCCGCTGCGTGGGGAGGGAATGTATGTGAGAGTTCGGCAGGACGAGGAGTTAGATGAAAGGGCTGCTGGTGAAGATGGTAGTGAAACTAGAAGAATTGTTGAGAAGAAGGCTGACAAGGCTAAAACTAATGCGCCCAAAAAGGCTGCAGGTAAGTGTTAAAACCTTTAAAGCTTCAGCGACCTAATGAGCTATTTCTCGACTCCACCCCTCCCCCTAGTAGATCTGCTTTCATCCGAAACCTTTTATGATAAAAAATCCTTTATCTCGAAGTTAGCGGTCTTCGACCATTTTTCACGGTGATCGTGAGATTGCCAGTGTTTCCAAGTTGTTACTCGAATTTCTACGTTGCCGCTACGTATGTTTCAAAGAACTTTGCCGTTGGTGCGTGGCAATATTCAAAATATCGAAGTGCTGTATCTAGTTGGCTCTGTAGACGAGAGGCGACGTAAATCAACAACAACAGTTGGCTCTGTAAGTAAGTATGTAATTTATTTATGACCAGCCATTTTGAAAAGGCGGAGTGTTTTGAGTGTGCTTCCACTTCTACTTATTTTGGTAGTAGGATACTTATTTTCAGCCTTTTCTACTTACCAAATTTTGTATTTACTTACCTAGACTACTTATTTTTTGGGTCTACTACTTATTATCTCAACATTTAATCTTTATTCAAAAGCTCTATTTTTGTCTCCAGTTCTCTCTATTATAGCTGAAAAGCAGGTTGATTTTCAAAAAAATTCTGCAGGGCATGGTTTGACACAAATCGGCTTTGTCACTACTGGCATTCAGAGTAGATGCACAAGTGAAGAAAAACACTATGATTTCACGGTTAGCCCTTGCTTTCATTTGGGATGCTTTGGAAAGGGGAAACTGGATGCTTGGGAAACTGCAACGGGTTTCATAATATTCTCTATTAGAAGGTGCCTTTTTATCTGGTTTTAGGCCTGCGATTTGAGAAACATTCGTTCAAGAACCTGTCCTGGAAATGGTTTAATACTGGCAGAAAAGTGCTTGAAGCTGCTGTTAGGGTTTCACCCTCTCCGTTCTTGATAATTCTGAAAGTTCTTGGGTCTTAATGTTTGATCCACATTAAAAGCTAGGATTTGCATGGGAAGCAGTTGAGTTCGGCAGAAAAAGAAAATGCAAATATCAGAACTGCAGCGGTCAGTTGAATTTGGTCTTGGGTTTGGTAGTTCGGCCGCAGCAATAGGCATGTACTGTACAAATATTTTTCTTTTCAAACATGATCCCTTCATTCTAACCTTACCTCGATTGACTAGAAAATGATGAAAAAGGTAGCAAAGTCAATAGCTAGAAAATCCCTTTTCAAAACAGCTTGAAAACAAAGAAAAGGCAGAGAATTTGAATATTTGACGACACATGACTGTTCAAAAAGTCATATTTTGTCTCTTGACTGTCAGGACAGCATGTACATTTCATTTTAACATTTTCGCGGCAAAAATCGAGGTAGTATAAAAACGAGGTCAGGTATCCCTCCTGTACAAGAAGGGTTGAGCCAGCAGGTCAACCACTAAAACATGACGAAGATGCCTCAAACTGGTATGTGCGTGATAGCTTACTGTAGTCTAGATAACTAGGTAAAAAAAGAGACTCCAGTTCTGGCTGATTAGGTCTGACAGACAGACAACAAAACCAATTATGGTAAGGTAGGTTGCACAAAAAGCTTGAGTAACATGAGAAATTATTGATTGTTCGAGTAAATAAAAATATTTGCATCAGGTCAGGGTCCCCAGACTTGTCACAAACTATAACCTTCTTTTAGAATCACATTTGTACGACACTCTCTGACCAGAAAATTCTTGCTGACATAACCTGACAGACAGACAACCGACTGGTTAACTCCAACTTGGGTAAAGTTTTGAGAATAGCATAAATGGGAATTGTGGGATAGCAATGAAGAAGCTTAAAAACTACAATACAAAACAATATTGGAGGGTTGAGTAAAATCATTTACAACAAACTTTTTTTTCTAGCTGTTCAAGATCCCAATACAACTCTCAAACGTTGACTATGGTGATTTAGTCTGACAGACAGTAAGACCATTTATTTGAGATCCTATGATTGTCTCAGAATTAAACAAGGACTAATAATCGACAACATACGAAAACAAAAGAAACTACTTTCAGTTTATAAGTATTTCTTCAGCCTAAGGTTTAGCTATCTAGAAATCATGTTCGACTGTCCTTGAAATTCGGTCAGGCTGTTTCTTTATGTGCTATGAAGCTAAGACTATATTGTAGCGCATTGAAATACTTCTACGCTGCTTGAAATGCTCTAATTTTGTACAGGTGCAAATTCAGAAAACGTGACGTCTGGCCAATAGATGCACATAATTCCAATGGTATCTACCAAGTAAAGCCCAGGATTCTGACCTGTAGTACACCTGTGCATCACAGCATTGTGTCTAGATGTGTAGACTCACAGCTACAGCCATGTTTGCTAAACCCCGCTGACTGGTTCCACAGAGAGCTTTAGTAAATAGGTGAGTGTTTATCCTGGAAATACATTTTTCACCAACTAATTCTAGGTGATAGGTTTACTGAGACCACGAAAGTACCATTAACACTGAAAAACTGCAGATACTCTCCGTTTCTTCGGATTTTTACTTGCAACTGTCTAGCCCCTCTGCTCACCACCTAGATGCGGTTCGGTGACGCCGGGATACAGAGATAATGAACCATCACTGAATAATTATCAGTTTATATATCATACTGCGATGATTTCGTCCTATTTTCAGTGTGTCATTTTATCTTTTTTCAAGTTCAAATTGGTTGCTATTTAGCACAAGGATGTTTCATGCCCCTAATCTTGGCTGGTATGGATGATTACCTACAATTGAAAGGGTAGAAACCAGATTTCAAGGAAGAGTTGAAGGATAGATTAAGACTAGGTTTATCCAGGTTTGACACAGACTTTACAGTGATTTACATGCTGCTCTGCTGCTTTTGGCTGCAAGTATCGTGAATTTGAACAAAACCAAAGGTTTCGACTGGATCCCAAAATTTCATATTTGATCCAGACAACTGGATCTTCTAGATATCTGGTCTTCGCCAGACTCCTTGTAAATTTGCACTATTGAATGTTTACTTGTTGCTGAGATTCTTACACTGATAAATATACACCATGGTAACTGATGCCACTGTAACTGATATCATTGTAGCTGGTACCGTGATGACTGATACCTTGGTAACTGACACGATTGTAACTGATACATTGGTAACTCATACCAGTGTAACTGATATCATGGTTGCCGGATTGCACTTTTCCTCTGCGACAGACTGCCTATCTGCCTAGTGCCTACCGACATGTAAACCCAGAGCGCTAGGTGTAAGAGATGACGTCATCGACGCAGAGTTTTCGCTTTTATGGATAAAGGGCAGGGTAGAGACTCGAAAATCGGTCAACAAATTTTTATTAAACTGTTACCAGATCCTTGCCGGATGCATTCTGACTTTTCGAAACAGCAAATGCCGTCTGGCAGATTAGTAGACTGATCGCATGCACATTTTTGTTTATCATTAGTATGATCAAAAGTTGCAACAGTATATCTCCTCAATATGTATCGCTTAGTTTAAAACTTCATGCTAAATTCCCAGATTCAGCGCGAACTACATATCCGGCGTGAAAATAATTTTCATATTCAGAAATCAGCATGTGCTCCTACCCCTGAATCAAACATCTAATCAACTTCAGATACAACTCTTACTTTTCCCAAAATATCCGTTTTTTGCCTGATTCCAAGTAAACTCCTTGTCCAGCGAAACTATTTTCATATTTGGATTCAGCATGTCTCCTCACCTCTGAATCAACTAGCTTGAAACATATTTTTTGTCCTACCTTAATTTGAAACCCATGCCCCACCCATAAATATAGCACTACAGAGCCCACCTTCGAACTATACTTTGACCCAAAGAGTCATCGTGTCAAATTTTAACAAAATATCTCAACCCTTTCCAGAGTTATCATGCTAACAGACGGACAATTTTTGCGATGCCATAGGCATCCCTCACTTACGTTTCGGGATCCAAAACTCAGTTCGTCTGTATAGTTGCAAACTTCAGCCACCCTGAAGAGCCCCTTTAACCAAATGGTGATGGTGTTGACAAGCATGAAACAAACGCTCTGAGGACAAGAAAACGAACAGGCATACACAACTTTCTGTCTGTGGAATTGTGACTTAGATAGACACGTCATATGTTTTTTTTTCTTTCTAGGCAAAAGCTACATTGGCATCACGAGTTTTTCCAGCTTCAGCACTCCCAGGGAAAAGGAATAGTTTTGACATTTTGTATTGATTAAAAGGTCAAAATTTTTCGAATGATTGTGAATTACACAAGTTTATCTTTATATAGCCTACTCTGAAAAAAACTTTGTCTGTGATAATCGAAGTTACTGTGTAGAGCTCATCGTTTCATCTACACCATAGAAGCAACATACAACAAGACCAAAGGTTTCGATGGGATCCCAAAAATTCAATATTTGATCCAGACAATTGGGTCTTCTCTTCGCCAGACTCCTTGAACATTTTTACTATTAAAAGTCAGAAACATGTTAAGGCCAAAAAGCTGATCATCTGAGAAAACCAAGTTCAGATATGGATTCAGCATGTTTGTGTTTACACCTGTAAGTCATATCTGTTTTGAGAAAAACTTCCTGCCTTACTTCTGCCAATTTCCCGGTTTCGGCCGAATTCCGGAACCGCCTGTCCGGCAAAAAAAAAAGCTAAAAAATGAACTCAGCTTATCTTCTTTCCCCTATATCGAACATCTAATCAACTTCAAATTAAAATTTAACTTATAAAAAGTTTTCCGGTTCCAGCCGGATTCCGGGCGAACTATATGTCCAATAAAAAACGATTGTCATACACGGATTCATCATCTCTTCTTACCCCTAAATCGGATGTCTAATCAACTACAGATATTTGTAACAATTTTTCCGGTTTTGGCCGGATTTCGGACCAAATACTTGCCCGGCGAGAAAATGGTTTTCACCATCGTGTTCAGCATGTCTTCCTACCCCTAAACCCAACATCTAATCAACTAATCATACTGTGTAGAGCTCATTGTTTCATCTACACCATAGAAGCAACATACAACAAGACCAAAGGTTTCGATGGGATCCCAAAAATTCAATATTTGATCCAGACAATTCGGTCTTCTCTTTGCCAGACTTCTTGAACATTTTTACTATTAAAAGTCAGAAACATATTAAGGCCAAAAAGCTGATCATCTGAGAAAACCAAGTTCAGATATGGATTCAGCATGTTTGTGTTTACACCTGTAAGTCATATCTGTTTTGACAAAAACTTCCGGAACCGCCTGTCCGGCAAAAAAAAAGCTAAAAAATGAACTCAGCTTATCTTCTTTCCCCTATGTCGAACATCTAATCAACTTCAAATTAAAATTTAACTTATAAAAAGTTTTCCGGTTCCAGCCGGATTCCGGGCGAACTATATGTCCAATCAAAAACGATTGTCATACACGGATTCAGCATCTCTTCTTACCCCTAAATCGGATGTCTAATCAACTACAGATATTTGTAACAATTTTTCCGGTTTTGGCCAGATTTCGGACCAAATACTTGCCCGGCGAGAAAATGGTCTTCACCATCGTGTTCAGCATGTCTTCCTACCCCTATACCCAACATCTAATCAACTAATCATGCTGTGTAGAGCTCATTGTTTCATCTACACCATAGAAGCAACATACAACAAGATCAAAGGTTTCGATGGGATCCCGAAAATTCTATATTTGATCCAGACAATTGGGTCTTCTCTTCGCCAGACTCCTTGAACATTTTTACTATTAAAAGTCAGAAACAGGTTAAGGCCAAAAAGCTGATCATCTGAGAAAACCAAGTTCAGATATGGATTCAGCATGTTTGTGTTTACACCTGTAAGTCATATCTGTTTTGAGAAAAACTTCCTGCCTTACTTCTGCCAATTTCCCGGTTTCGGCCGAATTCCGGAACCGCCTGTCCGGCAAAAAAAAAAGCTAAAAAATGAACTCAGCTTATCTTCTTTCCCCTATATCGAACATCTAATCAACTTCAAATTAAAATTTAACTTATAAAAAGTTTTCCGGTTCCAGCCGGATTCCGGGCGAACTATATGTCCAATAAAAAACGATTGTCATACACGGATTCATCATCTCTTCTTACCCCTAAATCGGATGTCTAATCAACTACAGATATTTGTAACAATTTTTCCGGTTTTGGCCGGATTTCGGACCAAATACTTGCCCGGCGAGAAAATGGTTTTCACCATCGTGTTCAGCATGTCTTCCTACCCCTAAACCCAACATCTAATCAACTAATCATACTGTGTAGAGCTCATTGTTTCATCTACACCATAGAAGCAACATACAACAAGACCAAAGGTTTCGATGGGATCCCAAAAATTCAATATTTGATCCAGACAATTCGGTCTTCTCTTTGCCAGACTTCTTGAACATTTTTACTATTAAAAGTCAGAAACATATTAAGGCCAAAAAGCTGATCATCTGAGAAAACCAAGTTCAGATATGGATTCAGCATGTTTGTGTTTACCCCTGTAAGTCATATCTGTTTTGACAAAAACTTCCTGCCTTACTTCTGCCAATTTCCCGGTTTCGGCCGAATTCCGGAACCGCCTGTCCGGCAAAAAAAAAAAAAAGCTAAAAAACGAACTCAGCTTATCTTCTTTCCCCTATATCGAACATTTAATCAACTTCAAATTAAAATTTAACTTATAACAAATTTTCCGGTTCCAGCCAGATTCCGGGCGAACTGTATGTCCGGGTTAAAAATGATTGTCATACACGGATTAAGCATCCCTTCTTACCCCTAAATCGGATATCTAATCAACTACAAATACTTTTAACAATTTTCCGGTTTTGGCCGGATTCCGAGCGAACTAATTGCCCGTCGAGAAAATGGTTTTCACTATCGTGTTCAGCACCCCTAAACCGAACATCTAATCAACTTCAAATAAAACGTTTACTTTTAACAGACTTTCCGGTTTGTGCCGGATTCCGGGCGAAATACTCGTCCGGCGAGAAAACGGTTTTCACCATCATGTTCAGCATGTCTTCTTAGCTCATAATCGACTGTCTCATTAGCTGTTTAAAAATATTTTGCTTGCTCTTTAATTTAAACCCGCTCCCCCACCCCTAAATATAGGGCTACAAAGCTTATCAACAAACTCGACCTTACCCTTGACCCAACGAACCCCTACACCAAGTTTCATCAAAATATCTCATTCCCTTCGAGAGGTATCGTGCTTACAGACAGACGGACGGACAACTTTGGCAATGTCCTAGGTATCCCTCCACTTACGTTCTGTGATCCCAAAAAAATCAGATTGAGACTTTGAAAATATGGATGGTATGGACCCTCAGCTTTAGAACAACCCCTGGAGCAATTAGCTGCCTTGGGCACTTCGAACAGTGTTACGCCCATTCATGCTGCGATACACTTCATCTAGTATTACCAGGGGCGTCAGGACTGGGTCAAAACTGTCATTTTTTGTTGTTGAAAACGGTCGTTTTTCTGCAGAAACAGTCGGTAAAATTTACCAGCCAGTCGGTAAATGCCTCGACCCCCCCCCCCCCCAAACATTTTGGCTAGTAACGCCTCTGAGTATTACAATGAAGTAAACGATCAAAAACGAAATGTAGGAGCCAAGTCCATGCTGGCAAAGATTTGCTGTGGATTATAGTGATTTTGTCCCAACAGTGATATTTTTTATGATCGACTAGCCCCCGGACATTTCAACAGATGTCCCGCATCTGGTTTCAACATATGGAAAGGGCCTGCACTACTGATACAATAGAAAGATATAGCCTATATTTTAGTGATGCACTTAAAACTGCATACGGTATGGTAAAAGGTAAATTACAGTAAACCAAGCAATTTCTCTGCTGCACCCCAGCCCTCTTCTTCTACTTCTGTTACATCTGAAGAAATATTCAAGTTCTGGGAGCTGTTCAAGCACTTCTACTTCTGTTACATCTGGAGGAATATTCAAGTTCTGGGAGCTGTCCAAGCACATACTAAGTATAGAAATTGCATTTATTTTTATTTTTTTAGTTTTGAGTCTGAGTTCGGGGTTCTTTTCTAAGATAGGATCCCAAAGCTCCAGAAACTGAATATGTGTGCTGCCACAAATCTATGATTTTAGGATATGCTTTCTCTTAAATTAGGATACGCCCCAAGGTATGAGCACTGGTGCTCAAGGTTGGGGCACAATGACTTAGAAAAAGAGCATGCCAAATGAATGATATACCCAGTATATGATATGGGACATACAAAATCAAGTTTTTTTGCAGACTGGTAGGTTATTGTGCCCTTGCTCCGCCATACCAGTGCTCATATCATGGCGCATCATCCCCAAAAACTGTAGATATGCTTCTTAAAACTCTAACTGTAGAATTTATTGACAGTTTGACTGAAATCCACAGAACAATCATTCAAAATTAATTTTAGTCAATAGTGCTAGCCAGCACAGGTTAAAGGAGTAGGCAGAGGCTATTTGAAGCTGATGGTATACCCCAATTTGCTTATGATCATGCATCTGTGGCAGATAGACCACCCCAGCGCTGACATATACCCAATGAAAAATTTACAGACTGCAAAGTTACATGATAGCTTTATGAAAAACTTGAATGTATTTATATGTAATAGTAAATAATGCTATGATTTCAGACTGGGCCAATCTTAAGCAGTAGTATCTAGCATCCTGTCTTACTATAGTAGCATCCAGTCTTGCTAGTTGTAGCATAGAGTAGAATGCAGTGACAACTGACAAGGTAGCCTTGACATAGAAATATGTAGTGGCATCAGTTCGTACTGCATGCTACTTTTCTGTACAACTTCGTACTACTATTTTGGATAAATTTTTCATCGGGAAGCTTGATATCTTCAAAGTTAGCTCATTAATAGCATACCTTGTTGAGGTTGTTGACTTGGGAGCTTTGGATGGGAAATATGGCGCTACAGGTGAAAGATTACACAGGTTTGATGACACATTACCGCCAATTTTTACCGAGATTAAGCAAAAGGTTGTTCACAACAGCAATATCACCAAGCAGGTCCTTCATTGCAGCTTTCTCATCAGTGACACCCAAGCAGCTTGATACTACTGCACTCAAGACAAACGTAACCCGAGTGCCTCGGGCAACTAATTTTTTTTCAACTTTTTCGGCAAACTTCAACTTCCTCCCACCCAAATTTTAGATTTTAGTGTGGCTAAAACAGTCTACCACAAATCCCTGATTTTGGGAAAGCCTATGCCAAACGCTGGGTATGTCCAGCGTTTGGTATACCCTATGCCTAACGCTGGATACACTATGCCAAATGCTGGATACTGTGACCCAATAAAATATTGATGATTTGAGTGAAGCTCAGAAATCAACCAATCAGAACTCATCTGTAGTGAGGTAGGTCAGGGTTAGGGTGCCAACACCTATCCAACGTTTGGCATAGGGTATCCAGCGTTAGGCATAGGCTATGCCAAACGTTAGATATACCCAGCGTTTGGCATAGGGTACCCAAAAATCAGGGATTTGTGGTTGACTGGGCTAAAATGCTGAACCTAAGGCCCAACATAAGTGATGCACCTTTCCACCAATTAAAACTACTAGTAAGGCCCCTCAGAGAAATTTTTTGCAGTTTGTAGTGCCCTTGTAAGTGCCGTTTTTAGATCCCACAAAATCATGCCGCCTTATGAAATAGCTTACAACTACCAAACGAACAGGAAGGTCTCACAATGAGATTACTGTGGTATTGTGAGATCAAGAACAGAATATTAAACTGAAAAAAAAAAACATCAGATCTCAAGTGAAATCATGAGAAGTAGAAACAATGAACCCAGTAAGATTCCATACCTTGCTAGAGTTATTTCCATGATGTGATAGACACTTCAGGCTGCAGTGGCCAATAGCCTCTTTGAGACGAAAATTAACCCATCATAATGCAGTTGCAAAACACCAGAGGAATCAAAAACAACTCTGACATAATACAGCCACTCAATAAAGGGTGTAATTGGTGTAAAACTGAAGAAAGATGTAACCTCTGCTGCAACAACCACAAATAATCGCACTTTCTTGAAGATTCGGAATTCATCTCTCAGAACACATGCACCAAAGCAATTTCGAATATTTTGTGGTTTGTCGCACTCATGAAATGTCCATGGTACGCTGAGGTAGTGAGGTTCTGCAAGAACTCGGAAACGATAAAATCGGAAGCGATGGCGCGTACTATTCTGAAACTCTTTATTCTTGAAGTATTTACATGAATTAAATCGTAAATACTGTCCTCTGTGCTTTAAGCCCCTTTGCCTTTCGTATAATGTGATGAAAACATTCCAGTTTTAATAGCCTAGCGCAGTGTAAACATGTAGGCTACACTGTCAGAAGTTTTATAACAGACGACACAAGGATACGCGGTTTCAACAGACAACATGTGGGATGTAATCTGTTGTCGCGGCAAGCGTTATGTATGAAATGTTATGCATAAGGAGCATTGCCAGGAAGAGCCGAAAAACCGTCAAAAATGCGTCTGCTTAATTGTCCGATATCAGGGCGACAAACAAAACAGTCAGCAGATATTTTTTCAGCGTTTTTTTTGCTCTTCCTGGCAATGCTTGTTGTGCGTAACATTTCATGCACATATTGTGTCGCGGCAACAGATTACATCCCAAGTGTCGTCTGTGGAAAACGCGCATCCTTGTGTTACTTGTTATGAGACTTTTAATAGTGTACTATTGTTTGATGTCCCCAACTAAAGTGAGGGTATCCTAAATATGTCCATCTATCTGTAATCGTGGTTACTTGAATGGATGAGATCTTTTGATGAAAGATGGGAATGAGCTCTTCAGATCGAAAGTAAAGATTCTGTATATAGCCTCTGTACCGTAACAACAGCTTCAAAATTTAGGGGCGGAAAATGTTCCCCAATGAGGTTGGGTGGATCGTTTTTTGAATAGAGTAAAAGGGGTATGTTCAATCAGGAAGTTCTATCCGTTCTTGTTTTCGATGGAGTGGGTTTCAGTCGGAAACGGGAAATTAACGAGTGAATATTTTTGCCCAACCAATCTGATAAGGAGATAAATGAAAGGGTGAAAATCCTCAGAGTTTGGTCGAGGAAACCCGTTAAAGAGTTGACACAGTAAGAATATATGACATGTGGTTATTTCTTTACTCAGCTCGATAATTCGGACAGAATCCAGGAGAAAGTCGAAGTGTGGTCACAGAATGAATGATGAAGTAACTCGCGGTGCCGATGGGAGAGTAAGGTGACATACTTTTTATATCTTTGCTTTTGTGGGATCCCGAACGTAAGTGGAAGGATGCCTATGACATTGCAAGTTGTCCGTCTCTCCGTCCGACCGTCTGTCTGTCTCTTAGCACGATAACTCTCGAAGGGAACGAGATATTTTGATGAAACTTGGTGTGAGGATTCTTTTGGGTCAAAGGTGTAGATGGGCTCTGTAGCCCTAGATTTAGGGGTGGGGGTTATATAAGTGATAAAATCACACCCTCTAGATAAATTTTCCTTAAATCAGAAAGTTTTGGGCATCTACGGAGGAAATGGTCCAAATTTTCTTCCTCCTTCTCACAGAGTGTAAGTAAGTAAGTAACGAACTTATTTCAAAAAACCACTATCATGGCAATGCCAAATTTGGGTATTACGTCAAGTATAATGCACATTTTATAATCTATACAACTAATCATCAATTCGTCATCACAGACCTATTATAGTATATAAATAAAAACCAAAAACAAAACACAGACGTTGGTATAATATCACAGACAGCTACCACCATC
Organism: Branchinecta lynchi; assembly: GCA_023053575.1. NCBI lineage: Eukaryota > Metazoa > Arthropoda > Branchiopoda > Anostraca > Branchinectidae > Branchinecta > Branchinecta lynchi. Next base: position 11,625,391 of record JAKZAP010000005.1, read on the forward strand.
ATTATAAATTTTGGTGAAACTCGGAACGAAGCTTTTTAGGTACCGCGTATGCGTTGCAGGTACGGGGGACAACTTTGGAATCTTTGAACTTGCGACCCTCTCCTGTCGGTTTCTTGTGTTTTCAGAAGGAGGGGGAAGGATATCGGACAGAACAGGATGGAGGAGGAGCTTATGACCAACCGCTAAGCTCAGCCGCAGTCTTCGACTCTCAAGGGTTTCCATCTTAAACTTTTTTAGGAGAGCAGAATAGGGAACTTTGGGCTCACGACTTATTATTAGGAGTGCACGTTTCTGTATTCTTTCTATTTGTTGTGACTGTTCGGCAGTAAGGGCAAAGTGTCAAACAGCAGCCGAGTATTCCAAATTGGATCGAATGAAAGAAACGTAAATTCGGACAAGATGGGAATTAGGTACTTGGAACTTAGCCAGAAGTTTTAACAGCTGTAGACCAGCGTTTGCACGCTTTAGCATTACCTTGGTGTTGTCCTCCCATTTAAGATCAGACATGATTGTTACACCAAGGAGCTTTAGCTTCTGTACCTGTAAACCAGAAGGCAGTATTTCTTCAAAGGAAATGCTAGTTTTGAGGAAGGAAAAGGTTAAAATTGCACTTTTGTCTTCGTTTTCCTGCATGTCCAACAACCTGGCTTCATCTTTAATGTCTTCTATTATGCCAGCAGCTTTGCTTTTAATATTTCTGTAGCATACTTCGGTTAAGCGTAAATCATCCACAAATTTCCAGCGATCCGGGTGCTCTTGCGCTATATCATTCATCATGACAAGGAACAGGATAGGTCCAAGTAAAGTTCCCTGTGGAACACCACAGAAAATATCCGATAGTTCAGAGAACACGTTTTGTACCTCGTTGTTTGTTTTCTATTCTTCAAAAATCCAACTAAAATATTTACAATTAAAGGACTGACCTTGAACTTTTCGATAAGTCTCTTAATCAAAATTGTATGATTAATGAGATCAAAACCTTTTGTAAAATCTATGGTTATTAAGTTAATCCACTTATTAGGGTCGTTCAAATTCTTTAAAATAAAATCAATAAGACTAATTAAGTAATGACTGGTAGAAGTTTTAGGACGGTTCCCGAATTGTCTCGGGTCGATCTGCGACATTATCTCTGCTTTCAACCACGCGGATACGAAACTCTCGTAAATTTTGCTAAAAACTGGTGTTAGAGTTATAGGTCTAGTCCCATCAAAATCATTTTTTGCTTCTTTCTTCGGGATAGGCGCAATATAACCAACTTTCCAAATTTCAGGGTATGTACCTGTAAGGGAAATTGAATTAAAAATATCTGTAAGTGGACCTGCCAGTTCATTGGGAAAAGCCCTGATTAACTCGACGGGTATGTCAAGAGGGGTTACACTAGTACGTCTTAAAGAACTTAACTTTTTTGAAACTTCATCGCGTGAAATTCTTGGTACTTCTTTCTCATCAACTGGTTCTTGGGGAATACTTTCAACAACAAGAGGGGGAAGTGATTGGACTATTTTTGAAAGATGGGAATTTAACTGGTTTTCTGTGCTTTCATCATCTTGATCAAGATTAAAATCCATTGATCTCTCACTTTTACCACAAAGGCGCTTAACATTTTTGTACCAGTTACTAGGTTTAGACTGAAACAGAATTCCAACTTTATTTGAGTAGAAACTTGCTGCTGCATTTCTAGTTTCTTTTCGTATTCTTTTTCTCAGCTTCTTACCTTCCTCCGTTTTTCCCTCTCTGAACAATTTAATTTTTTGACGAATTAGTTTTTTTATGGCAGCCGTAATGTATGGTCGATCAGTAGAGCATCTCTTGTAAGTCTTTTCTGGAAAACACTGTTCGTACTTATTTCTGAGTTTATTTTGGAAATTTTTTGCATTTTCACTCACACCATTTTCGTCTTTTTGATCAAACCATTTTTCAGTTAAAAGCCAATTCCCGAACTCCAACAGACCATTGTCTGTTATTGGTCGATGCGTAACCGTTGTAACTGTGTAATCGACCTTAAACGAAGATAAAGGTCGCCATTCCAACATATAATGGTAGCTTCCTCCAAGCGGCGGAAGCTCAGTTGGATTATTGTAAAAATTATCCAGGTTCGTACATATGTCGTCTAGTTGGGTTCCACCTTTCGTTGTTGGAAAATCAACAACCTGTTTCAGACTTTGGCCTTTCAGAAAGTATCCTAGATTTAAATTGTTTTTGTCACCAATTAAAAAATCCCGACTTTTGGATATTTAGAGGTAACAAAATCGGTACTTAACTGAAGTTTCTCCAAGAAATTTCTTCTCGCGTCGGCACTCTGATTAGGTGAATAGTAGAAAACGCAGATTGCCAAGTTGGAGTATTGTCGAGGAAGCCGTTTTGGTTTGACGTATACCCATAAAGTGGGCAAGCATACCTCCCATCAGGAACCACACTACCTCTCTCAAAAACCTTCTGCCTGCTCTGAATTGGAAGGCAGTTTGCGCTTAGTTGCATCCAACGACATAAAACTTTCCCGGGTAGATTGAAAATAAAATACACTTCCTCTCCAAAACAAACTTTTACCACTTGATAATGACTCAATGTTATAGAACTATTAACGATACTCTGCCAACACTGTTTTCCTGACCTTCTAAAACCACTCTAATCTGACATTCTTGATCTTTTGGCAAATCAACACAACCAAGACCTTCATTCCATACATATGGCATTCCTACTCGCTCCAGTAACCACTTTACCTGGAATGGCCAAGAATGTTTCAAACCATTAATCAGCATCTCATCATAAGCTAACCTAGCTAGTCTATCCTTACTCATTTTTCAATATGAAAGTTATTTCTTGCCGGACAAGTAGTTCACCCGGAATCTGGCTATAGCAGTCCCCAGGGGCGTCGCAAGGGGGGGGGGGGGGGGGGGGGGGGGTGCGGCACCCCCCCCCCACACCTTTTGGAGATTCGGTAAAATTTTGGCCGGAGGCCCACAATTTTACGAAAATTGTTCAGTATTTTTTCAATAGCAGAACTGTTCGATATATTTGCGGGGATTCGGTAGTTATACAGAATCCTAAATAGGCTATCTGTACAAATCTCTTCGGTAAAATGATCTGGATTCGGTATGTTTGCCAGTATTCGGTAGTTATCACGATTTTGGTGAGAGAACTTACTGAAATCATTTGGTAATTTTTCGATGCCGGAACTATTCGGTATATTTATGGAGATTCCGTAGTTACACAAAATCCCGAATAAGCTATTGGTTCAAAATTATTCGGCATCATGATTGGGTTCGGTAATTTATTCAGTATAATTTCCAGGATTAGGAAGTTAACCACGAATCGTGACTTTGTTCCAGTTTCGACGAAAGTATACCGAATATGAATATTGTTCGATAGTCTTCGATACCAAAACAATTCGGTATAATAACTAGGATACGCTAGTTATACAGAATCCCGAAAATGCTATAGGTCTAAACTTATACGGTATAATAACTGGGATTCGGCAGTTTATTCGTTATAATGGCAAGGATTCGGAAGTTACCCCGAACCTCGAAACTCAGAAGAGGTCGGGTGAAGCACTGGTCGCAGACAAAAGGAATGATCTATGATATCATCGATAGTCCTTATTTTTATTTTGGATCCCAAAAAGAATATCTATTCATAAATATTTCGAAAATTCCGCCTGCAGCACTTTTCGTAATATTCTCTATTTTGTGGAAGGGCGCGTCATTTGACGGGGGTTTCAAGACAGTTTTAGGATTGAGATTTCGAAACATTAAAAGCTAGAATTTGGATGGAAATTAAGATTAAAATTAAAAGCAAAAAAAAAATTTCGCATGTGGCGCTCATTTTATGTGATTATGGGTAGTATATTGACTAGACTACAGTTGCTGCTGCTGCCGGAACGTCGCTCCATCCGGTTTCTAGAACTTCTTAGAGTCTCGGTATTTAATCAGCGGTAAATGATAGAATTTGTAAGAGAAGCAGTTAGATTTTAGCCTACAGAAAAATTTGTTACTGCACCTGTTACTGCAATCAGGCCCTGCAGTATATTCTCCATGTGGGCTTCGCCAGAACGCTGCCTAATAGTTGGCTTATCGTCATTCATACCGCCCTTTATTGTTACTCTTCCTACGTAATCGTTTCTGTTCCATAATTTAAAGCTCAAATTCTTAGTTCTAGGATTCGGTAAAATTTTTGAAAGATTCGGTAAAATTTTGGCTCTGTACCCCCCCACCGAAAATGCACTTGCGACGCCTCTGGCAATCCCTACCCCTTTATTCTCAAACTAGTATAGCTCTGTGCGTGGATGATGACGACATATCCTTTGTTTATTCTTTGGACGTTGGAGAGATCTAGTGTAATCGAAGGTCGAAGGTGTTGAATGAGGATTCACTACTAAAGTACGGGTCAAGTTCGTAGATGGGTCCTTTAGTCCTATCTTTAGAGGCGAGGAGGGGCTTCGAATTTACGGTAAAAACAGTATGTTTTTTAAGCTAATAAGATATTCATTGAGGGGGTAAGGAGGTCCGCTGAATCCATATCTGAACTCAGTTGTCCTGCTGGACGAATGGTTCATCACGAATTGGGCTGAAACTGGAAATTTGGTTGAAGCTTGAGTTGTTTCTGAAATCGATTAGAGATTCGGTATTGGGGCAAGGAGACATTCTGAATCCATTTTTGACCTTTATTTCAATAGTAAACATATTCAAGGAATCTGACGAAGACTGAATGGCGAAGACATGACCCAATTGTTTGAATCAAATGTTAGATCTTTGGGACATCGAAACCTTTGGTCTTGTTTCTCGTCGGTCCATTAGTTCGTCTGGAATCTAGCGAAACGGGGCAGAGCCAACTTTTTTTTTTTTTTTTCTCACTTCTCATCCGGTGGAGGATTCAACCCGAGTCAACTAGATACTGTATCAGGGGTGGACACACCCTGTCAGGAGTGGCAGTTGTATGGGTGATTTCCTTTTTCCGGGAGCCAATACTGACTGGCTTACAAACGGCATAACTTACCCCAGTTCAGATCCCCCCGAATCCTAATAGAATTCAGCTGATTACAATTTTTTCGTGCGGGAATGCCGGGAAGGATCTCCTCCATAAAAATTGTTTCGTGCGGGAATGCCGGGAAGGATCTCTTCCAACTGTACTGTTCTTTTATCCGGCCAATACTGGAGTATGCTTGTCCAGTGTGGCATTTTGGGCTTACTTCTGAGCATGTTTATAAGATTGAAAACATTCAAAAACGATCGCTTAGGATCATTCATGGAGAAGGGAAGCTTCCTTACCATTATCTGTTTGGCAAGTTCAAGCTCACCACCTTGGACGCGAGAACAAACCTTCTATGCCTTAATTTCGGCACCAAGACCCTGTCTGTTCCCAGATTGCGTCCCATTCTCCCCAAACTCTACACACCCATCCGCAACAGACCACAGCGCGACAAGGCCCAGAAAGTACCCAAATTAAATCCAGTCCCCACAAAACATGAAAGGTACCGAAGGAGTTTTGTTCCAAGTTTTGTTGAATTGTACAACATCCAGTAAACGTATTCATTATTTTCGTTGAATTGTTAGTTTTCTTATGACCCTTTTAGTATGTTTTATTTTGTTTTATATATGTATTTTAGTGAAATTACTTTTGACGCAATGATTAAAAATTGACTTTGATTGAATTTGGTAAAAAATTAAATCATTCCTTAATGTGATTTTTATTTGTTTTAGAAGTTTTTGGCAAAATGTTCGCCGAATGAGTCTTTCGTGTAAATTGTGGTAGATAAGTTTTGTATCGATTGATGAATTTGTTTACGAATTGTGTTGTTAATTTTTATTGAATTGACAAATTGATTCGAGTGTTTAGTTATGTTTGGACGTAGAAGTCAAATTCGGCGTTCACGCTGTGAAAGTTACTTTTTAGAACCAAAAATCTACTCTACTCTACTCTACTCTGAATAACTGGACTGGATACGATAAGAAAAGAAGACGGGCTGGAAACAGTAAGATTACGTAAGTCGACAGTTAGCCTTTTAGTTTTACTTTAAGTAATCGTTGATTTTATTTTAGATAAAGTGGAAGTTGATCCCAGCAAGTTCATCGTCATGGAATCCAAGAAGTTGAACTCGACGATAAACGATGCGTTGCTCGCGGGTGACGACGAAGAGGATGTTGACGATGAAAACCAGCGAATGACCATCGCTGAGGCGTTTGCTGACGATGACGTGATAGCAGAGTTCAGGTCTGTTGGCTATTCAGTATTATTATTATCATGAGCGTGGGTTGTAAATATCATTTGGCTTGTCGCAGGAGGGAATTAAGATTCGTATGCGAGTTGGCGCCCATGTTCAGCAAAAAGTGCGTCACGCTATGAATACTCCAGAAAATAGAATATGCCTATTCAAATATGAGCCGTAGCCTCGCACCACTGGCCGCTCGACCAAGTGCACGAACCAAATGTCCGAACCTGCGGTTCCTCTCGTCTCCAGCCTCAACAGAGGAATATTGTGGTTTTTGATATATGATGGCGCCCCTCAATATTTTTCACGTATTTTTCTCGTAAGTAGAGCTTATTTCGACCTATCCTCCAAGACGGTGCTGCTCTTGTAGAAAACATTTTGAGGCTCCACAAATTTCCAAAACAATAGCTCAGGGGTTTAGATTCCGCTGTATTTATCGTACCCAGTCATGGAGCATGCGCTTACTCGAGACATCTCCTGCACCCTCTATCATGCGTATGCGTAGTAAATTACTATTAGTAATCTATGGGTATTACGTAGACATTGAGCCTACGTTAGTCCTACCTTAGACGTTAGCTATACGCCTACCGTATCGGTATTCAGATAATTGTTGCATGATAACTTGTTGCTGTGTCAGAAAGAGACGACCGTCCTCATACTGAATCATTCAATTTGGTTTGAATGTAATTTTTTCTTTTTGATAATTTCTTCTAGAACCGAGAATTACTACAGCTGGTCATTGCTCTGTGGTCATTGTACAATAAATAAATGCAGCCATTTTGAAATAAATACTCCTTTAGCCACAGCTGACTCGGAATCTTAGTTAAAAATCCTTTTTAGATGTAATTATGCTTCATACTGAGGCTCGGACACAACTTAGCCTCGTTTTTGTTGCAATAGCGCTGCCGCATCGCTGCTGCAGCAGTTCTTTGCTTTTGCATAATATGCGTTTTAGGATTCACTTCCTTTTGGTTGAAGCGGCAGCGCTGCAGCATCTTGCAGGGAAGCACGAGCCTCGTTTTTGTCACATGCTGCAGGTCCGCTTCTCGGCCGATTCCGGACTGATTCTTTCTACATCCGTTTTTGCACTGCAGCGCTTCCGAGGAAGACGGCAGCGCTTCTCGAGAATCACGGACTTGCTCCCTGACCAAGTCCGCGCTTCCCTGCAAGATGCTGCAGCGCTGCCGCTTCAACCAACAAGAAAGCGAATCCAAAAACGCATATTATGCAAAAGCAAAGAAGTGCTGCAGCAGCGATGCGGCAGCGCTATTGCAACAAAAACGAGGCTACGGACTTGGTCAGGGAGCAAGTCCGTGATTCTCGAGAAGCGCTGCCGTCTTCCTAGGCAGCGCTGCAGTGCAAAAACGGATGTAGAAAGAATCAGTCCGGATTCTCGAGAAGCGCTGCCGTCTTCCTAGGAAGCGCTGCAGTGCAAAAACGGATGTAGAAAGAATCAGTCCGGAATCGGCCGAGAAGTGGACCTGCAGCATGCAATAAAAACGAGGCTCTGGCTTCCAGCAAGAATTTGCTTTTACCGCTATTGTGACGTCTTAGGAAAAGACGAGGCTGTACGCGGACCTTTCATGAAAACTACTCAAAATGTCACAGTGAAATAGTAACAATTATTATACTTGTCTGGGAAGTACTTGTTTATGTTTTCTTCTACTATTTATAAATATGTTTGCATTAATGTGTATTTCTAGCGAGGAGAAGAAAATGGCTGTTGACGCCGGGAACCCCAAAGACATCGACTTGTCGCTACCTGGCTGGGGCAGCTGGGGTGGCGAAGGAGTGAAAAAAAATACGAGAAAGAAAAAACGATTCATGATCAAAGCGCCCCCAGCGTGGGAAAGGAAAGACCAAAACACTGGTAACCTTATCATTAACGAGGAGAAAAATGATAAAGTTCGGTCTCACCAGGTAAAATTCTTCTACTTTCATTGCCTTTTTCTTTCTTTAGACCAAGGGAAAGAACCGGAACTTTACTAGGATGGTCTCTCCTGGCTTGTAGGTTGCGACATCCAGGGGCGTAACTAGGGTGCAGGGATTCGAGGATAAGCTCCCATTTTGGTAACGGAATTCGACAGGGTTCGGAAAGTGGACATTATCGATCTGTTGGGTAATGAGTATCATCTTTTTGTTACTATGTTGAAGCCGCATTTTTTTTATTACTTACATTTCTAAGGAACATTTTACTATGTTTGGCGTTTCATCTACAGGATAGAAGGGTCTCAGGATAGACTCAGTCAGAATGAAAGGAATGCTTGCTAAATGAAATGCAGTAGTTAATCGATAATCAGTATCCGAATGACACAAGCCATAGTCATGTTGGGGAATAGTATTTTGATTGTTTTGATTATTTATTTGAATTGAGGGACAGTATTGTGGAGGGAGTGGGAATCCGGAATCTTGAGGCATACATAACGGAATTAGAGTTATTTAGAGGCGAAAGCCTTTTCTCTTGCTTTGTACTATTATTATGATCATAACTTTTGATCGTGAGATCGGATCTTGATGAAACTAAATATTTGTAAAGATGTCGTGTCTCAGATGTCCCATTTTAAATCTGGACCGGATCTGGTCTCTTTGGGGAGATGGAAGGGGGAACGGGAATTCGTGTGACACGCTCAGAGTGAAGGGATCGGGATGAAACTTCGTAAGAAGAACAGGCACAAGCCCTAGATACATAGTTGACAAGACCGGACAGAATCTGTTGAACTATGGGGCCGGAGTTGGAAGGAGGTTCCGGAATTCCGGTGATCTCGAGATAAGGTACTTCCAGATATGCTAGTACGATGAAAATTGACAAGCGTATCGGGGTCCCGACCAGATTAACTTAAGAATAGGAGTTTCCCCGATCCGACCATCGTGGGGGGAGTGAAGTTAGGGTAATCCGGAATCTTGAGGTGTATATAGCTTTCGAACGGGTGCTCGACTTTACGAAATTTGAAATCTGGAAATACCTCGTGTGTCAGAAGTCCATTTTAAGTCGTGTCTCAGATGTCCTATTTCAAATCCGGACCAGATCTGGTCACTATGGGGGGATTTGGAGAGGGGGGGGGGGGGACCGGAAATCTTGTTGCACGCTCAAAGTGGAGGGATCGGGATGAATCTTGGTGGGAAGAACAAAGACAAGTCCTGGAAATATTGTTTACAGAATCGAACCGGATCCGGGAACTGTGGGGGGAGCTGGAGGGCGATCCGGAAGTCGGCTGATCGCAAGGTAAGGTACTTCCAGATGGACCAGGACGATGAAACTTGGCTGGCACATTAGAGACCGGACAAGATTTACTTGGGAATAGCTACTTCCCAGATCCGACCATCCTGGGGGGGGGGAGGGTGGAGGGAGGGAGGATAAATCAGAAAACTTGAGGCATGCATAACTTTCGAACCGGTGATCAGATCTTAATGAAACTTACATCTGTGAAGGTAACGTGCCTCTGATGTTTCTCATGTGTGTTTCAAGGATGTTGCTTACAAATGAAAGCCTAGTGCGCATCTTGACCACAATGTGAAAAAAAATACTTTGCCCAAATATACATTTTCATGATCTACAAGGGCCCATGATCATCTTGCTTCAAGAGCTTTGCTTACAAACGAATTCCTTAAAGTTCAATGGGCACGTCAAACTACCCCAATCCCACTCTCTAACAACCTAGGAGCAATGCTTATCCCCTAGATTAGCAGCTTTTTCAACAGTTTCCTCTCTGTGATATTTCAAAGCGTAATTTTTTGGGCCACTACGTGCTCAGTTTTCTAGCTTGGACAGAGATAAAAGGGATGTTTCTTATAATACTTAATAGATCTTTATTTTATGAATAAATCAGTTTGTATAATTCAGATTTCAATAGGTTATTTGCTTTTGAATGATTTTTGTAGCTATGTTACTTTTTATAAGCTTATTGCATATTCTGGTACATTTTATATAAAGCAAGCTAATTAAGCTTCACAACACTACTCCAAAAAGAAAAACTTTTAATAAGCACTTTAAGCCATGGAACTTCTGATGAAACACTCAAACAATCAGGAAAACTGCATCTGCGGCTTGACTTTGGTGACATCTCAAATATATCCTTTTCTATCAAGCATTGCTGGGAGTTTTTGAATTTCCTGCCACGATATCCCAGCTCCTAAGATTTGGATCGCTGAAATGCGAGAGAGGTAAAGACAAGGGATAACAAGAAAACGGCCAATTTTCGTAGCGCTTTTTAAAGGAAGTCGGAAATGTTTATTTGCGAAGCATTTAATACAAAGTAAAGCATTAGAAGTTCCATTGTGCTTTAAAGTACTCATCTAAACCGCGAAGGACAAAAAATACTTTTGACATTTTCATGATCGCCAAGGGCCCATGATCATTTTTGCCTCAAGGGTTTTGATTATGAATGAATTCCTTAAAGTTCTTATCTTTACCGCAAAGTACAAAATATACTTTCGAGCAAACGATACATTATCATGATCCCAACAGTAGACTCACGAGTTGACAAAGTCACGCAGCCGTTCTTTGACCTAACTTTGCAAGTGCCATATGAGCTTCTAGCTCTTGTTGTATGCAAGCAATCAGATTTGGCAAAAAAAAATTCGGGCAAAACACAGAAGGAAACGAATTATGTATGGTTTTGCCGGGCATCGGTATTCTCGTCGGCACGTCGGGTTATTTTCAAACACAGAAGAAATAAAAAAAATGTATATTTTTGTGGGGTTTCAGTCGAGTTGTCGGCACATCTGGTTCTTTACGACAGATATGCCACTGGCATGTCTGTCGCTTTCCAGACGTGCTATGACGATGAAACTTGACTGGAATATTAGAGATTCGACAAGATTGGCTTAGATGTCGTCACTTCCAAAATCAGGACTAATCTTGACCGCAAAGTAAAAAAAATACTTTTAAGCAAACTATACATTTTCATGATCCTCATGAGCCCATAATCATTTTTGCCTCAATGGTTTTGCATATAAATGAATTTGTAGCTCCCTTAAAGTGCGCATCTTAACTGCAAAGTAACACGACCAAAGGTTTCGATGGGATCCCCAAAAGCCAATATTTGGTCCAGACAATAGGCGCTGCTCTTAGCCAGATCCAGTCTTCACCAGACTCCTTGAACATTTTTACTATTAAAATTTAGAAACAGATTAAGGCCAAATAGCTAATCGTCTGAGAAAAACCAAGTTCAGATATGGATTCAGCATGTGGGCTTACCCTTGAAGTCCTCTCTGTTTTGACGAAACTTCCCGATTTCCTTCTGCCAATTTTCCGGTCCGGCGAAAAAATAAAGCAAAAAAATGAATGTAGCGTGTTTCCTTACCCCTACATACAACATCTAATCAAATTCAGATAAGAATTTGACGTATAACAAATTTTCCGGGTTCAGCCGGATTCCGGGCGAACCACATGCCCGTGATAATCCTTCTGCCCAAGTTGACTGCGAATCATATTTGACGGTGCAAAACGGAAAAGTCAGCTACGTTTTATTAGAGCTATATTTCGGCACTTGCACAAGTTCATTTTCCAGCTTGAGCGGCTTCAGCCTTGCCAAGAAGTGCCGAAATGTAGCTCTAATAAAATGTAGCTGACTTATCCGTTTTGCACCGTCAAATATATTCATATCCGTAATAAAAAAAAAATCCGGGAAATGACTGTCATATACGGGTCAGTATCTCGTCTTACCCCTAAATTGGACATCTAATCAACTGCAGATACAACTTTTGCTTTTAACATATTTTCCAGTTTTGGATGGATTCCGGGTGAACTACTTTTCCGGTTAGAAGTCGATTTTCCCATAAGTGTTCAGCATGTTTTCTTGTTTCAGTTTGTTTCAAATATCAACACATATCGTGGCTTGGGGCCAAATGGCGTGTTGAATTCGTCAATATACATGAAGGCAAATCAATAATGTTTGTCATAATATCAATATAAATAATTCAAACTGAATATGGCCTAACACAAAAACAGGAGATTGGAGACACCCACAAGAATGACTAAACCTCTTTGTTGAAAATATGTACAAATTTAGGGATAAAACTATTACGGTACCGCTCCGTACGGTAGTAACGGGGTTCTAGCTTGGGTATTCGCTCCGCACACGCCCTTTGCGGACGCAAAAGTTGAGGTTGGAAGAGAGGCGGTAGAAGGGAGCGGAGGGAGGGGTTCTGTAGGGACTTCATACCAAAATCTCTGCACAGCCTCTCCCGTCTATGATGGAGGGTCTCAAGTTTAAAATGATTTAAAAGAAAACAATAAGGTATTTTAGGTCCTCTGTATATAATTCTGAGAGCACGTTTCTGTACACTTTCAGTGGAATCTATATCATCTTTTGTCAGAGCATAGTGCCAAAAGCTAGTCTTACCCCTAAATCGAACATCTAATCAACTTCAAGTAAAACTTTTACTTTTAACAAACTTTCCGGTTTTGGCCGGATTCCAGGGAACTACTTGGCCGGGGAGGAAATGGTTTTCATAATCGTGTTCAGCATGTCTTCTTATTCCTTAATCGACTATCTCATTGGCTTTTTATAATATTTTGTTTGGCCCTCAATTTGAACCCCCTCCCCCACCGCTAAATTTAGGGCAGCAGAGCCCGTCTACGAACTCGACCTTTCCCTTGACTCAAAGAATCCTCATACCAAGTTTAATCTAAATACCTCATACCCTTCGAGAGTTGTCGTGCTCACAGACGGACAGACAGACGGTCAACTTTTGCGATGTCATAGGTACGTTTTGGAATGCCAAAAAGTACTTTGGATCAAGCGATACATATCGGCCCATGATCATTTGTGCCACAAGGGTTTTGCTTAAAAATGTATTTCTAACACCCTTAAAGTGCGCATCTTGACCGAAAAGTGAAAAAAAAAAATAGTTTTGATCAAACGATATATATCGTATATATATTATCGTTTTTGCCTCAAGGGTTTTGCTTATAATTTCTAACGCCTTTATAGTGCGCATCCTTGCAGCAAAGTTCAAATAAAATACTGTTTACCAAACAGTATATTCTCGTGACTGGGTCCATGATCGTTCTTATTTCAAGGGTTATGCTTACAAATGATCAGAACAAACTCACGAAAAGGCAAATACTTTATTTCATCCTCTGAACAAGCCTTGCAAGTCCGATATGAGCTTCTAGTTCTTACCGTCAAACACTTTTTTTTGCTGCAATACTTTGCGTTGACCAGGCAACGTAGGTCTAGTTATTTCCAAACTGTGCTAGCATGTCTTTTACCGTGACAGCCATTATTTGCTGCAAATTCAGAACTGTCTAATTTATACATGCTTTATTGTGGATGACCACTATTTGGCGGAAAGATCTGTGATTTCAAAGGAAGTCTTACTTTTATTCGGGATCGCAAAAAGGCGCTCTACTCACCAGCGTTTCCAGAAAATTTCGCTTGCGGTGCATTTTGTAGTATTCTCCATTTGGAAGAACGGCATTTCATTTTGTTGGCGTTTTAGGATTGAAATTCGTGGGGGTTTAAAACACATTAAAAGCTAGAACTCAATATTAGGTATAGCTAAATTAAAAAAAAAAAAAAAAAGAGCTACGAGCTCATATGGCACTTCTACGAGTAGGCTGTACAAGAAAGTAGATGAGAACGTCACAAAATACACCCGCCATCCAAAAATGCGGTTCGGAAATAGAAATAGGATATTTATTTTCACTCATTTCTGAGCAGTTCCGGCATCGTCTCGATTGTCTGTAGCAAATGCACATGACTGTTCAAACTTTCATCCCAATAAATCCATTTGTTTGATCCCTAGACGTGCTACACGATTTCCGGTACTCACTCTATCTCCACCTACCGTGGCCGAATCTGGTTCGAAATAAAAAAAAAATCGACCACCTAAAGCATCTTCTTTTATACCATCCATCAAGTTTCACTTGAATCTGAGCATTTGTGGAAAGTTCGGGTACCCCCCCCCCCCTCCCACCAACGTTGTCGGAGCCGGTTCAGGCCCAATCTCTTAATTCCCTGTTCCTGTCCATCAAGTTTTACTGAAATTGGTGCATAGCCTATCTGCAAGTTTCCAGTACCCCCCCCCCCCCTACCTTGGCCGAATCCGGCCCGGACGCCAAATAACAAATCTAGGCCGCATAAACTCGGCACTGTCGAATTTGCATCTCATTCGGTCCATCCGTTTGGTTTTTATGGCACTTGAGCTTACTCAAGTGCCATATAGCGATTGTAATTTCTGTCCGTCAGTCGGTCTGTCGGTCCCGGTTTTGCTAGTTCGGGCACTTCCAGATAAGCTAGGACGATGAAACTTGGCAGGCATATCAGGAACTGGACCAGATTAAATTAGAAATGGTCGCTTCCCCGATCCGACCATCTGGAGGGGAGTGGAGGGAGGGGGAATCCGGAAAAAATAGGAAAAATGAGATATTTTTAGCTTACGAACGGGTGATCGGATCTTAATGAAACTTGATATATGGAAGGACTTCGTGTCTCAGACCCTCCATTTTAAATCCAGATCAGATCCGGTGACATTTGGGGGAGTTGGAGGGGGAAACCGGAAATCTTGGAAAAAACTTAGAGTGGAGGGATCCGGATGAAACTTGGTGGAAAGTAGAAGCGAAAGTCCTAGATACGTGACTGATATAACCGGAACGGATCCGCTCACTTTGGGGGAGTTGGGGGGGGGAGAAGTCCGAATTTGTAGTGATCCCGCGAGTTCCGTGCTTCCTGATGTGCTGGGACGATGGAAATTGACAGGCATGTCTGGGCCGACCAGATTAAATAGGAAATCGTCAATTCCCCGATTGGACCATCTGGGGGGGTTGAGGGAGGGTGAATCCAAAATTTGAGGTATTTTTAGCTTGCGAACGGGTGATCGGATCTTGATGAAAGTTGATATTTAGGATGACCTCGTGTCTCAGACACCTCACTTTAAATCCGGGCCGGATCCGATGACACTGGGGGGAGTTGGAGGAGGGAACCGGAAATTTTGAGAAACGCTTAGAGTGGAGGGATCGGGATGAAACTTGGTGGGAAAAACAAGCACAAGTCCTAGACAAGTCATTGACATAACCGGACCGGATCAGGGCACTGTGGGGGAGTTGGGGTGGGGGTCCGGATTTCTAGCGATCCCGCGAGTTCGGCATACTTCCTGATGTCCTAGGGCGATGAAACTTGGCAGGTATGTCAGGGATCCGAACAGATTGACTTGAGAACAGCCGTTTCCCCGACCCGACCATCGTGGGGGGAGTGGGTGGATGGGGAGTCCGGAATCTAGTGGCGTGCATGACTTTTGAACGGGTGATCGGATTTGAATGAAACTTGTCTGGTGAGGTATCGCCTCGGACGTTCAGTGTCACGTCCGGGTCGGGTCTGATACCTGTGGGGATGGGGGGGGGGGGGGGGGGTGGAAAACTCAAGAAACTCTAAAAGCAGAGGGATTGGGACGAAACTTAATGGATGGAACAAGCATTAGGCCTAGATGAAATTGACGGAGCCAGATGGTTTGGGGGCTCTGTGGGGGGAGTTGGAGGGGGTTTCCTGGAATTCCGGTAGTCATGAGTTAGAATAGTTCCAGATGTAAAACGACAACGAAACTTTGCAGGCATATTAGCGACCCGAATTATCTTGACCTAAGAACCTGACACAACATACCCCCGGAAATTTCCGTTCCTAGATCCGAGCATTTTTGGGGGAGCAAGAGAAGAGAAATATGGAAATTGACTTCTATAAATTGCAAACGAGTGGTCTGATTCGAGTGAAACTTCATGGGTGATACGAATCGATGGCCTCGACATGTAAAACATGCGTTCGAACCATATGCGACCACAATTAGGAGAATTGGGGGTGGGGGACTTTTGAAATGCACAAAAACCAAACGGATGGACCGAATGAGATGCAAATTCGACAGTGCCGAGTTTATGCGGCCTAGATTTTTTATTTGGCATCCGGGCCGGATTCGGCCAACGTAGGGGGGGTACTTGAAACTTGCAGATAGGCTATGCTCCAATTTCAGTAAAACTTGATGGACAGGAACAGGGAATTAAGAGATTGGGCCCGAACCGGCTTCGACAACGTTGCTGGGAGGGGGGGGGGGATACCGAAACTTTCCAAAAATGCTCAGATTCGAGTGAAACTTGATAGATGGTATAAAAAAAGATGGTGGTAGGTGGAGATAGAGTGAGTACCGGAAATCGTGTAGCACGTCTAGGGATCAAACAAATGGATTTTGTCGGGATGAAAGTTTGAACAGTCATGTGCATTTGCTACAGACAATCGAGACGATGCCGGAACTGCTCAGAAATGAGTGAAATTAAATATCCGATTTCTATTTCCGAACCGCATTTTTGGATGGCGGGTGTATTTTGTGACGTTCTCATCTACTTTCTTGTACAGCCTACTCGTACAAGTGCCATATGAGCTCGTAGCTCTTGTTGTGCATGTCAAAAGTCCCCCCACCCCCAATTCCCCTAATCGTGGTCGCATATGGTTCGAACGCATGTTTTACATGTCGAGGCCATCGATTCGTATCACCCATGAAGTTTCACTCGAATCAGACCACTCGTTCGCAATTTATAGAAGTCAATTTCCTTATTTCTCTTCTCTTGCTCCCCAAAAAATGCTCGGATCTAGGAACGGAAGTTTCCGGGGGTATGTTGTGTCAGGTTCTTAAGTCAAGATAATTCGGGTTTCTAATATGCCTGCAAAGTTTCGTTGTCGTTTTACATCTGGAACTATTCTAACTCACGACTACCGGAATTCCAGGAAACCCCCTCCAACTCCCCCCACAGAGCCCCGAAACCATCTGGCTCCGTCAATTTCATCTAGGCCTAATGCTTGTTCCATCCATTAAGTTTCGTCCCAATCCCTCTGCTTTTAGGGTTTCTTGACTTTTCCACCACCCCCCCCATCCCCACAGGTATCGGACCCGACCCTGACGTGACACTGAACGTCCGAGGCGATAGCTCACCAGACAAGTTTCATTCAAATCCGATCACCCGTTCAAAAGTTATGCAAGCCACTAGATTCCGGACTCCCCATCCACCCGCTCCCCCCACGATGGTCGGGTCGGGGAAACAGCTGTTCTCAATTCAATCTGTTCGGATCCCTGACATACCTGCCAAGTTTTATCGCCCTAGGACATCAGGAAGTATGCCGAACTCGCGGGATCACTAGAAATCCGGACCCCTCCCCCCCAACTCCCCCACAGTGCCCTGATCCGGTCCGGTTATGTCAATGACGTGTCTAGGACTTGTGCTTGTTTTTCCCACCAAGTTTCATCCCGATCCCTCCACTCCAAGCGTTTCTGAAAATTTCCGGTTCCCTCCTCCAACTCCCCCCAGTGTCATCGGATCCGGCCCGGATTTAAAGTGAGATGTTTGAGACACGAGGTCATCCTAAATATCAACTTTCATCAAGATCCGATCACCCGTTCGCAAACTAAAAATACCTCAAATTTGGGCTTCGCCCTCCCCTCCACTCCCCCCCCCCCCCCCAGATGGTCGAATAGTGAAAGTGACGATTTCTTATTTAATCTGCTCGGGTCTCAGACATGCCTGTCAATTTCCATCGTCCCAGCACATCAGGAAGCACGGAACTCGCGGGATCACTACAAATTCGGACTTCTCCCCCCCCCCCCAACTCCCCCAAATTGAGCGGATCCGTTCCGGTTATATCAGTCACGTATCTAGGACTTGTGCTTGTACTTTCCGCCAATTTTCATCCGGATCCCTCCACTCTAAGTGTTTTCCAAGATTTCCGGTTTCCCCCTCCAACTCCCCCCATGTTACCGGATCCGGTCTTGATTTAAAATGGAGGGTCTGAGACACGAAGTCCTTCCATATATCAAGTTTCATTAAGATCCGATCACCCGTTCGTAAGCTAAAAATATCTCATTTTTCCTATTTTTTCCGGATTCCCCCTCCCTCCACTCCCCTCCAGATGGTCGGATCGGGGAAGCGACCATTTCTAATTTAATCTGGTCCAGTTCCTGATATGCCTGCCAAGTTTCATCGTCCTAGCTTATCTGGAAGTGCCCGAACTAGCAAAACCGGGACCGACAGACCGACAGACCGACTGACGGACAGAAATTACAATCGCTATATGGCACTTGAGTAAGATCAAGTGCCATAAAAACGCATCAAAATCTGCCTGTGGCGCTTATTTGTTTTGGGCGCAGTCGTTGGATGTTTCGCTTTTTAACGAAAGTTAAACTGTAAAGCCGAATATGTGAATGAGTGTGTACGAATTTACATTAAAGGAATGATCTCAGCTGATACATTGCAGTTAGTTTTACACTGGTTCTACTTTGTGCTGTGCGTACGCTGTTAGTCCGTCGGCACAAACTCGACATCCCCCCCCCCCCCGCCAAAGGTAAAAGGCTAGTGACGCCCCTGGCGATAAGTATCCTAACCGCTGGCGGAAAAATTGAAAGCAAATGATGCAGTAAAGAACCTGTAATAGGACTACGCAAGTGGAAAGTGATTCCAGGAATATCCGCGGTTTTCGCGGATGATCCTCGCTCGTTAGAAAGTCATTCCGAAATCGCGCAAAGAGCCTATTTGTGCTCACTATTATTAAAGGTGTTTTTCCGCTACACAATTATGGGCTGCACACTTCTAAGTGTTTGTCGGGGAAACACGATTGTGTCCCACACAAAGAGCCACAAGTTGAAACTCGCGGAAACGCTGTTCGGTCTGTTTTTTGGGGCGGTAATTTCAAATGTCTGAAAATAAAAATAAAATTCATTTAAAATTTCAACAAATAAAACTCCGGGCTTTCGCTCATTACTATTCCGTGCAAAAAGGATCCTCGATTTTAGGTCTACATGCTTGAGAAAATGATTGATTTTAGTGTTTTGACATTATTTTGCTGCTAAATTTGAGTTTCCCGCCAAGATTGAGCCACAAGTCGATGATCACCTAGTAGTTTGTCGATTTTGAGCCACGAAAATCTTGTTGGTCGCTGAAACACACTTGTGGGCGGCACAAAAGGCCGCAGAAAAGCTATTTTCCAGCCACAATGGAACCAAAACCTGTTTGTGGAAGCACGGAAAAACGCCTTAAGTGAACCTATCGGAAAATTCGAAATGAATTTTGCTTTTCTTAGGGGACTTCTCGCAAACTGTTTTTTAATCTTTGCCCCGTTTTGGTTTTAGGTGAGCGAGCTACCATTCCCCTACTCGAGTGTGAAGGACTTCGAGTCAAGCATTCGAGCGCCCATCACCAGAACTTTCATCCCAGAAACGGCACACAAGAAGCTCATTGAACCGAAGATCAAGACTAAACTAGGAAAGGTGATAAAGCCAATGGATGAGAGGTCGTTGCCGAAGAATAAGAGGAAAAGCAACAAAGACTTATCTTTAAATGAGGATAAATAAAAGCCTTTTGGTTTACTTTGTTTCATGCTAAACTAAACTGAAATGGTTTGTGGGCAGTGCTGGGAAGTACTTGTACTTCATGTACTGCTTAAGCACAAAATCGAAGTAATTGGGTTTCACTCAAGTACAACTTCCCTAGACTACTTAATGCCTATTACTTAAATAAAATAACTAGGTACTTGTAGCCTCAAGTAGTAGGTACTGGCGGTACTGCCTCAAGTACATTGTGCTTATCACATCGATTTGCACATTGAAAGGAATACTTCGTTAGCGACATTTATTCAAAAATCAAGAGCCTTCAGAAAACAAGACCAAAGGTTTCGATGGGATCCCAAAAATCTAACATTTGATTCAATTGATTGGGTCGTGTCTTCACCATTCGGTCTTCGTCAGATTCCTTCAATATTTTTACTGTTAAAATAAAGTTCACAAATGGATTCAGCATGTCTCCTTACCCAGATACCGAATCTCTAATCGATTTAAACAACTTCGAGCTTCAACGAAATTTCCAGTTTCAGCCGAATTAGTGATGAACCATTTGTCCAGCAAGAAAGCTAAGTTCAGATATGGATTCAGCGGACCTCCTTACCCCTCAATGAATATCTTATTAGCTTTTAAAACATACAGTATTTACTGTAAATTTTAAACCCTTCCTCGCCTCTAAAGATAGAACTAAAGGACCCATCTGCGAACTTGACCTGTACTTTACCAGTGAATCCTCATGAACAACATCGTCGCTTGAACAACAACATATTTCCCCGTTTGAACATTATATATCAACCCCTTCGACCTTTGATTACAGTAGAAATCTCCGCCGTCCATAGAATAAACAAATGAATGTCGTCATCCACGCGCGCAGAGCTATATATTGAAATGGGTAGGGACTGCTGTATCCGAAAATTGGTCGACGGATTTTTTGTTCCGGGTGAACTACTTGTCGGGCAAGAAAACAACTTTCATATTCGGATTCAGCATGTCTCCTTACCCCTAAATCAACTATCTTCATATCTTTTTAAAAAAATTGTTTTACCCCTTAATTTGAATCCCCCCCCCGTAGCCATCTACGAACTTGACCTTACCCTTGACTCAAAGAATCCTCATACCAAGCTTCATCAAAATATCGCATTCCCTTCGAGAGTTATCTGTGCTCACAGACAGAAGGACAATTTTTACGATGTCATAGGTATCCCTCGAGTTACGTTTTGGGACCCCAAAAAACTAATGAAACCTAAGGAAGGTTGTTTGCAGAATTCTGATTAAGACTACTTGATACTTAAGTATAAATTTGAAGCATGTGTCCCCAACGACAGTTATGAATGGGTAGTATAAGGTTGCACCAGCAGGGCAACAGGTTTGGCTGACTAACCAAGGCAGATGATGTGAATCAGGTCACCCATCTCGCTCGTTAAATCCACGAACTTCCTTGTTCCTTTTTGTCTGTGAAGTGTGAAGTAGTCCTACACTGACTTTTGGTAACCATTATGCTAGATTTTAGGAGCTCTATTGAAAGCTACAACGACCATGTTTTCTCAACGTGCAGTACTTGAAGTACCACGTAAGTACAAGTCTTCTACTTAAACTCAGGTACTACTTAAGTACATAATTTGGAGGTAGACTACTTGATACTTAAGTACAAATTTGAAGTATTTGTCCCAACGACGTTTATGGGTATAAGGTTGCACCAGCAGGGCAACAGGTTTGGCTGACTAACCAAGGCAGATGATGTGAGTCAGGTCACCCATCTCGCTCGGCATGCAATAGTCCACGAACTTCCTTGTTCCTTTTTGTCTGTGAAGTGTGAAGCAGGCCTACACTGACTTTTGGTAACCATTATGCTAGATTTTAGGAGCTCTATTGAAAGCTACAACGACCATGTTTTCTCAACGTGCAGTACTTGAAGTACCACGTAAGTACAAGTCTTCTACTTTAACTCAGGTACTACTTTAGTACATAATTTGGAGGTAGACTACTTGATACGTAAGTACAAATTTGAAGTATTTGTCCCAACGACGTTTATGGGTAGTATAAGGTTGCACCAGCAGGGCAACAGGTTTGGCTGACTACGAGGCAGATGAGGTGAGTCAGTTGAGCACTCATACAGTACTCATAAACTTGACGCGTGAACTAGACTTTCCCATCTCGCTTGGCATGCAATATAGTCCACGAACTTCCTTGTTCCACGTCTTTCGGCCGACATATAAGGGCCAGGCGAACTACAACCACGTCGCTTCTTCCCAGCGGTGGTCGAACTTCCCGAACCCACGGAAAGGCTCCAGACCCAACTTGGGGGAGGGGGGCTACCATTTCTTAGAATCCCAAAACGCTAGTGATGGGATGCCTATGGTTTGCTTGAGTTTGTCCGTCTGTTACGCACAGTAACTTTCAAAGGGGTAGATACATTTTATTGAAACTTGTGTACAAAGTACAGATCAAGTTCGCAGATAGGCCTCATTGCCCTGCGTTCAGGGGCGTCACTATGAGGAGTGTGACTCCCGCCCCCAAAGGTCTTGGGAAAGTACTTTCGTCGGGCGAAGCCCGGCAAAAGTTCACTAGTGTGTCGGCGCGGGTCGCCGGCTAAAACAGAAGAAATACAGTTTTGTATGCTTTTGTCGAGTGTCGGCACATCGGGTTCTTTTACACGAAAGAAATCGAATTATGTATGCTTTTGTCGGGCCTCGGGTGTTTTCATCGCAACGTCGGGTTCTTTTTATGCATAACAAATACAGAGGAAATACAGTTCTGTGTGATTTTGTCGGTTGAATCGTCGTCTTCTAAATACTTGTGGGGTGCACCCGCGAAGCCCGGTGAAAGTTCACTAGTTTGTCGGAGCGGAGCGCCAGCAAACACCGAAGAAATACAGTTTTGTATGCTTTTGTCAGGCCTCAGTGCATAAGAAATGCAGAGGAAATACAGTGTTGTGTGATTTTTTCGGGCGTCGGTCGGCACGTCGGGTTCTTTTTACGTAAAAAATCAAATTCTGTAAACATTTGTCGGGCGCGCCCGGGAAGTTCAAGTCTCGTCGGCAGTATGGCACATCAGGTTATTTTGCACATACGAGATCAAGTTCTGTACTGTCTTGTTGGGAAAAGCACAAAAGAAATCAAATGCTATATGGTTTTGTCGGTATTCTCGTTGGCACATCAGGTTCTTTTAAGACATAAGAAATCTAATTCTATAAATATTTATCGGGCACGTCCCGAAATTTCCTCGGCATATCGGCTTCTGTTTACATGTAAGAAATAAAGTTCTTTACAGTCTTGTCGGGCAAAACACAGAATAAATCGAATTCTGAATGCTTTAGATGGGCGTCGGTATTCTTGTAGCCCGTTAGGTTCTTTTTGGGATTCCAAAACGTAAGTGGAGAGATACCTATGACATCGCAAAAGTTGTCCGTCCGTCCGTCTGTAGGCACGATAACTCTCGAGGGAATGAGATATTTTGATGAAACTTGGTGTGAGGATTCTTTGGGTCAAGAGTAAAATCTAGTTCGTAGATCGGCTTTGCAGCCCTATATTTAGGGATGGGGCTGTCAAATTAAGGGGCAAAACGAAATATTTGTAAAAGCTAATGGTTTTTAAAGCTAAATTTACAAGCTTAGGGAAGGAGACATGCTGAATCAGAATATGAAAGTTATCTTCTCGCCGAAGCAGTTCACCCGAAATCGTGAGAAAACCGGACATAAAATTTGTCGACCAATTTTCGGCTAAAGCGGTCCCTACCCCTTTATTCTCAAACCAGTATATGGGCGTCGGAGAGAACTAGTGTAAACGAAGGTCGAAGGGGTTGATATATAATGTTCAAACGAGGAAATATGTTGTCCAAGCGAGGATGTTGTTCAATGAGCATTCACTGTTAAAGTACAGGTCAAGTTCATAGATGAGTCCTATCTTTAGAGACAGAGGAGGGGTTTCGAATTTACGGTAAAAACATGTAAGTTTTATAAGCTAATAAGATATTCATTGAGGGGGTAAGGAGGTCCGCTGAATCCATATCTGAACTTAGTTTTCTCGCTGGACAAATGGTTCATCATGAATTCGACTGAAACTGAAAATTTGGTGGAAGCTCAAAGTTGTTTCTCAAACCGATTAGAGATTCGGTATAGGGGCAAGGAGACATGCTGAATCCATTTTTGAACTTTATTTTAACAGTACAAATCTAAGGAATCTGACGAAGACTGAATGGCGAAGACGTGACCCAATTGTTTGAATCAAATGTTATATTTTTGGGATCGGATCGAAACCTTTGATCTTGCTATACGTATAAGAAATCAAATTCCACAAACATTTGTCGGGTGCACCCGGAAAGTTTCAGTCTCTGTCTGCAGATTGGGTCTTGTTACACGTAATAAATCAAATTCCATAAAAGTCGTGTCGGGCCAATCCCTAAAGCTTATGTCTCTTCGGCAAATTGAGATTTTTCTACTTACAAGAAATCAAGTGTTACTGCGTGTCACGAAGCGTCCATTTCCTCACGACAGGACAGAGAAACTCAGGAAATTGCAAAGCTGATTCTGCCAACTTTGCACTTAAAAGAAGATACAAAGTGTAATTAAAGTGTGAATTGATTTCGGTTCAAGTGCATTACTATTCATAAGTATTGAATTGGCAAGTGAAAAAGGTTTCGTGTCGATATCTTGAACATAGAAATTATGAAACATTAAAGAAGTGAAAGGGGGTCGTTTTTTACAACGGCGCAACGTATTGCATAAAGTTATCATATTTTGTATTTCTTTGTATCGAATACTCTCTTCAATAAAACTTAAGTAATTATTACCTATGAAGACTAGATCTGAGGGATAAAGAATAGTTAGAAGCAGGAGTTACGGTCAAGTCCGAGATTCTGACCATTGCTGGCAGGTATTATCGTGACATTGGTGGCAGCTCAAAACGGTACGGGCCCACTCAAAGACAAGTACGCCAGACGCACTTTGTGTTGTCAAGTTTACTTGTTGGAGAGCGGTACTAAAACCAGGTCTACAAATCGGTGAAAGTCTAGACGCCTCGTGCTGTCAGGCCTGGATCCTTTTTTTACGGCTACATCGCTACTGTATACACTAGAATTTCAGACGCATATTTTGCTGTCAGATTCTTTTCAGTTGTTAATTACGGCTTCATAGCTTGAATAAAGACTTTGGGTAACTAGTACATGGTACTAACCAGAAGCAAAACTACATTTAACACGACCTCAGTACCAAACATGGAAGAAATGAAGCTGTTCATGGAAAGCTTGCTTCAGGCTGAATCCGCAAGGTGGCAGAGGCTGTTAGATGAACGGGAAGTCGAAAGGAGAACATTGGCCCTCGAACGTGAAGATGAGCGAAGAACCCTACAGGAGGAACTAGCCACCCAACGCGAGGAGCAGAATGCCCAACGGGATGCCTTCCTCACGACCATTACGTCACTAAGAGGCCAAGTCTCAGACGCAAAACTAACCAAGTTTGATGAACGAAAAGACGATGTGGAGCACTTTCTGGAGTCTTTCAAGAGGACGGCAAGAGCCAACAAGTGGCCGACAGATTCCTGGTCCGTCAGGGTCGGGCCATACCTCGCAGGAAAAGCACAGGCAGCTTACGCAACCGTCGATTCATCTGAACTGGGGAACTTTGCATTCCTGGAAGCTCGAATCTTGGAACGATACAATATCAACCAAGAATCTCACCGGCTAAAGTTCCGGAAGTCAAAGCCTGAAGAAGGCGAATCCGCTACCCAATTTTCCCACCGTCTACAAGACCTCCTTGGAAGATGGCTAGCTGATGCAGATGTGGACGAAGTCAAAGCAATCTGCCTCAAGGAGCAATTCTTAGACTCCCTACCTAGAGATGTGCAGCAACACCTAAGGACTGGGGAGTACAATGACCTTAATGAACTGGCAACTGCGGCGGACAAGTACGTGATGGCGAGGAGGCTAAGCCCAAATTTGCCGAACCAAAAGAAGTACAGCCCCTTCGAAAGCAAGAAAGATGACTCACCACGCAACGCCCAAGCAACTACCAAGCCTGAGGGAATGGAGAAACGCGCACCTAAACCATGCTTCAGGTGTGGCTTTCTGCCATGGTCCAAAGAGCACATCTGTCCCAAGAAAAAGACGGAGACAGCCGGATTAGCCAAAGCAGCGGCCACTCTGCCTTTTATCCTCAAAGGAGAAATCAACGGAGCGCCAGCTCGTGTCTGTTTAGACAGCGGTGCATCCTGCTCACTAATCCACCGGAAGTTTCTGCACGAAAACAACGTGCCAACATCAACAAAGTTCGTGAAATGTATCCACGGTGATATAAGCGAGCTACCCATGGTCGACCTTATCCTCGAATTAGAAGACGGCGCCCTCATATGCAGTCCGTTCGGAATCGTGGACAACCTGCCCGAAGACGTTCTACTCGGCGTGGACATTCCTATCTTTGACGAGATCATGAGCACCTTCTTGAAGAAACCCCCGAATACCACCTTATTTCCACGACCGAAGAGTAGCGAGCGGAAATCAACCTGCGGCACCAAAACGTCAGACGATACAGCCATCCCAGATACAGAGGACGGTCTTGACATCTTTGGTGGATGGGACGAATGTCTGTTCATAGGAAACGCAAAAGCAAGAAAAGGAAGACGTGCACGGAAGACCGATAAAAGGTCGTTCCAAAAACATACACCAGACGTCATCGAAGGTCAGGTAGATGCAGAAAAGTTCGCTACCTTACAGAGGGCCGATGCTTCTCTGGAAAAATACAGAGAAAAAGCAAGCAACTCACCTACGAAGTATACCATCAAGAATGGCATCTTGATGGAGAAATCCAATCCAAAAAACGGAATAAGCTGCGAGCTCTTAGTGGTTCCCACCCAACTGAGACGTCGCATCCTTGCTACAGCCCACGACATACCCATGGCAGGACATATGGGAATTCGGAGGACTGCAGCCCGCATCCGAGATCGATTTTCGTGGCCTGGACTTCAGAAGGACGTCAAGGAATACTGCAGATCGTGCAGTGCGTGTCAAATGACAGCACCAGTCCCCAAGAAGGAAAGAGCCCCCTTGATCAGCCTACCCACTGAGACAGTGCCATTCAGATTCATCGCCATGGACATGGTTGGGCCTCTGCCAAAATCAGTGGCAGGCAACCAGTATATCTTGGTTATCTGCGATTACGCCACAAGGTACCCGGAAGCTGTTCCTCTACGTTCCACAACAGCCCAAAAAATAGCAGAGGCGCTCGTTCAGATCATCAGCCGAGTCGGAATTCCCGAGAGAATTCTGACCGACAGGGGTACCAACTTCTTGTCAGCAGCATTGAAGAAACTCTACGAAGCCTTGCAAATCAAGGGTATACGCACGTCAGCATATCACCCGCAAACCGATGGCCTGGTGGAACGCTTCAACGGAACTATCATGTCGATATTACGAAAGTTTGCGTTGGAGGACCCAAGGAACTGGGATAAAATGCTCCCTTACTTGTTGTTCGCATACAGAGAGGTACCACAGGAATCAACTGGCTACTCACCGTTCGAGCTCTTGTATGAACACACACCACGAGGACCCCTGGACATCTGCAGAGAAGCATGGCTAGGAACCGTCGAGTCAGTGGCAAACGAAAACGTCGAGGAAATGCGGAATCGATTGACCCGATACAGATCCAAAGCATCGGAAAATGTAGCAGAAGCTGCACTGTCGCAAAAGAAACACTACGACCAGAAGTCTACTGTTCGTTCCTTCAACGCTGGAGACGAAGTGTTGATACTGTTGCCAGAGGGAGGTAACAAATTGGAGGTACACTGGCAAGGTCCGTTTAAAATAAAACGGGTGCTCGGCCCTGTCGATTATGAAGTCGAGACAGCCGGGACTCGTCTACGAAGCCAAACCTTTCATGTCAACCTTCTGAAGAAATTCACCAGAAGGGAAGTGATCGAAGAAGCCAATTATGTGGAAGCCATCGATGCTACAGGAAGCACAGATGACACAGAAGAGATCATGCACCCTCCCATTAAAAGTGCTGGGAATTGTGTCGTAAACTGTTCCCATCTACCAGAAGAAGTCGCGGCGAAGTACAAAGCGCTGCTGGAGAAGCACCGAAGAGTGTTCTCTGAAACTCCTGGCAAAGTGAAAGGAACGGTCCATGAAATCATCACCGAAGGTCGACCATACCGCGAAGCACCCAGACGCGTCCCCGAAGCTCACAAGAAGTCATTTACCGAGGAGGTAGCGGAGATGAAGAGGCTCGGCATCATACGCAGGTCAAAAAGCCCCTGGGCTGCAAACGTGGTCCTCGTCAAAAAGAAAGACGGAGCCGTGCGCCTTTGCCATGACTTCCGAGGGCTGAACAAAGTCACAAAGTTCGATGCATACCCCCTCCCTCACATCGAAGACTTGCTCTACAAAATTGCACCAAAAACGCGCATATCAACACTGGATGCGCGCAAAGGGTACTGGCAGATTCCTCTGGAACCAAAATCCTGTGAAAAGACGGCCTTCCATACTCCTGAAGGGCTCATGGAGCTAACCGTCATGGGATTCGGTCTGACTGGCGCAACTGCAACTTACCAAAGAATGATGGACGAACTACTGGAGGACTATAGAAGCTTCGGAGACTCGTTTGTGGACGACCTAGCTGTTCATTCGCAGGGAGACGACGAGCATCTAACGCACATGGACACCATCCTTACCACCATGGGGGAAAAAGGGATCACTGTGCACCCTGAGAAATGTCAATTAGCCCTTCCACGTGTTCAGCTCCTCGGCCACGTCGTGGGATCGGGACAGATTTCTCCGGACCCAGCAAAGATAAACGCCATAGCAGGAATCCAGCCACCGTCCACAAAGAAAGATGTACGGGCTTTCCTCGGCCTTTCTGGATACTACAGGAATTTCATACCCAACTACTCTCTAACGGCCATTCCTCTGTTCGACCTCACACGAAAAAATAGCCCGAACCTTGTCGATTGGACTCCAGAATGCCAAGCTGCGTTTGACTCCTTGAAGACAAGCCTGGCATCAAACCAAGTCCTCATAGCACCCGACTACAACAGGCAGTTCATCCTTCAAACCGACGCTTCAATCAAAGGAATTGGAGCCGTACTAAGTCAAAAGTTTGAAGACGGGGAGCATCCAGTGCGGTACCTATCCCGGAAGTACTCCGCACCAGAGAAGAACTACTCTGTCATTGAACAAGAATGCCTTGCCGTCAAATGGGCAGTCGACAAACTCAACCACATCTTGATGGGAAGAGAATTCGTGATCCAGACGGACCACAATCCACTGAAGTATCTGGAGACCATGAAAAACCCAAACGGGCGATTAACGCGGTGGTGGTTGTCACTCCAAGAGTACCGGTTCAGGATCGAACACAAACCTGGACGACTGAACGGAAACGCAGACGGCCTATCACGGGTCTTTTAGGTGTTTTTTCACCTAAACTTGTTGTGCTGTCAATCGATGACGCACCGCAATAACAATAAGTGTAAAATGTGCATCGCTGTCAAAATCACTGACGCGGTTGTACTCAATTAACCTTGTACTCTTTCCTTCCAGATGGACGACGTCTTAATCATTCATGTGGAGGACGACGAGACATACTCAACAGGGGATAGTGCTGTCAATAATGCTGACGCACTATCACAACTGCCGCCCGACCTGGATTCCAGCACCGGCCAACGGAACAAAGCTGATCGTCAAAGGCTCCGCAGGAAAAGGTTGCAAAGCAGAGGCTGCTCATATTCGTACCGACGAAAGGACGTGATCCGACCAACAACTCTTCAGCGACAAGAACGCGACGCCGCTGCTACTAAACGCCGGGAGAAGTCAGTTTCAGTCACCGAAGGCGTGCAACCAATGGGACTCTTCAAGCCAATATCGGCTGAGATTTTGATTCTCGACGAAACAAAGCCGTACAAATATTTTCCACCACCAATAGAAAAAACGGCGTGGCGATTACACAAATTTGAAGGCTACAAAAAGTGTCTCAGGACAAGACGACATCCCTCCCGAACAACGAAAAGAATCCCCACTGAACAACAGCCAGGCAACCTACCGGATCCACGAACTTCTGGCATCACGGACCTCAGAAACCTTCTGGACATGCGTCCCACTTATCAAGGAAGGTGTGTCACGAAGCGTCCATTTCCTCACGACCGGACAGAGAAACTCAGGAAATTGCAAAGCTGATTCTGCCAACTTTGCACTTAAAAGAAGATACAAAGTGTAATTAAAGTGTGAATTGATTTCGGTTCAAGTGCATTACTATTCATAAGTATTGAATTGGCAAGTGAAAAAGGTTTCGTGTCGATATCTTGAACATAGAAATTATGAAACATTAAAGAAGTGAAAGGGGGTCGTTTTTTACAACGGCGCAACGTATTGCATAAAGTTATCATATTTTGTATTTCTTTGTATCGAATACTCTCTTCAATAAAACTTAAGTAATTATTACCTATGAAGACTAGATCTGAGGGATAAAGAATAGTTAGAAGCAGGAGTTACGGTCAAGTCCGAGATTCTGACCATTGCTGGCAGGTATTATCGTGACACTGCGTAGTTTTGTCGGAATAAGACCAAGTTTAAAGTTCAATGGGCACATCAAACTACCCCAATCCCACTCTGTAACAACCTAGGAACAATGCTTACCCCCTCGATCATCAGCTTTTTCAACAGTTTTCTCTCTGTGATATTTCAAAGCGTAATTTTTTGGGCCAGTACATGCTCAATTTACAAGCTTGGACAAAGATAAAAGTGATTTTTCTTATAATACTTAGTAGATCTTTATTTTATGCATAAATCAGCTTGTATAATTCAGATTTGAATAGGTTTTTGTTTTTGAATGGTTTTTGTAGCTATGTTATTTTTTATAAGCTTATTGCATATTCTGGTACATTTTATAAAGCAAGTTAATCAAGCTTCACAACACTATTCCACAAAGAAAAACTTTTAATAGGCACTTTAAGCCATGGAACTTCTGATGAAACACTAGAACAATCAGGAAAACTGCATCTGCGGCTTGACTTTGGTGACATCTCAAATATATCCCTTTTCTATCAAGCATTGCTGGGAGTTTTTGAATTTCCTGCCACGATATCCCAGCTCCCAAGATTTGGATCGCCGAAATGCCAGAGAGGTAAACACAAGGGATAACAAGAAAACGACTGATTTTCGTAGCGCCTTCTAAAGGAAATCGGAAATGTTTATTTGTGAAGCATTTAATACAAAGTAAAGCATTAGAAGTGTCCATTGTGCTTTAAGCTTTGTCCTTTAATCGAGCTTTGGTTTTACAAATAAGAAACCCAATTCTGAAGAATCAGAATCAGAATAATTTTTAATTTAAGGAACCAAATCAGACTCTTTGAACTTCTGTCGGGCGATCGAAAAAAGACACTCTGCTCATCTACACTTTCGCAAAATTTAGCCTGCGGCGTATTTCGAATATTTTATATTTGCAAGCATGGTTTTTCATTTGGTTGGTGTAAATTCTTGGGGGTTTGAAGCACATTAAAAGCTCAAATTTTCGCGGAAAAAGCAGATTTAATAAAAATTTCCCCTGCGGCGCTTATAGTTTAACTTGTTCTGGGTACAGTCGTTGGAAGCGTCGCTTTTTAGTGAAAGTAGAAGCGAAGTAAGAATATGTGAATTTTGAATGTACGAAATCACATTAAATTAAAGGAATAATCTCAAATGATGTGCTACAGCTAGTTTTACCCAAAATTTTAGCGTGCGGGGCGCTTCGTAGTATTCTCTGTTTGTAAGAACGGTGTTTCATCTGGTTGGCGTTTTAGGATTCAAATTCTTTGGGTTTTGAGTCACATGAAAAGCTAGAACCTGTATGGTAGGTAAAGCAAAATTTTTCTGGAAGGAAGGCAGATTAAAAAAAATTCGCCTGCTGCGCCTAGTTTAACTTTTTCTTGGTACATTCGTTGGAAGCTGAAATGAAAGCCGGATATGTGAAACGGAATATTCGAATTTACGTTAAAGGAATAATGTCAACTGGTGCATTGCAAAGTCCGTCGGCACAAACTGGACGTCCCCCCCCCCCCCCCAGGTAAAAGGCTAGTGACGCCCCTGCTTGCATTTAGGGGTAAGGGGTGGTTGGTCTTACATCTTTGTCCTTTCAAAACCTCCCATATTAGATCGCGGTTACCTTTTCGAGCTTGGAGAACCTCCTTGGTAGTCTGGCTGGACTTTTGAGTTTTTTTCTGCTCGCAAAATGCGACGTAGTGGATTCTAATGTTAATTGATCTGAATTCAGAAACAGGCAGATACAGTTTAGACCCGAAGGAATCGACAAGAACCGAGCCAAGTGGAATAAGCTGTATCGTATCCTGAACAAGGAATAAAGCAAGTGGGAAAGAAAATTAAAAGACTACGAAACACCAATGCCTCTGTAAAGTTGTGTATTTACTCTTGTCAGTTACGAAAAGATCTCAGCAAACGGTATAAACAGAAAAATAATGGGGGGGGGGGGGCACAGTTCTCCAACGTAAGGAACCGGGTGCAGTACCCAAATGCTGATCTATAAAATCTGTAAATCCCTACAAACTGATTACATGGAAGTACTGTGCTATGGCACATAATCGGGCACTAATCTACAGGTTGCAGTTCTCTGTTGCTACGGATTTACGTGTCCCAAAATTCCATATTGTCTGAAATATGAAGAAAGCTAATTTTATATTTAATAAGCTAATATAATATTCGTCGTATCCGCGCTAGAACGAGATATAGATGCACAATGCAATAGCGCTAGAGGAAGCACCACAGTAAAATACCTCATCACCGGTTAAATCGCATTTCAGCATCTCTTTCTTCGGAATTTAAAGTATACCCATGTTCTTTATTTGAAATAGTGTCCAGGAGTTCGTGCTTGGAATCTGTTCCCGTACCAGTGTCAATTGGTATTCGCCGGGAGTCTTATTATTTTTTTGTTTACCAACGAATGCTTTAATTAGCCCCGACGGTTGGGCCTCTTTTTTGCAGCACTAGGCCTACGATGCTTTTTCAAATGCACGGAGCAGCTGAAGACGACCCTCATCGCCGTCAAGCATCTTCTTGGTCTGAAACATATTCAAACCCGGCGAATTTGCCTTCAGTACGTCTTGGGGGCTCGAGCTACAGCCAGCTGATCAGAGCAGGTTCAGGAGCAAGAAGTTGAAGAGAAGGCAAAGACTCGCCAAGAAGTTGCCATTGGAGCAGTGGTTGAGTGTAAAGTTTAACGAAGCCAAATCCCATTCGAGATGGAAGTGAAATTGCAGGAAGATGTTGAGGATGTTTACGAAGTCGAGGATAGTGAAATGAGTGAGGTGAGCTTTTCTCTATGACTGTTCGATGTAGCACTGCAGCTTAAAACCAGCTGAAATTGCAATTAGTGATTGCCAGTATCTGTCTGTCGGGCTTGAATTTGCCCGCAACAGTTCGTTCATAAATGAAAACGCCACTACTGGGGTGGGGCCTCACTATCCGGCTTTCTGTTTTCACTGTTTTTTGACGGAGCTAATAACCAATATCGAATTGAAAGTTTGTATACTTGGTGACATTGAGTTCTAGATGTGCCTATCGGGTCTCATGTCCTCGACATCCTCTCGGTTCAAGGGCAATTTGTCCCAGATTGCCTAGTGACTTAAGTTCGCAAATCAGCAATGGCTAGAAGTAGTTCTTCTGCTTCCGACCGTATGGTGTCCCGGAGAGGGTCTTGTATGCGATAGGGAGTTTTCTGTCGTTGTTGAACCCGCAGAATCTATAGCCCTTCCGTTATGTCCGCCTTGAGTTTCCTTTCCACACGGAGATACTCGAAAAATAAGCCTAGCCATGCCGATTATTTTAATATTATCTGTGTCGCGCGATGAGTCAAAAATATTGTAAATAGGAATTCGGTATTATTCTTGCTACACTATGTGTTATCCTAAGTTTCTAGGCCACTTTGGTGATAAATTAGCTTCGGACTAGCATGGTTTCGCTTGACGGTTTGATTTTTCAGTTTCATGGAAACTCCCTTCCTCTCTCGACCCAGTCGATCATGGAACGGATAGCCCCTAATCCTTTAAAAAAAAATCCTTGATCTCTCTTTCCGTGGAACCCTTCGATTTCAGTTTCTCACCGATAGGTCCTTTGTGTCATCTGAAAGCATCTTCCAGACCATTATCTTCATCTTAGAGCATGGGAACTATCTCTCACTTTTTCCCACAGTGGTAGCCTATTTATGAGGTAGTGTCGATAAGCGACTGGGAAGCAAATTCGTCGATTTCTCACACTTCTGAAAAGATTTTTGAATAGGGAATTTTACCGCGGGAATATAAGAATGACTCCCAGGAGTATATCTGTAGCGGTCATCGACGACTGATATGAAAAGACGACTTTACTGTGGGGTTATTGGGATCCCTGCTGTGTAGTTGGGGATTAATACTTGGAGGCCTGGAGTTAGTAGCAGGTTCCCAAACTGGTTGTGATTCTTAGGACGACAGAGGTATTTTTCTTTGAACGTCGTCTAACTTTGAGCGACGCAGAAGAATATGATGAAATTCGATCTTAACAAACGTTAATACATAGTAATGCGCGCAAACAATGACTTGAGAAAGATAAAGTCAGATTGAAGCCTGACACTAATTTTTTCTACCTTTTGCTCAGCACCCTCAAGCGGCAAAATACTGCAACAGTTTTGCATTACGTTTGTAATTTTATGTTGATTTTCTAGCTGTTCTTTAGAGTAGTTGGTTAAATGCAATACTTAAACGAGAACTTAAGAACATGAAGCATGGAAAAGCAAATTTGTTGCTTCCACGAAAGTGCAGTTTTACTTCGAGGAAAGCTATAAAGATTTATTCTTTTTAGTGGTCAGACGATGATATTTATGACGATGATCTGGTCACAGACGATTGGCTTGACGCTGCCGAAGACCTTATCAGACAGTACAAAAACTCCGATAGCATGTTTACAACGGGTGAGTCTGATTGATTTCCCTCTCTCGACCCAACAGTGTTTGACGGCATCTTTGATCCTAGCAAAACAAGTCGTCAGGTGCAAAACGTGGTGGTCGTTGTGGTTTTATGGCTTTTTGTCGAAGTACTTTACGACGGGGGAGAAGATAAATTGGAGTGATTGCTTGCGGTTGCAATCTCATCGAGATTGAGGCCGTCTGGTCTATGTCTGGAATAGGATTTGAGGGTATTGAATTGCAGAAATAAAGTTTGTTAAGATTAGGCCCTTTTTCCTACTTAAAGTGAAATTCGTAATAGCGGTAGAAACCAGAAGTAATGGGACTTGCATTACGTTGCGAACCGATATTCTCAGTCAGAAAATTGTCTAGAGATGTAATTGCATTTCTGAATTGTTGTATTTGGAAGGGAAGTAAAAGAAGTTAGTCGTCACCTGTAAAGTGTTTAAGCACACTTAGCAGAAGATCTCGCAGTAGGTACAGTTCATATTCCTATCTTCCAACATATTTGACTCCTTCCAACATATTTGAAACTCAGCTGGGCTTCTCAGAGATTACAAACCCCTCTGTGTTGTCAGCCTCACGCGGCCCACTTGGGAGAAATACAAAAAATTTGCATAACCGAAATTCCTGACCAGTGAGCCCCTCGGAAGCAGTAAGCGGGAACCTGGTCTGCCTTGAAAAGATTCAAACGCAGAGCATGCAGAAATAAGCGCAGTGCTGTTCGGTTAGACAAATGGCGCGGGGAGTTAGACATCGAATGATAATAGATTTGGGTAAATAGTATTCCACAGCTTCTAAGTTTTAACTGAATATCAAAGATTCTTTGACGGGTAGTTTGTTGTGTCCGAAATTTGTGGGGATAACCCGATCTCGCACATACGACAGCAGAAAAATGTACTGTATTATTTTTATCATCGGTCGACCAACAAATAATATTTTATTTCATTGCAGCTGCTTCATCGTATTGTCCCAACCTGTCCGAAGCTGAACAGCGGTTGCAGCCATCCGCCAACGAGCATCAGCAACCCACAGACGTGTCCCAAAACAATACCAGCAGCTTCTGGCTTGGCTATGAATCCTGCCTGCACG
The DNA here is from genome assembly GCA_023053575.1 of Branchinecta lynchi. Lineage (NCBI taxonomy): Eukaryota > Metazoa > Arthropoda > Branchiopoda > Anostraca > Branchinectidae > Branchinecta > Branchinecta lynchi. The sequence continues at coordinate 11,660,904 of JAKZAP010000005.1, forward strand.
AGACATTGCGATACCTCGTTGAAGTTGAACACCTGTCCCCTCTAGACCCTCTGGTGACGGGGTTGATGAGACACCTGCTTGGTCAAAGTGCGTTTACGACCTGAAACGAGTTCCGTTTGACGTTTTAGTGATTGAAGACTTATTACAAATTAGTGCACTTCCTCATCTGTCCAGTGACTGCCATAGGCGTTGAGTGGGTTTTGCGGTGTCGAACCACCGTATGCCTTTCTTTTGTGAATATTTTGTTACCGACGAAAACCGCGTTTATTCGAGCTGTGATTATTACTTTATACGTATACGCGGAATGGCGTTGAATTTTCATTTTGAATAAAATTCCTGAAATACTGACTGTTTATCGTGCGTTTATTGTGAAGCGACAACCGGACGCCACTTCAGAACCTCGATGCTGTTAGACTATTAAAAAAATACTGGTGGAAACATATTTGCGACGCAGACCGTTCAGAAGAAATCTGGACAGTATTGTACAATATACTCCTGATGACTCGCTCTTCGTACCGATCAAGAATCGGCGTGTGCACAGTGAAGAGCCAGAAACGTCGCGGCGACAAACGTTGTTGATTGGTTTACATATGATTTGAATCAGTTCCGGTGTTCGTTGGGTGACGTGGCTTGTTCTTCCCGAGGTTCACTGACGTGTTTCGGATTTAGTCATATAAAGCGTGTTCCACCCTAATTACCGTAGTCACTACGCATGACGTCACAAATTCTGGCTTCTTGGCGTCAAGGCTGGAAAGAAATTTTCTATTTTCCAGATAATATCATGCCACGGGTTAATCCAGCCAGTCACGTGACAGAAATCCGTAGTTACTACGCTCCCGAGCGTGGTAAGCAAATATTTACTATTTCGAGAAGGTTAGAACGGTCAGCGTAGTAACTTTTCACGGGGTTGGAACGAAAATAGTAACTAATAGTTACTATTGTTAGAAAGGTGGAACACGCTCCTGGAGTATACGATCATAGTAATTCATGTCTGATTTGTACGATTTTCGATTGGCGAGTCCAGCAGCCATCCATGAAAAGACGCTCCGATTTGGCAGCTAGGGTCCAACGCAGAGTTGGAGCGGGACGATAAACCTTTGAGTCAGCAAGGTATCGAACCAATCGTACTTACCGATCAGGCCTGGCGTCATAGAGGCTTCAATATTATTCCAGCAGTGAATACTTTCAAGATCGTCAATATGGCCATCAGAATCCTTTTCGTGTCACTAGGGACTTGATACACCCTCTGATATTCATTCCTGCATCTGTCGTTTTGGCTGTAGAGCTGACGTTCACATCTGCCAAATAGGTGCTCAGGATAGACGTCTCGTCAGACCAGTGCCAGACTAAGCCGGAAGAGGATGCTTGCGTCCAACCGAGTCTAGGTTGCGTCAAAAGTCGTGTTCCTTCCGGGCGGTGAAGGGTGTCATCTTCATCGCTAATAAAACTCCAGCGCTAAGCTTAAAGGTGCAGATGTAAGAATACATGTCCTAGCCTTGACACCAGTCGACATGTGCCTCGATTACTAGGTCCTCATGATGCGGAGAGGCGATCAGGTAACGGTGGTCATGGATTCAGTTCCGTGCGCCAGACTTGGGATTTGTTCAATATTTCCGGACTAAGACGGTATAAAAAAGAAACGGATGGTAGAAAAAACGTATGAAAAGCCTCTATCGTCTGTCCGCACCATTAATTTCTCGTTCTGGTGAAAATCGCGATGGAAAAGACACCATTGGTTACCCCTGCCGGCCTATCAGCCACTGTGGTACTGTCATATGATACTATCATACTTTCATGGTACTATCGGCCGTACTAAGCTGTTAGTATAATACTAACTGCAGAATCAACGCCGTATCGAAGGGAGTCCAATCCCCTAAGGGGTTCGTGCTGCCCCCGGCTGCCCCCTCGAAACATAAAAATAATCGTTTCTATAGGCTCTAACCTTTGATCTATGTTCTTGTTTCACTGTTAGGTATGGATTAGGTTTGACCCGCAGGTATGACATTCTTTCAGGGCGGCTACTAAAAAAGAGCTAGAAGCTCATATTGCACTTGCAAGGCAGGATCAGAGGATGAAAGTAGGAATTTGCCAATTCGTGGGTTTGTTTCTGATAATTTCTAAGCAGAACCCTTGAGATAAGAATGATCATGGGGCTTGGGATCCTGAGAATTATTTTTGCACTTGGTTGTGATCATACGCACTTTAAGGGCGCTAGAAGTCGATCTGTAAGCAAAACCCCTGAGGCAAAAATTATGATGGGCTCATTGGGATCATATCTTTTGAACAAAAGTATTTGTTTGTACTTTAAGGAATTCACTTGTAAGCAAAAGCCTTATGGCAAAAATATCATGGGCCCCTTGGGGATCATGGATATATATCGTTTGACCAAAATTTTTGTTTTACTATTCGGTTAAGATGCGCACTAGAAACTCATTTTTAAGCAAGACCCTTGTGGCACAACTGATTATGGACTCCGGAGATCATGAAATCTGTAGTTTGGTCAAAAGTATTTTATTCACTTTGCGGTTAAGATGAGCACTATAAGGGAGCTCGAAGCTCGTTTCTTGTTTCGAAGCGCACATACTTTGCGGTTAAGATGAGTACTTTAAGGGACGGTCTGATGTACGAAGTGACAATTTCTAAGCCAATCTTGTCAGTCTCTACTGTTCCAGCCAAGTTTCAATTGTCCTACCAAAACTCGCGATTACTGGAATTCCGGAACCCCCTCCCGCCCTCCAGCTCCCCCCACAGTGCCCGAATCAGATCTGGTTCTGTAACTAATGTACCTAGTTATTGTGCTTGTTCTTCCCACTGGGTTCCTTCCCGGTCGCTCCAGTCTAAGTGTGTCACAAGATTTCCAGCGTATAATCGAATCCGGTCCCGACTTGCAATCTGAGACACGAGGTCTTTCCAAATATCAAGTTTCATTAATTTCCGATCACCCGTTCGAAAGTTATGCATATCTCAAGATTCAAGATCCCCCTCCCTACACTCCCCCCATGATGGTCGGATTGGGGAACTGACTATGTCTAAGTTAATCTAGTCTGGTCTGTGATACGCCTGCCAAGTTTCATCTTCCTAGCCCACCTGGAAGTACCCCTAATTCGAGAACAGTTAACCGACCGACCGAAAAAGTATATGGCACTTGAGCGAAGCTGCAAGTGCCATAAAAACTGCAAACATACCTTTGGATGTAAGGTTTAACTTTGCAGGCGTAATCCCGCTCCCAAGTTTAACGAAGACTTCTGAAACCGGGATAGGACTTACTTCTTAGGATTAGGATACGAGTAATAATGCCATTTCGTTGATTCTGGAATCGTTTTAAGGATCCTGAACGGGTTGGTAAGAAAAAAAAGAGAAAAAAAGTCTGTTGCCACTTGTACTTTAAAGTCAGGCACAGCTGAGCTCCATGTTAGTTCTTCTTCCTCTTTGGTCAAAGCACGATGGCTTCTGGAAGAAGAGAACCGACTCAACTGGTTCACACGCATTTCCCTTCATTTGATACAAATCTACAAGGATCAAGCGTTCTAAGACTGCCAATTCAGTAGTCATTCTTGAACACTTCGTGTTTCTATAGCTTTCCCTCAGGGTGATTACTAAACAATTGCAAACCTGCCTTTCATTCGATCTTGACAGCCATCAGGAGTGCACCGTTCTCGATTATGACAAGTTTATTATACGGAATCGAATCGCTCATGTGCAAAGTAAATAGGGCAGTTGCAATTTCCATTCCACCTTTCAGTCAGGGAACTCAGCTAGGAAGGAGTCGAGAACCTGGAGTGCAAGCCCGTGCCCCTTTCTTCGTCTTGAAACCCAAGACGGGGGGCTTTGTTCCGGTAAAAGCATGGAGAAGTTTTTATTTCGATTTTTTGTTCGAGCCCGAGATTCCTGCTGATATCATTGTTCAGCAGACCGAACCGCGCTCTTAGCATGTGAAATTTTTACACATGATTGGGAAAGGAATATTCAAATGGGAATATTTCGGATTCATGTCATGATAAGGTTTTGTATGGCCGAGAATGTGGTCCATAGTTAGTCTGAAAAGGTGGGCATTCCTGCGGGATGTAGCAGCTTAATCTGCTGTGGTCACGGCGTGTGATAATTTTCATCTTGAAATTTGTGATAATTAGCACACCTGTGAAAGATTATGAACCAAACGAGACGATATACGAATAGTTTATGACGAGTGAGTTTTAACCAATTGTGAAATACAGGTATTCCAGCTATGGGAGTAGGTAGTGGAGAACGTTTGTCTAGGCAAGCTAGTTAGCTAACCACGGGACCCAGCCTTATAGGATAGAATAAAATAGAATGTAATTACCGAAAAAACAAGACCAAAGGTGTCGATGGGATCCTAAAAATCTAAGATTTGGTCCAGACAATTGGGTCTTGTCTTCGCCAGGGTAATCATCAGAGAAAACCAAGTTCAGATATTCTATCTATCTATCTATCTCTATAAGCCATATCTATTCTGACGATACTGACCGAAAAATTCAGAAACGAATCCAGCATATCTCTTTATCTCTATAAAGAACATTTAATCAACTTTATATAAAACTTTGACTTAATCTATCAGCTAATCAACTTCGGATAAAACTTTTGCTTTTAACATATTTTTCGGTTTTGGCCGGATTCCAAGCGAACTAGTTGTCCAGCGAGAGAATAACTTTCATCTTCATGTTCAGCCTGTCTTCTCATCCCTAAATCAAACATTTAAGCAACTTCAAATGAAACTTACTGTTAAATCAACTTTCCGGTTTTGACCGGATTCCGGACGAACTACTTGTCCAGCGAGAAAATGGTTTTCATCATCGTGTTCTCTTCTTACCCCTAAATCAAACATTTAATCAACTTCAAATGAAATTTTTACTTTTAACCAACTTTCCGGTTTTTGCCGGATTCCGGAAGAACTACTTGTCCAGTGAGAAAATGGTTTTGACCGTCGTGTTCAGCATGTCTTCTCACCGCTAAATCAAACATTTAATCAACTTCAAATGAAACTTTTACTTTTAACAAACTTTCCGTTTTTTGCCGGATTCCGGACGAACTATTTGGAGGATACAAACTCGCTAGCTTCGGCAAATTTGGTGCAAGATACATTATGCTGGTAATCCCCAGGAAATATAAAATCAGGGTTTCCATGTTGGATAAAAATAAATCACCCGTTCGCAACCAAAAAATCACCATTAGAAGAAATCGCGACGAAGCCTCGCTGAAATTTGTAGAATCTTTCTATTTTTTGAAATTGTGTGTTTTTGCGAAATTCAGCAAAGTTGAGTATTTGGTGACAATGCAAATAACGAATTTGCGAATGAAGTACCAACCGTGGCCACCCTGCCTAAAGTTCTCCCTAGACAGAGTTTTAAGGAAAAAGCTTTACTTGTGTTAGGAGAAACCGATACAAGATTACTAGGAAGGATTCAGGTGAAGACAAGTGCTCTTCCGGAAACCTAATGACCAAGGAAAATGATGATGATGATGATGATGATTTATTGATCCACCAAAATTGATGATAATAAGATAAATAACTATATAAATACACAAATCAAACAAACATTAGACCGAACTCTAATCCATTGGAACGACTAAAATAAACAACAACGCATGAAAATGGCGAAGGCAGATTAAAAACCACAAACAATGACAAAAACTTTAAAAACACTTTAAAAACATTAAAATTCAAAAAAAAAAAAAAATTCAAAATTAAAAAAAAAAAAAAATCATAAAAATCATAAAAATAATTTACCGCTCATGGAGGAAAGATGATAAATTATGCTTGAGCCCTTGCAACTTACGTCTAAACTTTTCATGCTTTTTCACCATAATTTCAAGAGGGTTTTTTATACCATAAGTCTCCATCATATTAGTATTGGACTCATACCTGTTAAAACGACACAACCATTTTGAAAAAATAAAGTATCGGGTTTTAATATGCGACGTGTCGGCAAGCCGAAAAACTGGGAGGAACGAAGAAGCTAGGAGACACTGTGGCAAAGCTGTTACGTTAAAAACATGTGCAAGCCTTCGCCGGTTCAGAAGCTCACGTAATCCAACAATCGATCCAAAACTAGCAGCCACCCTTCTCTCAACTTCTTTTACCACTGATGCACGGGTCTGACTCAAAGTAGAGCAATACGGCAAACCAAGATAAGTAAAAACATTACAGCAAGTTATTACTTCACTCATAAGAGAAACTTGTATACTACTTCTGTCACCATTCTTATCAAATACCATCAGTTTACATTTCGCAGGGTTCAAAGAAAGCCCATGCGATTTCAACAGATCTGAAAAAAGTGTTATATTTTTTTGCAACGATGATAAAGTTCTGCTAAGCAAGAGTACATCGTCCGCATAAGCCAACCAAGAAAGAAAAATCCCTTTTCCGAAAACAAGGGTAGTCTTAAGTTTCTTCAGGCAAAGTGCCAATGTAACATTGAAAATAATCGGTGACAGAACACTCCCTTGTCTCAGTCCTCTTTTGACTATTATTTTAAAATCGCTGTCAGAACCGCGCCACCGAACTTTCAACAAGCACCGACGGTACCAATTTTGTAGAACTCGGACAATTTGTGGCTCTACTCCATTTTTCAAAAGAGCTAAAAGCGCCCAAGCATGTATGACACTATCGTAAGCTTTTGCAATATCTAAAGCGAAAATATAGACCTTATTAAAATGATTCGAACACCATAAAAGCTTTGACATAATAAAATGAGCTATATCACAACCCAACCCACGCTGGAACCCAACCTGATTCAAACCATGATCACAATTCTTAAAATAATCTAAAATACAAAGCTCAAAAACCTTACTTAATTGGCAACAAGTAGTAATTGGTCGGTACGAACCACACAGACTGGGATCACCACCTCTTTTTAAAATAGGGGATGTAGTTCCTTTTGTGAAACTTCCGGGTACAAGTCCACTCCTTAAAATAATCGTAAAAAGTGTAGAAATCAAAAGAATAGCAGAAGCAGGAGCAAACTTAAGATGAGAAGCATGGATTTGGTCATGGTCATACGACTTAGTGCTAGTAAGACGGTGAATAGCATCTTTTACTGAATCAGCAGAAACTGAAATATTTTCATCTGGTATATGACAAAGAAGTTCATTTTCCAACTGCCTTTCAAAATCATCATTTAAAGTGAAATCATCATGATCAAAAACAGCATTAAAATGAGCAATCAAATCTGAATGTGAAAGACTACTATTATCCATATCATCTGGCGAACGTCGCGTTTTAACAAAATTCCAAAAATTTTCAGCAGAATCGCAAATTTGTCCAGATATTGTATCCCGTACAAACTCATCATGCACTCGCAATTCTTTCCGAAACTCTGCCTTCGCCATTTTCATATCCTCATAAAACGGCCCAAAACGAGGACTTCCTGCACTTCTCCATTGTGAAAACGCAAATTTAGCTCTCTTATTTGCATCTACTAAAAGCGGGTTAAGGTGCCAAGCATACCTACGCGTCCCACTTTTCTTATTAATATACCCAAAACTTCTTTCCGCACCAATCCGTAAAGAATGCACTAGCTCATAATAAAATATATCAATGCCAACTTGATCAATACTAGTAGATGGGGCCATAATCTTCTGTAAAAGTTGCTCTGACTCTGCATGGTAAGAATCGATTTTCGACCAATCCCATTTCACTTTCTGGCCCTGTGGTTTAGAACGAGGCCTACGAATATCTCTTGTCTCCCGAGAAGCGACTACTTCAAATGCTAGGTACAAATGGTCGCTAATAGGGTAATCCTGACCTACACGCACCAGGCCCAAAATACGATCAGAAGTAGGCATTACAACATGGTCAATATCCGACGTCGATCCTGAATTGTGAACATAAGTAGACCGTGAATCCTTCGGGAGAATAAAATACTTAGGTAAAAAAGACAAAAGTAAAGACCCTCTGACGTCCGATGGATCAGAAATTTGGCAGTTGAGGTCACCAACTATGCACCAGATTAAATTACTGGGCAGTGAAGAAATGCACAAACGTAAACTCTCACACGCATCTTGAAATTTCAACAAACAACCCTCCGTTCGATAATTAGTCGGCAGGTAACATGAAATAAAAGCAACATCTCCGACGCGAACTGCAGTAAAATGCTCCGAAATCGAAATAAAAGACGGGGTTAAACTAACGCGTGCAAAAACACATGTGCCTCCCGACGGGCGACCGCCGGTAGGTAATGCCGGTGAAATAAAAACCTTATGATCATGAGATAAAGTTGACAGCACAGGAAAATTATGGGGAAGAAGATGGTGTTCTTGTAAGCAAACAACATCATACGAATTTAAAAATTCACGAATTACGTTTAGCTTTCCAGAAACTCCATTTGTGTTAAACGACACCACTTTCAGAGTTTGCGATGGGTTCACAACAGCACTCATGGCCGAACCGCCGTAGCCGAATCAGATAGCTTGGCCCGAATAATTTTGCAACGAAAGCTGTAACTCGTATGGTTAGCCTCACCACAATGGCAACATTTAACAGGGTTCTGGCAAGGATTTTCACGGGAATTCCTGTGATCAAAATCACTACAGCGGGAGCACCGACTTCTGCTACTTGTACACGCAGAAGCAACATGATCCAGAGATTGGCATTCATAGCACATTCGAGGTAACTTCCTGCACTCGAATACCGTGAAATGCTCATATCCAGCAAAAACTCCATGCCGACGGTAATACGCAAGCGCATCATTTGATTCGAACAAAATCTTGGCTGATCCAGAACTTCCTAGCCACTTGACCCCGGTCACACCAGGATTTCTAACACGGAACTCATCCTGATCCAGATCACGGTAAAACTTATGAACGAGGCCGGCTATCTCGGGTTGCTTTATGTGAGCATCACACCTAAGCTTAGATTCTAAGCAGCTTCTCAGGACTTCAGCACCATTTTTCTTGGTACTAATAATCCATTCACCATTTGTAGTAACGCGAACATTTCGTATATGACCAGCCGCCGCGACTCCAAGACTGCTTAAAACTTGTTTCCGTTTTTCGGGGTTATCTGCATCCGTGGGGGGCTTCTTTACACAAACAGTCACTACCTCATCTTTTCTTATTAATCTTGGCCAAACATCACTATCTCCACTACTCCCAACTTTCTTCACATGCTCCTCAATCTCGCCTTTGATTGATTGTTTTATCAGGTCGGGAGTTACCAACACCTTGCTTGTTATGCGATCAAGTTTTTCATCCAGTAAATTCAGGTGCCGGTCCCACGTATTTAGGGCGCGCGACAAGTTTGCTTGAATTTCGTTGTCTATGTTTGGAATCGGATCGGCAGCAGTTAATACAAATGTGGGCATGGGGCAAGGAAGGTCACCTTGGCTATCTTGAGACGAAAAAAGCGAAACAATGTCTTCAGATAAGGTTGCCGTTGCATTGTCTCCACGCCGTTCTGGAAGGCGTGCGTGATTGGGAATGTGGGAAGCAAGCAGATTTCTTGCGTGTGAAAGTTCGGTAGGGGTATAAAACTTAGACGTGCTTTTAACAATATCAGGAATCTGAATCCCCGAATCAATCGCATGTTGTACAAAGCTGAGCAACGGGCAGTAGACTAGTTGGCGATCACTGACATTAGGAGCTGTCATGGCGGTGATGTTCGGTTGATTGTCGGAAGTGAGATTCGTTTCTGGTAGAAAGCAAGCGTGGCAAACGTACAGATTCAGATTAGTCCTTTCACAAAATTTCTGGTGTAAGACGTCACAGCCGTGATGAAAAGGTAGGCCACATCCACCAATTGTAATCGAACAAATAATCGTATCTCTTTTAGAAAGTCTTAGGCTTTGTCCACATGTATCGCAGCTTGACTTATACTGGGGCATTTATCTACCTTCGTGCAGTGTATTAAATCCAAATCTCGAGAGTCCAAATTATTTCACAACAAAACGTATTCATTTCATTCCACACTGCAACCGCTCAGCGCGAACGTCAGCCGGAGACTGCCTTCGAATGACATCATTCGAAAAAAGATAGCAGAACAGCAAACTCGCCGGTACACTCCTAGGAGCGATATTTAAATTTGTTGTTCCATATTTTTGGTGGAATTTCAGTACAAATCGCGGTGATGTTTTACAAATAGGCTACTTGTTTTTCGTCATTTTAGTACTTAATCTGTCCTGCACTTACTTAATCTGTCCTGCACTACTCCGAGAGCGATGTTTAAATTTGTTGATCCATATTTTACGTGAATTGACGTTATTATGGTAATTGGCCCTCCCGAGTACGCGGAGACATCTGCAGTCCCTGATAATTGTTTGTTTTGACATGTCCAGGTTGTCTCCCTCTACAAAGAGATATTTTGGACCAAATCAAAGAATAGTAACTGTAAAGCATTAGAAGAACAAAGACAAATGGAATAAAAATAGTAATACCTCCCCTACGTTCCCCTGTTAGCACTAAAAGTGCTCTTGCTTCCGACGGAAGAGTTCATAGCACCCGGTGACTATAAATAGTGTCCCCCACCGTTTGTTTACATGTTGTGCGAAGCAGATGCTGAGCTTTAAACAGCCAATGGAAAGGTAGAAACCTGAACCAGATGTCGAGTCTGTGACTCTGAAAGGCTTCATCTCCCTGTGGGCGGATGTTGGAAGTTTGAGTACTGTGTGTATTTCTATAGTTTCCGCAGATGGTCCAGGCCGCCCCGGGAGAGCACGAGCTAAGTTCCATTGGTGCTGATTCCAGTGTTATTCCTGAGTTGTGTCAAAGAATTTTGAGGATTCAGGTAAGCTAGATTTCTGAATATTTTAATGTGTCTTAACAAAGTTATCGTTCTAGAGATTGGTCATCTCTTTATCAGCTCTCATACCAAGGTACTCTCGAGGCATGAGAGCCAAAGACGTATCTTGTAGGGAATTATGACGCTATGGCCTGCCAGTCAACTGCTGTACACACGCCTTTCGACTGGCGAGTGTAGCTCTTTGACGAATCCTTTGGACGGCTTTGGATCTCATCCCTGTTTAAGCTTAGGCTACTTCCGTCACCCTCTCAAAGTTCAAGACTCTTTTCCTCGGTGTTAAGGCCCCGGTACGGCCTGCTTAAGCTTGAAAAAGCGATTACGTTCACGGTTGCCACATGACTAAAATAAAATGCACTACCCAAGTAGCAAAATGTACTACCACTGTCTTCCTCTGTTGCTACTGGTGAATCACTTTAGCACGACCCTATAATAAGGTCTAAATCGAACCTTCGTCAGAACTAGTAACAAACGAGATCGTCCTCTTAGATCCTCTTCTTGTCTGTTCTTGTAGATCGGCCTATTGCAATTAAGGAGACAAGGGATCAAGAATGTATTTAATAATGTGTACAAACGCATGACAATTCTAGGACCCTAAGACGCGATTTGGAGAAATGGAGAAAAGCACTTTTCAAGAATTTATGACACCAGGACCCTTGTTGAGAAGGGTCGAAATATAGCTATAATAAAAATCAGCTGAGTCTTTTGTACTGTCAAATGTTGACTGAACTAGCTAACAAAGATTAAGATTAAATTAATCAGATCAAATGACCATATGTTTCGGATATAATGAGTGAAATACAACTAGCCCCACATCACATTAGACAGAAATTTTTTTTTCTTTTTTTTTTAAGTACTACCTGTCTTAAAATGTACTGCAAAAGAAATACGTCTATCAAATGTACTACCAACTCACTACCGTACTTTGAAAAAAATGTACTAAAAAGAGTACAATTGTACTACCGGTGGCAACCCTGATTACGTTGAGATTAAGGTGCTATCGACCAGAGCTTCTCTTGAGTTCAGCTTGGCCGGCCCAAGGTGTATCCGAGACCAAAGTCACGGCTGACGAGTCAACATTAGTCTGGACAACTTTCCTCGGTATGAGACTAGACAAGACTGTCAAAAGAGGTCCTCGACCTAAAGTTCAACCGAACTGGGCTGATATCGAGCAGTCTAGGAATACATCAATTGCTCACTCAAATAGGTCTGAAAACCTGATTAAAATGCGTTACTTCGTTTGTCCGTTATCGGCAGATAATCGGTTTCATGGGTCAACTTATTATTTCGGGTCTGTGGTACCTCTATGTGCCTTTCCCGCTACGCTTGAAACTTTTACCAACTACAAATATAAGCCATTGCTGAAAAGTAAATAAACCTGTCAGATTCCTTGCAAGGAATCTCGTGTATCTGACTGATGAAATCAGTAGCCTATCCTAAATCATTTCCCTACTTCCCGATGGGAAGATCTGGAAATGCACGCCTTCGTTGAAATTCAAATTCTCCGCGTCTGGATGAGTTTTGGGTTGTCCAGCAAGCAGCATACAGAGCGTGTTCCATCTTACTTACCGTAGTTACTACGCATGACATCACGAATTTTGGCTTTTTGCCGTCAAGGCTGGAACGACTTTTCGATCTTCCAGCAGAATATCATGCCACGGGCGAATTCGACCAATCACGTTACAGAGATCCGTAGTTACTGCGCTCCCGAGCGTGGTAAGCAAATAGTTACTATTTCGAGAAGGTTGGAACGGAAATAGTAACTAATAGTTACTATTCGTAGAAGGGTGGAACACGCTCACACTCTGAACGTTGTTACTAGAGCCCCAGGTGAAAAAATACAAAATCCCTAAGATGAGTCAAAATATTTCAGTTTATTCAAATATCAGATGTAATAATAAGCTGCCTTTTCAGTTAAACTTTTAAAGACCCCTCGCACTATTTGCTCTTCGACATGCAGTATTTTAAAATATTTGAATAATTTAAAACTAGGCTGTGCTTTCAACAAATAACTCGCGTTTTTGGCTGTTTTAAGCTTTTTCCGAGACCCGTTGACTTAAAGCGAAAACAGGGAAACAATTTACATAACCGGTTTTTCTGATGGAAAAACTTCTTGCAGGAAACTGTCGACAGCGTGATACACATCGAAGGTAGCAAAAAACGGCATGTGAGAAAATCAGCGTGGTTTTGTTAGAGGGATTAGAATATATAGTAGGAAATTGGGGTCTCCGGGTTTAGAAATATATGGAGTGATTATGGAAGTAGGTTGCGTTAGTAGTATAGGTAAGACAGGTCCTTTAAACAAATAACTTGATTTAATCCTATTTTAAAAAGTTCCAATGACTAATCTCCGAGCTAATAACTTTGCACTTTGTTGATGAAGACATCCGTGTTGTTTTTAAATTTGCCGTACCTGGACGTCTTGTCAGACTCGGCCAGATTTTGAGACGAGCCGAAAAGGCGTCTTGAGACCAAAGTCCGAGTCCAAAAGCTCTGCTTTCTGTTGTTGAGTTTGGCCCGTTAGGGTGACTAATAAACATCTGCCCGCACACATATGGGAACATTACAGACAAATGGTTATATGTAATTGTTATTTCCAGATCCATTCCGTGCTCAAGAAATGCAACACTTCAGTTCTTCTTCTCACGAAGAAATTCTCGCCGGCTACCGCGACTGTGCTAGAGAAGCTATCCGCTACCTCGTCGAGGTCGAACACCTCACAATCGACCACCCCCTCGTCATCAGCATAGCTCAACACCTAGTCAAACAACAAGCGCATATTGAGTATGAACGGTTAGTGAAGAGAATGAGTGAAGTTCAGAAGGAACAGTCGGAAAGCCTTGAATCTCAAGTGCCAAGATCCGAACTGATAAACATGGTGTACAAAGGGGTCGATTTGAGACACACTCAGCATACCTTCTCGTGGTCAAGTTACTGTCAAGATTCCGATCATAGTGATTACGACTCGTTTGGGTCTAGCCTGTAACAACTGCCAAATTCTTCTAGTCATTTGAGATTATTCATCTACTTATTCGCCCGTTTTAACGAATCCGTGCGGTTGTGCCATGAAGTGCTATTTGGATTTGCGTGACTTCGTAATAAAATTTTATTGTTTATACGATCGTTGTCTCCACATCATTTTACGACTTGCACTGTCTGAGATTTCATAAGATCTAACACTAGAATATGAAATTTAAAGACAACACATTAGTTGTGGTTTTGCGGATACTACGGTATCTGTTACCATAGTAACTGGATCTGCAATTAGTCGTTTTTGTAATTATCGTGGTATCTGTTACCACGTACGGTTGCTCTGGAAAAACGACAAATTGCTGAAATTGTCATCTCTAAAGAAAAACTGATATCCAGTCACATCACTAAGTGCCAAACTTCTTTCCCACCACCTTGACAAAATCCTAGGCTCTGCTGTTGGTGATGATGAAAGTGAGATGAATTTTTCAGATACCACGATCCAATTATCACGGTCGTGGTATTTGAATATCAGATACCACGGTAACAGGCCAGATACCACGATAACGGCAAAAACGCCTATTGACCATTATATCACACACCGCAGTAACTGCGAAAACGACCATGGTATCTGCAAAAACACAACTATTATCTCTTAATTTTACAGAACAAAAGTTGTATGAGTATTAAACTGTTACGTTTTTGTAAAAAAAAAAAAACAGTATAGCGTACTAATCACGGTTTTTAGCGAAAAAATACCATTTACAAGGTCATACCGGAAATATTATGTAAACATTGCAGATAACATCCGAAGTGTTATCTGTTGAAACTGTGCGTTCTCTGTGTTAATTTGCATCACAGTTCTGACAGCGTAGTGAAGTAGCCCAGAAATTGTTGTAGAGGGAAACGTGTCGCCAATTTCCACCACTTCTCACATTAAGTCATCTTCTTTGTGCGTCTGCCAGGGAAGAGGATTATTTATAGGTTTTGGATTATCACTTTTGGTCCTTCATCCTTTCGGGATGATCCCAAGACGATTTCATTTGCTGCTTGGGTTGTTCACTGGACACTTGATAGTTACCTGCACTAATAGTTACAAGATCAAAGGTTTCGATGGGATCCGAAAAATTTAATATTTGATCCAGACTCCTTGAACATTTTTACTATTGAAATTTAGAAACAAAGTAAGGCCGATGTCAATCATCTTAGAAAACCAAGTCCAGCTATTATTCAGCATGTGCAGTTATCCCTGTACGTCATATCTACTTTGACAAATTGATCAAAACTTCCCTGCGTTCTACTTCAGCCATACATTTTCTGTTTCAGCCGGATTCCGGGCGAAATACTTGTCCGGCAAAAAAAATAAAGCTCAAAAATGAATTCAGCGCATGTTCTTACCCCTGTATAGAACCTGTAATCAAATTCAGATAAAATTTTAACTTCTTATAAAAAATCGGGTTTTGGCCGGATTCCGAGGGAACTATTTGTCCGGCGAGGACAAATTTTTCTACACCGAATCAGCATGGCTCCTTACCACTACATCGAACCTCCAATCAAATTCAGATAAAACTTTTACTTTTAACAAATTTTCCGGTTTCCGCCAAATTCCGGGCGGAATATATGCCCGGGTAGAAAGTAATTATCATATACGGATTCAGCATGTCTTCTTACCCCTAAATCGAACATCTAATCAGCTTCACATGTAACTTTTACTTTTAACAAATTTTCCTGTTCTGACCGGGTTTCGGACGGACTACTTACACAACGAGAAAATGATTTTCGTACTCGTGTTCAGCATATCTTCTTAACCCTAAATCGACTATCTGATTAGCTGTTAAAAAATATTTTGTTAGCCCCTTAATTTGAACCCCCACCCTACGTATTGGGCTAGAGAGCCCATCTACGAACTCGAGCTGTCCCTTGGCCCAAAGAATCCTCAACACGTTTCATCAAAGTCTCTCATTCGATTCCAGAGTTATTGGGATCCCAAAACGTAAGTGGAGGGATACCTATGACATCGCAAAAGTTGTCCGTCCGTCCGTCCGTCCGTCTGTAAGCACGATAACTCTCGAAGGGAATGAGATATTTTGATGAAACTTGGTGAGAAGGTTCGTTGGGTCGTCGGACCAGTCAAGTTCGTAGATGGGCTTTGTAGCTCTACATTTAGGGATGGGGGAGGGGATTGAAATTAAGGGACAAACAAAATATTTTGAAACAGCTAATGTGATAGTCGATTATGGGGTAAGAAGACATGCTGAACACGATGGTGAAAACCATTTTGTCAAAAGGCCAAAACCGGAAAGTTTGTTGAAAGTAAAAGTTTTATTTGAAGTTGATTAGATGTTCGATTTAGGGGTAGGAAGACATGCTGAAGACGATGGTGAAAATTATTTTCTCGACGGACAAGCATTTTGCCCGGAATCCGGCCCAAACCGGAAAGTTTGTTGAAAGTAAAAGTTTTATTTGAAATTGATTAGATGTTCGATTTAGGGGTAGGAAGACATGCTGAAGACGATGGTGAAAACTATTTTCTCGATGGACAAGTATTTCGCCCGGAATCCGGCCCAAACCGGAAAGTTTGTTGAAAGTAAAAGTTTTATTTGAAGTTGATTAAATGTTCAATTTAGAGGTAGGGAGACATGCTGAAGACGATGGTGAAAACTATTTTCTCGACGGACAAGTATTCCGACCGGAATCCGGCCCAAACCGGAAAGTTTGTCAAAATTAAAAGTTTAATTTGGAGTTGATTGGATGTTCGATTTAGGGCAAGAAGACATGCTGAACACTTATGTGAAAACAAGTTTCTAGCCGGACATGTAGTTTGTCCGGAATCCGGCCAAAATCGGAAAACTGTTGGAAGTCAAAGTTTTATTTCTAGTTGATTAGATAAGCGATTTAGGGGTAAGAAGAGATGCTGAGTCCCTGTGTGACAATCGTATTTTACCCGGACATATAGTTCGACCGGAATCCGGCTGGAATCGGAAAATTTGTTATAAGCTAAATTTCTATTTGAAGTTGATTAGATGTTCATTACTGGGGAAAGAAGATACCCTGATTTCGTCTTTGAGCTTTCTTTTTTCGCCGGACAAGTAGTTCTGGAGTTCGGCCGGAACCGGGAAATTGGCAGAAGTGGCAGGAAGTTTTCGTCAAAACAGATATGACTTATAGGGGTAAACACACATGCTGAATCCAAATCTGAACTTGGTTTTCTCAGGTGATTAGCTATTTGGCCTTAATCTGTTTCTGAATTTTAATTGTAAAAATGTTCAAGGAGTCTGGCGAAGACTGGATCTGGCTAAGACAAGACCCAGTTGTCTGGATCAGATATTGAATTTTTGGGATCCCATCGAAACCTTTGGTCTTGTTGTGCTCTGGACTCTAGACAGATAGACAGACGAACAACTTTGACGAAGTCATAGGTATCCCTCCACTAACGTTTTGGGATCCCAAAAAGAGACTAGGGAACAAGACATGTACTTTATTCCTTCGGCCCAAGCTGACGGCGAATCATATTTGAATGCGCTAACCGTCAATGTATAGCAAACAGTCAGCTGGCATTTATTCCAGCCAATTTTCGGCCCTTCTTGGCCAGGGTCCTCTTCAGGCTCAACTAGAAAAACGAACCTGTGTTCCTTTATCCCAGCGATAGTTCGGCCGCTTTCTACCTTGACACTGATGAGGACCCTTGCCAAGAAGGTCCGAAATATCGCAGCTGCTGGCTTCCTTGTTATTAGCACACTCAAATAAGACATGTGCGAGTAACAATTAAGTCCAGGATTGAAGAGTAGCCTATAAATTCAGCTGGCCGTAAAAATCGATTTTTGCGTTAAAGGCACAGAAAACTTGACTATACGCGACTTTCGGCCATCAAACAGACCGGGGGGGGGGGGGGCTTAGATAAAGATACAGGAACTTATTGTCGACAGGACCCCCCTTCTTTGTTATCTCGAACCCCCTCCTTAGTGTTCCCAAAGCTAGCTGGCAGGCCCTTGCCCCTTATGCACTGTAATTATGGGCTTAAGCACTGTAAAAGTTCGCCTTTGGCCGTGTTTCGGCCCAACTCAAAAGTCGAATTCTCGGAAACTGCAATGGTCGTAACGAGAATTTTTCTTACTCTCAATATCGACTCAGGGTACATTCTTGATATATCAGCCAGCTCCCCGAGTCAAGTTTTCTGTTCCTTTAAGGTCGTCTTGGGAAAGCGGAGAAGAAGTAAAAGGAGCAACGATAAATCCGAGAAGTCCATTTGAGTTTCCAGTTCCAGAACACCCGTTTAAAGGTTATTCAGGAAACTGACTCGGCAGGTCTTAGTTTACCGAATATAACCAACGGTAGCGATGATATGTGTTGACACCCTTCCAGATTCCGGAACTTGGGATAACGATGCCCCGGACATCCAGGCGTTTTCAGCCTAGCTTCATCTTCCGGATCCACCTCGACGATAACTGGAATCCGGAAGGAAAATCTGAAAGGTGGAGCCTCGCATTAACTAATGACTACCTCTGTACTCTCATGGAGGATCTCTCAGTTAATATGATAGGTGGCAGCGTGTGACAGAATACTTATGTTTCTAATATCGTGCTATTGATCTGTACGTTTTATTGACAATCTATCAAGAAACAAGGGAACAACGGAAAAAAGCACGATTAACTCCAATCGACAACAATGACTAGTTAATTACTAAATTCTTTGGTTTCTGCTGTACATCAGCGTGGGCTCTCCCACGCCTTTTTTATTCTTGAACGCAAACAGGATAACACTCGAAATACTAAGCTAGAATAAAGTTGCCGCACAAATTTTTGGGGTATGACGAGACCAAGAGAACATAAAACCTTCCTCGAACTGCAACTACTAATCTACTTCTACGGCTAAGTTGTGAAACGTCCCCGAAAAAAAAATTCCCTTGCGAAACGGTCTCATGCCAAAACGTCCCTACGGCCAACCGTCCCCACGGCGTAACGTCCTAATACAAAACTTATTCCGACGCATCGAGTTCGCAGTTTCATGTCGGTTTCAAGCGCACTATTAAGGCAAAACACGAAGTTTTACATCAGATATTTCGTGACAAAGTCTTATAGGCAGAAAAGCTTCATCTTGAACACCACCATCGTCAGCAGGGTTTGTTATTAGGGCGGAGGAGGTAATTCAGGAGGACGGTATTTAAACTGTTTCACATTGTCTTCTTGTCAAAGGTTTTGAACTTGCAGTTAACTTGTTTCCAATAATTCTGATAGTGGCTCTTCCCTTGCGATCCTGCGGACACATGTCCCTTAGATGGGAAAGTATGTGCGTGGGCACAAGACTTACGTTATCGTTACGCACAAGACTTAAATGGGAGCAAGTGCGCCTGTGCCAAATCTTCCATATTATCAAAATAACTTGCGCGGCTGGATTGAGTAAACGGGCAACTTGGGACCAGGTGTCCACAAACCACGGGTAGGGGGACCGGTTAATCTGATCGGCATACATTAACTCAGTACACAAATTTGCATCGTCCTAACCCAAACCGTTGTCAAGCTACGAGGTTTAAGCGATGTGTCCCAGTTGCCCATGAACCGGGAGGGCGTACGAATTTAGAAAATAAGCTATTCTTATATTTTTGGGGGGGGGGGACGTCTTGGCTCAGGACATTTTGTCATTTGGACCACATTTCGGGACGTTCGGTTGGGTGACTTCCCGTAATTCCTCTGAGGAGTCGGTTAATAAAAATTCCCAGAACAACACTAATTTGTATATGGACCATCTGTTCAGACCACGCCAAGATCCCGAAAAATGAAACGCAAATCCTGTAGCCCGATCTTTGGAGGAAGAAGAGATCGGAATCACTTAGAAGGGTTGAATCAGCCCAGCTCAAATGTCACTTCATATTCTCTTTCTCACTCACGGCGACCTCCTCCGCCACCCCTTTTCTTTTGTGAATGAGGTATAAAAGGAGCGATTTCACCAATGGGTGATCAAAATCCAGCCGCTCTTGATTAATTAAATAATCGAGGGTTTCCCGGAAACAGTGATCAAAGCCGGCAAGAACCACGGGATCGTCTGGAGCGACAGCTGCAGAACTTGGGGATTGTCCAAAGGAATCTGAAAATAAGCGCAATTAGCAATTACGCAAAGCTGCCTATCTGCCAGATTTGGATGCAGGGAATGTTAGCCAACGAACGGGCTTCCATGAGAAACTAAAGGAAAAAGTTTAGTTGAGTCGAGTTCCCCGGGTTGAGTCCTCGTCTAGCATTTACTATTTCGTATAGTGTTGTTTATTTTTTTGAAAGTTTATATGGCCCTTGCTGCCGTTGGTTGAGTTAATACAAATTAATAAAAAAAAATATATCGGCTCTGACACGTCATTTTGCTAAGCCTTGTCCCAAAAACATGAGCGTCACCGAAGAGTTCGTCTAGTATCAATTACTGGAATAGTGTGTTCGTCCTATAGTTTTGTGGACTTGTGGTTTTCGGCTAAGGAACAGCTTTTCTGGAAACAGCTTTACAGTTTTTATGGCACTTGCAGCTCCGCTCAAGTGCCATATACCGATGACTTTTCGGTCTGTCGGTCGGTCGGTGTGTTGGTCTGTCGGTCTGTCTGTCAGACCACTCATCTCGAGTTAGGGTACTTGCAGATGTGCTAGGACGATGAAACTTGGCAGGCTTATTAGTGACCCTACCAAACTAGCTTGGAAATAGTCACTTCCCCGATTCAACCACCATGGGGGGGGGTGGAGGGAGGGGGAATCCGGAATATTCACGTATTTTTAACTTTTGAACGGGGAACAGGATCTTAATGAACCTTGATATATGGAAAGACCTCCTGTTTCAGATGTCACACTTCAAGTCCGGAATGGATCTGGTGACTTTGAGGAGAGTTGGAGGGGGGTGGGGGGGGACCGGAAATCGTGTGTCATATTCAGAGTTGATAGATCGGAATGAAACTTGGTGAGAGGAACAAGCACAAGCCCCGGATACATGGTTGACAAGACCGGATCGGATCCGAGCACTGTGGGGGGAGTTGGAGGGAGGGTTCCGGAATTCCAGCTATCCCGACTTAAGATGCTTAAACATGTGCTAGGACGGCGAAACTTGGCAGGGATATTATTGACCCGACCAAACTAACTTGGAAACAGTCACTTCCCCGATCCGACCACCGTGGGGGAGTGGAAGGAAGGGGAATCGGGAATATTGACATATTTATAGCTTTTGAACGGGGAATCGGATCTTGATGAAACTTGATATTCGGAAAGACCTCATGTCTCAGATGTCACACTTCAAGTCCGGAATGGATCCGGTGACTTTAGGGGGAGTTGGAGGGGGGAACCGGAAATCGTATGACATGTTCAGAGTGGACGGATCGAGATGAAACTTGGTGGGAAGAACAAGTACAAGCCCTAGATACATAGTTGACAAGACCGGACCGGATCCGAGCACTGTAGGGGGAGTTGGAGGGAGGGTTCCAGAATTCCGGTGATCCCGACTTAAGATGCTTACACATGTGCCAGGACCATGAAACTTGGCAGCCATATTAGGCAGCCAACCAAAGTAACTTGGAAATAGTCACTCCCCCGATCCAACTACCGTGGGGAGAGTGCAGGAGGGGGAAACCCGAACATTGACGTATTCATAACTTTTGAACGGGGAATCTCTTAATGAAACTTGATATTTGGAAAGAACTCGTGTCTCAGATGTCCCTTTTCAAGTGCGGACAGGATCCAATCAATGTGGGGGAGTCGGGGGGGGGGGGCGGAATTTGTTTGACACACTTGGAATATAATGATTGGGATAAGACTTGGTGGGAAGAACAAGCGTAAGCCCTAGATACATCAGTGATAGAACCGGACCGGATTCAGTCAGTCTGGGGGAATTGGAAGGGGTCTTGAATTCCGGTGATCGCAGTTTAAGGTAGGCTACTTCCAGATGTGCTAGGACGATGAAACTTGGCTTGAACATTAGAGACTTGACAAGATTGGCTTAGAAATTGTCACTTCCCATATCCAACCATCCCTTAAAGTACAAATCTTAACCGCAAAGTACAAAAAATACTTTTAAGCAAAAGGGTCATTCCAGCGAAATAAAGCCAGGCAAAAAAATCGATTTCTCAGATTTTGCCGAAATTTTCTCAGAATGATCTACCACGGTCCAGGACCTTCCCCAAATATTTTTTCGGCCAAATATTCCATTATTGATGGTCGAAAACGTCAATACTTTTCAAAAATTTGACAAAAATCAGGGAAATTCAAGACGACCCTGAAATTTTTTTAGCTTCTTACCTACCTTTAGGACTTTAAATCTCGAGATGTTCAAGTATGTAGGTACTCTTCTTTCCTTTTTACGGTAATTTTGGCAAGGTAAGGTAAACAAAGTGGGTCTTGGTAGATCCGCTCCAGAAGAACTGGCAGTGAAGAACGAGCTACGTTTCTGCATTAGCACTTTTGTATTTATCGAGCCAGAAATGGTCTTAAATAGCGATGTTAGAAAACTGAAATTCTTGGGAAAAATGCATTGTTTTATGAGAAAATGAATTGGTCTCACAACCTAAAAATAACAAGTGTGCAAGCGCTCAGACGTGGAGTGTGAAATTCAAATGCTTATCATTTTTTTATAAATACAAACAGCTTTAGAACCAAGACATTTCACATCCCCAATAACCAAAGAAGTATTGAAATAACCTAATTTGTAATCATCTCACCTTAAAAGCTTTAAATACAAACAAACCGCAAGTATAAATCCAAAGAAATGTTGTAGATCTTGCACGAACGGCTTGAGCCAGTCCGACCCGTTAAACCTCTTTTCCATTAGCGAGGTAATAACAAGCAGGGGCGTCACGACTGGGGGAGGGACGCCCCCCTCCCCCCAATGTTGTCGGCCAGTCGGTAAAAAATAACCGAGTCGCCGCAGTTACTTTTGTTCATGAAAACAGTCGGTTTTTCTGAAAATCAGTCGGTTTTTCTAAAAATCAGTCGATTTTTCTTCAAAACAGTCGGTTGCTGACAATCAGCCGATTTTTTTCAAAACTGTCGTTTTTTTCTTGAAAACACTCATTTTTTTCTTGGAAAACAGTCGTTTTTCTACAGAAACAGTCGGTAAAAATTACCAGCCAGTGGGTAAATCCCTTGTACCCCCCCCCCCAAACATTTTGGCTAGTAACGCCTCTGATAACAAGTGCAATAGCATAAACCAAATCGTAGCGCAGCCTAAGAACAGCTTTCAACTGTTCATTGTGCGACGCGGCGTCTTATTTGCTGCTATTGCACCAAAATCCTCATCCATAGATATATCTCCCCAAATATACAGGAGTTGGACTTGAGACCTGTCATAGACGACCTTAACTCATGGGAAAACTGATCTCAGCTGCCCATGAACGGGAGGGGGGGGGGGCCGGGACCCATCAAAATGCGTATTTTCACCTCTTGTTCCTCAAGTATATACCAGCTTAGAGTTTGATTACAGCCACGGGTCAAAAACTTGGTTCATGGCCAGTTTGGGCCCACTTGCCCATGAACGGGGAGGGTGGGGATGGTTCTACTCCACGTATATATCCCCAACCCCTATGATCCAAAAGCACAAAGGAATTTCATCGCCTTATTCCAAGTTACTGCCAAGTTAAAACATAAAAAATGGGCAATCTGGGCCCAATTGCCCCTGAACCAACTGGGGGTGGGGATTGGGACCAGTAAAAAGTGAAAAGAGGCTCAATGCTCACAAACCTACCAAGTTTCAACTTGATACCTGTTGATTCCTGTCGTGGGTAATGAACTTTACTCCTGGGCAATCTGAGCCCAGTTGACCATGAACGGGGTGAGTGGGGGAGGTGCAACTTTAAAAGCAATTTCCCAACCCTAGATCTACTCGTACAAGGAATTACATCGTCCTATGTCCAGTTCTGGTCAAGTTACGAGCCTTATTCACTGGGTAATCTGGACCCATTTGCCCCTGAACCGGGTTTGTGAAGGGGGTGGGACCCCCAAAAGGTACAGCTAGACCCCAATACCCACAAGTATACCAAGTTTGAACTTGATACTTGCCCTGGTTCACGAGTTATGAGCTCCACAAAATACGGTGAAAACCGAAAGCCGAAAGCTGCTCAGCGCTCGCAATAGTGGATTGTTCCAAGGAACACTCGACTAAAAATTGAGAAATGAATGCTGCTCTAACCATGGTTTCTCAATTTCTAGCTTTTTAGTTTCAGCTCGGGGGAATGCTGCCGGAGTAGTGTCCGTAACATATGTTGATAGACTGAAGATAGAAAAACTTGTAACTTCGCAATAATATTAACGTGTTCTACATTTCTTTGTGCATATAGTTGCAAATACAAAATTTCTTTTTTTTTAAATAGTTGCAGCCTAGAGATAATACAAATGGTACCGACAACGGAACTCGGTTAGCGTTTCAGAATTGCGTATAACCAAGTATGAGTAATTTACCACGCTCGCGCGAACCTACACGTGAAAAGAGCAAAAGCATGCATTGTAAGTAAGTAAGTAAGTAAGTAATTTATTTATAACCCACCGTTTTTCAGAAAGCGGAGTAAATGAAGAAAATAAATAAAACACATAAACATACACAAAAAGACACTTAATTTCAATCGTCAGCCAGGAAGCAGTGTAGAAGGTCGTGCGCTGGTTGGGTTCTGTTGTCAATGATTTTTTATAGCGACGAAGAAACATCCAGAAGGGTAACACTTGCATCTTGAATTCTGATCTCCGTCAAAGTATGGTTATGGCATAATGTCGACAAGTTGAGCAGGTGCTTTGCATATTTAAAATAACATGATCTCATCTTTTCTATCTCCTTCTTTCGCAGAACATGAGTGACACCAGAACGAAATAGTATAGAAGGAGCGCAGAAGGTGCTGTACAATTTTCCCAAAGCTTTACGATTATAGCGCCCCCGGTTGGGGACGATGCGCCCATAGGCGGTACGGATTGATCTAGAAACTTCTTGAACAACCGAAGAGCAAAATTTTGACAACGAGGATTTGAATGTTATGCCAAGCCATCGTAGAGATTCTGTTAATCTGACGACGAACGATCCAAGAGAGATAGAAGCTTTAGCATTCAAACGATTTGACGAAGGGTTGAAATGCAGGTACTCACATTTTGAGAGGTAACTTCAAGACCGATTTTGAGAAGTTCCGACGACAGCTTACAGACATTTTTGGTGAGTGTGGATCGGGTACGGCTTACTAAGAGCAAGTCGTCCGCGTAAGCTATGTAGCTGAAGGCATGGTCTTTATAGAAGTAAGCAGGGTGTAAAGAATTGAGACAAGAAGATATGGCCGATTTGAAAATGTAGGGAGATAAGACTCCCCCTTGGCGAACACCAGTTTGGACAGGAATAATCTCTGACAAGCTACCTTACCATTTAAACCTTACTGAGGAATGACCATACCAAAATTTTAATAGACTGACAACAGACAGATTCACGCCAGAAGTAATGAGAGAGAAGAGGGCCTGAGAATGCGTTATATTGTCAAAAGCACCAGCTATGTAGGCCAAAGAGAAGATTTTGGGCCCTTGGACAGCTAAGAATTGGTCCAGGCAGGTTGTGGTCTAACAGTCGAGCTAACAGTAAGATCTGAAAACTGAAATTCATTGCTCAATTTTTATTTTTAGGTTGTGAGACTAATTCATTTTGTCATAAAAATAGTGCATTTCCCCAAGAATTTCAGTTTTCTAACATCGCTATTTTGAGACCATTTCTGGCTCAATAGCCACAAAAGTGCTAACGCAGAAATCTAGCACGTTCTTCCCTCTACTACCATGGGGAATCTCAGAATTTTCGCGATCTGGCCGGTTCTTGTGGAGCGGATCTACCAAGACCCACTTTTTTTTACCTTACCTTGACAAAATTACCGTAAAAAAAGAAAAGAAAAAAAAGTACCTACATACTTGGACGTCTCAAGATTTGAAGTGCTAAAAGTAGGTAAGAAGCTCAACAAATTTCAAGGTCGTGTTGAATTTCCCTGATTTTTGTCGAATTTTTGAAAAATATTGACTTTTTCGACCATCAACAACCATTAAAAAAAAATCGTCAGAATCCGAACAATTTTTTTTTCGCCGGAAAAAAATCTGGGACCTGGACCCAGGTAGATAATTCTGAGAAATTTTCTTCAAAATCTGAGAAATCGATTTTTTGCCTGGCTTTATTTCGCTGGAATGACCCAAAACCTACATTTTCATGATCCCCTTGAGCCCACACTCATTTTTGACTTAAGGGTTTTGATTATGATGATTACCGATTTTTTTTTTTTTTTTACCAAATGCTACAAACTCGATTTCCAAGGGTCCATCGTCATTCTTATTTACCAAATCTTGCAAGTGCCATATCAGCTTCCAGCTCTTGTCCTTCATTCTGATGTAATGGAATGTGTCTGACGTGTCAACGAAGCCACGCCTTTATTTACCGAAGCCTACCAAGAACAGGGCGAATACTTACTGCTGAGATTACAATAAGCCCAATAATGAAATTGCTCTATACAAAATAACCACTAAAATCGGTCTAAACAGTAGGCAACATGTATCTTAACGATAAAGCGAACATGAATGAAAAATAATAAAATTATTCTGAAATAAGCTAGTCGAGAACTATGTAGATAGTTACAAGTTTCCCTTTTTTAACGTACTTTGACTTTAGAAAATAGACAAGAAGACTTAGAAATGAGACAGAGAAGTACAAACTATACTTTTTTACAGGTGCTATTTTACACAGCTATCATTGTTCCACTCGTTCCTGGTCCTATGATGTTCCTTCCGTCCCTTCACTTTTATTAGGGCTAGACACCTCCATTCTGCTGTCGCCGGCAGTCGAATTTACCGATTATCGCCCATATCTCGACATGCACCTTCAAAACGGAAGTGACCCCTGCTGCACTCTCAAACTGACCGACACAATTTGTACCATATTGTTCGGGACAAATAAAATATATTGGACGGAAGGGTCACAAAGGGTAGCGGAAAAGGCGTGATGACTCCCACTTAAGACCTATTCATACTGTCAAAGCCTTCTAATGATATCCCATACTGATTCCTACTTCAACAAAGCAGAAGACGGGGACGTAGATGCATGTGTGATAATTGACCACCCACTGGGCCCATTTGTTTGGTTGCCTCGCCGATCAAAACCTGGTAAAACTCCGTCTGCTGAGGCGACCTAACAATAGAAGAAGGAACAAATGGTCAAGCGACACAGTCGTCTGTGGCGGATCCAAAGTTATGATGAATCGATGACCTGAAGCTAAGATTATGAATCGCGTGCATTAATTACTGTAATGACACGCCGAGCATCCTCTCTTTCCAGAAACAAGACCAAAGGTTTCGATGGGATCCCAAAGGCGAGTATTTACTGGACTTCTTCATCTAGACTATTGGGTCTTGTAGATTTCCGTTCTTCGCCAGGTCCCGTAATCACCCCTAATCAACCGCTGAGCCAGATCGATTAGGTAATTCCCTTCTTTCTTTACTTTCCGGCCTAATCATGATTACAACCGGAATACCAATGCTGGTGAAAAACTCATAGAATACTCTTACCCAGCATGTTCTTTATCTGTATATACACGACTTTCTAAGTTTTATCGGACTACTTTGTTCTTTCCAAAATTTCAGGTTTACATAGGGAAGTCCGACCCGATATCCCTATACTGAATGCTGTTGGGTTTCACCCATACTGACAATTTGGCCGGAATCCAGTAGAAACCCATACTATGGGAATCAGAGCAAAATAACACTAGGGAGTAGCAGCAAGACTTAACAAAATTGACACACACTATAATAGCAGCGATACTAGCACCACTAGCTAGTACCACTAGCGATCAGGACGTCACTATGGGGGGGGGGGATTCCCCTCCCCCAAACTTTCGTCGGGCGAAGCTCACTTGTTTGTCGGCGAGAAGCGCCGGCAAACATAGAAGAAAAACACATTTGACAAAAACACAAAGGCGTCGGTCGATTCGTCGGCACATCGGGTTATTTTTATACGCAAGAAATGAAATTCTGCAAACATTTGTCGGGCAACATACTGAAGAAATCGAATTCTGCATGCTTTTGTCGTGCCTCAGTATTCTCGTCGGCACATCGGTTTCTTTTTATACATAAAGAATCCAGAAGAAATATATGTTTTATGCTTTTGTCGGGCGTCGGTCGACTCTTCGGCACATCAGGTTCTTTTTATACGCAAGAAATGAAATCCTGCAAACAGTTGTCGGGCGAAACACTGAAGAAATCAAATTCTTCATCATTTGTCGTGCCTCGGTATTCTCGTCGGCGGAATCCAGAAGAAATACATTTTTTATGCTTTTGTCGGGCGTCGGTATACTTATACGTAAGAAATCAAATTCTGCAAACTTTGTCGGGCGCACCCGGGAAGTTCAAGTCTAGTCGAGCAAAACACAGAAAAATCACATGCTTGAGGTTTAGTCGGGCGTCGGTATTCTCGTCGGCACAAAGGGTTCTTTTTACACGAAAAAAAATAAATAAATCAAATTCTGTAAATTTTTATCGGGCGCATGCTGAAAGTTCAACTCTCGTCGGTATATCGGCTTCTATTTACACGTAAAAGATAAAGTTCTTTGCAGTCTTGTCGGGCAAGACACAGAAGAAATCGAATTCTGAATGCTTTTGTCGGGCGTCGATATTCTTGTCGGCACATCGGGTCTTTTTATACGTATGAAATCGAATTCTGCAAATATTGGTCGGGCGCAAATTTTTCCAGAAAAATTATAGATTTAAAAAAATTTCGCCGGCGTTGCTCAGTTCAACTTGTTCTGGGTACAGTCGTTGGAAGCTACGCTTTTTAGCGAAAGTTGAAACGAAAAGCCGAATATGTGAATTTAAATATATGAATTTATATCAAAGGAACAATCTTAACTGATGGATTACAGTTAGTTTTACACAGAATTTCGCCTGTGGCGCATTTTGTAGTATTCTCTATCTGGAAGAACGTTCTAGGATTGAAATTCGTGGGGATCTGAAACACGTTAAAAGCTAGAACTTGTATGGTAGGTATAGCTAAATTTTTTCGCAAAAAAGGCAGATTAAAAAAAATTCGCCTGCGGTGCTTAGTTTAACTTGTTCCTTGGTACAGTCGTAGGAAGCTTCGTTTTTTAAAGGAGCTGAAATGAAAAGCCAAATATGTGAACTTCAATATACAAAATCACATCAAAGGAATAATCTCAACTGATGCATTACAGTTAGTTTTACCCCGGTTCTATTCTTTGCTGGCGGGAAATGTACGCCACCAGTTTGCCTCGCTTTAAATCCTGCAAGCGTAGTGGGCGGCGCTGCGAGTACGGTCCGTTTGCAAAGCACGGAAAGCTTAGGTCTTGGCGCTACTCTCTAGCGTTATTTTGCTCCGACAGGAAGAAAGACAAATTTCTGAGGAAGCTGACTGATAGCTAATGAATCCAGTCTACACCCCTCTAGGTCGGAAAACCGAGAAACCAGATATCGATCCAGGTAATAAGTACTCCTTCAGTCCAAGCTGACTTCGACTCATAATTGACTGCAGTTAGAACCTGACCGCTTTCAAACATAATATATCCAGGACCCATGAACTCCGGGCACAGATGAACATCCAGCCCGTTTAACCCAAGCTTTAGAGCACCACAACAAATGTAGAAACAGATGGACAAAAGAAATACCCGTTCCATTCAGAATATTATCTCATCTGCAAAGCCTGCGCCACGGACGCCGATCTAACTTTCCGAAATTGCATCCGACTTCTTCTCGTTTTCTCGGATCAGTGGTTAAGTCGAGGCTCTCTATCAAGAAGTCAAATATATCGGCCGTTTCTGGGTCCCATCAAAACCTTTTGTCTTGCTCCTTTACCAGGTTCAACGACAAAGGTCGTCTGCGTAAGCTGCAGGCCTTTGCTTTGGAAGACGACTCCCCTAGCATAGAATATTGGCAAACTTTTACACGGAATCCAAGCCTACCTGACGAAAGTTCCCGCTGGAGCTCTTCGACTTTCTTCAGCACGGCGTCCATGAGATTGTCACCACCAGTGCAGGTCGACATAACGCTTCAGCACACTAGTGCGCTAACGGCCTGGTTCGAAACCTCTCCAAGTTGAAAGAGCTGTTCGAGTTTCACGTCGATAACAATAAACCTTAAAGCAATGACAAATATGAACTGAAAGCAACCCGGGACCTGATATGTCTATCCTGCTATGATCTTCTATGTTCCAGGTTCCAAGCTAGAGAAAATAGCTTTTGGCTCCTACTTATTTTGCAAATTTTCTTCCGTGGTTTTTAAATACCAAATAAACAAACTAAAGCGCCGCAAATTATCATATCTCTTGCTCCGTATGACACGAACGGCCTTTTTCATTAATAACCCCCCCCCCCCCTGCCCCACGCCTTACCGCAAAGCTACCCTTACGGATCTAAGGTCCTTCGCTTTATTTCGGCGGCTCGCCCCGTCAGCGTGTCTACCCTTCTGTAACTTCACGCAAATATTCCGACGGCATTTAGGCTTTGGTTCCGCTGCCTTATAGATACAAAGGGGAAGAATTTTACTTTAAAGAACAAAGCATTAGCTTGGAACTTGGAAGATGGATAAGGGTTTATTCATGGACGAAGGAAAATCGCTACTCAAGGAGTTAATCGAACTGAAGTAGCAGAATGCCTAATTTGTCACAGAGTGGGAACGATCTCGTAAGGTAGCGTCATGAATGATGGAAGTTCAACCATGCGTTAACTAGTTAATGGTGGTCAAGTGCCATAAATTCCCTAATGTTCAAAGAGAAGAATTTTCTTCTTCTATGCCTGAATGGTTTCATTGAGTTCAAGAATGTGAAAAGTTTGTCCATAGGCCTGCTCGGACATTTGTATGAAAAGTGGTGCTTGACTGGGCAGTTTACTCGACCCCAAGTCTTCAAAGGAAGCTGGTGTCCTCTACGCGGTGAGATAGCAAGAGATCGATAAAAGCTACAATAGGTCAATAACTATATGTATAGCCCACTTTGAAAATTCACAACCCGCAGAGCTGGCCCGACCGAAACAAATATTCCCGTGAAAGAAGAAGTAAGGTAAATACGAAAAGGCAAATTTTTTTTTTTTGTCAATCAATCAATCAAGTTTAAACCGAATAGCTAAAAGCTAGAAGACGAATACAAATTTACAAAATACACAGTCTTGTCAGTATTGTCTGTTTGTATGTTATTTTCTTGTTGTCTTTTGTTCTTTTTTTTTTATTTCAATTTATCTCTTCTACTCCACACTCTTATTTTGTAAAACATTTTTTGGGTTATAAATGCACTTACTTGCTTACTTACTTACAGACACGAAACAAATTAAATAATACACTTACAAGATATGACCAGAAATAAATGACGGGATGAAACTATGTAAAAATTGAGCAGAAGAATTAGCAGGATTTTTTTAGCACTTATAGGAGGATAGGGTGAGAACTAACCAGTAATAAGAGTAACCATGTGGCCTTGAAGAGGATTGCAGTAACGGGGTGAAATATAGCCGTATTTCAAGGTAACTTTTACTTATGCTCTCCACTTATCAAACACAACAGCAACGGTTTCGGTGCTATCCCGAATGAGGGAATACTTCGATCAGTTTTGTGTTTTGTTGGATTGTTTACTTAACGGTGGCCATACTCTGGGCACTAAAAAAGGGGTTGTCAAACTAACTTGATACCTATAATCATACGAAGTTGGACACAATATCTCAACTCGTTCGAAAGTTATCGTGGTGGGAGACAGGACAGACGGACGGACGGACAAGTTTACGAAGCGATAGGTCCCGTCACGGGCGCCTAGGGTCTTAAAAAGTACTACCGCATATCGGTACCAGCTGGCTGGCCAAAAATAGCTCAAGACTGTCTGCGGGAAAAAAGCAGCTTGAAAACGAATGCTGAAGACAGACGGTCATCGCTGGAAAACGCTTTGTAGGCCTTTCTCAACGTCTTGTCCTGATATGATGAATGTACCATGCCTAAGTTCGACTCAGATCGTTTAAATGGCTTCATTTCCACCCACGGGCTGAGTCTTTTCTTGTCTTGACAAATGCGACATCCGACAGGCGTTGAAAGCGATCAGCTCAAAAATCTTCTCAAAAGAAAATGTGACGCCCCGCACTTCCTGGGAGGAACGGGTCGAAGCGCGGGACTTTTAAATTTATTGTTCAAGAGATGAAACGTGATCCTCCAAAGACGGATTTAATTTTTAAACAGCTCGAGCAAAACGAATTCCGAGGGTAAGGTATGTCATTTTAAACGAACTGTGGGAGGGGCCGGAAAGGTTCGCAGACGTTGCCTGGATTTTGTGTTTAGATCCCAACATGAAATAAAATGTGCAGATTCAGCTAAGGGTTGTGACAGATGCGAGGGGCTGGGAGCACTTTCTGTTTCGTCCACCTGAAAACAGTCTAATAAACCGCTTGGAGCCTTAACGGTGTAGCAAATAATATTGTTGGATTTGGTCTAAATATGGTATACATCAAGTTGGGGACTATTAATAAGACGGAAGCGTTAGTATTCCAATGATCATATCAGAATGAGACTAAAAAAAAAAACTATTTTCCCCAAGCGCTTCCGTCATCTCGACAGCTTGTCCAGCTTCTGGCTTAATATCCAGGGGCTATTCCTCTGCATATGACGGCATTAGTGCTTGCCTACCGACGGCAAAAGGCTCTGGCGCCGACAAGCATAAGCGCCTAGATGCTAAAGGAAGCACTATAGTTGCTCACTGGAATACGAACTGACACTACAGCGGTGGTTCATGAGGTCAAAGCATGATCACCGTCGGCAAATGTGGATGGGCAGTGACCACTTAATTCTGTGATTTCGTATGAGCCTGAGTCTGCAGTTCACCTCAGAAGCATTCATTCCATGGGTCGATGAACTTTGGAGACGAAAAAAAAAGTGTATTTTCATTTAAAGCTTTTCAGCTATAGAACTTCCTTTAGCAGCTAGGCACTGATTCTTTTCTATGAAACTGAGCCTGCATTTCACCTCGGAAGCATTCATTCCACGTTTCGATGTACTTGAAGACGGAAAACAAAGTG
Source organism: Branchinecta lynchi (assembly GCA_023053575.1). Lineage (NCBI taxonomy): Eukaryota > Metazoa > Arthropoda > Branchiopoda > Anostraca > Branchinectidae > Branchinecta > Branchinecta lynchi. The sequence continues at coordinate 11,693,624 of JAKZAP010000005.1, forward strand.
TATTTTCTATAATTTAAAACTTTTCAACTATTCTTGACAGCGCCAGAGCCTATTACCGTTGGTAGACAAGCACCTTTTTCTGTCATATACACAAGCTTGTCCGAAGCTTGACAAGCTGTCGAGACGACAGAAGCGCTTGAAAAAATATGTTTTTTTCTTGTCTCATTCTTCTATCTACAGGCTATGTATTATGAGCGTGTTCCATCCTACTTGCCATAGTTACTACGCATGACGTCACGAATTCTGGCTTCTTGGCGTCTAGGCTGGAACGTACTTTTCTATTTTCGTCAAAATATGGTGCCGCGGGATGATCGTGCCAGTCACGTCACAGAATTGTAGTTGCCAAGGTAACTACGCTCTCGAGCGTGGTAAGCAAATAGTTGTTACTAGCTACTATTTTGAGAAGGTTGGAACGGTCAGTGTAGTAACTTTCCACGAGGTTGTAACGAAAATAGTAACTAATAGTTCCTAATGTTAGAAGGGTGGAACACAACTCTATATTCTCCGCGCAGACTGCCAAGTCAAAGCGACTTACCCTTTTATTAATTAAAAACGTTCTATTCCGTCATACCAACCAGCTATTTTCCATCGGTACACAGTCAAGTGCCCCTCCCTTGTCTTTAATTTTGTTCTACTTCTGAGCGTTTACTGCTAGTCTAACCAGAATCTACCCCCATCCCCTCAGACGCTATTGAAACTCAAATGGTAACATCAAATTGTGCTTGACTGTACCTCGAAAAATGAAGAGAGCTTCCAACCCCTAGACGAAACGGGGAACACAAACTCTGTTAGGGTAGAAAAAATAAGGACGGAAGCAGGGAAATGGAATGCAACAGTAAAATGATTCAGAATTCAAAGTGCAATTAGAAAATGTAAAAAAATGACATGAGCGGATGCTTCCTTACAACTAAAGAATTTCTCCCAGTGAATCAAGGCCAGCTGAGATTCGAGCCACTGAATACCAGAGATTTGGCACTAAATATTTATCAATTACATTTCGCCGACCGTTAGATAAATGGGACTTATGCTTAAATTACTATCATAAAGTTTGGGATGCGATTCGGTAATTACATAAATTCCTCTTACAGACACAAAACAACTTTAGAAAACAGAGATCCAAACACACAAAACAAAAGCGTTTTTTCCTTTCTTAGAAAGCAATATCGAAATTTTTCACTATTAGATAAAAGAAGGGGCCAAAGTCAATCACCCAAAATACGAAATGGTTGCATCTTTGGGAGCAATCAAAGACAATAGTCTAGCGGCCTGGCCCTAGGAATTAAAATTTTTGGGGATTTGCCCATAAAACTAGTTTCTCTCCGGTTAACTGTAAAATAGTTCTACATTTTAAATACCCATTATTTAGGTACTACTGAATTTGTGTTACTGTTGTCAGCTAAACCTTGAACGCTGACTCAAATATTTAATGAGTAGATTGTAAATAGCCTACATTTTACACTTTCAGCAACTAGGCCACAAATGCAAAAATAGCATCTTTCGCGGCTACAAACTAGCAAAACCAGAACAATTGCAGATTAAAGAGAGAGTCATAGAAAAGATACACTAAAACTCAAAATCATTCCTTCTTTCTGGAAAAATAAAACCACGAAGGTTTTTAGGGTTTCAATCTTCGAACTAGTTTTCTCCAGTTATCATCCCCAAATAGATTGCGATCATGTCATTATCATTAAGGTACTACTTGATTTTTGTTGCTGTTCATATTATACACATAAACTAAGTAAAATAGTAAACCTCCTGGAACCCTGAACTATCAAAGAAAGAAATTTTTTCCAATAGTTTACCTTTAGCTCACTCTGACCCTTTGAGGAACGGGAATCGGCCACAGATACGAAAAAGAGCATCCTACCTGGAGAGACAGGATCCAGCATCCACACCTGATCCGGCTAGAGCAAGTACTTTCTGCACAGCTCGGCTCGCGGCTGGCACGTGCTCGCCATGCTCGGCTGACAGACCGAATTAGAGAACCTCCTCCGCAACATCTGCCACAACCGGTCGATTTTCAACGTATCTAGAAATGTATTCGTTATTAAGCTCTGAGGGAGATAACGCAGGGATCAGCTGCCCCCATAAAATGGGATTGACCCTTCTATCCCTCTCTCTATTGTTCCGACAAAGCAGGGATATGCACAGAAGCCAACGGACGTTTCAGATTCTAGCTTAAAGTCTTATTTCTAAGCTAATTTAAGCTGGGCTGAACTGAGGCTGTGAATAGACGCTTGACTGGGAAGACGATACTTATTGGGGGGGTGGGCTACACTTGCGCTCTTAGCCTTGAGAAGCGTCTGAGTGGCTAGTTAGACACCTATATACGTGCTTGAGTCTAAGGTAGCAATTTTTCTGAAATCAATCCCGATTTTTTTAACGGTTCAGTTTTTTACGCATGTTTGTATCCATCGTTTTTTGTTCCACAGTTTTAAATAGTCTACCCAAAGTTATTTAACTTTTGTCCATGCCTTGGCGATTAAAAAAATATTCAATTTTACGTTTTGTTTCCATCGCCAACCAAAAACTACCAGTCTACTGATCCGATTCTCCCTCGCCCCAGCAGGGTGCCGAGGGGTTGCTCACTCCCAAAAACGATGTACACCAAGTGGCGCGTGCCGCGGTGCCGAGCCGGTGCCGCGGTGCCGTGTCGGTGCCGTGCCGGTGCCGAGCCGGTGCCGCGGTGCCGTGCCGGTGCCGCGGTGCCGTGCCGGTGCCAAGCCGGTGCCGCGGTTTTTTTTACTTCAAATTACAGTATTGTTATAAAGCACGATTTCTGATGTACATGTAAACAAATTTCATCAGATATTGGCCGAGAATGAAGTCGGCAATGTGTGTTGAATACAAGAGCTAGCAGCTCATATGGTACTTGCAAGGCTGGGTCAGAGGATGAAATTTAGGAATTTGTAAATTCTTGGGTTTCTTGTGTTTAATTATAAGCCATACCCTTGAAATAAGAATGATTGTGGGCCCTTGGAAATCAAGAGAATGATCTGGTGAAAAGTATTTTATTTTTGCACTTTAAGGGCACTAGAAATTCATGTGAAAGCAAAACCCTTTAGGCAAAAGTGACTATGGGCTCATGGGGATCACGTAGTTGTATATTTTGCTCAAACTAATGCAACCTATAATACTAATGCAACCTACTTCCGTAATCATTACATATATTTCTAAACCCGGAGACCCACGTTTCGTGCGGTACATTCTAACCCCTCTAACAAAACCTCGCTGATTTTCTCACTTGCCGTGTTTTGCTACCTTCGATGTGTATCACGCTGTCGACGGTTCGAGACGGTTGCGCGACGGTTGTCTGCGAGAATTTTTTCCATCAGGAAAATCGGTTATGCAAATTGTTTCCCTGTTTCGCTAGAAGTCAACGGGTCTCGGAAAAGGCTTAAAACAGCCAAAACAGTTAGTTATTTATTGAAAGCACAGCATACTTAAAGTATTCAAATACTTTAAAATACTGTAAGTTGAAGAGTGATTAGTGCGAGGGGTCCTTTAAGGGAGCTGGAAATTCATTTTGAAGCAAAACCCTTGTTTCACAAATAATCATGGGCTCATGGGGATCATGAAAATATATGTTTTGCTCCAAAGTATTTTCTGTACTTTGTGGTTATGATGAGTACTTTAAGGAATGTGGTTGGCTCTATAAAAGAATTTATGAACCAATCTTTTCCTTCCTTGACTACCTACTTAGGCTAACTGGTACATATATTTAGCCACAGCAAGTGCATGAAAATGGCAAAGTTCGAAGCACGAACGTTCAAATAAGCATACCTCTATTGCACTCCCAGAGTGTCTGATGGGGAAATTGACTTTTTCCAAGTTAAATATGCCTGCCAAGTATCATTCTTAGCACACTCTACAAATATAAAAAAAAGATTGGTCGCCACTGAATTACCTTCACCAGAAGCAAAATATACTGAAGCTGACTCAAGTTTTGGGCGATATTCGATACCGATAACGATATATCCATGTATCGGACAAAATATCGATATCGAAAGTAAATATCGATATCGATAACGATATTTGTTCATTCGTAAAGATTGCAATTAATCCAACATAACCCACACTTATATATACGAAATTGGAGCAATGTGTATTCCGCAATTCCTTTCTTATTTATCCGGAGTTCGAGATGATCCAGTATGCGATATATCGGATATCGATCGATCGATATAACGCACCAAATATCGATATCGAAACGTAAATATCGCTATCGAAAACGATATTTGTTCATCGTAATTATTGTAAATAATCCGAACTAACCTACACTTATATATCCGAAATTGGACAATATGTTTTCCCTAATTCATTTCTCATTTATTCTGAGTTTGAAATGATCCAAGATGCTATTTAATGAAAATTTGGTTCTTAGATTTTGGCGAAACGAAGCATGGTAAGCAAATATCAATATCGATATATCGATTATCGAATATCGAAAGTGAAAATATCGATATATCGATTGTTGAATATCGAAAGCGGAAATATCGATATATCGATTATCTAATATCGAAAGTGAAAATATCGATATATCGAAAAATCCAAGTATCGCCAAGCACCAGTACCAAACCATGGTTGACCACTTTGCGCATTTGGTCAACAGCATCTCCTCATATCTAGTTCAGCTTCTTCTTCGGTTGCATGTTTTCAATAATTCTTTCATTCAAGTACCTTCGTTATTGGGCGCCAGATACCAGATACCAGATGGCGAAGAGTAATCTGCAGAAAATTTGTCCGTGGCCGGAAAAATTGTCGCCGGTGCCGTGCCGGTGCCGTGCGGTGCCGTGCCGGTGCCGTGCGGTGCCGTGCCGGTGCCGTGCGGTGCCGTGCCGGTGCCGAGCTGGTGCCGCGGTGTTGCGCCGTTGCCGTGCCTTTGCCGTGCCGGTGCCGTGGTGCCGTGCCGGTGCCGCGGTGCCGTGCCGGTGCCGTGTCGGTGCCGTGTCGAGGTGTACACCGGTGGCGGAGAGTGAGCAACCCCTCGCAGGGTGCATTACTGCGAAAGAGAAACAGTAAGAAGATCAGGAAGCTTAAAATCTGCACAACCGGAATTACAGTTTTAACGTCCAGAAAAAATACACATAAAAAAGAAAATAATCCGAACGGTTTGGTTTGTTACTGCTTCAAACTTCCATACAAGTCTCCTTCACCCCTTTGGTATCCTGACAGTTTGCATGTAGAACGTGATTTCGTTGCCTGGCATCCCGCATTTTTCGGCATTTCTCGCCGCCCGTTTACCACCCGCGTATAGTCAGTGGCCGAAAAAACTAATTTGTCTGATTTAACACCGGAGGTCTAGCTACTGGTCGGATCGACTACCATATTATGCTCCAAATACCTATCGCTATACGGGAGGTAAAGCAGATGGTTTTCAGCAAACTAACAGTGGGGGAACTAAATTGCTAAAACACCTGTCCCGACAACCCTGTGTCAGGCACTGCGGTATTGCTTGTATCGCAGCCGGGTCTGTAGTCGTCTCTTCTTCTCAGTAAGGTTATGTGTATGTCCTACACAAGGGGGCACATATGGGGAGGAGGCAGGGTGCCCCCCCCCCCCCAATGTAGTCGGCCAGTCGGTAAAAAAAACGAATATGCGCGAAGCGCCGCGATCGGTTTTTGGGATCCCAAAACGTGAGTGGAGGGATACCTGCATCACAAAAGTTGTCCGTCTGTCCGTCCGTCTGTCCGTCTGTACGCACTATAACTCTCGAAGGGAAGGAGATATTTTGATGAAACTTGGTGTGAGGACTGTTTTTGTCAGAGTAAGGTCAAGTTCGCAGATGGGCTCTGTAGCCCTACATTTAGGGGTGGGGGAGGGGGTTTAATTTAAGGGCAAATGAAATATTTTTAAACATATAATGTGATAGTCAATTATAGAGTAAGAAGACATGCTGAACACGATGGTGAAAACCATTTTGTCATCGAACAAGTAGTTCGCCCGGAATCCGGTCAAAACCGGAAAGTTTGTTAGAAGCAAAAGTTATATTTGAAGTTGATTAGATGTTCGATTTAGGGATAGGAAGACATGCTGAACATGATGGTGAAACACATTTGTTCGCCGGACAAGTAGTTAGCCCGGATTCCGGCAAAACCGGAAAGTCTGTTTAAAGTAAAAGTTTTATTTGAAGTTGATTAGATGTTCGCTTTAGGGAAAAGAAGACATGATGAACACGGTGATGAAAACCATTTTCTCGCCGGGCAAATAGTTCGCCCGGAATTCGGCCAAAACCGGAAAGCTTGTTCAAAGTAACTGTTTTATTTGAAGTTGATTAGATGTTCGATTAAGGGGTAAGAAGACATGCTGAGCCCTTATGTGAACAGTATTTTCTACCAGGACAACTTGTTCGGCCGGAATCAGGCCAAACCGGAAAATTTGTTAAAAGCAAAAGCTTTATTTGAAGTTGATTAGATGACAGATTTAGGGGTAAGAAGACACACTGAATCTGTATATGACAATCTTTTTTTTTTACCTGGACATACAGTTCGTGTACAGATTCGCATACAGATAACTCGTCCGGAATCCGGTTTCTAACCGGAATTTATTTTTAGAAGTCAAAGTTTTATCTGAAGTTGACTAGATATTCTTTGATTAGATATAAGGATATACGCTGAATTTGTTTCTGAATATTCTTTTTTTTCCTGGACTAGTAGTTTGCTCGGGATTCGGGCGATACCGGAAAATTGATAGAAGTAAAGCAGGAAGTCTCGGTCAGTATCATCAAAATAGATATGGCTTATAGAGGTATACCCTGAACTTGGTTTTCTCTGATGATTAGCCTGGCGAAGACAAGACCCTATTGTCTGAATCGAATATTAGATTTTTGGGATCCCATTGACACCTTTGGTCTTGTTACAGTAGTTGCTAGGACATTTATTCCAATGCAAGTTCTGAATTTCAGCTGACTTGTCCGTCCACAGCAATCAACATTCAGCTTTTGCTGAACAGCCATAGAAAAAGTTGATTCGTCGTCCGTAAAACCAGACTAACATAGCCTACATATATAAACAAGAGCTACGAGCTCATATGGCACTTGTACGAGTAGGCTGTAAAAGAAAGTAGATGAGAACGTCAGAAAATACACCCGCCATCCAAAAATGTGGTTCGGAAATAGAAATAGGATATTTAGTTTCACTCATTTCTGAGCAGTTCTGGCATCGTCTCGATTGTCTGTAGCAAATGCACATGACTGTTCAAACTTTCTCCCAATAAATCCATTTGTTTGATCCCTAGACGTGCTACACGATTTCCGGTACTCCCTCTATCTCCACCTACCGTGGCCGAATCTGGTTCGGAATAAAAAAAATCGACCACCTAAAGCATCTTCTTTTATACCATCTATCAAGTTCCACTCGAATCTGAGCATTTTTGGAAAGTTCCGGTACCCCTCCCACCAACGTTGTCAGAGCCGGTTCGGGCCCAATCTCTTAATTCCCTGTTCCTGTCCATCAAGTTTTACTGAAATTGGAGCATAGCCTATCTGCAAGTTTCCAGTACCACCCCTACCTTGGCCGAATCCGGCCCGGACGCCAAATAACAAATCTAGGCCGCATAAACTCGGCACTGTCGAATTTGCATCTCATTCGGTCCATCCGTTTGGTTTTTGTGCATGTCAAAAGTCCCCCCCCACCCCCAATTCCCCTAATCGTGGTCGCATATGGTTCGAACGCATGTTTTACATGTCGAGGCCATCGATTCGTATCACCCACGAAGTTTCACTCGAATCAGACCACTCGTCCGCAATTTATAGAAGTCAATTTCCATATTTCTCTTCTCTTGCTCCCCAAAAATGCTCGGACCTAGGAACGGAAGTTTCCGGGGGTATGTTGTGTCAGGTTCTTAAGTCAAGATAATTCGGGTCGCTAATATGCCTGCAAAGTTTCGTTGTCGTTTTACATCTGAAACTATTCTAACTCACGATACCGGAATTCCAGGAAACCCCCTCTAACTCCCCCCACATGAGCCCCGAAACCACCTGGCTCCGTCAATTTCATCTAGGCCTAATGCTTGTTCCATCCATTAAGTTTCGTCCCAATCCCTCTGCTTTTAGAGTTTCTTGAGTTTTCCATCCCCCCCATCCCCACAGGTATCGGACCCGAACCGGACGTGACACTGAACGTCCGAGGCGATAGCTCACCAGACAAGTTTCATTCAAATCCGATCACCCGTTCGAAAGTTATGCACGCCACTAGATTCCGGACTCCCCATCCACCCACTCCCCCCACGATGGTCGGGTCGGGGAAACGGCTGTTCTCAAGTCAATCTGTTCGGATCCCTGACATACCTGCCAAGTTTCATCGCCCTAGAACATCAGGAAGTATGCCGAACTCGCGGGATCGCTAGAAATCCGGACCCCCACCCCAACTCCCCCACAGTGCCCAGATCCGGTCCGGTTATGTCAATGGCGTGTCTAGGACTTGTGCTTGTTTTTCCCACCAAGTTTCATCCCGATCCCTTCGCTCTAAGCGTTTCTCAAAATTTCCGGTTCCCTCCTCCAACTCCCCCCCCCAGTGTCATCGGATCCGGTCCGGATTTAAAGTGAGATGTCTGAGACACGAGGTCATCCTAAATATCAACTTTCATCAAGATCCGATCACCCGTTCGCAAGCTAAAAATACCTCAAATTTTGGCTTCACCCTCCCTCCACTCCCCCCCCCCCCCAGATGGTCGAATCGGGGAATTGACGATTTCCTATTTAATCTGGTCGGGTCCCAGACATGCCTGTCAATTTCCATCGTCCCAGCACATCAGGAAGCACGGACCTCGCGGGATCACTACAAATTCGGACTTCTCCCCCCCCCCCCCAACTCCCCCAAAGTGAGCGGACCCGTTCCGGTTATATCAGTCACATATCTAGGACTTTTGCTTGTACTTTCCACCAAGTTTCATCCGGATCCCTCCACTCTAAGTGTTTTCCAAGATTTCTGGTTTCCCCCTCCAACTCCCCCCAATGTCACCGGATCCAGTTTGGATTAAAAATGGAGGGTCTGAGACAAGAAGTCCCTCCATTTATCAAGTTTCATTAAGATCCGATCACCCGTTCGTAAGCTAAAAATATCTCATTTTTCCTATTTTTTCCGGATTCCCCCTCCCTCCACTCCCCTCCAGATGGTCGGATCGGGGAAGCAACCATTTCTAATTTAATCTGGTCCAGTTCCTGATATGCCTGCCTGCTGACTGAAGCTGACTGCGAGTGGTATACTTACATCGCCTATCTCGGCTTATCTATTTCTGCCATTCGGGTTTTTAAACTATTTGGGTCCGTCGTTCATGGTTTTGACCAACAGACTATCTAGGCAAGATCACGATTCCACGAAGCCTTACCATTAATGTTTGAGCTTCAATTCAAGCCTTCAATCTACCCAGTGGAGCTGATCAGGCTCATCTGTCTCAAAACCACCCACGTCTTTAGCTTCGCTGATCATGGCTCTAAACAACAGAACACGAACGCCATTCATAAAAGAACATTAGCGCTTCCTAAACATGAAACATCTCAAGCATGGCAGCAAAAGCTGTGGTTAGTTCACGGACGCGTGGCAGTTCTTTCTGGTAAGGGTAGCAGGCCGTGTCGATCAGGCAGGTGCGAAGGAACTGAGCTTCCTTCCTTGGATCTTGTCTTGACTCTCGAAGACATGCGAATGTATTTAAACATTTCGAGAGGATACGAAATCACTATCCTCTTATTATATCCACTCAGTGGCGAAACTAGTACATGTTCGTGGGAGGCAAGCCCAGATTTAACCGACAAGAATTATCGATTTACCGACAAACGGTAACGGCGCACATTCCCCGCGAACGCATCTTGCAATCTTTGTAATAATAAAATGTAACATACGCAATTGAGATGGTTTCTAATGAAAACTAATGAATTTGCCATTCACTTCCCGGCATCAATGCAACTGGAACCAGGAAAATACTAGGCAGTCAAAAGTCTTGCAAACCAGAACAGTAGTGATAGACACTGCAAGATATTACTTCACTGCTTGAATATTCAGGCTACGCGGCTGTTTTTTTGCTTGTAAACTAAGCGTGATTTTTTTATTCCAAAAGTTAGCACCGGGGACTTCATAAAGTTTGTCTGTACAGTCCGTCTGTTACCACGATAACTCTCAAAGGGATTGAGACATATTTTTTTGAAATCTGGTATGAGGATGCGTTGGGACCGAAGTACAGGTGAACTGGCAATCAAGTTTTATGGAAACTTGATGGCTGAAAATAGCAGATGCCCCAAATTTGCTGCTTCTGTGTCCGAATAAAATCCAACAGCTACGAGTGGAAAGTGGGGGTCACTGTAACTTTATGATATGCCTTACAAAACAAACGGGTTCATAGGCCCTAGAAAGTGCTCGATTGGGCTGAAACTTGCCGCAGCTGAAACTTGCCGCAGATTATCCGCGTCCGAGAATAGTGCTGCAAGGAGGTCTCGGAAATAATGTAATTCAGCCTACAGGCTGAACCGATGGAGTGATTAAGATAAAACTTGAAAGGCACGGTACAAATTTCATGGGACCTGACATATAGTTTGAAGCCCTAACCTGATCTGACGTCCATGGGGTGAAGTGAATGTGGAACTGGGGGTACGGGACCGTTAGGCCCGCTCAATTGGAAATTTCTTCGGAAATGCTCAAATTCAAGTGATGTGGGTGGTAGGCGCATATGCCAAATACGATCCGAACCTCTTCTTGCTATGGTGGTAGTGCTGTGGGAGGAATAGAGGTGGGTTCTGGACATTTTCTGAAACGCTTAGGTACCAAATGGGTTGAGCGCTTGAGATAAACTCGACGATACTGCGGTCATACGACCTAGATATGTTATTCAGATATCCTGGCCTTATCCAACCTCGGTGGGTGGAGTTGGTGGGGGTATCACTGAAGGGGATTCGAAAGTCTTAGGCCACCGAATAAAGTCAACCATTTCCCAGATTGCTTGTACCGTGTGCAGCCAGATCAACCCAAAAGGGCAGTTTGGGGTTTGGGAACAGAGAAATAACTAAAGAGCAAACCATGGAAACAGGTTTACCGGTCTAGTTGATTTATCGTCAAGGAACAGAAAGGAACGAAACAGTGTCAAACCCAAAACATTTTCTCATGTACCGACAATTTTCAGTCACCACGTCAAAAAAATCTTCGCACTGACGAACAGTTCACAATTACTGAATTTAACGACAAGATTTGTATCCATTTCGGATGTAAACAGACCAAAAAAGAGAGTTCCCATTTTACCGACGAGACTTTTCCCGGTCACTGTATCGAAAAATTAAAAACAACCGATATCAGTATCTCGATCCTATCACCGGCTTGACTCCACGACAAGGCTTTTACTGATATCATCTCCGCACCGACAAAAATTATAATTTCCAGACAAGAAGTTTCTTGATTACCGACAGAGCTATTGTCGGTATCAAAAAGAGTATGAGGTAAGTCTTTTGTCAGAGCTCTTGCCAGCACTGAATACAAAATCCGCGCACCGTCTCCGTACCGACAAACGCTGCCGATTTCCAAACAAGGAGTTCAATTATTTACCTAAAGAGAAAATGGAATGCGCGCCGACAAACACTGCCGATTTCCCTACAACAATTTACATGATTTAGCAGCAACAGATCGCTATCAGAGACGGAATGGAGAAGGTATTTGTCAGAGCTATTGCCGGCACCGAAAACCGAATCCGCGCACCGTCTCCGCACCGACAAACACTGCCAATTTCTTGGTTTACCGACCGAGCTCTTGTCGGTACCAGAACGGAATGATAAACCGTGCCGTACCGACAAACCTTGCAGATTTCCCAACAAGAAGTTTCCTGTTTCAGAGCTTTTGTCGGTATCAGAAACGGAACTGTAAAAGCTTTTGTCTGCCGATTTACAGACAGGATTCTTCGTGGTGGGAGGGGGAAACAGCTGCAGCCCCCCTAGTTTCACTACTGTATCCACTACTATCCTATTATATTGGTGACCATCAGACTCAATATCACACTGACGAGTTGGACAAATGAGCATCTCAGTTTTAGCCCATCAAAGGAAATACAAAAATACGTTGTCAAGGGTAATAAGCCTTTTAGCTCTAGAAACCCATATACCGCTTTCTAACTCTCTAAAGCAGCTTTACCGGACCCATGAGTCAGAGAAACCAACGTATCGCGAGTGGCCAGTGGGGTGGGGTGTTTTACGCAGTCAGACAGACTTTTCGGAAAAGGAGCAATAGTTATTCAGAGGTGTCATGAAATTATAACGCATGCTTTCAGCTTGACCACGATCAGGTTATAACGACATGAAATACAGTAGCCTAGTAGTGATTAGAGCTGCAAGCGAGCCTCCTGATAGACTGGTTACCTGATCATGTTATGAGAAGCGTGTATTTGTCCCAATGGTCCTGTACAGTAAAGTTCATCACTTTATAAATGTCTCAGGTGTTCCCGAACGGACAAGAGGGTACGGGATACCTCGAGAAAAACAAGACCAAAGGTTTCGATGGGATCCAAAATCTAATATTTTTATCCAGATCCAGTCTTTGCCAGGCTAATCATCAGAGAAAACCAAATCCAGATATACCTCTATAAGCCATATCTATTTTGACGATACTGACCGAAACTTCCTGCTTTACTTCTGCAAAATTTCCGGTTTCGGCCGAATTCCGAGCGAACTACTTGTCCAGCAAAACAAAAATATTCAGAAACGAAATCAGCGTATATCCTTAACTTCAAATAAAACTTTAACTTCTAAAAATAAATTCCGGTTAGAAACCGGATTCCGGACGAATTATCTGTCCGGGTAAGAAATGATTGTCATATACAGACTCAGCGTCTCTTCTTACCCTTAAATCTGTCATCTAATCAACTTCAAATAAAACTTTTGCTTTTAACAAATCTTCCGGTTTTGGCCGTTCGCCCAGAATCCAGAATCTCATAGTTATCCGGGTAGAAAATGCTTTTCACGTAAGTGTTCAGCATGTCTTCTTACTCCTAAATCGAACATTCAATCAACTTCAAATGAAAAGTTTTCTTTCAACCAACTTTCCGTTTTTTTCCGGATTCCGGACCTACTTGTCTGGCGAGAAAATGGTTTTCACCGTAGTGTTCAGCATGTCTTCTTGCCCTATAATCGACCATCACATTAGCTGTATAAAAATATTTTGTTTGCCCCTTAGTGTGAATCCCCTCACCCACCCCTAAATGTAGGGCTACAGAGCCCATCTACGAACTTGACTTTACTATTGACCCTAAGAATCCTCACACCAAGTTTCATCAAAATATCTCATTCCCTTTGAGAGTTATCTTCTAACAGACGGACAACTTTTGCGATGTCGTAGGGGCCCCTCCCCACCCGTAAATGTAGGACTACAGAGCCCATCTACGAACTTGACCTTACCCCTGACCCAAAGAATCCTCACACCAAGTTTCATGATAATATCTCTTTCCCTTCGAGAGTTATCGTGCTAACAGACGGACAACTTTCGTGATGACATAGGTATCCCTCCACTTACGTTTTGGGATCCCAAAAAGCGGGATCTGGAGGGCACACACAGGATCAAAATGGTATCCGGTCATGGATTACGAGAGCATGTCATTGTGAAACAGGACAATGCGGAAAATGAGTTGCGTCCGGACACGACCAATTTTACTCATTGCGACAGTAGTAAAGATTTACTGGTGCTAACATGGAGTCGCATAAGATCACAGGCGCGCACTCACTCGTGCTCTCCTTTGGGAACTTTACGAGACGTCCAGTCCCTTTCTAAGTCAAAAGATGGCGTTGGTGCGCGCAACTAAAAACACAGCTTTTGTAGTATAGTTGAAATGCAACCTAAGGACGGCGTGAAGTGCGTAAAGTTGTTCGCAAAGTTCGTAAAGTTGCTCCGTAAACCCGCGTAAAGTACTTTACGGAAGTAGGCAAGAAGTTGAACGTTAACTTTTTTCGTAAAGTTCGGAAGGTTGTCTAGTATGAGGCGTAGGTATCGAAAACTAGATTTTAAGATAGAACTGAAAATGTGGGACTAGGAAGCTGACAAATAACGAGAAGACGATTATGTTGTGGTGCGATGGCCCTTGTTGGCTTTTATGCATTAAATATCTATCTATCTATATATCTATGGTTATATGTAATAATAACAAGAAGACTGAATAATTTGAAATTTTTTTGCAATAATAATTAGAATGTTTTTTTTTTTAGAATTTTGTGTTCTTGTTGGTTTTTCCGGTGAGATAGGAATTAGGAATTAGTTAGAAATTACTTATCGGAGTACATTATTTTAAACCGATTTATTTCTTTACATTATCTTATTGCTGGATTTAGTCGAATTTTTATCGGAAGTTACTTTTTTTTAAATCTGAATATTAACCATGGCCCATTATGGCTTTCAAATTGCCACACATAATTCTCTTAAAGTTAACTAGGTGAGCCGCGATAAACTTTACAGAACATACTTTGTGAACCTTACGAACGCCGTCTCAGTCGTCCACTTTTTCTTTGCTTTCTTCTCAGAGATAACAAAATACTTTCATTCAAATGCTCCGTTTACTAGAGACGTGTTTTACCGTACCAAAATCAGTGACAAAAAGGCAGATCGACTTGTTCACTTCAGCTCGTTTGCTGGCTCTTCAGTAATCATTTTCAATATAGATTCTTTACATCTTTCATATTCATTCAACATATCTTCAGCGGGGAGATTGGCATCCAACGTTATCACCGGCGGTAGTGGAAGCTTCGCTCTTCCTTCTACTATCCACTGTTCATACACACTGTGAATCTGTTCTAGGTATTCCATAGGGATGGCAAGTTCTTCAGGTCGTCCTCTCTTTTGTAGCCGCTGCATTGCAACAGTAGGTGAAGATCTGAGGTAGACTGGAAAAGAACAGAGTAAGCTGCGCTTTCGAATACAGGGTAATTATCTATTCTAGGACGACTAGGATCAAAATGCTGAAATAAGAGCTTGGTCAAACTTGACTCATTTTCTGGATTTTTGGGTTGCAAAAGTAGAAAAAAGAAAAAGATACAACTAATTCTAAATGTTGTCGTTTTAAATTCAGGAGATCAATTAGAGCAAAACAGCGTTTATAATTCTGTTACAGGAACCCTAATTGGCCCCTAATTGCAGTCTGCTCATTATCTCCAAGCTGCCACAAAGCCCATCAAATCTCACGTCCCCTAGGGATTTTCCGTTGTTTGTCGAATAGGCAGCTTTTTCAGCCCAGTGTGACCAGGCTCTACGAGAAAGAGCTTTTGTTTTCATTTTTTCATCTGTTGCACTGTTCAAGTTCATCTTTCCGAACTACTGAAGAAAACAAAATCACCTTTTCACGCATTTTTTGCTTCACAGCGAAGCAGCCTAAAACAGAATGAGAAAGAAAGTAGTTCAATGTCTCAGAATGACCTACTACCAGTGATAGTGTCCTGGTCAACGAACTTCAACTTTTGGCTAGCAAATGACCTTAAATCGCACTTCAAGCGAGACAAAGAAAACTCTCAAACGCAATTTAGAATCCTGTAGTTTATTGTGTAGTATTTCGAACCAATCATCTGAACATCCTTATAAGTTCTGAATCGGTTTAATAATATAATCTTCTGTTTTTTTTAGAAACCAAGTTTTAAAACTATGGGAACACAAGGCATACACTCCCTACAAAGCTGGTGTAGGCTATGCTCAGTGCCGCATAAAATACAATAAAATAAGAAAAAAATAAGCTTGCATTTCCTTACCTATCAAGTCAAGATGGATGTTTAGGTGACCCTCCATCCAGTCATGCCAATCAGAAAGAATGTCGTATTCTACGTCACCAAGTGCACCTGTTTTATGGGAGTTCTCCACAAAGCAATGCCTAAGGAATAAATTCTGTTGAAACCCAGTTGCAAAAATTTTGATTTGTTAGTAGATAATGTGCCCTGCACTACATGCCTTGTTGGACCTTGATGAGACCAAGAAGATCTTATGCATTATCGACAATTTTCGATTTGGGTTTATACTCATATCATATCTACACACAACAGATTCCCTGAGAACTTATGAACAGATGTCGACCCCAAAAAAATTATCTTATTAACAGACTACTTAGGCTACCTGCTATTTTGAAGAGATCTTTCAATCATTTTCACTGGACAAGAGCTTTTCCTTGTGTGTATATCAAGGCGAGTGAGTTGAACCAAGGACTGGAAGGCAAATGCATATTTTTCTGGATTTTCATATGAGAGTCGAAGCATGTTATGCCCATGCACACTTCTCCATTCTTCAACTGGCTCCTATGGAAGAAAGTACACCAATAAGGCGCTTGGAATTACCCATAGGCTACCTCATGCTGACCTAAGGTGGCTGGTTCCATGTAGCAAAGCTTTTAGACTGCAATAACAGTAAAATGAAAAACAAAAATGATTCACGGGTGGGATTTGAACCCACAACCTTACGCTTTTCTTGCCAACGATCTAACCAAATGAACTATTCAGTGGTTGTGAACTTAGTTCACAATCGCCACTCAGAAACAGGCTACAGAATAGTGATTTAAAATTTGTCTAAAACAGTTCCTTTCCCCATATCCCAGGATTGTCAAATATTTAGTAAATATTTATCTCAGTAAGAATTAGGTGATTTTGTATGAAACTCAAATCCTTTTAATTATAAATAAATGAAGAAGAATTTACTCCTCCAACATGAAATGACTGTTTTAGCTTCAATCTAGTAGGCTATTTTAATCACGTTTTCTAGCTCTTTTTCAAGCCAGATAGGCTAAATTTCTTTGAAGAAAACTTGAAATTTTATTTGAGGTTGGGTAGGCCTACTCCTCCTGTAGATAGTAGACTTACTGTTGACTCCTCCTGCCTCTTGATATTGACCAGATATAAATTTAGAGAGGACTGTCAGGGGGGGTTGCAAAGGGGTGGGGGAGGGGTGGGGGGTAAGAGGGTACGAAACCCTCAACTTTTTTAGATTTTTTATAATTTTGGGACTTCCCATAATAATTTGGTAGTTATACACAATCCCTAAATAGGCTAGCAATTCATAATTATTCAGTATAATTACTGTGATCCGGTAATTATACCAAATCATAGTATAATTCTGTATAATAAAACTGCACTTCATAGCCTTCCTGCATAATTATGGTAGGTATATCTTGCATTTGGTATAGCCTATGCCTAACGCTGGATACCCTATGCCAAATGCTGGATACATGTTGGTAACCAAACCCTGACCTATCTCAACCATCAATATTTTCCTGGGTTACAGTATCCATCCTGGATACTAATAAAATATTTTCCTGGGTTACAGTATCCATCACCTGGCATAAGGTGTTTTTTAGCAGTTCAACATTGAGCCAATCTTGACCAACAGTTTGTCTAGCAACCAAAAGAAACCTCTGTGGCCAACATTGTTGATCAAAACGACCAACAGCTGCAAGTGTTCTTGATCAGGTCTGTTGTAAAAGCAGCCAGATTTTTCAAACAGAGTGTTATGAAGCTTCACCTCTGTTGACCAACAGGGATGTTTTGGCAGTCAACAGTAGTTTGTTGGTCAGCGCTGTTGATAAACAAAAGAACTGCTAAAAATGCCTATGGTGTATCCAGTGTTAGGTATAGGGTCTCCAAAAATCAGGGGTTTGTGGTTGACTGAACTGTCGTGCATCTAAGGCACATCTAGCCTAGAAAACTAACTCTGTAGGGTGCATACGGAAATAGAAACCAATGGAAATAGTATAGGCTTCAGTAGTAACTAATAGTAACTATTTGCTGACCATGCTCAGGCTGTGCCAGTCTAGTACACTAGCCCTTTTTCAGTCACGGTGCCCAAACATCTAGCACCATGCCTGAGTGCCGGACGTTTGAGCACTGTATCTGACTGTACCATGAAATTCAAGCATGGTGCATGGATTTCAGCATACAGTGTACACATGAAAAAGCCGGTATATAGTGTAACTATAGAAATTGTGCTTTTTAATGTGTGCACTGTATGCTGAAATCCATGCATCATGCATGAATTTCAAGGTACAGTGTTCAAACGTCTAGCACCATACCTGAGTATGGTGCTAGACATCGAGCACTCGGGTATTGTGCTAGACGTTTGAGCACCGTGACTGAAAAAGAGCTAATATACTAGACTGGGATGTGCTCAGGAGCATAGTAAGTGTGGTAACGATTCATCCCTGTAACGTGATTGGTCAGATTTGCCTGTGGCATGATATTCTGCTGGAAAATAGAAAAATTGTTCCAGCCTTGATGGCAAAAAGACATAATTTGTGACACCATGCATAGCTGATGCGTAGTAACTATTGTAAGTGCTGGGTAAGTTGGAATAAGTATGGATGATTCTGGGTTGAGTAGGATGGAACAATCTCTAGGGTGAAGTACAGAACAAGTAGGCAAGAATTAGGGTAGGCTAACCTGAATTGTTTCAAATAATGATGGATCTTGCTGAAAGTACTTCAAGAATGTAGATTTTCCACTTCCAATATTCCCTTCCACAGAAACAGTAATGTTCTTTAATCGCACCGAGTTCTTGGAAGAGAGTTTGACATGTCCCACTACAGACTTCATCCTTTGTTGCAAATATCCACATGTAAAACCAAATTTGAATACGGGCTGAGGATCTCCTAGAAACGGAAAAAAGACCGAATTAATTATTTTTCTCTTCAAAAAAGACCAATGAAAAACTGAAGTTCAAAGCCATAATCAAACAAACTTTTTTTTTTTTTAAATATGAATCCTAATTTACTTTTAGGCTATCTGATTCCTCACAATTCCTTATCGTATTTATCGTCGGCCGAAAGCCCGAAACATCATCATTTCATTTTTCATCCGCTTGTCTTCCGTTTTAGTTTCATTGGCAATTTCTTCGATTTCTAATTTTTTCCTGTCAAATTTTCGAAATGAGCGAACCTATCACTGTAAGTCGTTTAAGGCCTTTTTCCGCGATAAAATTGTGGGACAGACACTGCTGAGTGCTTGTCGCGGCTCACGATTGTCTGTCGTGCAGGCGAGCCACAAGTTGAAACTCGTGGAAATGCCTTTTTGTCTGTTTTTTTAGCGATAATTTCAAACGCCTGAAAATAAAATTCATGTGAACATCAATAGATAGAACCAGTCATGCACAAATCCTCAATTTTTGGGCATGATGCCCCAACGTCTGGGCATGCCCAAACGTATGGGCATGGTACCCATACTTTGGAGCACCATGCTCTGGAGCATGGGCATGGTACTCCTGTGAAATTTGGATAAACTGAGACTGGTTACATACCTAAATAGGGCCTTCTCCCTGTCCTAGATCAAAAGATACCTGATTTTACTTTCTATCCAACCTCATTTTCTAATCTACAAAATGTTAGAGCACTTCCAAGATACATAGAGTTTTTTGGAGGCCACTTCTCTTCTAGTGGGCTTATCCTATCCTTTTTCAGAAAATTGCTGCTAGGTAGCATGGATGAGGCAAGCTTTTCAATCTGTTCACTCGAGCAAATATTTCCTTTAGATTGTTTGCCTTTTATTGTATTTATTTTGAGTTATTTTTTTTTACCTGTTTTCACTCTGACTTTTGACTTTTTGACAACATGGAACAGGATTGAGTAACCTAGTGGCAACTACCTGTAAAAGGATAGGGTAAACCCACTGGGAAAGAAGTGGCCTCCACAAAACTCTCTGTATCTTGAAAGTGCTCTAACATTTTGGAAATTGGAAAATGAGGTTGGATAGACAGTGAAATCAGGTATCTTTTGATCTAGGACAGGAAGAAGACCCTATTTAGGTATGTAGCCAGTGTCAGTTTAACCAAATTTCACAGGGGTACCATGCCCACACTCCAAGGCATGGTGCCGTAACGTATGGGCACCATGCCCATACCTCCAGGCATGCCCAAACGTTGGGGCACCATGCCCAAAAATTGAGGATTTGTGTATGACTGGATAGAACTCCAGGATTTCTTCCTTACCATTCCATGCAATAAGGATCCTCAGTTTTATGTCTAAATAATTCAGAAAGTTTTTAATTTTATTGTTTTCACATTATTTATTTATTATTCCGTTTGGCGTTAAGCTTTTAGCTTGTTATTTTGCATTTACTTTGTCGAATTTTGCTGCTAAATTTGAATTCCCCCCAGAATTGAGCCACAAAGTCGACAATTACCTCGGCAGTTGTTTTTCAAATTTGATGCCCGATACCCATGCCCTGGAGCATGGGCATGGTACCCCTCAGTACCCCTGTGAAATTTGGTTAAACTGAGATTGGCTACATACCTAAATAGGGTCTTCTTCCTGTCCTAGATCAGAAGATACCTGATTTCACTGTCTATACAACCTCGTTTTCCAATTTTCAAAATGTTAGAGCACTTCCAAGATACATAGAGTTTTGTGGAGGCCACTTCTTTCCTGGTGGGTTTACTCTATCCCTTCCCAGGTAGTTGCTACTAGGTTACTCAATCCTTTTCCAGGTTGTCGCAGCTAGGTTACTCTATCCTTCTCAGGTAAGCTTTTAAATTTCTTCCCTTAGGAATTAATTTCCTTTCCTTCCAAATTCTCTTACATTGGTTGCCTTTTATAGTATTTCTTTTGAGTTTAGTGAGTTCCGATAACATTAATAAATACAATAAAAGTAAAAGGCAAACAATCTAAAAGATAAATTTGCTCCAGTGAACAGATTGAAAAGCTTGCCTCATCATGATATCTAGGAGCAATTTTCTGAAAAGGATAGGATAAACCCACTAGAAGAGAAGTGGCCTCCAAAAAACCTCTATGTATCTTGGAAGTGCTCTAACATTTTGTAAATTGGAAAATGAGTTTAGATGAAAGCAAAATCAGATATCTTTTGATCTAGGACAGGAAGAAGACCTTATTTAGGTGTGTAACCAGTCTCAGTTTAACCAAATTTCTCAACCATGCCTGTGCTCCAGGGCATGGTGCCCCAACGTATGGTCACCATGCCCCAAAATTGAGGATTTGTGTATGACTGATTCATCAATGATATTCCAGGGATATTCTCAGTTCTTTTCTACCTTTGGCTATCAAAATTGAGTTCTTGCAGAAAACACAACTGCAAATTCTATTATGTTTGTTTGTTTACCTGTTACCTGCTTACCTGGCTGAGTCAGAACTGCAGAAAGTCAAGGATATAGGGGGTATAGTATTTTTTTTGCTTATCCAAGGCTTTGAAATTCAGTTCGGATTTTAGCTTGGTCTAGCCAGGGCTCAGCCTTGATCCATCCTTTGAAATCAGGTGTAATCCTATCAATAAGCTGCCAGATTGGTATCTAGACTATACAAGTGTTGGTAATTTTGGTTTGGCTTGTAGGGTCCAACACTTGTGCTAAACTTTTAGCATGACTTTGAGCAGCAAAGTTGGCTTCCACTGTACAGGAGAGGGACCTAACCTCAGATATGCCTAAGATTACATAGCTTAACCTTGAGATTGGCATCTAAATGACACAAGAAGTCTCTCAGCCAAATGGTAGAATGCAGATCTAAAACATACATTCAGGCATTCCCAAGCAGTCATACACAAATCCTCAAGTTTTGGGCATGGTGCCCCAATGTATTGGCATGCCCCAACGTACAGGAATGGTGCTCATACATTGGGCTCGATGCCCTGCAGCAAGAGGATGGTAACCCCATACAAATCTGAGATCGAGAATCAATGGGAAATTTGCTTTTAAAACAGACTTTTAAGATGGTACCAAGTCCTTCTTCTATGTCATGGTAGCCTAACATATGAGCACCATGCCCAGATGTTGGGGCATGCCCAGACGTTGTGCCCAATGATTGAAGGGTTCTGTATGCCTGTCTCCAGGGGCCACTATTTAGCTACTTTGGTTAACTGGTAGTTGACAGCATTAAGTGCATGAACATGGCACTGTTCAAAGTCAACAAATGTTCAAATAAATATACCTCTACTGTAGTTCTGCTGGTCATCTAAATTTCAGGTAAATCACGTATACAAGGACAGTATAATGTTTTTTCTCCATTTTCCTCCTAGGACCTGCTCACCTTTATTTTTTTAAATGGCAATTTGTTTTGTTTCTAATGCTTCTCTGCAAACTTTGCAAATGAATTACCTACATCACACGTTTGGCCAACACCTAGGACACCCGAACAAACCAGGAGGAATTTTGTGTTGTTGTTTTTTTAATCTGACTAACAAATTGGTTTGAATCTTAGTTTCTGAGGGTACATTTTTACCTTCTTTTGCACTACCAAGGCTTCTAAAATCTGTAATCGTTTGAAAACCTGTGCAACCCCGATGTCACAGATTATTTAATCAGATGCAGCAAAATCTTCTTATAATCATTAGCCTACATTTTTTTTTCAGATCTTGGTATTTTTTCCATGTCCAGGCTTGATTAAAGAGTCAGATATACTGGATGAAATAAGTAACTATTTGTGAAACAAGTGAACTTTTGCACCAGGCTTTACTCCCCTCATCAGGATCATTTCCTAATCAGCAAAGAAAGGGCAAAGAAAGGATGATCAAATAGTCAGATATAGCCTACTGCTTGGAAAGAAGTATGAATTTGAAACTGGTGAAGTGTGGCAGCAGGTTTCTCTAAGAACTCTCCTGCTCAGCAAAGAACCATTGTGTAACAGAGTTTCTGATGAAAGAGGAACGAGCATTAAAATCATGCTTAGTTTCAGGTTTAACAAAAACTCGGGAGAGTATTGGGGACCATCGTATATCTCTGAGCTATTTATCACATAGGTCTTGCTTTCTTCTTATCGTTGTGCCTCATTCAGGTAGCTTACTTCACTTTTTGCTGGAATTTCATGGAAAAGAATTCATTCGACCAGGATACTTAGAGCAGAAAAAGATCCAAAAAGCAGCCTGATCTTCCTTGAGAAAGAAAGATAATATTTTGTGTTTGTAGTGAAAATACTCCAGTCTAACCATTACGACAGATATATAGAGAAAGGCGAATTCTCCTCCCGACGAGAGACCGTAGCTTAAAGTGAATATGTCTACCAGGCAGGAAGAAAAGAAGAGAGTAAACAAAAGGTGATAGTTATGTTCAATATTCAAAACTATCTGAATGCTGTAGAAGTAAGCTCTGCTTTTAACAAGTTATCCACAACTTTGTCTGTTTTAAGCCTTTTCCCAGACCCGTTGACTTCTTGCAAAACTCGGCAAGGTTCAAATAACCGGTTTTATGAATCAGTAGCGTGATACGCGAACACTCGTCCGGAGCATAATACACATGGAAATCTTGGCAAGTGCAAAGATTAGTGTGGTGTAGTCAGCGGGTTTAGAATTTAACAGATGAAATTTGGGTCTCCAGGTTTACGAATTAATGACTGAAATTTGGAAGTAGGTTGCATTGGCATTATAGGTACGAGTACGACTGGTCCTTTAAGGAAAATCTGGAACTGCAGAAATCATGTATGCTTTCCCTGAAAGCTCTTTTGGGTTTAAAGTTTAACTGAAGAGGCAGCTTATATGATACATCGAATATTTGGATACACGTATTGAATTATTTTGACTCATCTTTTTTCACCTGGGGCTCTGGTAATAACGTTCACAATTTGCACTGCTTGCACCACAACTGGAAACTTCACCCATATGCAGAGAATTTGGATTTCAGGAGAAGTCTGCACTTCCATGTGTTATGGATGCTAAGCTAGAAAATTCATGGAGGAAAAATCTAGGAAAGTTATGATAACATTTGTCTTTTTGTTATGATTTTTTTTTTTTACGGCAATGGCTTGCTTACCTTTGTAGTTGCTGAATATTTCAAGCATAGCGGGACAATCACATAGAGGTACCACAGATCCAAAAGAATAAGTTCGTTCAGTGAAATTGATTATCGGTGGATAGGGGACAAACAAAGTAACACATTTTATCGGGTTTTCAGGCCTATTTAAGTAATATAAGCAGTAAAGCAGTGCAAGTGCAATATACATATTTCGTTAAACTCTGCTTGCAAAATACATTTTGTTTTTACATGTTATTCATGACTACAGAGGTTTTCTCCAGAAAAGGGAAGGGGATAGTGAACAATCAACCAATCCCCAGGGGTAACTGGTCTATATCACCAAGGCAGAAACTTTCTAGCTGTTGTCATCTTTGCCCCTCCCTCAAAAGAAATTCCAATGCGTGGATGGAGCTGACTGGAAGAACGGTTTTGTTGCTGAGAATTGCCGACCTCTTTATAATTGTAATGACCAGCATACTAAAAGGGCATGTGAGCAATAGATTGGTTGATTTGTTTTAAATTTCTCTTTTCCTCTTCACAGGAAAACGGTGAGGAGCAGCAAGAAGAACAGGAATTGGTGGTAAGTAGCCAACCTGCATATTTAGTCCAGAGCTTAAAGAAGAAATAGAAACCCAGCCATTCCGCCATTAACGGTATCGAGAGGTCTCTCGGCTTCTCTATAGCAGCCTATTCGTGAAGTCTGAAGCGTGAAGCGCGGGAGCAGTTTGCTTCAACACTACCGAATTTCTGGGGGTGAGGATTGATAACACGGTTAATGAAAACGAGACGATTAGTAGCAGACTGAATGAAGTAGCAGACTGGTAAAAAAAAGTAGTAGTAGCAGACTGATGAAAACGAGACGATAAGTAGCAGACTGAAGATCTGTTTAAATGTACTTTTGGATCACTTGCCCAGGATTGCGGCATTTAAGGATACTCTCTGCATCTGTAACGTAACTGGAGAGCAGACAAGTGGAGCTCAAAACCCTCCTCAAGAGTTGCGTTTTATTTGAAGTTCATAGTAGAGGGGACTCTGCTGTCTCCTCCTCCTGACTTTCCGCTACATTGCGAATTTTGAACTGTGTATTCGAGGCACCTCCACCTTTAATGTGGGTTGCTTCGAAATCTGCAGGGCCTTGACGATGTCAGCACAACTTTTTTCCGACGGCTTTTGGGGTGCCAGCCGATTTTTTATTAGTGCGTATGCTCCGCACAAAATTAAGATAATGGCTTTCTTCTTCTCGTCATGAGTGATATCATTTGCAGTGAACACACGGTAAAAAAAAATCTTGCGGTATTTGCTACTGGGATTAATCTTGTCTTTATTGAGATAAGATTACCCCTAATTCTGATTAATCTTTATCCCAATAGAGATAAGATTAATCCCGGTAGCAAATACTGCAACCTCATTCCGAGAAACTTTTTACATTGCAGTTGTTCCACTTGATCAGTATCATCGGTATAGTCACTATTTCCATCGAATTCGTTCACTTTTCCATACATCCGATAACGAACACTTCGTTCACCTTCTGCCATTTCTCATATTATATCCTTGATATAACCGTTTACGTAATCACTAATTATATCCTTGATAAAATTTCGTCCTCTTCGGAGTTGTCTAAGGTCGTATTAGATCCTTGATATAATATTCCTTTCACTTTATCCTGTCGCCATTTTGTTGTGTTTGTAACTCAACATTTACATACACAAATAAACAGCTGTACAGGACCGGCACTTAATGATAACTGATATGCATAAACGCAATCTCAGTCGCATAAGGGTAAAGGGTGAAAATCCAGTCAGGAAAACGTAAATACAAACACAAAAAAAAATCCGTCATGACAAATATGATAATAGCAAACTCCGGTTCTAATTCTCACAGCAAGCGATGACTTCATTGGCGAAAACGCAACTGAAAAGCTTTCAATAGAAATGCATCCTCTTTCATTGCAGGACCCCCTTGAGGGCTTGAAGGAGACCTGTAGCAACTCAAGAGAATGTGCCAGTTACAAGGAGAAGCTAGCCGAATGCACCGACCGAGTCAACGGCAGGACGAAGACCACCGAAACCTGTGAGGAAGAGCTTATCGACTACCTTCACTGTATCGATCACTGTGTAAGTAAAACTCTGCTAACTCCTTAGCAGTAGCACATTTAAGGTCCGAAAAAGCTAAAAAGACGATTTGTTCTATCCCTGAAATGGCTGACACACAACGGTTCCTGGTCGGTTTTGTTGTTGAGAAACGTATCAGCTTTTCAGATGGAATTTGTGAAAGTGCAGTATCCCGACGGGAAGACCATTAAGAAATCCAGTGTCTGTAACCGCAGTTTATAGAGAGTTGTGGTTATTCAACTTTCTATGTTCGAACTGACCTGGAAACCCGACTGTCTGTCCTCATCGTACGGTCCCACGATCAAAAACAAATATTTATTCTTGCCATGATTTATGTAGGAATAAATTAGCGTGAGTGAGTCATGGACAAGGCGCGGGCAGGTCCTCCAGGACGCATAAAAACGGCTATGGGAGGAAAATCGACACTGGGTAGTTTGATGATAGTGGTGGTTGTTGAGAAATAGAGTAACGGAAGAGTATAGGCATTCAGATCTTCTTAGTAATTCATTTTTCTTACAGGTGAGCCCAAAAATCTTCAAGCACTTGAAGTGAAGATGCTATAACTAGGAAGATTAACTTTATCGTTCACACTGTGGCTCTGTTCATTTCCAGTAAATTCTGATTAGAAGATTGCCCTTCGTAGTATACATTTTCGGGGTAATCCAGAGAGTTGTATCAAAACTCACAGATCCGCGAGTGGAATTTCTTCTGTTTTGCAGGAACTAGAAACAAAAGTAATCCAGTCCGTGTATACATACAAGGATTTTCAGTCTCTCTCATCGCAAACTTCGGTCCGCGATCTGAGTGGAAGCCGTTCCAGCTGTTTGGTAGAGATCCAGCCTTCGATGGAGGCTATCTTTCATTGTAGAACGACTAGATGGAAAAGAATCAGTAATTGAACTATGTCTGGTTTTACATCTTCCGGACCAAAAGTGCTCTACCTCAGCCCACGGCTGCTCAGGAAAGGATCCCGTCCGGTGTCTGTCGGGAGTCGTACTTTGTGTCCTACGGGCTACGGAACCGGTAGTTCTCACGGAAACCAAACCGGATGAGCTGCGGTTCTGGGATCTGACGTCGTCACTGACTAACGGAAACTTGTATGCGCTGGCTCCCGTTCCGGTAGAGTGGAAATAACTCACGGAAACTTCATCGCACCAGCTTCTCGTCCGGTAGCCTCACGGAATTGTGTACTCAGAAGCTAGGGAGCCAGTTGTTGATACTGGAAACTGTATAATTGGAGCTTCTGTTCCGGTAGGGTCTACGCGGAATATAGAACTCACGGAATAGTTTGGATGAGAGCTAGGAGGCCGGGATTTTCACTGACTTTAGGCGTACTCTCGCCGTTCCCCGCGGACTGCACTTGAGGAGTCCTCGCGTTTTTGTTTGTCCCGGGGACCCACTCCCAGTATTCTCGCGAATCCCCACGGACGGGGAATGCTCTGATTATCATCATCAAAAAGGACTCCCTTACAGATTCGAAGGGAAATCAATTTTTGCTGGTGGTGGTGCAATGTAAAGTTAATGAATAATTATCAGAAAAACCAAAAATAAAGTGGCTCCAGACTAATTTCGTCAACTGCATATCAAGTTTTTGAACAAAATCGATGCTGGAAGCATTCCCCGTGTTCTCGCTGTTTCTGTCCGCGTGGAGTGACTCCCTCTATTCTCGCCGTTCCCTTTGATTGCCCGAGGAGTCCTCGGGGAACGTCAAGAATACGCCTTTAGAGAAAATAACAAGGGAAGAAATTCACTACCGGAACCCATATATTGAGAGCTAAGGTACCGGTAGCAACTTTTTGGTTGAAAATGACTAGCTCATGGACACAGATGGCTATGGGTGAGAACTACCGCTTCCGTAGCCCGTAGGACATAACGTAAGGCTCACGGTCCCCCAGACAGTGCCTATTTTAACAGTTTAATTGTGGTGAAGAATAAAGTAATTAAACCTAAAGAAAATATTGTTATGTTGGGATCCAGGATCACAGGTTTTACGGAAGGTTAAGTCCGACTGCACCCCTGCCAATTTGTCGTTAGCACTATGGTTAATGGTCAATCAGTGGCTGGCCGCTGGCGGGGGTTTTAAATCAGTTTGAATCTGAAGAGTCACATTGGAATTTGAGAACATTATAGGATAGGTCTGTGTACTGTACGACTTTTTCTCTACCTGCAGATTTTGTTTGTTTACTTAAATATTTGTAACTGGCCTGGCTTTCAGCTTTAGTGGATCTGTGCTGGTTCATGGTGGTACAGAAGACACATTAACAGGTTCGTCATGACTGGGGGAGGGGGGATGTCCCCCAATGTTGTTGGCCAGTCGGTAAAAAGTAACCAAGTCGGCGTGAAGCCCTGCAGTTTTTCGACAAAACAGTTGATTTTTTTCATGAAAACAGTCAGTTTTTCTGAAAATTGGTTGATTTTTCTTCAAAATAGTCATTTTTTATGAAAATCGGTGGCTTTTTCTGAAAGAAAAGAGTCGGATTTCTGAAAGAAAAAGTCGGTAAAAATTACCAGCCAGTTGGTAAATGCCTCATCCCCCCCCCCCAGATATTTTGGCTAGTAGCTCCTCTGCACTTTAACACCCAACAACCTTAACTTAATCTTAATTAAATGTCAGGAGAAAAAGTACTGAGAAGCAACCAAATTTGCAAATTTTGTTTGCTCTTTGCCGTTTCATTCCAGAAGTCAATATTTTCATTGTAATTTTTTATTTTTTGATTGCAAATATGAAATACAATGTTCATCCAATGTCAGTTGTCAAGTCTAAGCATAACAGAGCCACTACAGGATACCTTGAACCTTGATATTTACATCACCTCTCCCCCATGAATGAAATACATGCATGCAACAATTACCGCTGTTTCTTTTGAGCCTCTACCCTACCAAATGTGTGAAATTGGGCTTGATTGAAAGCTATAATTATTCTGTACGACACAATCCTTTTTAAATATTCCTTCAGCCCATGCTGACTGGGAATCATATTTGACAATGCAAAATGGATACATCAGCTACATTTTATTAGAGCTATATTGTGGCTCTTCTTGGCAAGGATCCTCTTCAGGCTCAAGCCGCTAAAGCTGGAAAATAAACTTGTGGAAAAACAACTAAAGATACTTCCTTAAATATCTCATTTTGTGAGTTTATTCTTTGAAAATTGCTGTGAGTTCAAGCTGGGGCTGTGATTTCATTTTGGACACGGCTGCTCTTTTTGCTGTTTGATTGGGTTGTTGAGGGGGTAGACATTCTTATGCATTTTGGTTTTGGAATCACCTGGCTCTTCATCTTTTCAGCTAGGATGGGTACTTTTCTGTGGCATGTCTGGGTGATCTGAACTGCGGTGATATATATTCTATATTTGACGGTGCAAAATTGATAAGTAGCTACATTTTATAAAATTAGCTGACTTGTCCGTTTCGCACTGTCAAATATGATTTGCAGTCAGCTGAAGGAATATCAATAAATATTCCTTCAACCCAAGCTGACTGCGAATCATGTTTGACAATGCAAAATGGATATGTCAGCTACAGTATATTAGATCCATATTTCACCCCTTCTTGGCAAGGGTCCTCTTCAGGCTCGAGCCGCTAAAGCTGGAAAAGAAGAAATAACAAAATCAGGTGTTTGAGGAATAATCTTTAGTTGTTTTTCAACAAGTTTATTTTCCAGCTTGAGCCTGAAGAGGACCCTTGCCAAGAAGTTCCGAAATATAGACCTAATGAAATGTAGCTGACATATCCATTGTCAAATAATCCTTTTTCCGTTTTTCATTGAGCGAGATTGTAGTGTTACCAAATGCCTTTCCTTTAAACACCTCCTGACCATGGCCAAATTCTTTTTGTGCCAGCTTCCATTTCCAGTTTTCTCTTCCTATTTTTGCTGATTTATGTACACTACCAGGTTAGCCCAAATAGCTTGACTGTGACAATTTGCAGCAGCATTTTTCTATCACATGTATTTGTCTCTTTTTGCTTTGTTTTGCGCCAGGTAATCCTTCAAAGAAGAAATAGAAGTAAGTGGATGATATTTGATATCAATTGATTTGGTCAGAATGGATGTATTTGATGTTCCATACACAGTCCTTGTGATTTAGTCTTTATTTACACGAGTTTACTAGGGCTGCACCAAATATATGAGTTGCTTAAATATCAAGATACCCTGTCCGCTATGATATTTGGGATGTTTATCCCATTTTAGATCTCATATGATCTCACAGTTAGTGTGATAAAATTCAGTTAATGGAGTCATAGGGTTTCCTGAGGTCTCCTAAAAACTTCTTAGTATGTTTTAGGTTTGTTTTCTACCAGGCACCATTTGAGTGTGCCATGACCCCACTACTATTTTATATTCTATTTCGTTGTGTTTTATTTAATTCTTTTATTTTACTTTACATACTCTGCTTTTCAAATGGCGGGTCAGAAACTTACTTACTTACTACATTTTCAAAATCTTGCACCTTAGTGAAATTTTGTGGCTGCTAAATCGGTTTAAAAGCCAAAATGCAAAGCAACAGCTTTACTCAAGGTATTCAGAAACTCTTCTAAATTTATGCCAGAAAGAGTAATTCTACCTCTAAGCGGAGTGCCAGCTCCCCCTATATGTGAAACTGAGATAGATGCATGCAATGGCTCTCTTTTTGGAGTAGAATTACAACCGAAATTCGACTAGGTATGTCTCGTTTAACTCTTTTCAAGCCATAGGTAAAAAATGTGAAATTGCACTATAAATCTCCCATTTTGGGGGGTTGATGCTTATGGAATGGAAGCTAGTGCTGTAATTTCATTTAGGAAATGGCTACCTTCTGCTGCACGTTGAGTCTTTGATGTGAGAGAGGTAATTTTTTATTCTTATTCATATTTGCTTTTCTTGTGAATGAGGACCTGTGGGTACATTTTTACCTCCATCAATAATGTCATTCCACATAGCTACCTCTCCATTAATAAACACTCACCTGTGTCATGGTTGATAAATGTCCTGATTGTATTTGTTTAGTGGCTTTGCATGTATTTTGATGGATTCTGCTGGAGGCTGCAAGAACTTGGGCTTTCCAGGAGCTAAACGGGAAGAGGTTTTAGAGAGATTTGATATTATATCTGTGTAGTATACCTCTACTGTTCTTTGGATGTTGTTTAGCCTTTAAACAATGCCATTATGTTTGCTTGATGTGGGAAGAGTTGACAGGAGTCTACTTTTGTTGAGTTGAATTACTCGTAATTTGTTAATGTCCTCAGAAACCCGAGGGGATGCTTTAGATTTGTATTTTATCATTTAATCAAAAACTGCAAAGTTCAAACTCCAGTAAACATCCCAAGTAACTTAAAGCTAATGTACTTGAGAGGCCATTTATCTTGCATGGTAGGCTGTTGTTTATGGCTAATAAAACAAAACTGAATAGATTACTTTTTTTTACAGTAAGTACATAATAATGGCATGCTCCACAGCTGAACAACGTTCATATAAGCAAACTTCTGTTGTCTATTAATTGCTTCATTGCAACCTTATTGTACGAGAAAGCGGAAGTCTACCGGAAGTGTATGCAGCACAGGAAATGGCAGTAATAGTATGGCGCTATTTTTTTTTTGCGGAATTTTCTTGAACATGGCGATATCTTAGGTACGTGAAAAACAGCCCCCAGGGTAGAGTTTGGGTGGGGGCAGTAGTGACAAAGGTTATGGCACTTTGTCCCTAACGTTTCTGTTGCAACTGGTCATCTCTTTAAACAAGACCAAAGGTTTCGATGGGATCCAAAAAATTTCATATCCGATCCAGACAATTGGAAGTAGATATCCGGTCTTCGCCATTGCAGACTCCTTGGAAATTTTTACTATCAAATTTAGAAACAGGTTAAGGCCAATGGCTAATCATCTGAGAAAAACAAATTCAGATATGGAATCAGCGTGTGTGTTTACCCCTATACGTGATATGTACTTTGACGAAATTGATCAAAACTTCCAGCCGCCTTTCTTCTGCCAAATTTCCGGTTTCTGCCGGATTTTGGGTGAACTACTTGTCCGTTAAAAAAGTTAAAAAATGAATTCAACAGTCTCCTTACGGTACTCCTATATCGAACCTCTTATCAGCTTCAGATAAAACTAACCTTTAACGAATTTTCAGGTTCCGTGTCCAGCGAGAAAATAATTTAGATATACGGATTCAGCGGGCCTCCTTACCACTACATCGAACCTATAATCAACTTCAAATAAAACTATATCTAACAAATTTTCCGGTTTCAGCCAGATCCCGGGCGAGCTATATGTCCGGGTAGAAATTTATTGTCATACGGATTCAGCATGTCTTCTTACCCCTGAATCCAACATCTAATCAAGTTCAAATAAAACTTCTACTTTAAACAAATTTTCCGGTTTTAGCCGAATTCGGGGCAAACTAATTGTCCGGCGAATAAATAATTTTCATATACCTGTTCAGCATGTCTTCATACCCCAAGATTGAACCTCTAATCAACTTCAGATTAAACTTATATTTTTCACAATTATCGTCATCGACGCAGAGCTTTCGCTTGTATGGATGAAGAGGAAGGGTAGGTACTGGTGGAGCCGCCTGGTTTTTCCGAAAATTCGTCTTCCACCCAGTAAATGAAGGTTGGGACTTTCGAGAACTAAACTGATCAGATACAATTTTTGTTGGTCTTTAGTATGTTCGAAGACTGCAACAGCATGTCTCCTCACCCTGTATCGACTATGTCATTGGGTTTTAAAAGGTCATGCTAAATTTCTGGATTCCGGGCGATCTACTTGCCTGGCGAGAAAATAATTTTCATATTCGGATTCAGCATGTCTCCTTACCTCTGAAGCGAATCTCCAGTCAACTTCAGATTCAACTTTGACTTTTACAAATTGTCCGGTTTGTACCAAATTCCGGGTTATCTACTTGTCCGGCGCGAAAATAGATTTCATATTCTGAATTTTGCATTTGCAATGTGTCAAGTCTCCTCCGCACAATGGTAGCTCCACTCCTACCGTTGCTTGATTACGCCCTTGCCTGTTATTTTGTTTCTGGTATGAAATTCGTTGTCTAAAGTGCTAAAAGAAAGGTTTTGCTTGGGTCGCTAACCCTCTTTGTGTCCTCAGCCCATCTTGAAGCTTTTCCTTAGAAAGACCTGCTGTGAAAGTATGGGTCAGTTTCCTCAAATATTATTTTTCTTGTTCGAGAAAGAAAACTGTGCTTGCAAGTTTTGTCCACCAGTCTGTTCTTTAGGGGGTTTATGTGCTTGGCTTTCTCCTCCAGCGTCGCCAAATATCACTGTCTGTCGCATTGTCCAGAAATAGCCTATATCAAGTTTCATTCTGCGACTTAAAGTTGACACAACTTCAAGTCGCTATTGTTAGATTAGTTCTACAGTCTTGTGGTAAGGCCCGAAGAACAAAAAGGTTTGCTAAACCGTCAAGCATTCGTGCTTTTTTCCTTTCATGCGGATTCAGGGCCCAAGTTCCAAATATGTAGACGGAGCTTGTTTTTGCGGTTCCTGTTTGGAAATCATCTGAGTTCTTTGTGTGTTGTATGTTGGCCTGTATCTTCTATCTAAGATGTATTCTACAGTTTTTGGAACCTCTGCAATGAGAGTTGGCATAATCTGCGGAGGATGAATTTCCGAACTCCGAAAGTCTCGAAGTCGATTGATGGCTTCTCTTTTTCTACGCATTACGTGCGGCGGGGTCCAGTGGCCGCTAAATGCCTTGACATATTTGTTTGTTGATGACACCGTCTTGCCTAGCTGTATAACAAAGTTCTTGAGCTAAAGTCGAGCTTTCCTATGTGTCCGTGCAGTGTTTAAATTAGCTTGTTACAACCATTGTAGATTTAATGCTTCAAAGAGCATGGTGACGTTCTAGGTTACGTTTCCTTGCCAGTTTCACTGGTCCTTAAAATCCCAAGTTTCTTATAGGAACAAGTTTTTACCTTTACACACATATACATTGGTTAGTGAGCTATAGTTATAGAAGAAAAATTCTTATCGAACATATTCCTACGATTCTATGACAACTCGCCACAAGACATCTCGCCACACCGACGACTTGCCACACCGACAACTCTCCACACCGAGAACTTGCCACAGCGTCATTTCGCCACAGGGACGACTTGCCACACGACCAACTCGCCACAAAAATAATGTTTTAGGTAAAAAAAAGAAAAAAATATTAAAAAAATATGATAGACATTTAGTTTCAGTTAACCCAAGGGAATTTGGGTCCTTTGTTTTATATTTATCTATTTTACATATACTATCTATTTTCTAATTAATCCTTTCAGATTTTAATCCGCAATAATAATTCTGTGTCGCAGTTAAATATAAACACATAGCGGTCAGGAATTCAGTGTCCCGAGACGCGCTGATTGAGTAGCTGGGTATCTTCCACGGACCAACAACAACATAGAAGGTTGGCGCCTCAGCTTTAACCCGCAGATAGGATCAAGCCCCCCAAGTATATTTTTTGTTTCAAGACCGAAGAAAATTTGCGAAATGCCGACATGAACCGGATCAAGGCAGGCTGTTCTCCTCCTCGTCTAAAGAAACAATACGTGAAGACTAACCAGAGAATCTAAAGACTTCTCAGTAGGTATAACCGTAGCAGTGCTCTTGATTTATTGAGAGTCATTGCCCATAATTATCTGCTCCATCCAGAATTTTGTTCGAATAAATAGTAATTGAATAAAGTACTTTATGCTATAAATGTGGCGAGATGTCGCACTGTGGCAAGATGTCTGTGTGTCGGCTTGTCGCTGTGGCAAGTTGTCGCTGCGGCGAGCTATCGGTTTGCCAGGTTGTCGCTGTGGCAAGATTTCACTGTGACGAGATGTCGGTGTGGTGAGTGGTCGGTTCCCAGCTGTCGCTGTGGCGAGATGTCCCGACACGATTCCTACTGTCGTGAGGCAGCTCGTCGGGAGTGCTGGCTGCCGGTCGGGGTTAGACTTGGACAAAGCCGCACTTAAATTTACCAAAATTTAAAATGCGAAGGATGTCTCATTGCTTATGAATATGAGACATGCGTCATAGGAATACCCCGGGTTGCGGAACGGCTTAGAGCTTTACTGATGTAAAAGAAAGAAATTTTATCATTCGGTTGGTTGTGGAACTACCCCGTAGAGCCGAAGCCTGACCCTAGTTAAAAGACAAACAAAGTCCAGCTTCCTTTGTCCATTATAGGAGAAAGAGATTTGTATAGTTACTTTAATCAGAAATAAAAGAAGGACAAAATATATAAATATTCTCCAGACCCTGGATAAAGCTATGAACTGACAATGCTTGAGGCCTAAATGTGATTTAAAATCAAAATTCACGGAAAAGAAATTGAACTAAGCAGAAAAGCAAATAGACAGAAAAAATCACGAGCCACATTACAAAACAATCCTGTAATACAAATTTATTATTCCAAGCAAGACAGAAAAAGTCAGAAACCTTGGATAATAGAAGGATGGTAGATACGTTTCCAATTTGTCATTAGATCTCATTACGAAATTTCGGAACCCCTTCCTGTCCTCACCAGTTTATTTAAAGAGCCCTTTTCATTTTGCTCTTTTCTCTTTGGTACAGTGGGCCATTCTACTACGAGCGGTGGAATGGGAGACAGAAATAGACCGTTTTTCGTGTCAGTTTGGACGCCTTGCCAAATGCCAGCTCAGTGTTGTGGATCAGTTCGGTTGGTTTGGGTGAGCGAGAAGCACGTGGGGTGATTTCTGTCGGATTTGAGGGGGTGAACTTGCGGTGACTGGTGACGTCATTGATACTCTTCCTAGCTTGCAGGTTAGTTGTTCTGCGCATACAGAACGGTATTATGGACTCTGGGATAAGATGATGAAAGATGCAACCTAGAAATTCGTAAGATATTTCGGAAATCGGGGCCAGGTCGTCGGTGCCTGATGGGAAAGCTAGTCGGATTTCCGTTCGGCGTTAGTGGCTAACAAAATTAAGCTTCTGAGTCAAGATTTGTAGAGATCTACAATCGAGTGAGTTGAGAATGAAAGGATAGAAAGGCAGACTGCTCTATTTGCGGATTTTAGCACAGTTTCGCTGTCATCTCCTATTGGTTCGATCAGGAGAATCACGGTGTAACTCGAAGCTTGTATACGAACAATTGAAAATAATCCAAGCCCTCGGATACACCCAGTCTATCAAGGTAGTCGTAGTCGAGACAATTGTCGCCTTGGGTGATAGTTTATCACCACATTGGTGATCGTTTCTGTCTTTATCACCAGATTTTGTCAGTTTTTACGATTCTCGCATAAAAAGTGCTACAAAAATCATAAAATTTTCCAAAAATTCATACAGCACTTTTGTGCTCCTTCTATTTTAGTTCGTTCTTAACGCATGTTTTGCAAAATAATTAGATAAAAAAGATGAGATCGTGCTATTTCAAAAATGTGAATGATCTGCTTCATTAGCCAAAATTATGTCATAACCACACACCAGCGGTCAGGTTCCACGTCCAAGATGCAAGCATTGCACTTATAGAAGTTTCGTCGTTCCTACAAAGAACCATGGACAACTGGGCCCAACTAGCACAGGATACCTACACTGTTTCCTGGTCGAAGACCGAGAAATTGTATTTTGTTGTGTAATGTTTATTTATTTCCTTTATATATTCCGCTTTTAGAAACGGCAGTTCACAAATAAATAACTTAATTACCTAGTAATATCCAATTACAGAGCATGCGACATTGCCAATTGTTTCTATCCACGAGTGAATCAGTTTTAACTACCCCATAGACATAGTAAAATATTGTTTCATAGCTGGTACATAATACAATTGAAAAAAAAGAAGGTGAAAACAAGAAATGACCTGGAACGGAAAATAAAGAGATTTGAGAAGTTGCAGCATACTCCAGCAGGACGTCCCTGTCATCCGTATAATCTTAAACCTCTTTTCTCATTGAACTTTGATTTACTGACGTGTAGAACACTAATGAGTGGTTACAGTTTTCAAGAGAGTATGTCAACGATCCCGGTTAATTGAAAACGGCAACAGGAGGCGAACTGTATGGTCTCGATGTTTGGGCCCGCCAGAAAGGATTTCAGGAGTTTGTGGTTTTCAAGATAGTTTATCTGCGTAGAGTTTGAGCTGATTCTCACACGTGTGAACGCAGAGCACAAGCTAATTGCAGAGAAGACACGGTTAAGGACTGATGAATTTCCGACAGTCAAGAGATCATTAACGCGGTTGAGTGAAAAGTGTGTCCGGAGCAGTCGTAGGTTGCTGGTGCGTCAGTTTGGCTTTGTCGATTTTGCTGGCAGCACTGAGGGATGGCCAAAATTGTCTACGATATCTGCAGTTATTTTGGAATATCATGTTTAAGCCGTGAAAAGTGATGGTCATGATTTCCCCGCCATTTCTGTGTAATAGCTTTGTTTTTTGTTGTTGTTGGCCTACGAACCTGCTGGGGATAGTTTATTCTAAGTCAGTGCTTTAAACGCCTTCATTTGTGCTCTTCTAGCCGTCCTTTCCACAGAAGAGTAGTGAAGTTTATGTTGTTATGTAGTTAAGGAATCAGTAAGTAAACCTGAAGCTTAATCTTAATCCGCACTTCCGAGCAAACTATATAATCCACGTTGGATCTATAATGCTCTGGTTTTAGTTCGTTTGGTTATTGAATGGTGATTCAGTTGCTCAAGTTGGCTTTTGTTGCTTGTTTGTAAGATTGGTTCGACAAGGTTTACAATCCCATTTATGTTTGGACTGATTTTTGTCCCACTGCTTGTCCAGACGAGATCTGAAGTTGCCACGGATCTAGACAAGGCGGTTTCTCTTTTAGCTGGTTCTCTCTGGGCAGAATGTTTTTTTTTCGGCCATAGAGCACGTTGAATGCTCTTAATGGTGTGATCCCCGCTAATGACAGATGCCTACGTTTGTCTGGCCTAATTTGCTTGTTTGTTTTAGCCTATTGGTAAAAGATATTACCTAACAGTCGGATTCCAAAGCGAAGAAAGCATGAAGCTAGGGGCAAAAATGCCACTCTGAGTTGTTCCATCCGAATGGTCATGTATTGATTTGACAGTTCGCTGGCTTCGTTTTCTTTGAGAAAAAGAAAACCTTCCTCTATTGGATGTAAAGTATTGTATTGTTGACTTCAGAAGTAGCCATTAGTCTTTGGCAGTGCTGGATCTGTATTGCGATAGGTGAAGCAAATATCAGCTGTTTGGTTTCGAGCGGCTTGTTGATTTCGCCTGTCCCTTCGAGTGTGAGGTTTGGTCTTTGTATTGTAGTTGACCTCAGGTGTTTCGAATGTTTGCTAAAGTGTAACTTAGCTTGTATAGTTAGGCATGGTGTGTCGTGTGAAGCCAGGAACTTGATAGAATGACGTAAGTGTTGAGCAGATCGTAGTTTCTGTCTGATTTTGTGCGTCATAGCATAGGTTATTTTTGAACTGATTTATGTTTTCAGTGGATCGGACTAATACAATATTCCTAGACTGATTCCTAGATGATTTCCTAGACAAGCTAATTCCTAGACAATTTGTTTTCGCCAGTTTGGTCGCCTGCCATTCTCCCAACTGTTTTTGACGAATATAAGCCAATTTTCTTTTTTCACATCCATTCATTGTTATTATACAGTTCGAATTACCTGTATTATTGACAGATAATTCTATTATATTATTTTTTTTACTTCATTACCATTAACCTACTCATATTTTGTAAAACCTAATAAAACCAGAAATATCTTACTGTTCTACGAATAAAAATGAAGCAGTAAAATTTTATAGGTTGGATCAGGATATTCTACCAGCTGATTTTTCAAAACTTTGACTAACGCACTACCTATTTCAAGATGCCCTTCCGTCCTTAGAGCATCTCTCTTACAGTGGCAAGAATTTGCCTCAATAACAAAACTTAAACTTGTTCTACTCACCTACAACACAAGAGCTAGAATATAGCACTTTCAAGGCTGGTCAGAGTATGAAAGTTGGGGTTTGCCGATTCGTGGGTTTGTTCTGATCATTTCTAACCAAAATCCTCGAGATAAGAATGATCATGGGACCTTGGAAATCATAAGAATGTATCGTCTGGTACAAAGAAATTTGGTTTTTGCACTTGGCTGTGATGATGCGCACTTTAAGGGCACTGGAAATTTGTAAGCAACCCCTGAGGCAAAAATTATGGTGGGGTCATGAAAATGAAAAAAGAAAATTTTGCTCAAAAGTATTTGTTTGTACTTTACCGAGTTCACTTGTAAGCAGAACCCTTAAGGCTGAAATGATCATGGATATTTATCGTTTGGTCAAAAGTATTTTTTTTTACTTTTCGGTTAAATGTATACTTTAAAATCCATTTGTAAGCAAACTCTTGTTGCTCAAACGATCAACGAATTTGGGATCATGAAATGCATAGTTTGGTCAATTTTTTTTTTTTTAAACTTTGCGGTTAAGATGCGCACTTTATTAAGGGATGATCGGGTCTGGGAAGTGACAGTTTCTAGGCGAATCTTGTCGAGTCTCTAGTTTTCCAGCCAAGTTTCATCGTCCTAGCACATCTGGAAGTACTTTAACTCGCGATCTCCGGAATTCCGGACCTTTGCCTCCAACTCCCCCCACAGTGCCCGAATCCGGTCCGGTTCTGTCACTGATGTGCCTAGTTCTTGCGCTTTTTCTTCCCACCAAGTTCCTTCCCGAAAGTTCCATACTCTAAACATATCTTAAGATTCCCGCCCCCCCCCCCCCCCCACACACATTAATCGGATCGGGCCTGAACTTGAAATGGAACATCTGAGATACGAGGTCTTTCCAAATGTAAAGTTTCATTACACGCTACACGTACCTTAAGATTCAGGATCCCCCCCTCCACTTCCTCCACGACGGTCTAATTGGGCAACCTACCATTTCCAAGTTAATCTGGTCGGGTCTCTGATACGCCTGCCAAGTTCCATCGTCCTAGCCCACCTCACAGTACCTTAACTCCGGATCACCTAAATTCTGGAGACCCCCTCCAACTCCCCCACAGTGCCCAAATCCGATCCAGTTCTGTCAATGATGTATCTAGTGCTTATGCTTGTTCGTCCCACCAAGTTTCATCCTGGTAGCTCGACTTTAAGCGTGTCACAAGATTTCCGGTCCCCCCCCCCTCCGGTTCCCCCCCCCCCCCCCCCCCCCCCCCCCCCCCCCCCGCCAAATTCATGGGATCCTGTCCGGACTTGAAATGGGACATATGAGACACGAGGTCGTTCCAAATATCAACTTTCGGTAAGGTCTGATCACCCGTTCCGAAGTTACACATACCTGAAGATTCCGGATTCCCCCTCTCTCCATTCTCTCGGATCGGGGAAATGACTATTTCCAAGTTGGTTTGGTCGGGTCCCTAATATGCCTGTCAAGTTTCATCGTCCTAGCACATCTGGAAGTACCCTAACCCGCGATCAACGGGCTGACCGACCGACCAACGAAAAAGTGTTCGGTATATGGCATTTGGCCGGAAGGCAAGTGCCATAAAAACAAAAACCAAAAACCAACCACAAAATATTCCTTCAGCCCAAGCTGACTGCGAATCATATTTGACGTTGCAAAACGGATAAGTCAGCTACATTTTTTACAGAAGTATAGCTCTAGTAAAATGTAGCTGACTTATCGGTTTTGCACCGTCAAACATCAACCATAAAACACCCTATTTAGAGTCTCCTTTCTTTACAAAACAAGACCGAAGGTTTCGATGGGTCCCCAGAGCGAAATATCTATCGGACTTCTTTATCTAGACTATCGGGTCTTAGAGATTTTCAGATTCATATGAACTTTTATTTTTACCGAATTTCCGGTTTTGGCCGGATTCCGGGCGAACTACTTGTCCGGCTTTGAAATTACTTTCAGATCCTACGCATTAAGCATGTTTTATCATCATACATCGACTATCTTGTTGGGTTTTCAAAACTTCTTGTCTTAGGCTACTTCTGCCAAATTTCTGATTTCGAGAGGATTCCGGGTATAGATGTAAAATTTCAATACCTCCATTTTATCTTGCGAAAATTGCGAATTTCCGCTGAAAAATTGGCAAAATTTGGAAAAATAAAAAAAAAGGTGAAAAATAAGATGCTTAGCTGGAGTATCGTGTCTGTACAAATTTTCATCTGTGTCAGACCACAACCGAGGAACTCAGTGTGAACTCAGTCAAGGTTATCCTCTTACCCCGTAGAACTTTATCAGAAGTATCTCTCTGAAAGTGAGCAGATCAACTTTGTGGCAGTCATTTGCAATGCTCACTCAGACACAGATCACTTCGTCTGCACAAAGGGTTCAGAACATTCTGAACATAGGCCGCTAGATGAATTGGTTTTGCGCAGAATTCCTTTCTGCTAATCAGAATCCGTTTGGCCGCAACTTCTTCAGTTTTCAGTGAACGAGGGATTTTTTTTATACATAATTTCCGTTGAAGACATTGTCAAATGCGCAAACGAAGGATTCTCGAGTCCCGGTGTCACCTCCCCTCCCTCCCCCTTGAGAATAATGAATTAGACCTAGTAAGGAGTCCTACTCGAGGCTGGTCCCATTCTTTAACTTGTGAGAAGTTCGTGACTTTTTCACTTGTTTTTGGTTATTATGGTGGGTTTTCATAAGAAATAAAAATAACTGACGTAAAACAAGTTCAAATGAATGACATGCATATCGGTGACGGCCTTCAGCGCCCGGTAACATCCACTGCAGCGCAGAATAATTATACCGCACCAGCAACATGAGGGTTTTTAAGTGAGAAACCCCTCTTAATATGCCAAACATCCTTCCTGCTAAGCTAAGCTTAGTCTACAGAGGAGTTAAAGTTAGATTATTTCTGATGTTCGTCAAGTTCAACCAGTACAAGAATCTAATTTGCAAGACAAACAAGAATTTCCGTCTTCCGGATATGAAACTGCGGCCCCTACACTGCCGATCCTGTTTTTTCTAACCTAGTAATCAAGTAAAATATAATCATCAGTTACAAATAAAAAAAAATTTCTTTTCCTATCATAGGTATCGTCGTAGCCTATCTAAATCACATTATAATTGCCTCCAAATGCAATGCAACCCTTGTCTAACCTGACTCATCCCCAGTTATTCATCAAAGCTACAAAGAATCGCCTTCCTATGAACCTGTTGGACATGGTTGCGTGCCGCGGATGGACATGATTGCGTAGTCAGGGGGCGGAAACTGCCAAAAATTGCAGCGAAAATTGCACTTTTCTTGCGAAAATTGCGAAAATTTGCCATATTTTAAATTTTTCCGTATTTTTCAATTTTGCAAAATATTCCAGTATTTCGGAATATTCGTAGTTTCCGAGAGGCCTCCGAATATTTCAATTTTGCGAATATTCGACTGAATTTTTCCACTGAAAAATTCGCTTTTTTCGCTAAATTTCCGCTAAATTCGCTAAATTTCCGAGTGAACTACTTGTTCAGCAAGAAAATAAAGATCAAAAATGAATCTAGCATGTCTTCTTACCCGCACATAGAACCTCTAAGCAACTTGAGATAAAATTTTTACTTTTAAATTTTTTTTCGGTCTTGGTAGGATTCCGGGCGAAATATTTGTTCGTCGATATAATGATTTTCATGTACGGATCCAGCGTGTCTCCTTACCTCTACGTCGATCATCTAATCAACTTCAGATAAAATTTTTATTTTTTAACAGTTTTTCCGATTTTGGCCAGATTCCAGGCGAACTGTTTGTTCGACTATATCATTAGCTTTAAAAAAATATTTGTTCTCTCCTCAATTTGACCCCTCAACCCTAATTATAAGGCTACGCAGCCCATCTACGAACTTAAACCTGTCCTTTGCCCAGAGAATCGTCACACTAAGTTTAAACAAAGTATCTCATTCCCATTGAGAGCTCTCTTGCTTGCAGACGGACGACAGACCGACAACTTTTACGAAGTCATAGGTATCCCGTTACTTACGTTTTGGGATCCCAAAAACTAGCAATGAGATTCAAAATAAATCGAATCTTCAAAACTACAAACAATAGAAGTTTCATCAAGTAGCATTTGCTCAATATACCAGCTACAGTGCGCATTCCGCCCTTGTAACAATAGTAACTATTAGTTACTATTTTCGTTCCATCCTCGTAAAAAGTTACTACGCTGACCGTTCCAACCTTCTCGAAATAGTGACAAATAGTAACTATTTGCTTACCATGCTCGGGGGCGTAGTAAGCGTGGTAACTACGCATCTCTGTAGCGTGATATATATATATATAGCGTGATATCACAGTAGCGTGATATTCTGCTGGAAAATAGAAAAATTGTTCCAGCCTTGACGGCAAAAAGCCAGAATTCGTGACGTCATGCGTAGTAACTACGGTTAGTAGGGTGGAACACGCCCACGAAGGTGGTGTATTTTAGCAGCCATGGCACTCTTCATTACTCAGCTCTACAAAATGATTGATTTCCGTGCGTGACCCAGAGTTTTTTTTTAATTTCCGCGCATTCGGATCCCGAAGTCTTCTCCGCCATTCACCAGGGAGTTAATGACAAGCGATACCTATTGA
Organism: Branchinecta lynchi; assembly: GCA_023053575.1. Taxonomy (NCBI): domain Eukaryota; kingdom Metazoa; phylum Arthropoda; class Branchiopoda; order Anostraca; family Branchinectidae; genus Branchinecta; species Branchinecta lynchi. The sequence goes on from JAKZAP010000005.1 coordinate 11,736,826, forward strand.
CCTATGACATCGCAAAAGTTGTCCGTCTGTCCGTCCGTCTGTAAGCACGATAACTTTCGAAGGGATAACTCTCAAAGGGAATGAGATATTTTGATGAAAGTTGGTGTGAGCATTCGTTGGGTCATCGGACCAGTCAATTCGTAGATGGGCTTTGTAGCCCTACATTTAAGGGTGGGGGAAGGGGGTCAAATTAAGGGGCAAACAAAATATTTTGAAACAGCTAATGCGATAGTCGATTATGGAGTAAGAAGACATGCTGAACACGATTAAGAAAACCATTTTGTCATCGGACAAGTAGTTCGCCCGGAATCCGGCCAAAACCGGGAAGTTTGTTTTAAAGTAAAAGTTTTATTTGAAGTTGATTAGATGTTCGATTTAGGGGTAGGAAGACATGCTGAACACGATGGTCAAAACCATTTTCTCTACGGACAAGTAGTTCACCCGGAATCCGGCCCAAACCGGAAAGTTTGTTGAAATTAAAAGTTTTATTTGGAGTTGATCAGATGTTCGGTTTAGGGCAAGAAGACACGCTGAACACTTGTGTGAACATAATTTTCAACCCGGACATTTAGTTCGCCCGGAATCCGGCCAAAATCGGAAAATTGTTAAAAGTTGAAGTTTTATTTGTAGTTGATTAGATATCCGATTTAGGGGTAAGAAGAGATGCTGAGTCCGTGTGTGACCATCATTTTTTATTTGTTATAAGTTAAATATTTATTTGAAGTTGATTAGATGTTCATTATTGGGGAAAGAAGATACCCGGAGTTTTTTTTTTTAGCTTTCTTTTTTCGCCGGACAAGTAGTTCCGGAGTTCGGAAACCGAGAAATTGGCAGAAGTGGTAGGAAGTTTTCGTCAAAACAGATATGACTTATAGGGGTAAACACACATGCTGAATCCAGATCTGAAATTGGTTTTCTCAGCTATGTGGCCTTAATCTGTTTCTGAATTTTAATAGTAAAAATGTTCAAGGAGTCTGGCGAAGACTGGATCTGGCGAAGACAAGACCCAGTTGTCTGGATCAGATATTGAGTTTTTGGGATCCCATCAAAACCTTTGGTCTTCTTTGCTACGGACTGAAGATGGCCGAAATTGTCACGAAATAACATTTCAGCTGACTAGTCCGTTTAGCTCGTCATCAAAGTCGTACGGTATCGTACCATCAAACATACTATGCATCTTAATTGCATTGTAATTTCTGGGATCCGAAAACGTAAATGGAGGGATACCTATGACGTCGCAAAAGTTGTGCGTCTGTCTGTCCGTCTGTAAGCACGAAATCTCTCGAATAGAATGAGCTATTTTGGTGAAACTTGATCTGAGGACTCTTTGGGTCAAGGGAGAGGTCGAGTTCGTAGATGGGCTCTGCAGCTCAGCATTTAGGGGTGGTACAGGGGTTTCGAAGGGGCGAACAAATTTTCTGAGAGGAGCTAATAGATAGTCGATTTGTGTAAGAAGACATGCTGAACATGAATATGAAAATCATTTTCTCGCCGGACCTGTAGTTTGCTCGGAATCCGGCCAAACCGGAAATCTTATTAAAAGTAAAAGTTTTATATAAAGTTGATTAGATGTTCGATTTAGGGGTAAGAAGAGATGCTGAAGATTTATATGAGAATCATTTTCTTGTCGGTCAAGTAGTCCGCCCGGAGTCCGTCCGAAACTGGAAAATTTTTTAAAAGTAAAAGTTTTATTTGGCGTTGATTAGATTTTCGATCTAGGGGTAAGAAGACATGCTGAATCCGCTTTTGACATCCTTTTCGACCGGGACATATAGTTCGCCCGGAGTCTGGCTGAAACCGGAAAATTTGTTAAAAGGCAAAGTTTTATCTGAAGTTAATTAGATGTTCGATATAGGGGTAAGGTGATACGCTGAATTCGTTTTTAAGCTTTAATTTTTGCCCGACAAGTAGTTTGCCCGGAATCTAGTCGAAACCAGATATTTGGCAGAAGTAAGGCAGGAAGGTTTGATCAGTTTCGTCAAAGTAGATATGACGTATAGCCTAGAGGTAAATACACAAATGGTGAACCCATATCTGAACTTGGTTTTCTCAGATGATCAACCATTGACCTTCTTTTGTTTCTAAATCTGAATAGTAAAAATGTTCAAAATGTTTGGAAGACCGGGTTATCTACAAGACCAAATTGCCTGGATCAAATGTTATATTTTTAGGATCTCATCGAAACCTTTGGTCTTGTTTCTGTTTGAGAGAGAAGAGAGTTTACTGAATAGGCAATTATACATACTACATATGGTTCACCCAAGAATGAACTGTAGGCTTGCGAAAAGCTGTCTTGGTCATTTTTTTAACACCGTCGTTGGATTTTCGATATTGCTGTATGCCCCTCTTTTTATTAAATAGGCATATTAGTTCTAAGCAATAGCAGTTTCGCGCAACGTTTAAAAAAAATTCAGATACTTTTTTTCGCTGAAGTGTCATCCAGAGTCGATTCTTAAGTCTTGCGCTTTTGTAAAATAAGCGTCTTGGTCCCAAGCGATAGCACTAAGTTCTTAATTTGGCAAATTTCGAGATTCCTATTTTCGATTTGTTGTCCTGACTAGAAATCAGCATTTAGAGTTTCTTATTTTTTACTTCTAGCTTTTGTAGCTTAGATTCCCCGTTGTACCTGATTAGATTGTTCAAGAGGTCTTCTTCCAGCAATGAATCGTTCTTTCTGTGGTCTGGCATCTGTTTTCCGAGTTTTATGCGTGAGAGGGCTGAGGGCGTGTTGATGATCTAGATCGAAAGTTTCTGGTTTGGATTCCAGCAGCGGAAGGTAGTTATTTGCTGATCATTGGGCTTGCCTTTCCTTGCAGTCACTCAACCATCGTTCCTCTTGTTTTTGTTCCGAATACCAAGTGATTCAGTTGTAGCGTTGTAATAGCGGGACATGGTATCGCATCGCAATACCCAGTATCCAGAACCGGGAACTACTGCTTGATATTGTTTTGGTTAAGTGTTCTAATTACTTTATCTTGAAATCGCACCATTCGTAGTTGCGAATGCCACTGTGATTACGAAACTTTTATTGATTTACTGACTTTTGCCTTATCTTGATTCTTTTCTTGCGTACATACTTATTGCTGTTTGGCTAGGTTAAGATTAACTAAGTACCGTCCTAAGTACGTGAGAATGATCAATGAGCAAGTTAGTGTTGATTGTTCAGTGAGGAAGCAGCAAGCTATATTCGTAAAAGTAGTGAATTCGGTAGGCCTATGCGTCATTTCTTATATAATTACGTAGGCGAAGCTGCATCAGGAATGCATAATATAAATGGGAATGTAATGAGCTGCTTTCTACAAGTTCTAAATCCTAGTGTAACTTCAACTTCTGTCATTAGTTACACTTGATAAGGTGCCATGCAACTATGCGAGAGGGTTCGAGATTACCGCCCAGTATTTGAGAAGTTCCGAGTCAAAATCCATTTTCGATAGTCTGGGTCATCTGTTCCCCTGTTAATGGTACTATCAGCTATTATCTCAATGCCATCGCTGTTTCCGTCTGTTCTACGACCGTGAACTTGGCACTTCATTCCCCTCTTTCGTCTTGTTATAATAGAGTGTACTACCGAGATTTCCGTCAACTTCATCTCTATTTTGCCCACCTACGTCACCAGGTGAATATTTTTGAGATGATCAACATTTTTCTTGATAAAACAATACCAGTAACTAATTACATGGAGAATCACCTTCACCTGAATCATCTTTCAATTATCGTTCCAGGCAGCGATGTCGGAAGAACTGACCACTGTAGAAGCCGTTCTAATCGAGGATACACCAGCAACAGTGGATGAAGTCATGCCAGTAGTTGAACACGCCAGTCAACCAGTGACAGAAGTAGACATTGCAACTGCAGAGGTCGTGGTTGCTGATGACCTTGTAGAACCAGCTTTGGCAGTGCCCCTGGTTGACGACGGCTCATTGAAACCAGCTTCGGTAGAGGTGGAGAAGCAAATGGAGCCAGAACTATCTGTTGTTGAGGACAAAGTGGATTCTGTTCACGCAGAGTCATCTGTTGGGGACAAAGTTGATTCTGTTCATGCAGAGTCATCTGTTGGTCAAGATGATCTGGTTAAGGTAGGGAAAGAAGCTAAAAGTGTGCATGAGAATGAAACTAACATTCTTCTTGAACTTGAAAATGAAGCAAATGCCTTGGCCCTGGACCTGATGGACTTGAACCCCGAAATTTCATTTAGCATGATTGCCAATAGTATTGCCAGACCGTCGATGGAGGCGGCCGAATTTTCTGCTTTTTACAACGAGAATTTCAGCCATGAAGCGACCATTGAGGCTCAGGACTATCCATTGTCAATTATTTTGGAAACAAGCGAGACGGACTTTAGCCTCGAGCCAAGTGCCGATGATTCACTCCTGGGGATGAGCATTTTCATGACGCCTGGATACAGTAAGAGTAAAGTTCGGCGCTCATATGACACAATTCTTGACCATTCTGCGGATTTTGTTTTGAATGATGTGGAAGAAAATGGGAATGACAGTTTAGTTGAGGTGGTCCCAGATATTAGGAATGAAGTTCAAGTGGAGAAAGAGGCAGATGCTGAGGAAGACGTGGAAGAGCCAGAGTCGCTCGTGTCCGGTAATATTGAAGTACTTGAGACCAAAGAAGTCACGGTTTTAAAGAGTGTGGTTAAAGAAGTAGGAGCTGGAGAACGCTTCGAAGCTGTAAATGTTGAGTGCGCAAAGTTTCAAGAAATTAAACCAGTTCAAGACGTAATTAAGAAAAATAGCAATATTGACGATTTTGTGGTTGGCTGGGAAGCAGTTGGCTTTACAAAGAGAGAATCGGTCAAGCGTTTGGAGTCATTAAACCCCCCGGTTGAACCCCCCAACTACAACAGCTCCGAAAATTCGCCGAAGAAAGCTATTGAATCGCTGAATGCTGGCGTTCCATCCGCCAAAGCCGATGACTTGATCGCCGATGTGAAGAAGCCCGACAGCTCAGAAAAACGGGACGATGGCGAAGCGCTGCAGAAGCTCGCTTCGTCGACTTCAAAAGCTGACGCCCTGATAGATGTCGTCCCTAAGCTTCGCAGTCCGGAGAAACTAGAGAACCAAGTTACAGCTGAATTCGTGACAGCGGATGGCCGTTGCGAAGGAGTCGACAAACCGGGGTTGACAAATGATGATGAAGAAAGAGACATTCTGCGAAAAGTAAACCGCGAGGTTCATCCCTCAAAAAGTTTCCTGAATATAATTAAGCGATTCGAAAACGTCGAGGCTACTCAGAAGGAAGACGTTACCGAGCGAGAGTCGCGAGGTCGTACAAAGTCCGACGCTAAACAGCTTGGAGATGTTGCCGAGAATAGTCCCCGTGACCCCTGGTCGAATCAGCATAGGCGGAGTAAGAGTTTGCCGGCATCCCCAAACAAGAAGAACAAACGTTTTCCGCCCGTGGACACAGCGCCCTGTTTGGATTTAGCTGTTGCACGGTTTGGTGTGTCGTTAAAACGTACTAACATATTTCTGCCTGGCTTGCATGGTTCTGCCGTAAGTTCCTTTTCATTATCTTCGTTCCGCGATAGGATAGTTGCAGAACTTGGGAGACTACTTGATTTCTGCCTGCCGAAGACGTGTAGGAATGTTATTTCATTTTTGGTATGCGCGATTCTTCAACCTTTTCTTGGCTTTGGGTTTAGAGTGCACGTTTTACAACTGAAATCTGCTTTGGAGGCTAACCAAGAACGTTCTTATAACTCTGTTTTCTCAACGATTTTCTGAGCTAAATATCCGTAGAACTAATACTGCGAAACTTCGTGTGTTAAACAATGGCAAAAAAAGACGGTTTTTGAAGTGCCTTCTTACGGCTTGCACAGAACTTTAAGCAGGAAAAGCTGAATCGCGAGTAGGCTGGGCACAAATTCTAAAATGCTAGTGGAGCACGGGTTTCCCAGCTTAAACTGAGGAATTTAGTCGGATTTCGCCAGTAGATCGAAAACGGATTTTCCGGAAGCGACTACGAATTTTCGGGGCCGGTTGTCAAATTAGGATGCTATTGGAAACAAGCCTTAGGGTTAGCTCAAAAAACAAAAAAAAAAGTCTTGGCTATGTGTGACCTTGAAATCTGGATTTAAATGCTTCAAACGTAGGATTTTTTTGTATTAGTTATCATCTATATTTCTTCGCATGTTTGGAGTGGGAGTGGGTCAAAATCACATAATGGTCAGCTGGTCCTGACCCCTAGATGCCAACGGACTGTTTTCTTCGTGTGTTTCCTTCGAAAGGTTAGATATTTCTTAACAATAGCTTCATTCGTTGCATTCCGGTTTGTCTCTGGTGTTTTGTCGACAGTGTCCTGTTCTTCTCTTCACCGGTTAGTTGATGAAAATTGCTAATTCCTCGCCGAAGCCGGGCTCCCGAGCAGGTTCTGGTTAGTGCGCACCGAACCGGACACTGGTTCTTCAAAAACGGGTTATAAGAAGAGAGAGAGAGAGATAGGTTTATTTAAACAACATTGTAGCTGACAGCTAATTTGCGTTGCTTCACTATACTAAATAACAAACTAACACAACAAAAAAAAAAGAAAAAAAAAATATCACTCGGCTTTGTTTAGCAAATCCGTAAAAAAAAAGGTACGAACGAATTTGCGTGGCGGTTCGTTCGCAAAGCTACTGGAACCAGTTTATTTTGGTGACGCGTACGGTTGTTGGGCGGTGCAGTGGGTGGTAAGATGTCTCGATGCTGGGGTTTGGAGAGAAGAAACTTCCCAAACCTCAGGATAATGATGAGTAGTCACCGGTGGGAAAAACGGTAGTCACCGGTGGATGCAAAAACGGCAGAAAAACCGAAGACCACTGGTGAGAACTCCCGTGACAAAGAACGCAACTTCGGTTATATTTACCTGCAAAATTTGTATGTGCATGCAATGCTGTCTAGCGGCTTCTCGTTGATAGCGTATCATTTGCAGTAGTTGAAACGGCCATAGATGGCAGTCATCCTGCAAAAGCTGGAATCTAGAATAGCACCGCATGGTAACGACATAAATGGCGCAAAAGTAACACCATCATTGTCACTTGTTTTTTAGTAGAGGTTTTCAAGCTTAGCCTAAAAGACAAATGTCAACATTTCTGTTGCTCAAGTTTTGACAGTTTTTAGTGGAGCGTTCCCTGGAACAAGCCACTATCGCGAGCGCTGTAGCATCTTTCTGTTTCCGGTTTTCACCGTATTTTGTGGAGCTCGTAACTCGTGAACCAGTGCAGTGCAAGTATCAAGTTCAAACTTGGTACACTAGTGGGTATTGGGGTCTAGTTGTGCCTTTTGGGAGTCCCACCCAAACCCGGTTCAGGGGCAAATGACCCGACCTCCCCCCCCCCGCCTCCCGTTCATTCAAATTCGTCTATGACATGTCTCAAGTCCTCTTGTGTATTTGGGGAGATAAGTACATGGATGAGGATTAAACAGCAACAAATGAGACGACGCGACTTACATCTTTAATGAACAGTTGGAAACTGGACTGTTTTGTCAAATGATCGATGACATGCCGTTCTTAATGAAATGTGACAAAGGGGTAAGAGTGCTACGGTTTGGTTTATTGCACTTGCCGGTCATAATTGGAACTTAAGCTATTCGTGCAAGATCTTCAGTATTTCTTTGGACTTGTACTTAAGGTTTGTTTACATTCAAAGCTTTTCAAGTGGAATGATTACAAATTAGGTTATTTCAATACTTGTTTGGTTATTGGGATGTGAAACGTCTTGGTTTAAAACTTTTTATATATGATATGTGCTAAACATTTTACTGTCACACCCCACGTCTGAGTACTTGTTAAAGGTGCATCCACACACTGTCCGATTTTTGCAGTCAAATGAGAAGTTCCTCCTTCACTCTAGAATTTTTAAGCATCGCATGCAGGTTTCCCAAATGAATGAATTTGTCAAGTAATTTAACCTGAAGTGACGCGAATTTCGCAACGTAAAAGTAACCCCATCATCCGAACACCAGCGTCTGATATCTTATCGTGTGTTCCCGCAGCGTAAGGGATGATGGCACACATGGCCGTATCCAGGGGGGGGGGGGGGGGTTGACCCCCCCCCCCGAAACCTACAAAAATAACCATTTTTTATAGGCGTTTCCCTCTGATCTATGTGTTTTTTGTACTTTTTTGTCCGACCCGCAGGCGAACCCCCCCCCAAAAAAAATAAATTCCTGGATACGGGCCTGATGGCACACTTATCACGTGCTTATACCATGCTCCTGAGCGTCTTATGCAAGCCGTAGCGTTTTGTTCTTTATAAGCATCTTATCTTTGCTTATGCCTTATCTTATATTGCATATAATCAGGAATTTATAAAGGTACACTAGTTTAACCCACCTGGATAAACCCCAATTTTAACTAGACCTACGTTACCCGGGCAACGTGAAGTGTTGCGGCAACCTTTGTCCGGCTTCGCCGAATAAAGTGTTTGGTTTTGTTTCTTCGCTGTCGGTAAAGTGCTGAAATTATCAACTTATCGAAGCTTTTAAAATGGTATGTTCTAAAAAGAATAATCACATGATCAAAAGCTGTTCTTTAGCGTTGTAAAACCAACGAAAAAACAATATCGGAAGAAGGGAGCAAATTGACTCTGCGGTCAGTTGAACTTTATCCTTTTCAATCGTAGATATCGTGACGGATGAAAACTTCGAACAGTATCTTATATAATCTAGTTGATATTATAAAGCTATCCGTAACTTTTCAGGATTAAAATACCATAGATGACACTATTAATTATTACAAAACTACTTTATTGTTTTACATTACCGTATCGTTTGTACCCGTTGCGTTAACAGTTTATCCTAGGTTACAGCGATAGACCATCGATACAAGCTTTCTTACCGTCATATTTACAGAAATCGAATACAATGTGCACCAATTTTCACAAATTTCTAGCCCCTCGTGAACCGATTCTTACTTACAAGTCCCTCTCCCGTGATTGACATCAATGCACCGGAAACAAATAATGGATACACCAGCTAGCAAAAGTTGCAAACCCCTCATCGCTGAAGATGATTATAGCATAAGCTTTTTAAACGGGATGTTCTAAAAAAATTAATCATATCATCAAAAGGTATTCTAAATAATATAGGAAGAAGGGACTAAATAAGTAAGTAAGTAAGTAAGTAATTTATTTATAACCCGCCGTTTTCAGAAAGCGGAGTAAATGAAGAAAATAAATAAAACACATAAACATACACAAAAAGACATTTAATTTCAATCGTCGGCCAGGAAGCAGTGTAGAAGGTCGTGCGCTGGTTGGGTTCTGTTGTCGATGATTTTTATAGCGACGAAGAAACATCCAAAAGGGTAACACTTGCAGTCAGAAATTAACTTTGCAGTCAGTTGAACTTTATCCTTTTCAATCGTACACATCGTGACGGATGCAAACTTGGAACAATATCTTATATAATCTACCGGCATTAGAAAGCTATCCGTAACTTTTCAGGATTAAAATACAATAGATGACACTATTAATTATTATGAAACTACCTCATTGCTTTATATTTTCGTTTGTATCCGTTGTGTAAACAGTTAATCCTAGGTTACATTGATAGACCATCGACACAAACTTTCGTACCGTCAGATTTATAGAAATCGAATACAGTGTGCACCCATTTGCAAAAATTCCTAGCCCCTCATGAACCGATTCTACTTACAAGTCCCTCTCTCGTGATATACATTAAGTTAACCGAAAACAAATAATGGGTACACCAGCTAGCAAAAGTTGCAAACCCATCATCGCAGAAGATGATTGTAGCATAACAGCCGATTATTACTTACAAGTCCCTTGCATATCTTACCATTGGGAACCAAATTGTTCTTACCATTGAATACACCAGAAACAAATAACTGGTACACCAACTAGCAAAAGCTGCAAACCCCTCATTACCGAAGATGATTATGAGCTAACAGTCGACTGTTGCTTAAAAGTCCCCTACATGTCCCATAACTGGTATCGCCTATTTTTGGTATCAGTGTACCTTACAACTGAAGTTGTCAACCCCTTTGAAATTTTCAAACTGGTGTATCTCATGAAGGAATTTTTGTACCAAAAAATGGATGACATACACTTTGATCAGCTCATCAATGGCTATCGATTGCCGTCGAAAAAAAAAATTCTACCTGTCTTAGTTCAAAAGTTGACTTTTTTGGCGTAGGCCAACTTTCTAACGTCACGACTTAGAAAGGAGCAAAGGATAAGCTCTAGGTTCTTTAGCGATGAGAGAACTTTTAAAGTTTAAGAGGCACAGCTTATACGGTATAAGCCGCAAACCCAAGTGTAAAAAAAAAAAAATGATAAACTCAGCTGAAATCGTCGCAGACATGGACAGAAACAATAGATGGCAGCACTTTCGGACCCGTGGGAAAAACCCACTTTTTGTCTCTGTAGATTTTTCTATTTATCACTCAAAGAAGATATGTTGGCTGTGGGGCCGGGTAACTGCCGCATATATTTAACACTTATAGATTTTAGTCCATCTTCAATTTGAAACTGGTGCCTGCCTGCTTGCGTGCTAGAACGGAGCTTTCCACTCGAAAGCAGAAACATGGTTTGATGAAACGAAAGGTTCGCTACACAACTTCAGATAGTCCTCTCTGACATAGGCGATACAACTCCACTTCACTTCGCAAACCGTAGGCTCTGGCTCGAGGACAAGCAAAAACCATCCTTATTGGCCCCAGGCAAGAGTTCTACGGAGCTTTCCAAAATGTGATGTCATATTCATCAATCCGGCCTAAGGTCCACACTTTCCGTAAAAACCGCACAGGTTAGACCCTTTCCAATTACCAGGAATAAAATGAAATCGGCGGCATAGGAAAAAAAAAAAAAAAAAAAAAAACGAGGACAAAACCGAAGTGTTCCTCTTGCAACACAAAAACCTCTGCCGTGTTTTGCGGAAATGAATAAAGTTAAGCCTCTGAATTAATTGGCTGTGCTGAGTTTACTATACAGCGTTAAGTTCTGCAAGAAAAGCGGCCGCATAAAACTTGATATTCCTGTGAGGGCTGGAAAACACGGAAGTAGCTTCAGCCTGCGCGTCATAATCTTTATTAGTTTTGGTCTTGAATATCAGGCACCAGCGTTAAGTTTTAAGATGGGGAACAGGTCAACTACGCTTGATCTGTCAGAAATTGGAATTTTGGCTATGCTCAGGAATATAAGCACTGTTTGAGGCAAAATGCGTGTTTAAGGGCTGTTTGTGAAGCGTTCTTAATGTATTTCTTAATCACAAGAATAGGATAACTCCCTATTATAGAATGCGAAAATTGTACGTCTTGAAGCCTACTCCGTGCCTCACTATATACTTGATCGGTCCTTTGGTAAAGCTAGAATCTCTGACTAGCTTTCGTCCAAAGTTTCAAGAAGGGCTCAAGCACTGCGAGTCTTTCCGACATGTAGCTTGGTGTACCGGTGCCGAAGTAGACAGCCAAGTAATCCTCATTGATTGATGCACCTCAGCATATCAAGGATTCATAATTCTGTGTTAACTACGGTTGTCATATGAACACTCAGTGTCATGTTCATACTTCTTAGAGATTGGCCTCATTTTCATCCGGAATAAGATTTGCAAGGATTCAGTTTGATGTTTCACGTTATATGCCAACTTTTCCAGCTTACGTTAATTTAAAAAAAAACAAGAGCTACGAGCTCATATGGCACTTGTTACGAGTACGCGGTACAAGAATGTGGATGAAAACGTTCTTAAGATACACCCGCCATCCAAACATGCGGTTCGGAAAGAGAAATAGGATATCTAGTTTCACTCTGAGCAGTTCCGGATGGTCCGCAAGCCCTCTGCTTTAAGCGTTTCTTGAGATTCCCGGACCCCCCCCCCCCCCCCCCCCGAATCCAACAAAGGCATCGGACCTGGCCCGGACTTAACACTGATCATCTGAGGCGATAGCTCTTTCCACCTGACAAGTTTCATTCAAATCCAATCACCCGTTCAAAAGTTAAGTATGCCACTAGATTCCGGACTCCCCATCCATCCACTCCCCCCACGATGGTCGGATTGAGGAAACGACTATTTTCAAGTCAATCTGTTCGGATCCCTGACATATCTGCCAAGTTTCATTGTCCTAGCACATCAGGAAGTATGCCGAACTCGCGGGATCGCTAGAAATCTGGACCACCCCCCAACTCCCCCACAGTGCCAGATCCGGTCCGGTTATGTCAATGACGTATATAGGACTTGTGCTTGTTCTTCCCACCAAGTTTCATCCCGATCCCTCTACTCGAAGCGTTTCTCAAGATTTCCGGTTCCCTCCTCCAGCTCCCCCCAGTGCCAGTGTCATCGGATCCGGTCAGTGTCATCGGATCCGGTCCGAATTTATAGTAGGACGTCTGAGATCATCCTAAAATATCAACGTAAATATCAAAGGTCATCCTAAATATCAACTTTCGTCAAGATCTGATCACCCGTTCGCAAGTTAAAAATACCCCAATTTTTGGTTTCCCCCTCCCTCCAGTCCCCCCTCCCCCCAGCTGGTCGGATCGGGGAAGTTACTATTTCCTATTTAATCTGGTCGGGTCCTTGATACGCCTGCCAATTTTCACCGTCCTAGCACACCAGGAAGCACCGAACTCGCGGGACCACTAGAAATTGGGACCCCCCCCCCCCCCAACTGCCCCAAAGTGCGCGCATCCGTTCCGGTTATGTCAATGCCGTATCTAGGACTTGTGCTTGTTCTTCCCACCAAGTTTCATCCCGATCCCTCCACTCTAAGCGTTTCTTAAGATTTCCGGTTTTCCCCTCCAACTTCCCCCAGTGTCACCAGATTCGGTCTGGATTTAAAATGGAACATCTGAGACACGACTTCCTTCCATATATCAAGTTTCATTAACATCCGATCGCCCGTTCGTAAGCTAAAAATATCTAATTTAATCTGGTCCGGCCCCTGATACGCCTGACAAGTTTCATCGTCCTAGTCTATCTGGAAGTGCCCGAACTAGCAAAACCGGGACCGACAGACCGACTGACGGACAGAAATTACGATGGTTATATGGCACTTGGCTGAAGGGCAAGTGCCATAAAAACGGGTCATACAGGAGGCTCAGTGGGAAACTGACCAACACGATCTTCCAAGCCTGAGATGAGAAGCAATTGACGCAGAGAGAGCGGCAGCGCTTAGGATATGTGCCATTTTATGTCTTGAGCTGTTTCCAATTCTTTCTTGTGGTTTTAGGAAAAGAAAGAAAGCGACGCGCTCGAGAAGGCGATCACCGCCGTCAAAAAGTCAGAAGAGGAGGTGCTAGAAGCTGCCGAAGATGTCAAGAAGAAGACTACTAAAAAGAAGAAGAAATCTTCCGACGTCGGTGTAGATGGAGAGAAGAAGAAGAAGAAAAAGAAATCCACCGAAACGAAAGAGGTAAGTAGATTAGACGGTTTAAAGGAAACCGGATATGGAGAACCGGTCGTTCGCAGCTGCCTCGGTCAGGGATAGCCATTCGTTGGCTCATCGTCTCTCATACCCTAAGGCCTCCGATGGGTTCAAGTTCTGCTTTGACCGTCAGAAGCGAGGTATTTCACGGGATTCCTGTCCGCTGCCTCCTCCCGGTTGGGTTGAACTGAGGCATCGTTTGGCATGAGCGTCTTCAAGTTCTCGTGGTATCTGCAGGAACCATTTTATGTGTTCTGGTTTTGATTGTGTCCGACAGAAGCGGCCGGTCACCTGCGAGTTTTCACACTTGTTCATTTTTCCTGCGATCCTCAGGTTTTATCCGTGAATGAATAAGCAGACAACTGGTCATTATGTCACCGGTCTCGGCAACCCTGCTGTTCCTGTTCATTTTCGGGATCCCAAAACGTAAGTGGCGAGATACCTATGACTTCGAAAAGTTGTCCGTCTGTCCGTCCGTCCATCTGTCCGTCTGTGAGCACTGTAACTCTCGAAGGGAATGAGATATTTTGATGAAACTTGGTGTGAGGATTCTTTGGGTCAAGAGTAAGGTAAGTTCGTAGATGGGCTGTTTAGCCTTACATTTAGGGGTGGGGGAGGGGTTTTAAATTAAGGGGCAAACGAAATATTTTTAAACAGGTACTGTGATAGTCGATTATGGGGTAAGAAGACATGTTGAACACGATAGTGAAAACTATTTTGTCATCGGAAAAGTAGTTCTCCCGGAATCCGGCCAAAACCGGAAAGTTTGTTAAAAGTAAAACTTTTATTTGAAGTTGATTAGATGCTCGATTTAGAGGTAAGAAGACATGCTAAACACGACGGTGAAAACTGTTTTATCGCCGGACATGTAGTTAGCCCGGAATCCGGCCAAAACCGGAAAGTCTGTTAAAAGTAAAAGTCTCATTTGAAGGTGATTAGATGTTCCATTTAGGGGTAGGAATCCATGCTGAACACAATGCTGAAAACCATTTTCTCGCCGAACAAGTAGTTCTTCCGGAATCCGGCCAAAACCGGAAAGTTTGTTAAAAGTAAGAGTTTTATTTGGAGTTGATTAGATGTTCGATTTAGGGGTAAGAAGACATGCTGAACATTTATGTGAAAACAGTTTTCTACCCAGACAAGTAGTTCGCCCGGAATCCGGCCAAAACCGAAAATTGTTAAAAGTTAGAGTTTTGTTTGTAGTTGATTAGATATTCGATTTAAGGGTAAAGAGATGGTGAATCCGTGTATGACAATCATTTTTTACCCGGACATGTAATTTGACGGGAATCCGGCTGGAGCCGGAAAATTTGTTATAAGTTGAATTTTTATTTGAAGTTGATTAGATGTTCAATATTGGGGAAAGAAGATACGCTGAGTTCGTTTTTGAGCTTTCTTTTTTCGTCGGAAAAGTAGTCCCGGAGTTCGACCGAAACCGGGATATTGGCAGAAGTCTCAGGAAGTTTTCGTCAAAACAGAGAGGACTTATAGGGGTAAACACGCATGCTGATTCAATACCTGAACTTGTTTTTCTCAGATGATTATCCTGTTTTTGAATTTTAATAGTAAAAATGTTCAAGGAGTCTGGCGAAGACTGGATCTGGCGAAGAAGAGACCCAATTGTCTGGATCAAATATTGAATTTGTGGGATCCCATCGAAACCTTTGGTCTTGTTTGTTGTCGGACTTAAAGATATGTAGACCTAGCAGTTTTTGTTGCGAAAGTCACTTAACCTACGTCATTCTTCTAACTGAAGCACATACGTTTGTGTGCAGCCTATCGAAACGACAATAGCGAGGTCAAGTTGCTGTAGAACTTGAGGTCAGGAAAGAAGTGCATGTCCACAAGTTTGCTGACATAGGTCAATGTTTTATAATAGACGAGCTAGCTAGATCTTGAGCAAATATACCATCATTGTACCGGCAGCACGGTCATGGTAGAACACTTGGTGTGAATATTTATACACTTCTCAACTACGAATTATTTTTATTTGAATTTGTTGTGTGAAGTCATTGAATTACTCCTCCATTGACTATGTCAGGCATTCTAAAGCTGAAGCTTGTTACTTTCAGCATCGCCTAACTTGAAGGGCGCCGAACAATATGATGAGAATCAAACGTAGCAAATATGCATGCATAGTACTTAGCTGAAACAATAATATAAGTAAAACTGCTCTTTTTTGCTCAGTCATTCTTCACCTTTTCACTGCCAGGTTACGCGTCCGGCGCGTCGGATTACTTTCGTGGCAGTCCGAAGTATCCTAGCAAAAGAATAAGTTTATTGAAAAAGAAATAACAAATCGAACCAAACAATTTTGATTTCATTCTTTATGTCAAACGAAAACTTTGCTTTTAGCTGATGTTAAGTTCCTAATTTGTTGACTCCAAGGCGTCTTGAAGACAATCTATCATCGAAAAATGGGTCATTAAAGCGGATTAAAAAGACTTTCGTGAGTGACCTTAGTCAAACTATGGCGCAAACAGATGTTATAATTCTGACGAGAAACTGATTTTTTCTTTCTACCTGTTTTTCCTAGGTAGCTCTGAGCCCCCGTGGAAGGCCAGGGGGGGGGGGGGGGGGGCAGCTGCCCCCTCCCCCAAAATGACGCCTCTGGGTGAATGAAATTTGGAGTAACATATTTCCATTGTAGTACTGTGATTGGAATACTCTCAAACATTACACTAATCGGTTTGGAACTTGAGCCATATGGAAAAAAGACGGGTACCAATGATTATTTATATAACCCATCTCCCACAATAATGTAAAGTTTCGAATTGCCGGATTTGGGTAGTGTGCCTCGAAGACAAGCTAACCGACAAAATATGTGTTTCAGTCCTAGGCAGGCCCATATTCAGGAATTTATTTGGGGGAGGGGGGGGGGTTGCCCGCGGGTCGGACCAAAAAGTACAAAAAAGACGGAAATCAGATTTTAAAGCATGCAAAAAACGATTACTTTTGTGGGTTTCGGGGAAGGGGGTTCGAACCCCCTACCCCCCCCTCCTGGATACGGCCTTGGTTCTAGGCTACCAGTTTCGTTCAGTAAGAAAGAAAAAAAAGAAGACCGAGTTGTTTGAATTTAGACCGTACTGATTGAGTCATCCGAAAATCTAGCCGGGGAAAAAGAAGAAACCTTATCGCTAATAGATAATTGGAACAAGGCTGTATCATGTTTCCGTAAAGTCAAACGGCGAGCGCCATTGATTTTTTAGAGGGGATAAGAGCTTTACAAAACATGGAAACAGGATTTCCAAGGGGCCACGTAAAGAAAAAAAAAGAAAAAAAAATCTTGAATTGAATAACTTTGTCCATCATCTTCATCCAAATAGGTCTTATTAGCTAACTTCGTAATTGGTTACCATCGTTAGCTTTAGTCTGTTTGAAAAGAAAGTCGACATTGTCAACAGCTCTGTTTTCTTTGATTTATTGATTGATTTATTGTTCTTTAGTGTGGAAACGAACAAACAAACTTTCGACATATATATATCTATTTACATTAAATAACTCAAACCAAAACATTTTTCTTAACCAATCACCGAATCCTCCTCCCTTAAACCAACTATTAGTCAAGGGTAATTCTTCAGATACTCCTATACTCCGCCTTTCACAAAAAATGGTTTGGGGATAGTCAATCGGTCTGGTCGGTTAGATAGGCGTGCGGCTATTATATAAAGCAGAATTCTGCGAACCGTCCTCGGTGGTAGTTGTTAACATTAAGAACCATCAGACCCTAAACAGCGATGTTGTAGTTTTTGTGGATCTTTTTCTGGTTTTGCTAGTTCGGGCACTTCCACATAAGCTAGGACGACGAAAATTGACAGGCTTATCAAGGCGGTAAGATTAAGTTGGAAATAGTCACTTCCCCGATCCGAGCATCGTGGGGAGTGGAGGGAGGGGGGATCCGGAATTTGTGGTATTTATAACTCTTGAACGGGTGGTCGGATCTTAATGAAACTTGCAATTTGGAAAGACCTCGTGTCTCAGACGACCCACGTAAAATCCGCTCAAGCTGGACAATGAACTGTTGGAAAATGAACTGTATGAAGTTCTTTTTCCAGCTTGAACGGATTGAGCCTGAAGAGGACCCTTGGAAATTACCAGATATGCTCCGATTCGGGTCAAACTTCAAGGACTGGAAGAGAAGATGTCAGAGATGCGAAGGTTTATGTGTAGTAGTCGGACTCGGCCACAGTGGGAGGAGTTGGATTGGGAAATTTTGTGGCTCGCATAGGGGTCAAACGAAGATGGTTTAGATAATCTGTTTATGTGGCTGAACCAGATTTGGCCGTGGTAGTGGGAGTTTGAGGTGGACGGGTACTAGAAATAGTATGGCACTGGTAGGGATCAAAGTAGTGCGTGAAACTAGATATCCTATTTCAAGGTTCCATCCTAGGGGGGTTGAAGGTTGTATTTTCTGACGTCCATCTGCTTTCTTGTACCATCTACTCGTAACAAGTGCCATATGAGCTCGTAGCTCTTGTTTAGTCTTTTCTTCGCATCCGGCATTTTCTGGCTGAGTAGGTACCTTTAATATTACTGATTTCTTACTTTCGTATGTTTTCGTGGAGCTAGGGAGAAATTAAGAAGATAATATTCAGATTTATCAAAGATAAACGGTTTTACAGGAAGGCGGATAGAGTGAGCTTAAGCTAGGTTCCAGACAACGTAGTTTTGCTCCGCCTACCACACTTCGTCACTGTTTAATAAAACGAGGAATTCTCACCTCCGTAGCTTCCAGTTTTCCTCTCGGACGCCTGAGAACCTAGCTTGGGACCATGTTTATTTCTGATAGTTTTCCATTGCCTTAGATACTTTTCCTGATGGAACTTCCTCTGTTACCTCCTCTGTAATTCCTCAAATTCTTTTCTGTAATGTGGTGTGTCGGTTTGGATAGTTTCCTGTCGCCAATTTTATGGTACCTGGTCCGGGGAATTTCGGTTCTGGAAACATGTTGGCAACTAAACGAATCGGACTTTGAATTTCAGCCACTTGTGATGATGAGGTACGCTCTTTCCTGCAGAAGGGTGTATGTCCACCTGTAGTGCTTACATTGGTCGATGTTGAACAAAGGCTGAATTTGTAAAGCGTTCGCGTTACAAGAACAGGGTTTCGTCCAGGGTCGATTAGCGAAGTTTTGGGATCCGGAACAACATTGTGAACCTACGACATCGTAGATGTGTCCGAGTGACTGTGACTTCGATAACTCCCATCCGGAGTGAGCTACTTTGAAGGAAAAAAATAAATAAAAATAAAGCGTGAATTGAGTCAGAGGTCCGGTTCGTCGAAGGGCTTTGTACCGCCTTTTGCAGGTGGGAATGGTCCTAGAAATTTAGAGACAATTTTTTCTTCTTCTATCAAACTGATTGGTATAAGGGTTAAATGAAACAGCTGATCAGGTTCTTAGATCTTGCCTGAGGTATAAATGAAATGGAATCCGGTCAGACCCAAAAATAAAAAAAAATCTGTAAAAATTCCGGATATGACGAATATTTGGGTAGGAATCCTATAAGAACCGAAAATTTGGATAAACTGGACTGACTCATCAAAGAAATTGACTAGCTAGTTTATAGAAGTAATGTAACATGTTGGACGGAGACGATGTGGACTATCGTTTCATTTGGATAGCTCAGCCGGGCTCGGACGAAGAACGAAAAACTTCTTCATCAAGTTGGACTGGATTGCCGATAGTTGATATCTTTAATTCGTTGTCGCATTGGAAAGTGTTCGACCCGTACCCAGCGTAAACCGAAAATCTAGTAGACCTCTAGATTTCTTGTTAGAGTTGTTCTTTTGATTTGTGGTTTTGGGAGAGAAAACGTGTCAGTTGTGGTCGTTTTCTTACCGGGTCAATAGTTCAGAGCGAGTACGGCAACACTGCTATGGCCTGTTATATAAGCGGCTCGGCACATGTAGTCTGCGCAGTGCAGCTGTATGTGTGGCCAACCCCCTTTCCTTTCACAGCAAAACCAGTTTTGACTGGATCGGGAAAGTCAAACTAAACTCCTGTTTGGGATCGGACCCGCACCTTGGTATTGCTTCCTCAAACTCCTACTAAGTAACTGTACCAACTTAGTACTGTGTGTTGTGACCTTTGTACTGTGTTTTGACTTTTGTAAGTCAAAATAAACTCCAGTTTGGGATCCGACCCGCACCTTGGTATTGTTTCCTCAAACTCCTGCTAAGTAACTAATGACCGGCTTAAGTCTCTTTTGAGACTGATTGACAACCTTTGCTCAGATGTGTTTCGAAAACCACACGTGACGTTCCCGACACGGTATTCGTCAACGTGCTACAGTCGGCATGCACCTTGTCTCGTTCCTGTGTCCCTTTTTGCCGATCCAATTTGGTTAGAAGCCCTTTATTCATCACATGTTTCGCAGTTTTAAAATACGCGTTATAATGGTGAATAATTAGATTAATGACGGCTACAGTATAGGAAGTCCAGCGGCTCTGGGTCTCTCTCGAATGTGACCGCGTTATCCTCACTCACTTGCTGGACGCGGTGCTTTTCAACCACAGCAGTATCTTTGGTTCATTGATTCGGTGATAAGGCTGATAGATGGGGACTTTGTTTTTGCCAAGTATGTCCCGGCCGACTAGTTTTGGTTCGACGAATGATCTGATGTTTAGTGGACGGACGAAGAAGTTTGACCCAGATTACCTTGGGTTGTCCTCACCAGTTCTTGTGAAAGAGGTGTTGAAGTATTTGTGTTCAAGTGCGAGCTCTCTTGAGGTGAGCAGAAAATAGTTGCGTTTTTGCAGATATCATGGTATCTGATACCCCGATCTAAAGTGGTTTTTGCATTTATCATGGTATCTGATACCACGGTCAATAGGCGTTTTTGCAGTTATCGTGGTATCTGGCCAGTTATCGTGATATCTGATATCCAAATACTACGGTCCGACCGTGGTATCTGAAAAAGTCATCTCACTTTCATCAGTTTTTGTCAAGTTGGTGGGAAAGAAGTTTCTGACTTCCAAAAGTGTAATTTCGTTTTGTCGTTGTTTGTCGTATTGTCGTTTTTGCAGAGCAACCGTATATCTGATAGCACAGTAAAACCAAAAACGAGTAATTGCAGATCGAGTTGCCGTGGTAACAGATACCATCTGCAAAAACGCAACTAATGATTTAGTCATTCAGTCAGTTTATTATAGCTAACAGGAGTCGGCGAAATTGGTAAAAATGGGAAGAAACACCTACGAACAATACGAGTAGTTCACAAAAGAATATGAAACGAAAACAAAAGATTAAGTAGAGTTGAAATGCATGATGAGATGTGAAGCGAATTACTTCAGTTACCGCTCCGATGATTTGTTGGTGGAGGAGGAATTCCGTGTTTCTGGTGATCCCTGCTTCGCGTGCTGGCGTAGAGAAGTTGTAGCGTTGGCTAAGGTCTCTCAATCACGTATCTGCACCTAACAGACTGCATATGTACTCACTGTATAAAATAAGATAAATCATGTGTATAATATATACCTTCATTTGACACAGATGACGCGGCGAAATTCGAAACAGCGTCGTAGCGGGGTCCGTCTAAGTATTTGTGTCAAATAGACGCGGTCGCGCTCTATGCGGCCTACTACGTCACGCCTAGTCTACCCAGTGAAAAGTCGTGACTATTACAGCCTACTGGGGCAAATTTCTTAAATTTCTTTCCACTATATTATTCTATTTTCTTTATGCAAGTGGCCTAAATATGCCACATTTTGAATGTGGATTCGTGCCTTGCGCCCTTGATGCACTTGCCTTCGTGCGTATTTTGGTTCGACATTTTACAATTTAGTCCGAAACTGCACTATCCGGAGTTCACTAACGTTCAAAGAAGCATTATTGGAAAGGTTTTCTCAATCGTTGGTGACGTTCGTGACTTTTAGGATAAATTTGAAGGGTAAGTATGTTGGTATTTTGACGGTGGTAAGTTTTCAGCCAACTTTGTCTTGAACTTGCATGCTTCTGTAATTGTGTTTCGAATGTTAATACTATACTACTGCATTGTAATGTGGTGTAACAAGGTAGGCTAACCGCATGGAATTTTCAGCTGAGTAGTCCATCTTCCCCGGAGCTAAGTGACTACAGCTCGCATGCCTCACCCCCACGCTCCTCCCCGTTAAGTAAGCCGATAGCAGCGCCACGAGCTTCACTGCCGAGAACTATATCACCCCGGACAAGGAAAGAAGTGAGTTCGACTGTTTTTGTCCACGTTAGAGAAATCCTTCTGAAAATTTCGTGTTAGCATGTCCAAGAATTTATGTCGCTCACATCCCTAAAGCTACGTGCACTCATAGTCTGATGAGACTTGGTATGCGAGAATGCACTTGCATGATTTTGGTGAAACCTGGATGCGAATCATGCGATGCAGAAAAGGTTTTGGTACGAAAGAGGAAATTCTCATCCAACGGCGAAATTGGTACCTTAACCTGCCAAAAAACATTTCTTCTGGGATGAAACGGGGTTTGTTCCGGCAAGATGAAAATCTTAAAAAAGTACAGTCATTTAAGCTTTTTCGGGGGGGGGGGGGGGGGCGGGGGGTCATACTGCGAGTTTGGGTTACGTAAACCCTGTTTCCTGGAGTGTCTTCTATAACTTTCTTGATTCTCATGTTGTTAGCCGATCCTCACTCGTGCGAAGAAGAAAAAGCCTTTCCTGGAACTTCTAGAACTTTTAAAGATTCTTGCTTCGGATATTCCGTATCGGTATTTTGAAAATTAATCCTTGCCTAATTAATACCTATTAAAGTTCAATGGGCACATCAAACTACCCCAATCCCACTCTGTAACAACCTAGGACCAATGTTTACCCCCTAGCTCAGCAGATTTTTCAACAGTTCCCTCTTTGTGATATTTTAAACCGTAATGTTTTGGGCCAGTACATGCTCAAATTTACTAGCTTGGACAAAGATGAGACTGATGTTTCTTTTAATATTTAGTTGATCTTTATTTAATGCCTAAATCAGCTTGTAGAATTTAGATTTGAATATGCTATTTGTTTTTTAATGATTTCTGAAGCTAAGTTATTTTTTATAAACTTATTACATATTCCGGTACATTTTATAAAGTACATTTTATATACGACCGAAGAAGAAGTGGAAGAAAACCATCGAAGACTTAAATTATACACGACTAGAATATTTTGGAGATTTACATGTCTTCTAGTGATTCTGATTCCCCATTTGCACCCTGTTTTGGTGACATCTAAAATATATCCTTTTCTATCAAGCATTGTCGGGCGTTTTTTAATTTGAATTTGCCAAAGAGGTAAAGACAAGCGATAACAAGAAAACGGCCGATTTTCGTTGCGCCTTCTAGAGGAAGTCGGAAATGTTTATTTGTGAGGCATTTAATACAAAATAAATCATTAGAAGTGTGCATTGTGCTTTAAGGCATTATGCTCAACCTGCGGCGCGATACATGGCTCACATTTTTGTTTTGCTGTTACTTATGCAGCATCCAAAACCGCAAGTAGCTAAATCGCTGTTTCCCGTTTAGCAACTGTCGGAAGCTGTGTTTTTTGTAGGCCAAAAAATAGCGGTACCCGCGTGTATGTCCGAATCCGTATTACGGATTTCGTACTAATTCACGTGGACTTCCGCCGATTTACACATATTACGTGTCACGAAGTCGAGAAGTATTCGTATTTCTCTTTGATTTCCTTTGTTAGGCCGTTCAAGTTCTTGCACTTTGTTATGGAATAAACGGAAAGTGTATTGAATTCCTTTGACGTTTAGCTGAAACTGTGACTAAAGGCCAGTTTTGGCGTACTTTGCCCTTTTTGCAAAAATGGTGAAAAGAATTCTACATCCTCATCCAGTATCACGCGCTTTCGTATTTGAGAGACATATGTTAGAGGGTGATTCGGTTTTGTTTCCCTGCCCTCTTAAAAATAAGGGTTGTCGCCCTGTCGGTTTAGGGCTTGTGAAACTTGTGAGGGGGGAATCACTTTCCGTTTTTAGTGAAGACTTCCTAAACTGCACACAAACAAATCTTGCAGTAGTTGCTACTGGGATTAATCCTGTCTCTAAAAAGATAATCTTATCTCCAATTAGGATTAATCTTATCTCAGTAGAGATAAGATTAATCCCAGTAGCAATACTGCAGTTAACTTTAATCCTTACGCGGATAAACTTTTTACAGTGTACGGACGTTCCCTCCCAGCTTATGTGTTATCGCGACATGCGGGATGAGTAGACCCTTGTAAATATGCTGAATATGTTTGATATAAATCACCGTTCTTGGGTTACAAAGCATTACAGTTACATTACAATCAGCTTCGCAATCAGGATTTGAATGATCACACGTTAATTGGATATGGGCCATCAGGGTGCTCAAGGGCGAATCACTTTGCATGAGTGCGTGATTGATTCACAAAAAATGTTAAAAATAATGGTTTGTAACACACGTCTGCATTTTTTGGACATAATCAAAGGCGTAGCTGGATTCTGTAGCTTGCGGTAATTTTTTTTTGTTTGTTTAAGGCAAACGACATTCAAAGGTCGAGTGCGTTTATCGCAACCTGGCCTTCTTGACCTAATCCCATCTTATTTTTCTTCGTAGCTACTCAACCTCTGTTGTTGTCCATGCTCAAAGGAAGGTTTCATTTCAGTTGAAGCTCAGTTCGGGCAAGACCAATATAGTAGTTGTGTTTTTGCAGATACCATGGTATCTGATACCACGGTCTAAAGTCGTTTTCGCTGTTATCGTGGTATCTGATACCACGGTCAAAAAGCGTTTTTACATTTATCGTGGTAGTCGGCAGTTATCGTGATATCTGATATTCGGGTACCACGGTCCAACCGTGGTAACTAATCGTGGTATCTGTAGTCATCTCCCTTTTATCATTACCAACAATAGAGCCTAGGCTTTTGTCAAATTGGTGAGAAAGAAGTTTGGAACTTAGTGATGTAACTGGATATCACTTTTTCTTTAGGGATGACTTCGAAAAGTGCAATTTCGGCAGCAATTTTTACAGAGCAACCGTGGTAGGATACCATGGTAACTGCAAACGACTAATTGCAGATCCAATTACCGTTGTAACAGATACCATGGTATCTGCAAAAATGGAACTAATAAAAATGAAATAGACATTAAAAATATTCACGAGGATTAAGTGTATACAAGATTACATCGAAACCAATAAATATTGTCTTACTTATTATTTGCTCATGGTTCAATACTTATTCGGAGAGGAACACAACCAATGAGTCAGCACATGTACTCCTTAATATTAGTTGTACAAATGATAGCACATATATTGCCATTGATTTCTTCCATATTCCGATTGTCTTCTAGTAAAGTTCTAGATGTCTTAATAGAAGTTAAGGTAAGAATTCAATTGAAATAAAATAATAAAGTGTCAATAAAAGTGTTCAGTATGGTTTTCTTGCATCAATTTGAAAACAGCATAATTACATAGTGCCGACGTTTTATTTTTGCCATGTTGTAGTTTGCATGGTTGTTAACTGCATGGATTTGTTCTAGTCACCTTCACTCTCATCCGGACAACCTCTTGAGAATGGCGGAGCCGTGAAAACTGTGTCAGACATTAGTGGGTCCAACTATCAGGTTAGTATATTTGTGGCTTACGCCATGGTGTTTAGTAGGGTTGTTAGGCGCCATTCAGCCTCTCAGGTCAGGAACCGTTCACACGCCTGATTGAGTTGAATAGGTAGACTCGTTGACAGACAAAAAAGGATAATAGCTGCGTTCGTTGCACTCCGGGCTGTCTCTGGTGTTTAGTCACCAGTGTCCGGTTCTTCCCTTAAAACGCGTTCTTTTGGTTCACTGTGAGTTGATGAAAACCGGCTAACTCCTCCCTGCAGCAGGGCTAACGAGCAGGTTCTGGTTACTCCGCACCGGTGAGATAAAACCGGACACTGGTTAGTGCAAAAACGGGTTATAAGACTGGTGAGAAGTCACCGGTGGATGCAAAAACGGCTTATAAGAAAAACCGGAGACCACCGGTGAGAACTCCCGGGACAAAGAACGCAGCTAATGGTGGGTTTACACACTGCGTAAAATCCGAGCGTATTTTACGCACGTTTTGAGCTTGAAAACATTTCTAGCAATACGGACGTATTTGAGAAATCGGTCCGTTTTGTATCCAAATACGTCCGTATTGCTAGAAATCTTTTCAAGCTCAAAACGTGCGTAAAATACGCTCGGACTTTACGCGGTTTGTAAATGGACCATAATAGTGACTGGACGATAAGGTTTCCCCGTAGGGATTTTCGACACTTTCATCATAAAGTTGAAATAGTCTCAACTGTTGCGTATGGAATGCTCTATATGACTAAGTCCAAAACACGCCAATGATCCTCAGGAAGAAGGAGTAAGCGTCTCCGTAACGACTCAAACTCACGACTCAAATCCTGTGTCAAACAAATCACGGCGATCTTTGGGAGCAGCTGTGACACCACTTTTGCCTTTCTTCCGCTAGGTACCCGGAGAGGCCCGAGATTTTGCATCGGCAAGGAGAGATAGTCATCAAAAGATATGGTCCATTATCAAGAGATTGATAATGTTCCGAACAGCTGGCAGAGATTCCAGTTCGCGACCGCCGGGTCATGATCGAAGGACAGCTCTGAGTCTAGTCATGAGAAATCGAAAACGTCTTGACTCAGAAAATCAGAACAAAACGAGCGGCTTTGGCCGGTGGCCAACCGTCAACATAGCTCTTGATGACAAACTCTTCGTACCGATGAAGAATCGCCGTGTGCCTAGCGAAAAGCCAGAAACTTCAGCAAATGTTTTTTGCATTGGTTTACACGGAATATGATTCAATTTAGAGGGTTCTTTTGGTTGATGTTTCTTGTTCTTCCCAAGATTCATTGTTGTGTTTCGGCCGTAGAGAACATTCCTCTTGGAACAAAGTGTAGAGGTGGCCAGTCAAGTTAGCCTCAGTTATCAGTTTTCCCAGTTGCTAGTTTTAAAAGGAGGCTAGTACCGAATAAGAAAGATTTGGAGTTTCAAATTTCCGGACTGAGGCTTTGTCCTGTTGGTTCATATTTCGAGCCTGAAGGTGTGAAGGAGTAGGTATTAATCGGGATTACCACACATTTCCCGGGCTAATAGGGAGCGTGTGTGTTTTGGATAATATACAGTTTGATGAATATGCGTTAGTACAGGTATAGTACTATTCTTTTTCTTTGATCGTTCATTACCTAGTGCATGGTTTGTTGCAGCATGCCACAACGAACGGAGAAGTATCGAGCACACCCTCTCCTAAACCCAGCGCTGCTTTGCATGATGATGTCAGTGGGCTGCCATCTGTTAAGCAGCTGGTAAGTATTTTTCAAAGTAAATTGCTGTATCTGTAACTTACTAAAGACGGTCGCTTTTCTGGATGGTCTGGTAGAAGCTTGGCACACCACAGAGTCTGCCCAGATGTGATTTGGTGCTATATGCGTTTTTTTTTAACGCTCAGCTTGTCATTTCGCTACTTTTTCCCGTTTTTAACATATCACAGATCGAGTCCATTTACTTTTCTCCCGTTTTGAGAAAGCCGTGAAAGGCGTTCAGTAAACCAGAGAACTTGTTTGGTTATCACGTTCTCTGTTTTCCTCTTTGTCTTCCGTAAGCAGAATAAGAAAGAATATCAAAATAGAGTAAAAGAACAGAAAACGAAGATATTCTGGTGAGTTGAGAATTGTCCAGCTCTGCTCGGACGCGGCTCTCAATTTCTGATCTACTATAAGGATGTTCTGACTCAGTTTGAATAGCTCCTTGCCTTTGCATCGTCTTTTCTTCCCCGCGCCTTGCAACTACTCCTACTATTTGACATTGCAAAACGGACGCGTCAACTGAATTTTTTTAGAGCTATATTTCGTCCTTTCCTGGCAAGGGTCCTCTTCAGGCTCAAGCCGCTGAAGTTGGAAATAAAACTTGCCAAAAACTTGAACTTGTCAATCTTCCAAGGAGGGCGAATATAGCTGTAATAAATTTCAGCTCGACATATTCGCTTTGCAGTGTCAAAAATGGTTCGCAGTCAGCTTGGGCTGAAGGAATCTTTGCCCTACTAACCCTTCCTTCGCATCACTGGTGGATCTAGAGGTACACTTGACAGAAAGGGGGAAGGACAGTTCCTGATTAAGCCACACAAGGGCCCTAGTAAGTCAGATTTTCGGGGCCCTTCGATGACGGTCCAAAACCAACAATTTGAAAGCACTATCTCGTAGAAAGCTTTATTTATTGAAGTCCAATAGGCGCTCTAGTGAAGTAACATTGAATTAAGGTGTGCATCTTGCACCGAAAGAATACTCTTGATGACTATCTCTCCTTGCCGATGCAAAATCTCCAGCCTCTCCGGGTACCTAGCGGAAGAAAGGAAGAAGTGGTGTCACAGCTGCTCCTAAAGATTGCAAGTGATTGCTTGACAGAGGATTTGAGTCTTGAGCTTGAGTCGTTACGGAGACGCTTACTCCTTCTTCCTGAGGATCATTGGCGTGTTTTGGACTTAGTCATATAGAGTATAAAAACGCTTGCTTATAAACTTCTTTGAAAACCAGATCAGTGTTCTTGCTGTAGGGCACGTAAAAGGAACGGGACCTATAGGCAGGGGCCTATATACTCCGTCTTTTTGGTAATCTGGCTCTGGAAAGGGGCGCCATTTTTATGGCACTTGCCCTTCGGCCAAGTGCCATATAGCGATCGCAATTTCTGTCCGTCCGTCGGTCTGTCGGTCTGTCGGTCTGTCGGTCTGTCGGTCTGTCGGTCTGTCCAGGTTTTGCTAGTTCGGGCACTTCCACATAAGCTAGGACGATAAAACTTGGCAGGCGTATCAGGGACCCCAAATGATTAAGTTGGAAATAGTCACTTCCCCGATCCGAGCACCGTGGGGGGAGTGGAGGGAGGGGGAATCCGGAATCTTGAGGTATTTTTAACTTTTGAACGGGTGATCGGATCTCGATGAAACTTGATATTTGGAACGACCTCATGCCTCAGACGACCCACTTAAAATCCGGACCGGATCCGGTGACTTTTGGGGGGAGCTGGAGGGGGCAACCGGAAATCTTGGGAAACGCTATGAGTGGAGGGATCGAGATGAAACTTGGTGGGAAGACACCTAGCAAACACTAGATACATCATTGACATAACCGAGCCGATTCGGGCACTGTGGGGGGGAGTGGAGGGAGGGGGAATCCGGAATCTTGAGGTATTTATAACTTTTGAACGGGTGATCGGATCTCGATGAAACTTGATACTTGGAAAGACCTCATGCCCCAGACGACCTACTTAAAATCCGGACCGGATCCGGTGACTTTTGGGGGGAGCTGGAGGGGGCAACCGGAAATCTTGGGAAACGCTATGAGTGGAGGGATCGAGATGAAACTTGGTGGGAAGACACCTAGCAAACACTAGATACATCATTGACATAACCGAGCCGATTCGGGTACTGTGTGGGGAGTGGAGGGAGGGGGAATCCGGAATCTTGAGGTATTTATAACTTTTGGACGGGTGATCGGATCTCGATGGAACTTGATATTTGGAAAGACCTCATTCCTCAGACAACCCACTTAAAATCTGGACCGGATCTGGTGACTTTTGGGGGGAGTTGGAGGAGGCAACCGGAAATCTTGGGAAACGCTATGAGTGGAGGGATCGAGATGAAACTTGGTGGGGAGACACCTAGCAAACACTAGATACATCATTGACATGACCGAACCGATTCGGGCACTGTGGGGGGAGTGGAGGGAGGGGGAATGCGGAATCTTGAGGTATTTATAACTTTTGAACGGGTGATCCGATCTCGATGGAACTTGATATTTGGAAAGACCTCATGCCTCAGACGACCCACTTAAAATCCGGACCGGATCCGGTGACTTTTGGGGGGAGCTGGAGGGGGCAACCGGAAATCTTGGGAAACGCCATGAGTGGAGGGATCGAGATGAAACTTGGTGGGAAGACACCTAGCAAACACTAGATACATCATTGACGTAACCGAGCCGATTCGGGCACTGTGGGGGGGAGTGGAGGGATGGGGAATCCGGAATCTTGAGGTATTTATAACTTTTGAACGGGTGATCGGACCTCGATGAAACTTGATACTTGGAAAGACCTCATGCCTCAGACGACCTACTTAAAATCCGGACCGGATCCGGTGAATTTTGGGGGGAGCTGGAGGGGGCAACCGGAAATCTTGGGAAACGCTATGAGTGGAGGGATCGAGATGAAACTTGGTGGGGAGACACCTAGCAAACACTAGATACATCATTGACATGACCGAGCCGATTCGGGCACTGTGGGGGGAGTGGAGGGAGGGGGAATCCGGAATCTTGAGGTATTTATAACTTTTGAACGGGTGACCGGATCTCGATGGAACTTGATATTTGGAAAGACCTCATGCCTCAGACGACCCACTTAAAATCCGGACCGGATTCGGTGACTTTTGGGGGGAGCTGGAGGGGAGAACCGGAAATATTGGAAAACGCTATGAGTGGAGGGATCGAGATGAAACTTGGTGCGAAGACACCTAGCAAACACTAGATATATCATTGACGTAACCGAGTTGTGCCTACTCGTAACAAGTGCCATATGAGCTCGTAGCTCTTGTTTTTTTACTTGTTGAAAGTTCAATGATCCGGAAGGCAGGGCCAAACACTTTGGGGATTTTCGTGTTTTGCTGTACCTACAGTGGGTGGGGGTAGCACCCGAGTCCGTCATTGCTTGTCTTGCTCCCTCGTCCTTTCCTGTCTTAATCCACTTTCTCCCTGGTAAATACTAATCCTTCTGTTCCCTTAGAAAACACAGTATGTCCCTGCTAAAAGTTTGCCGGATAACCTGTATCGAACCACATTGGAACCGTGGGTAGAAATCCGTAAATATGGAGTCGAAGTTAAAGTGTTGGTAAGGACTACGCAAATAATCTTGTTTTGTCCTGTTCGTCCATGTGCCAGTTTCATAACGAATTAAGTGTTTAGTTCCAGTTTCTTACAGGTATTCTTTCTTTATGAATGCCTGGTATAGATACTACTTGCCTGAGTGCGAGTGACGCACGGTTGAGTCTGCCAAACTTAAAAAGTGAAGTTGTTGTTGGACAAAAAAATTATAAAAAGGAACAGCCCTGGACATTGATTTCAATCTAGCCCTTTTTGATTAAAGCCAATTTTGATCATTTTTGCCTAAAAAACTAATAAATATATAAACTTTATGCGCATGTCGAAATGCAGTAAGTTTACTGCCGTGTGCCTTAAAGTTCGCCGCACATTTGCCTAAATACTCAAAAGACTTCGGAACATATATTCAAACAATGTTTGCAACGGATATACGTCAGCTACGATTCTTCATCAGTATATCCGTGCAAACATTGTTTGAATACATTTGCCTATTCGCAATATCCTCATCAGCCCTTTACAATAGGATAACTTTTAGACTTAAAAAAAAAAATAAAAAAAAATAGAACGCTTATACCGCTTGAAGTATGTCCTTCTTTGAACCCATGAATCTCCCCTAAATGGCATAAATGCAAAAGCGGCAAACCACGTAGTAGAAAGGGTAGTACGAACAAAGAAAAAAGTGGAGCAATATAAAGCCTAAAACTTGAAAGGTCCGTTATCTTTATTTCTGCTATAGCGCCACGCGTTCTGCTTTTGCACCTCTTTCTCTTTATCATTTTCATCGATGTTGCTATCCGCTTTTTGTTTGGATCGAACAATAGGAAAAAAAGAAAGGGCGGAAGGGTCCCTTTGCGTAATTATTGTTTTTGTACCATCCTTCCCCTCAGGGTTGTTACCGGAGAAGGGTGGATGAACGAAATCGGCGCAACAGTGGTCCGCTGTCTGGTCCTCGAGTTTGATGCTGATTCACTAATGCATGAGCATGATGTTTTGAATTGTTTGTAGAGACGGAATTACTGTGAGCAGGCCGCACGTACGTTTCCCTCTAGTTGGCAAATACAGAGGGGGCTGCCAAGTGACTTCGTTTCGAGCCAGACCGTAAAAGACCTGGTAAGTACCATACTACACTGTACAAAGTTTCTCCGAATAAGGATGCAGTATTTGCTACTGCGCTACTGGGATTAATCTTATCTCTATTGGGATAAAATTAATCCAAATTAGGGAAAATCTTATCTTAATAAAGACAAGAGTAATTCCAGTAGCAATACTGCAAGATTTTTTTTTACAGTGTAAGTGTTTGATTTTGTCTGTTTATGCGACATGATGGTGAACCTGTGAGGTAAGGGTGATGACAGGCGGACAGGTCTTCCTATCCGGATTGTCTACAATGTCATCATGAAATTGAAAGAAATCTCAGCTTTTCCTGAAAATGCTGGCAGGAATCCTAGTCCATGACCGCCTGACTCTATCCGTACCATAGACTAATTCGTTGAACCGGCCGAATAGAAAAGGTAGTTTGAAGTAAGAGTTGATTGGTAATTCGGGGTTGGGGAAGCTATGCTGTGGGTTGGACTGTCTGATCATCCAGATTGTGTCATTGAATATGTTCGTGTAATGGAACATTCTTATATCGTGTCCAAGCGATACACATTTATTTATTCTTGCAACAGTGGTAAGTCGTTAAGACATGGACTTGCGTTTGCTTCCACGAGCCTCTTGGTACTAGGCCGTTGTCAGGCTAATTCGTTTTTGGGATCCCAAAACGTAAGTGGAGGGATACCTATGACTTCGTAAAAGTTATCCGTTTAAGCTGTCCGTCCGTTTGTGAGCACGATAACTCTCGGAGGGAATGAGATATTTTGATGAAACTTGGTGTGAGGATTCTTTGGGTCAAGGAACAGGTCGAGTTCGTAGATGGGGTGGGGGTTCAGATTTAGGGGCGAACAATTTTTTGTTAACAGCTAATACGACAGTAGATGAAGGGGTAAGAAGATATGCTGAACACGTATATGACAATCTTTGTCTCGCCGGACAAATAGTTCGCCCGGAATCCGGCCAAAATCGGAAATTTTTTAACAGTAAAAGTTTTGCCTGAAGTTGATTAGATGTTTGATTTATGGGAAAGAAGACATACTGTATTCGTATATGACATCATTTTCTACCCGGACTCATACTTTGCTCGGAATCCGGCTGAAACCGGAAAATTTGTTATAAATGTTGATCTGAAGTTGATAGAGGAGGCATGCTTCCGTATATGAAAATTATTTTCTCGCCGGACAAATAGTTGGCCCGGAATCCAGCCAAAACCTGAAAATTTGTTTAAGAGTTGTTAAGAGTATTATCTGAAATCGATTGGAGGTTCAATGTAGGGGTAAGGAGATATGCTGAATTCGTCTTTGAGCTTTAGTTTTTTGAAAGAAAAGTAGTTTACCCGGAATCCGGCCGACACCGGAAATTTGGCAGAAGTAAGGCAGGAACTTTTGATCAGGTTCGTCAAAGTAGATATGATATATGGGGATAAACACATATGCTGAATCCAGATCTGAACTTGGTTTTCTCAAATGATTAGCCATTGGCTTTAATCTGGTGAAAAATAGTGCGCCCTGAATCTGGCTGAAACCGGAAAATTTGTCATAAGTTAAAGTTTTATTTGAAGTTGATTAGGTGTTTGATACGCTGAATTCTGTTTTGAGCTTTAATTTTGCCGTCGCTCGGAATCCGGCCGAAACCAGACATTTGGTAGAAGTAAGGCAGGAAGTTTCGATCAGTTTCGTCAGAATAACTTGGTATGGGTAAACACACATGCTTAATCCATATCTGAACTCGGCTTTCTCGGATGATAGCTATTTGGTAAATAATAGTAAAAATGTTCAACGAGTCTGGCAAATACAAGAACCAAATGTCTGTATCAGATCTTTTTTGGGATCCCATCGAAACCTTTGATATTGTTGTTAAGGTGAGTTAGGACGAACGGTTGCTCTTTAAATTAAATGCTATTTGAAACTAATTTATTTATTTATTGGATTTATTTAGAATTTATCTATTGGAAGTTCCTTTTTTTATCAGAATATTAACCTTGGCGGAAAGGGACAGACGTATGATCTACTGCCAGAATTATAATAAGTTCTTGCTGAGAAGCAGTCTTACATTAGTGTATACACATTTATATTAAACCGAATGATGTAATTGGTAGCGTTTGTATCCCTTGTGGTTGTTCCCTTGCGGCTACCAACCATCGAACTGGTTACATATTTGGTGCCGCAAAGATACTTAGATCTGGATTTTAATGGGGCTCAGATAGAGGCATAAAAGAAATCACGCAGTGACTTAATCACTAGCATTGTTTGAGGGAATGTCTCGTAGCTTCTGTTTCCTCGCTTGAGTCGGAGTAAGTAAGTAATTTATTTTTAACCGCTATTTTTAAAAAGCGGAGGAGTCTGTCATGTTTGTTTTTTAATAATGATGGTGATGAACCACGTGATTGTGCAGTTTCTCTGTAGAATACAATAAAGACCGGATGTGGGAGTACGCTGGCCAGTTGTAGGCTATAGGTGATTTTTCACGCGCTTTGGTACGAATTATCGATCTTTTGTCTTGTTCATTGTCTTTGTCTCTACTGTAACAGCTGAAAGTTGTGCAGTTTTGCTGAAACATGATTCCACCTCTGTTACTAATTTGTTTCGCAGTGACAAAAGATGAGATGCTATCTCAGAGAAGTAATTAGTTCAGTTTCTCTTGTCATGTGATTCTCACGTTTTTATGTTTTTGATTCGATCCGATGTTGAAGTATGAAGGACATAGGAAAGTTGGATTCTCTGTTACAAAAGGCTTTCATTTTCTTGGAAAGTTGGCAGTTGATTTTGGAACATCTGGAAACGGAAGTATTTCTTACACCCTCTTCTGAAATGCATATAATAGAAAAAAAGGATTTCGAGTTGTTTCGGAACAAATATTATATTACCAACAGTACAGCTAGCTCGCAAACCTTGTCTCATTCTTTATGACTGTCTTCCCAGTTTAGTAATTCTCGAAGAGGGGCTGGAAATCTGTCCCACTCAGTGATATCTTTTGTCTAGAGCCGACAAAATGGAAAAATACTCTACCATCGAAATATCGAGATGAAACTAGTACGGCTGTCTGTTTATGGGTTATGCGGATTAATGACTTATCTCTTACCTGTTTGGACAGATATGTCGAAAAGTATATAACATATGTTTTGGGTGGATATTATACGTCACAAATCTCTTCTTTTTGGTAGGGTTTATGTCCGGTTCCTAATGGGAACGGTAATTCATGGTGTTAGACTGAGAAAGAGAATTTCATGTCGCCTTCGTGGTCCATTGACCATGAAAGATCTTCGGTTGACTGATTTTTAGTGCTCGACCAACTGAGATTCACTTTGCTCAGTTGATGTTTTCAGAAGTTTGATACCGGACTTGAATGGGATGGAGAGAATTGAAAGGAGATTTCAGTTTAATGAAATGGTAGGCCTAACCTTGTCTGAACTAATCGTAATGCTTGTGATGTCGAATCAGTTATAGGAAAAGAAAAAATCTCTTGACTCGAGAGAGGGTTTCTGAAGTTATTTTCTTACAGAAACTGAAGATCACTTACCTAAAACTATGAGCTATTGCGGGTATTCCGGTACTCGTTTCCTCATGCTCTTCATCCTTTAAGGGTATTTTCCGTATGGCTTAGTGAGAGTGATCTCTAAGACGTGTTTCTTGTCACAGGACCAGTAGATTTTGTGGTGGGTTGTACCCCCCCCCCCCTCCCCCCTTATACGTCAGTGTAGTATACGTTACGAAGTAAATTAAAATCCATAAGAAAGGCTTTCAAAAGGTTTTCATAGAGAAAGTTTTTGTGAAGTTATGTAGTACTGCTGCCAACTAAAAACTCACTCTTTGACTCATGTACAATTCTCCACCTTTTTGACAAGCAGTTTTTGCTGGGGAACACCGCTCTTGCATGGTATGCTTGGGGGGGGGGGGGCAGTCATACACAAATACTCAACTTTGGGGCATGTTGCCCCGACGTCGGGGCATTCCCCCAACATAGGCACCTGAAAAAGGATAGAGTAAACCCAATAGAAAGAAGTGGCTTCAACCAAAGTCTATGTATCTTGTGGGTGCTCTAATATTTTGAAAATTGGAAAAAGAGACTGGATAGAGTATTAGATCAGGTATCTTTTGATCTAGGATGGGAACAGCCCTTTTTAGATATGTTACAAGTCTCAGTTCAACCAAATATCATGGGGGTATCATGCCATACGTTGGGGCACCATGCCCAAAAATTTGTGTATTACTGGAGGGGGGGGGGGGGGTGCTTCCAAGGACACTGAATATGACATGTCATCGTTACCTTATCTGTGTGTTATGATTAGTTTGTTTGCTGTGCTTATTACTAACCTTGCATGCTTGTAGCGTAAAAGCTGGGTGGATCTCAGTCGCGGAGCTCCCAATGACATCACAAGGCAGACTGCTGCTAGTCTTGTAAGGGGAGATTTGAAGTCTAGTATTTCCGTTACTTCAATGGTAAGGATCGCCATTTGCTACCTCTGTTCTTGCTCTTCTCTCAACTTGTTGCTTTAGTCCGGTATCAGAAAAAAAAATAAAGGATAAGAAAAGTGAAGAAAAACTTTCTAGCTCCGTGTTCGCTCCTTGTGATTTTAAATAGTCGAGAGTTGATATTTTTAATTATAAGAGTTGTTTCATCTAGTGTCAAGATGTAAAATCCATTTGTCTTTGGTGTATATTCCCAGCGCATAAAATTTGGCTGATGGGCCATCGAGGGAAATTGGTAAACAGTATTGCCGTTTGACTAGGCTAGCTTGGATTCAGTTTCAGTGCGCGTTTGGGAGCCCGCGGTCATGCCTGGGACATAATGGCCCTGCGGTCGAATGCCCGTCACGGTTAGGATGGAAAAGTGTTTTCTTTCTTTTCTCCTTTTCCACAACCAGTGGGGAGGGGGGGATGATTTTGGATGAGAGAGAAAATTTTTATGTTTTCCCACGGTTCAGAATGATTAGCCCCTTATTATTATTTAACGAGAGAGACGGCATAAATAAAAATATCATATTCCTAGCTGAAGATAAGAATATGGTATGCTTTCTACGCTTAAAGTACCTTAGCCGAACGGCCCAATTTGAACTTCTACGACCATAATTATCTGATTCTGATTCCGAAACTTTCTGCTTTTATCAGAGCTCGGAGATGGAAGGACAGTTTGTGTCGACAGACTGGATGGGGGAGGGGCTGGGATGAAGGAGGAAGTGTAAGCATAGAAAGCTAGTTTTGGATTGGCTTTCCCCTGCGAGAGGTGATGCCTTATCAATGAATGTAAATCTGTGGAGTAACGAGCTGAGAGCTACTCTTTCACGACCCTGGAGCTAAATTGAGCTTCTTTCTACAAGGTACAATCTCTTTCCGAGCCACGTACAAAACTTATAAGCTATTAAAGTTAGACTTGGGTCAACGTGTGATTTGTCTTAAGGAGTAAGACATGTCGAGGATTGGGCTTAGTTGACAGACGCAAAACAGACCGAAGACATATTAGCAGATTGCTGGAAGGTATAAAAGTAACCCACGAGAATTCCTTTAATAAGTTGAATATTTTTCAATTTTGCTTAAGTAATGTTTTCTTGAAGCGTCGCAGTTATGGAGACTTGACCAAACTCGAAGACGACTCAAATGATCATTGGTCGCCGAATGGTTTCCGACAGAAAAGCTTGCCTACGGTAATTCCGAAAACTTGTTTATCTTTAAGAGAGGAGCGGGAGTGATGTGTGACGATAG
This sequence comes from Branchinecta lynchi, assembly GCA_023053575.1. Lineage (NCBI taxonomy): Eukaryota > Metazoa > Arthropoda > Branchiopoda > Anostraca > Branchinectidae > Branchinecta > Branchinecta lynchi. The sequence continues at coordinate 11,773,820 of JAKZAP010000005.1, forward strand.
GGTCAGCAAAGAAAGGACATTGCGGCAGTTTCATTTATTGGCGCAGAGGATGTCGGTTTCCGAATAAGCACAGACATTTGTTCTGTTGAATTAAAAAATGAATCTGATAACCCTGGTTCTTACGTTCAAAGCTTATCCCCCCCCCCCTCCCATCAGCCCTAGCAAGGCTTCACACTTTTATGGGTGTTAAACGGAATAATCACCGGATATTTTGTTTCGCCGATAGTTTTACCCCAGGGATCGTCTTCAGGTTGTAGGTACAGATATGAAATTGTAATAAAACAAATAAAGCATCTATCAGAGTCACCAACTTTGGGGAGTTCATTTTGCTTAAAACTTAATTTATTTTATCGCAAGTTCAGCTTTATCTACTGTTCAAAGAGGATCCTTGCCTAGAAGGACCGAAATAAAATTTCGTTCCGTTTACCACCATCAAACATGACTCGCAATTAGTTTGGCCCGAAGAAGCACTTAAGGCTTCACAACTTTATGTTGCGTGCGTCCGGCCTTGTGCTTAGCTGTAGAGTAGTTGTTAGTATTTAAATACCTAGCTTGCCTTGTCTGCAGTGTAGTTATTACTTTCGTTGTGCCCATGCCTGATTTGCTGTGTTACTAACATTAATTCTTATTTATTAGCATGGAAGCGAGCTTGACCTGGTTGTAATCCAATCCTGTGAAAGTAGAACCTTGCGTAGATCCGTCTCAACCCCTAAGTTGCTCAGCCAAGAACAGACGGTAAGTAGGCTGCATTGTACACAAACTAAAATGCACCAGGCTACTGTACTGTAACGAGACGGACCAAAAACACGATGCAGTTAACGCAATTCTACATATAAGAAACTATAGTAACTAGTTTTGAATATGCCATAGTTGTATTTTTGACACGCTTACATACAAAAGCTAGATGGGTTGAGGCAGGTTGGGTTACTATTTCATTCTTGGTAAGAGTTTCTTTGGTTCCATGAATTTTGTCTTTTTGTTTTGAGAAAGTGGTCGCGAACTAATTTCGACGCTTGTCTTTCGAATTTCAAGATTATTGTTGTTCGTCTCAGATGTTCTATGCCAGCCTTTTCGAAGTTCAGCTTTGCTGTTCATTGTATGCGTCTCAGCTTCTTTGCGACAGGTGCACCTGTCAACTTCTCTACGCCCTGTTACGCGGGAAGTTCAAAAATATTTGCTTTTAAATAAACGCAGAGTAGGCTATTGGTCGAGAACGACGAAATTGTTGGCTTAGAATACAATGCAGTTCACGCAGTTCTATTTAAAAGTAGCCTACATCAAGATTGCTTTGAGCACAGCATAATCGCGTGGTGGGAAAGATTGGAGTATCTGGAGTGTTTTCTCTCATCATTGGTAAACATTTTGTTGGTGATGTCTAATCGGTGATGTCTGAACGGGTAAGCCAGCGGAGATTTATTTCTCCGTATACCTTTATATCTTAAAATCCGGTTGAAGTTGGACACGTTTCACCAGTTATCGTATTGAATCGACTGAATACACGACTTAACGAGTTCACAGAGATTCGTCTATCCCAAGCCTAACACTAAGACTTGGATTAATTCGATTTAGTGGGACGACTATAAGTTGCTCGACCTCAATATGACTTCTTTGCGACAAATGCATATAGCATAGTAGCTTCTGTGCGTCCTGTCGTTCGGGAAGTCCAGAAAGCTAGAAAAGAGAAACACATTTATTTTGCTCTGAAAACTTTTTAGCAAAGGCCTTTGAGCAAACTGAAGAGACTTTCTTTCGGCGGGATCGACTAAAAAGAGGCACGGCCGACATGGCGCAGAGGCACGAGTAGTAAAAAGAGATTAATATGTAGTAGATTAATGAACATTGCAGCTCCATCGTACTCTCAAGGACCAGTTTACTAGACTGAATGATAACTTAGCAGTTACTTGCCTTCCGAATCGGGAATGATCATTGGAAAATCATGTGTTATTTCTTGGGACCAGCAGAAAATCAGCATTCTTCACGCTAAAGATCTCGTGTTTCCCTGCTCAAACAGATAACCCTACGGTTTACCAAAAATCACAGTCGCAACGCACGTACTTGAATATCCCGACTCTTCTTCCATCCAAAGAGCATATCGTGCGAAATTTTCATGATCGTCAAATTACGTTATCGGAAGTTTAGTAGCACTGGTCACAAGGATGCATAATTTTAACAGATAATACCTTGGATTTATCTGTTAATTTGGCAGATAACACTAAAAAAGTTTTGCAATTTTGCTTTTGGAGAAAAAACTACGCTTGACAAGTAAGTGAGAGTCCGTAACTCAAGAGCCTAAAAGAAGGCACGTTAGAACACTGTTACTACCTCTCGCTCTGAAGCCTGAAAGGGCCCTTTTAGTTTTCGTGTCCCTTTTTTTAGTGTTTGTGCCTCCTACACTATGTGGTGGCGTGCCGTGCCTCTTTTTAATCGATCCCTCTTTTGGCTACCAAGCTTACTGCTCATATTCATTCAGAGTATGTGTGTTGTATTATGGTAATTTGTATACAAAAAAATTGCAAGGCTCGCGCCATGCTGTTGGGTGAATGTTTGGTAATGTGGTAAGACGTGACAGCTGGTGTAAACTTAACCGAAAGGCGACTCGTTTAATTCACGGCCGAGATTAATCTCTACTGTTTATTCTTCACTCGAAATTTGGCAAGTCTATCGAGGTCTGGTATTCCGCAATGTCAGTTATCTTTCAATTCGCTCAGCCGCGTCTGGTACTGCTATTTCATCATGTCGATTCGTTCCAGACAGATTTTCACGGTTGCAACTGTTTCTTTCAATCGCTTGTTTTATGCTCAGTTTGGATTTTTTTTTCTAGCGACCGTCATACAACATGAGCCGAGAAATAGATTACAATAAGAAAATTCATGTTCGATCCGTGGATACATCAAAAGTTCAGAAGCAGTTTAACCAGGTAAGTTTTACACTTCGTATTATGGCCTAATAGTTATTATAGTTATTCAAACAATACATACAACGGATACGTCAGCTACGATGCTGTGGCTATTTCGGCACGTTTTGGCAAGGGTCCTCGTCAGGATCCTGACCAGGATGTATTGTTTGAATATATGTTTCCCAGTGAGCTTGGGCTCAAGGAGTATTTGGCCTAATTGTTAGCGATGAGCAATCCTTAATTATTTAAATGACATCTCCAGAAAAGTATATCCCGAAAGAAATTATGTATTGACTGCGAATGTGTTGCAATTGTAGACTGGTTGTCAAAAGTATAAACAGAAAAGTACCCTTGACGAGATGACTCGAAATCTATATCGTTATTAGTTTATCGTTTAGTATAAAATTGTTTTATTTTGTCTGAGACTTCTCCAGCCAAAACTGTTTGATCTTGGATGCGCTAAGTGTTTTCGCAGCTTTGTAAATTCCCTGTTCTAGAGCTCGTACGGTAGTTTGCTTGTGTATATATTATATACGAAGTTTGAATTTAATATAGTATAATTTTTATCGTTAATATTCTTTCTAGGATGCATTCCCCTTGTACGCCTTGCTGGATCGGCATGAGATGGTATACCGTAGTAGTTTTTTGTCTTGCACTTTTAACACCGGTCTCGATTACTATTTGAGCGCTTTCAAATTCTAGCGCGATTGGTTTAAGTATCAGAGAAACACAATTTTTTACGGATCAAACATCGATCGACGGGTTTTGCTAGAGTAAATGCCATTTAGCTATTTATGACACGTTTTCCACTAAATTTCTTTTTTTTAGAATACTATGTTCTCCAAACCATCTTTTTGTTTTGTCATAAAATAATGCAAAAATTAGGGCTTTGGTCTCTATAGGATTTACGCACTAACGAGGTAGTGTAATCTTTATCAAATGTGAAAGTGCTCAAATGGTACACACATACCGATTCCGGTGCCAGTAGATGCTTTATTGCACCATTATCGTCCAGTTTCATTTGTGTTTTATTTGGGTTCTGGTTTCAGCTGAGTTAGGACATTTGCGGTTTTGTTTACATTTCCGGAACTTGGGCTCGCCCTTTCCATTTCTGTGTTTCTTATCAGTCTTTGTTCTAGTTTGCGCTTGTAGACAGAAGTCCAGGTTTTTAGTTTTGATAATGGATACCTCACTAACTGTCGTCTACGAGAATGACGAAGTCACCGAGGTATGAGTTGCGCTTTTGCAGATACTGATCCACTGTGGGTCCTGAGTCCGACCGTGGTAACTGGTCGTGGTGTCTGAAAAGTCATCTCATTGTTTATCAAATTTTGTCAAATTGGTGAGAAAGAAGTTTAGCACTTAGTGATGTGACTGAATATCTGTTCTTTTGTGATGACTTCGAGGAGCACAATTTCGGCAATTGTCGTTTTTGTAGAGCAACCGTATATCAGATACCACGGTAACTGCAAACGACTAATTGCAGATCCAGTTACCGTGGTAACAGATACCATGGTATCTGCAAAAATGCAACGATGGGCTTCATGAACAGGTTGTGGAGAATAGGGGCTAATATCCAGAAACCGAACCGAAAAACAGAAGTAGTTGAATGACCGGATATACATGTCCTCTTAAAGTTGAAAGAGTATTGTTTGGTAGCCCTTCAAATTATGTCTGATTCTTTTAAAGTATAACTGAACGCTACGCTGTACCATTATTTTATCACTCGGTAGAGCATATTACGTCATAAAAAGGCTTTCGCCTCTGCATATCACAAAGAAACTAAGAATAATCTTGCTGAGTAGAGTTGAAAATCCATCTTCTTTATACTCGAAGCTGTCAACATTAGTCAGTAGCAACAACTCCTTTCACGGTCTCCCCGGTGAATTCTCTTTGTAACTGAGCTCGGTAATCAGAAGTTACTTTTTTTTTGTATGTAGTTTTGCTTCACGCCGTTTTGTGTGTCCATTCCGTATGCTGTAGTTTCGAATCTGAAACTGCGTAGCTTAAACTACGAACTACCTCGCAAACGTAGTTTGTCTACAGTGGGTCCTCCACTGGCAATCTGAAGCCTTGGCTGAAAACCGCCAAAATGGCCGCTTACGACACGTTACGATCGCTCCCCACAGCTTACGATTGCCGTGGAGAAGTTGTTTTTGCCAGAATTTCGGAAAAAAGAAATCAGTAAATCGCAAGTAATACAAATAAGAGCCAAACTTCAAACTTTGATGTAACAGAAGTAAATCAAGAAAAATGCAACTATTGCAGTTGTTCTAACCGGTATCGACGTAACTCCTCGATCACTTTTGTCAAGATTCCCCGATAGTGTGCCATTGAAAAATGTAGCGTACTTTCACTATTGGGCGGCAGCGCTTAAGCAAAGGCAAAAGGGATCGGATTTATCTTTTTTCCCAGTTAAAGGGTAGTAATTTTGTGGGTAGTAAATTGCTCGACGTCAACCTTTAAGCTTTTTCTTGATTACTTGTCAAATGCCGAAATCTTGCAAATACACGTCTGAGCGGACCTTATGCGTGCTGCAGTAACCAACACAGAGATAATTCTGTGTTGGTTACTGCACAATACTGCATACACTGCACGTTGGTTACTCCGTTTGCCATGTAATTCCACTTTTCTTCCAACCCTTGATGGGCTTAATGTGTCACATCTGTCAGTGAGCTAGCTTGCTTTAATTTGTTGTTTTTTTAGGCAGGAGACAACCAAACGGTGAAGATGTGCAAACTTTGCGAACGCCAAGTGTTCCAGATGGAACAAGTCAAAGCCGAAAAAGCCGTTTGGCACAAAAACTGTTTCAAATGCAAGGAGTGCGGGAAACAGCTGACGTAAGTTTGGCTCGACGGGAGAGCCCTCTCTGTTTATTTTTTATTAGAAAGCACCTCGGCAAGAAGTGTCGTTTTTTTGGACCTCCATGAGCTGTAATGGGTGTTGCGAGATTGTGGCAGGAAGGTGGGGGAGTAGACGGCATAGTGAGACCTGGCTGGAAAGCTAAAGAAGCACCCATCATGAAGTGCCAACTTGTTGTACCTCCGTGAGCAGTAATGGCGGTTGTTGAACTTGCGGTTGAAAGACCAACGCAGCGTCGTGCGACTCGGCTGTAAAGGTGGATTTCTACACAGTCCGATGCGAAATCCGGACTTTAAAAGTACCTTCTGGTTCGTTGGTGTCGAAAAATTCGGTGTGTCCATAACGTAAAAGGTGCTACGAAGGTCAAAAGTAGGACAGAATGACCATTTTTGGGCCAGCTAAGTCAGCCTCCGCAAATGAACGATAGTGGTTGTATTTTTATTGGGATAAAACAGCCTAAAGGTATTAGACTGGATCCTAGCAGAACCTCTGCATCGACATCTACTCGAAAGTAGAAACATGAGAGCAGCCCTGCTGGTTGAGTCCGGTGAAAGAAGGTCCGCTCTATGCCTTTGCCCCAAGAAAAAAGTCAAAAGCCTCAACTATCATTTACTTAAACCATTTCGTTTACTTTCAGGGTCGATACTTACGCAAGTCATGAAGGTGTTCTATACTGCAAACCACATTACAAACAGCTTTTCCAGCCCAAGGCTCACTTCGAAGACGATGAACCAAAATGTAAGTTAGTCTCTCATTGAGTAAATCTAACCATGTTGCGCAAGTCAGACGGGTTTTTAGTGGGAAACCTAAAAGTATGCCGTAAACTAATATCCGGCTCAAGCTTCCAGTTTCGGACTAACTCACAAACAACTGCGAAATAATGACTGGTGGGAAAAAAGGCCTCTCCTGTTTTGCAACAATTCAGTTTCAATTATGTTGGGGTAGTGTGAGCTATCATGATTTTGTTTTCAACATCCCAGGATGAACCTATAAGTTATTTGGGGAGAAAGGTAAAATGTTTCTAGATGTCAAAATGCCATCAGTCACATCTATTTCATGTTTACTTTTTGTTTTCTACTGAGAAATAATAAAGGGCAATCTGTTTGACGTCTTTTTCATTTTGTTTTTTCACGTGAAAAAAATACTTATTCTCATTTTTTGTATAGTCAAAAGCACTAAAATAAAAAAAAAACAATCCGAAATGCTTTTCGTCCTAACTGGTCTCCCGAGTTTAAAACAACAATATTCAGAATTATTTGTATCTTCTTCTTTTCTTTTCTTTTAATTTACCAACCCCAAAGAGCTGCCTTTTCTTTGATCTAGTGTGACCACTTCGACGCTTAATTCTGCGCAGAAAAAAGCCAGGTATGAACGAGCTCGTAGAAATCCCTTGCCTTCATTCCTTCCATCGCTTTCAAAAGTCGCTGAATTCTTTCGGTCCTCGCTAAGCTGTCCCTCCCAGTCTTCAGTTTCCTCATGTTCTTTTCCCATTGTTTGGGTTCTCTTTGGTTGGACTGTGTCAAGTGTCCTGAGAGTTGGAAGATGTTCTTTTCTAAGTTGTTTACTCGTTTCAGTTATGAGAAAAAGGCCCGAACTCATTATCCGGGAAAGTCAGCCGGTTGAATTGCCGCCTGATGTGGCACGGGGTAAGAGGCATGACTGCATGGTATGAAGAATAAGTAAGGCTCGAGGCAGGTTCGAGTTGTTTTGCTGCATGCGTGATCAGTATTAATCCGCTTATAATTCGGGGGGGGGGGGGGGGGGGGAGCGAAGGCGGGTAGTGCTGACTATGACCAATGAGTAATCGAGTTGATCAGTTCTTCTCAACTGTCGTTGCTCTGAACCACCAGCTGCCCGCGGTTTCTCGCAAAGCAAGTCGCGCCCCACTCATGGACCACATATTGAAAAATTAAATCACGAATTCACTGGGATATGTGTGAGATGAATGTTCTGCCGCGTGCCCTATCTGTCCTTGATGATACAAGGAGGGATAACTAAACCTTCAGAAAATGTTCATATTCTATACAAATCTGTGATTCATAACGCAATGACCTTATCGTCAGTGCCAAGCATAAGATATATGAATAATTTATTTTGCACATTAAAGCCATCCGGCCATCATGCAACAAAACGAAACAAAAAAGGAACAATCTTACATGCGCATATACACACGAACACACTCTTAATATTTTTAAATTACACTGAATACTTTATTAGCACTAAAAACACGACTTCCCCATCAGAAGGAATCTTTCCGGTGTTTAAAATCAAACCTGAGGAACTTCCCAATATTTCTTATTTCTTTAAAATGTTGGCATGCACAAACCTTATACTGCATCCAGGAGACGATGGGTTCGGTGAGCCCGGCCTGTGGAAGGCTGGGAACTGGGAAGTTCAGGTCACTCCGCTTGAAGCACTAGAATTTCCCGGAAGGTTAATTTTCTGTCCTTGACGATATCAGTTGTTTATTATGACGATATCAGTTGTTTATTTGCAACCCAGTTCTGACACTTTCTCAGAATACGTTAGTGCATACGTCAGAATACGTTAGTGTTAATCTGGATGTGATAACTACTAACACTTGCGTTTCAGTTAATTCATAAACTTAGCTCTTTGATTAATTATTTAACGTGTCCTAAGCATGCAGTTCTGATAGTCATAAAGTATTGAATTTTACCTTCTTGAATTGTATCGACTCTCTTAACGTTGTTTCTGCTGAGAACAAGCATTTTGTCTATGTTCTTGGGGATAAAAAAAGAAAGAAAACGTTTCTGGAATCACACGCTTCCAAGTTTTATTGGCTAACAAAAAACAGGCAACGATTTTTTAACCACGCAGGATACTCGGAAGTACTTCTACAAAACTGTCAGCTGCTACTGTCCGAGCAGTACTAGCTCTTTTAGCAAACTAAAAATACTTTGCCGGGTATTCCAAAAATTCTCCCTCGTGCTACTAGTTGGCTTGTGCAAGAAGAAATTCTGACAACATGACATAATATATCAATGAGAAATGTTCAATGAGATTTGTCAGCTTATCGTTTTAGATTACGTTAATTGAACTTGTCATCTTCTGTCTCTTCATCTAGTGACGACCTGTCAGACTGATTACCATTTGCTCAGTTTATGGAAAAACTGGTGGTGGATGAGGCATCTGAATGGTGTTCTCCTTCAATGTTCTTGTGGTTATAAACGTACTAAAGGGTCTTGACAGGGAATTTCATTTCAGCATCCGACAAAGCTGATCTGGGTCTTGAGGAGCTCAACAGTGTCGACCTGAAATCCCGCTTCAGTGTCTTCCAACGTAAAGCGGAATCTCACGAAAGAGACTTAGCCAAATCTCCAAGCCAGGTCACTGTGAAGAAAACGGAAGCAATCCTGAACAAAGTAGCTAGGTGAGACTTTGATGACCTAAGTAAACATCAGAGATAGGACTTCATTTACATGTACAGTAGAGGTATGCTTATGTGTGAACGTTTGTTAATATTGGACTTTGTCATTTTCATGCACTTTGCTGGGTGTAAAGCTAACTACCAGTTAGCCAAAGTAGGTAGTTAGGGGCGTCTGGAAACACCTGAATAGGTATTTTGGATCTTCCTTCTACCATTTAGGCCAAAACTGCACTGTTCACATTAAAGTAACTGTTCATACAAAGTATACCCCTACTGTACTCCTGCGGACTGCATTTGCCTTTTCACACTCACCCTCCACCGTCTCGGTCTAGGGGAACCTGGGCCTAGACTGTCCAGTGACATAACGTTATAACCTGTAAGCATCGGAATTACCTAATCTATTACGTGTTCAGCTGCACTACTAAGTCCTAGCCCTGACCCCCGACCCACCCACATAGTTATTGGGAACTGAGCCTGGTGGGCGATTTTGTGCAAATCCCGAGCCGAGAGCCATGAGAGGTTGGATCACAAAGTCGGTAAACTTGTGTTTTGGGGATCTAGACGGGCATTTTGAGGTCCGATTCCAATCACTTATTCGGTTTAGGCCAACTGGGAATAGGCTGTCCAGTTCGATGTATAATAACTAAAAACTCATCTAATAATCGTAGCCTTTTCTCGGTAGTAGCTCTGATACTACCGAGAAAAATATAATATATAATTAACTTGTCTAAAAAGAGTCAGCTAAACGAGAGTACCGTTAAGGCCACGAGCGTCCAAGATCAAACTACAGTATAACAGATGTTTAATGCCGGGTTTATCTCACTTAATTTCATCGATACTGGAAGCAGCTGCGCCAAACCGGACTCCAAAAGCAGATTCTGATTTGACCTTTGAGCTTATTCACTGACGATTTTGAGATTATTCGCAAAATTCTAGTCCTTTGGGGTTTGGAACATGTAGGTAATCCGTAGAACATTCTGAATGTTTTACTTTGGTTGTCCTGGATTATTTTATCTGAAATCCTGTCTTGTTTTCAAGCCGTCCCAAATGAATGGGATTATTTGCTTGAAGCCAAGCTGAAAAATAGATTAGGATAACGAACTTTAAGAACTTGAAGTTTAATGCTTGAACATTTATCAGATATCATTGCATGGGCACTGTTCTGTTTTTGCATTCAAACAGGAACAGGCAGAAACAGGTCACATAAGAACAGAAACAGAAAGAAAACAGGAAAGTTGAAAACAGGTCCTGTTCTGTTTTAACAGAAATGATGACATCGAAAACAGAAACAGCTGTTAAACAGGCGAAAAAAAAAGAACCGGCTGTTTAAAACAGTTTTTTTTTTTTTTTTTTATTTCCCGTATTTTTGTATTATGTTTATGGCAGAGTTCACCTATAGTTTGCCTTGTACCATGAAGTATCTTAAATAGTTCTTCCTTGCACCGCACATATGCCTTCCTTCGAGTTCATTTCATGAATTACACTTTTTCCCGATGGAAAATGAGCCATGCAAGTTTCGTTTGTCTTAACAACAAATTTCGCATAGCCTACCTTTCCACTTGGATTGTTTGTCATAGTGGTCGGTAAGAAACTCAAGTTTACGGATCATACAAACTCAAAGTTAAGCAAGCTTCAATTCGTGACAGTGGTTGGTGATGATGGTCATTTTTTTTGTGAGGGGAGGGTCGCGAGGGATCCATGTTCAATCAGATTACCGAATAGCTTTTCCTCGGTGGTTTCTGCATGGTCATACAAGGCTCAAAACGCGCGGATTTCTCGGCTGAATGTGAGTCTACTATTCTGCGAAACTCCGTGAAACGGAGTTACACTTTCATCATCAAGTTGAAAAAATCTCAAGTTTTCCGTATAGAACTGAGGGTGTGCCAAAAATACTGTCAGGAATTCAAGTTATCGTTTGTTTACATCATGAACCGGTGCGGATGTTGTAATGTCGCTAAGCTAGTTTCAGCCTTTCTAGCCTTTTTGAAGTTGAAAGTACTAGTCTTTTGAAATCACATTTAACTTCGCTGAACAGATAATACGTCATGTGAATCCTTCTTGGTGGTCACATGTTCGGTTTTAGTGGAAAGTTCATTTATGAACACTCCACTCTTGCGGCCGTGATAGCCGGTTTTCCGTTCTCGGTTTTCACCATTTTATTTTGGCATTCTTATCTCGTGAACCATGACAGATACTAATTCGAAACTTGGTCTACTTGTGGGCCTTGGGGTCTAGTTGTCACTTTTGGGATTCAACCCCCGATAAACTCTCAGTTCAAGGGCAATTGGTCACAATTCCCCCAGCGACTGATGTTTCCTTTAAAGTTTAACCTAAAAAGGCTGGGATAGGACAATCTAGTTATCCATCACTTATTCACTTAAAACAGCTTGAAGAGCCGCTGAAAATGCGTTACTTCGTTCATCCGCTATTCACGAATAATTGTTTTTGGGATCCCAAAACGTAAGTGGAGGGATACCTATGACATCGCAAAAGTTGTCCGTCTGTCCGTCCGTCCGTCCGTCCGTCCGTCCGTCCGTCTGTCCGTCCGTCCGTCCGTCCGTCTGTCCGTCCGTCCGTCCGTCCGTCTGTCCGTCCGTCCGTCCGTCCGTCCGTCCGTCTGTAAGCACGATAACTCTCGAAGGGAATGAGATATTTTGATGAAACTTGCTGTGAGGGTTCGTTGGGTCGTCGGACCAGTCAAGTTCGTAGATGGGCTTTGTAGCTCTACATTTAGGGGTGGGGGAGGGGATTCAAATTAAGGGACAAACAAAATATTTTGAAACAGCTAATGTGATAGTCGATTATGGGGTAAGACGACATGCTGAACACGATGGTGAAAACTATTTTGTCGTCGGACATGTAGTTCGCCCGGAATCCGGCCAAAACCGGAAAGTTTGTCGAAAGTACAAGTTTTATTTGAAGTTGATTAGATGTTCGATTTAGGGGTAGGAAGACATGCTGAAGACGATGGTGTAAATTATTTTCTCGACGAACAAGTATTTCGCCCGGAATCCGGCCCAAACCGGAAAGTTTGTTGAAAGTAAAAGTTTTATTTGAAATTGATTAGATGTTCGGTTTAGGGGTAAGAAGACATGCTGAAGACGATGGTGAAAACTATTTTCTCGATGGACAACTATTTCGCCCGGAATCCGGCCCAAACCGGAAAGTTTGTTGAAAGTAAAAGTTTTACTTGAAGTTGATTAAATTTCGATTTTAGAGGTAGGGAGACATGCTGAAGACGATGGTGAAAACTATTTTCTCGACGGAGAAGTATTTCGACCGGAATCCGGCCCAAACCGGAAAGTTTGTCAAAATTAAAAGTTTTGTTTGGAGTTGATTAGATGTTTGATTTAGGGCAAGAAGACATGCTGAACACTTATGTGAAAACAAGTTTCCACCCGGACACGTAGTTCATCCGGAATCCGGCCAAAACCGGAAAACTGTTGGAAGTCAAAGTTTTATTTCTAGTTGATTAGATACGCGATTTAGGGGTAAGAAGAGATGCTGAGTCCCTGTGTGACAATCGTATTTTACCCGGACATATAGTTCGACCGGAATCCGGCTGGAATCGGAAAATTTGTTATAAGCTAAATTTCTATTTGAAGTTGATTAGATGTTCATTACTGGGGAAAGAAGATACCCTGATTTCGTCTTTGAGCTTTCTTTTTTCGCCGGACAAGTAGTTCTGGAGTTCGGCCGGAACCGGGAAATTGGCAGAAGTGGCAGGAAGTTTTCGTCAAAACAGATTTGACTTATAGGGGTAAACACACATGCTGAATCCAAATCTGAACTTGGTTTTCTCAGGTGATTAGCTATTTGGCCTTAATCTGTTTCTGAATTTTAATTGTAAAAATGTTCAAGGAGTCTGGCGAAGACTGGATCTGGCTAAGACAAGACCCAGTTGTCTGGATCAGATATTGAATTTTTGGGATCCCATCGAAACCTTTGGTCTTGTTCAAATAGTTTTTCAAAGTGTGGTCTGTGTACCTCTATGCGCTTGTATTTTTGTTGCACCCCTTACGAGAAAGATTTATGAATTTTCTTTTGTTCCGGCACTAAGCAATCTTCACCAATCTCACCACTGCCCAACGAAAAGCAGCGTTTGTATTTCGATTAAAATTTCCCGAGTCATAGTAGAATTTGCGTTGTGGGGACGCCGGACATATTCTGAACGTCATAACTAGAGCAGATAGTGGAAAATAAAAAATTCCCTTTGTAGAATCCCAATAATTCAGTATGTTTAATGAAATGACACAAAAGTTAGTTGGCTTTTCAGTTAAATTTTAAAGGCTTATCACTGTTTTGCGAATTCTGTGCAACTGGGCCCGGATTGCCCAGAGTAAATTGCCTGACCAAATTCGCAAACTTGCTAATCATGCCTGGTACTAAGGTGGAAATTTGGAATGCGTGAACATCATTGTCCAGATGGGTCTTTGGACCCACCCAAAGACCCATCTCTAGATGTATCTTTCGGTGATACTCCATCCCCCCCCCACATCCAAACGCTGGTAACTGGGCCCATATTGACCAATGAGTTAAAAGTCAAGGGCGAATGGTTATTAGGCTGTTCGCCTACTAGAAAAGAAGCGGAGTCTATTCCAGAATCAGTTGGCTCAGGGCAGCCATCAGAACCACTGACGACCGAAATCCCAACGCAGCAGGCTGTAGGGGAACCGTCAGTCGATGTTTTTGCCCCTGTAGAACCAATCCGCGGGCGATCAAATAGTCTACCTCAGTCAAGTGGCTTGGCAGCCAAACGGTTGGTAAGGAAAAGTCACATAGAACAACACACAATATATGATACAGAGATGGGCGAATCCGAATCCGGATTCAGATTCGAATCCAGGATTCGTCCTTTTGGCCGGATTCGAATCTTCTGCTTCTCAGGCTTGATTCGCTTTCGGACTTGGATTCCAAACCCTCAATCTTACGAATCCGCTCAAATTTCTATTCTACATCCTTTCAGTTTCCGTTTTCCCAATTTTTACGCAGTGGGCTTTAGACAATCAAATTTGTTTTTGTGTCCACCACCAAATATGTTAAGTAATCTATCACATTACCTGATTACCTGAAATATAAGTGTTGTTTGTCACCTCTGATTTTTAACTATAACCTATGAACATGATTTAATTTTTGGTAAGGTCGGATTCAAATCCGGATTCAATTTCGGATTCGAATCCTCAGCATGAAATGGTGGATTAGGATTCGTACCTAACCCTGGATTCGGATTCGAATCCTTTCATGATCGGATACGCCCATCTCTGATATGATATACGTTTTACTTTTACACATTACGTTTGAGCGCTTGCGCACTTTTTCATATTGGACCCGAAGACGTCTGCTGCCACGAAGGGTCGGCGGAAAGCTGCAACAGTAGTCTAAGACTTAGCTGACTACATATCCATTTAGCTCAGTCAAATGCAATTCGCCGTCAGCTTGAGCTGAATAAATATTTACAGTATCTGAAGTTCCCATTTTTTGCTGTTGTTCCTACTATTGCTTGATTCTTGCTCAATATTTTTGATAGCCGTCATCGCATCCACATTTCGCGTGGGTCACTGGTAAGGTTGACAAATTGGCCTCTTTTGGAATGTGGCATTTCGAAATGATCCAAATCTTGAGTTAAGAGATTTGTTGTATAGATAAGGCGGGTTGCCCCCCAAAAAACAGATTTGGCTGTTTAAACAGGTAAAAAAAAAACAGGAACAGGGCAAAACAGGATACACCAAAACAGAACAGAACAGGTGAGAAAAAAAACAGCTGGCTTCAAAACAGCTGTTCTGTTTATTTTGGGTCCCTGAAACAGAAAACAGTAAACAGTAAAACAGGAGGAAAAAAACAGAAACAGAAACAGAAAACAGGAACAGCGCCCATGCCTAGATATCATCAGAACGAAAGATTACAGCGACTCGTGTTATTGGGTTTGACCCGAAAATATTTCTGGATTTTTCCGGCGTCGATTTCCAAACAGCGATTTTTGTGTGGTGAAGAGGGCACCAGACCGTACCAGGACGATCGCAAATGGGCTCATATACAGTAAGCCTTCTTAGACGTTTGTATACAATCACGTATGTGTATTGATTTTTGTTTTCCGCTCCGCGTATTTTTCACGTCTCGAAAGCGTAATTAGTCATTCTGTTGTTTTTCCTTCCAAGCAGCCCGGATCATGGACTGTGGGTAAGTTACCACATTTCTTTCTTTCCGTAGGTTCCAGAGTAACGGTTCCCAGCTGTCCGGTTCCGAGTCAGAATCCGAGCCGGAAAACGAGGAAACCGGAATCGTCCGTTCATCCAAGAAGAACCGAGAACGTCCTCAGAGTTTTGCTGCTATGGGAGACGTCAAGCAGAAGTTCGCTGAGGGCACGTTCGCGAATGAGTCGGCGGAACGGAGGGCTGAGTTTGAGAAGGAGAAGAAGGAGGAGCTAATCAAGCTGCGAGCGAGACTCTGTGCGGTAGGCGAAGATGTTGAGCAGGTGCTTGTTTTGTGTTGTCCTTGCTAACCAATCTACTTTTTCTGCGAAATTTTAGTTAGGTAGGAATTTTGACCAGTAGCCTATCAGTAATCAATATATAGCAGTGGAGTGAACAACAAGATAAAAAATCGATAAGGGTTCCTATTCCTAATGTCCATAAGGTTAAGTGACCAAGGAGAACAGAGAAGTTGAGTGGGCCCCATGGCTTGAAGGGTTCAGGGCTTCCCTAGAACGACAGGGATTTTCACGACGTTCAAGCTAAAAACAAAAATGTCACTGTGTTCGCTACCACTGGATGATCGTATCTGATTATATAATCTGCCTCATTGTGTATGGGCATGAACTCGACTCATGATCCATCTTTGTTTCCAAGCTTCTTTGTTTAATGCTGAAGAAGGCTCGATGACACACGTGTGCACGATCTGTCAAACCAGCTAATTGCCTTGTTTCATGTCCTTTGTCTTTCACCGATGTCTATTAACTTTGTGGCTTGGAATGTCAAGAGCACCTGTAGTCCGTTCAAACGCTTGCAATCATTCCATGTTGTCCTTTGCCTATCGTATGATTATGTTGGTGCTATGCACGTATTATTGGTATGGACTTTTTGTTATTGTGGCTCACTGCGGAATGCATTGACGTTAACCTACAATCTCTTGTGCAATTCAGACGCCTACCATAGGGCTGTGTCAAAGCACTAGCTTTAGTTTATAGTTGTTCGCCCCCACAGATAATTCTCATGTCGTAACGCTCCCGTTACGCTTTTAGTGCTAGCATAACGCATTTTATGTTATTACCACGTAAAATATTATGGGTTCATAAGGAGATTCCAAAAACTGGTCCATTTTCTGTCATACTTTCCAACGTACATGTCTTACGCTATTCATGTGTGTATCAAGGCGTATCCTGGGTGGGCCCTTATAGCATAAAATTGTTTCGAAGCAATATCCGTTTACAATCGTATGTTGCAGCTCCGTATCCAGGAATATATTTCGGGGGGGGGGGGGGGGGGTGCCCGCGGGTCGGACCAAAAAGTAAAAAAAAAAATAGATCTTAGGTTAAAGCCTAAAAAAATATTGTTGCATGTTCGGGGGGGGGGGGGGTGAACCCCCTATCCCTCCCCCCTGGATATGGCCGTGGTATGTTGAAATCATCCGATTTGTGGAATGACTGTAAACTGAGTTGCGCATGGAGAAAGAGTATCAGATGGACAAACTGTCATGTGAAGATCCGTTAGGCTAATTTAGCTTTCTTTACGCGACATTTCGAGATAACCTTAATTTAATCGGAGACAGCGACAGATCGATCTGTCTTAAATAATCTTGGGAGGTGCTAAGCTCCTATTTTTAGAGCTTAATTGCCAGTTTTGCCACAGGTGATAATTAGCCAATCTTTATTGCTGTAGGGTCGTCAAGCCCGTCTCAAAGAAATGTACCAGGACTCCGTTCGAGAAAGCGAATCAGCAATTAAAAAGACGGAGCCAGAGCTTGAGGCTATGGCCGAGAAAGCGCGTTTACTTAAAGAAAGATTCGAGAAAGGCGGTGATGAGGTGGACCGCAAAGTGAGGACGCTCGGGGAGGAGGAGATGAGCATTTTCGAAGCCGCGACGGTTTCTAAGCAATCGAGAAACTTGTTCAAGGAGCTAGACGCGAATGCAGGCAAGGTTGACATCACCGTGCGGCGGTCGAAGTCCCAGATGCTGCCGAATGAGAATAGGAGATCTGTAAGAGTTTTTGCATGGCACGCTTTCAAAGTGTTTCTGCTTTGGCGATTTTTTCTGTCCTCGCTCGCTAGTCGATGGCTATCGACCGATAATGCTGTCAGCAACTTTGTGTTGCCTCTTTGGGCACTGATACTCCCATAATGAAATTGGAGGAATTTCCAGCGTAGCTAGATAAATATTGAGATATTTTGTTGAACGGGGTTCAGTTTGTTAGTGAATGTATCCTGGTGGTTCTTGAGAGCGTCCGTGAGTTCTTTGAAGTCCCTTTTCTAGGGTATTTGAGAGCCGCTTCGTCAAGATTCCAAGTTAAGTTCTCCTCGAGCATGATCTAAACCCCTAATATCTGGATGACTGTACAGCTGAACTACTGAGAAAGGGTCGGCGAAAATTTAAGCCTTTACATGGAACGTTGTTTCTAACCTGCGTTTAGAATCCCCTCCCGCCCCTGCAGCCAAAGCTTTTAAGCACAACTCTTACTAGAAAGCTCTAGAAACGTAATTTTTTTTTTAGCATTTTTGGGGGAAGTGCCTGTCGACTCCATCCAGCTTCCCTGTTTCCAAAGCGGAGGCTTGGCGCAACATATTTTAAAACTGTGCACGTCGTCGTTAAAGTGGGAAAAGCCTAGAAATTCTGAAAATTTGCCAAAAAAAAAACTAAAAAATTGTAATCTTTATTTTCTCTTGCCGTTCTTAAGGAGTTGTCGGTAGACCCTGTAAGCTTTCTGCAAAGTTTGTGCTGCATTACGGACAAAATCTTTCGGAAGAAAAACGCTAAAAAGTCGTAGGTTCAAAAGGAAACAGAGACGAAGAGTGGGGATTTCTGAAGCTTAGAATTCTGTAGGGGAGCTAGGCAAAATGTAAAGAGCAGAATAAGTACGAGGAGCCCTTTAAAGCCACGACGCTGGAACTGTTCTTTGGATATAGTATGGCACAGGCTGGAAAGTGTCGCGTTTTCACCATATTTGCTGGTGACAGGTGTCCACTGTCCAGTGTCGCATGAAGATTCAACAAGAGCCCTTTTACTATTTTTTTTTTTTTACCATTCTATAAATTTACTCATCCTTGTATATTTTTGCTGCTTGGTATCACTTCTACACCCTCTTTTTAGATGCTGTTTACGTCCCAGATTTCCAATGAGGTCATTTGTGCCTCAGACAATCAGGAGGACGTTAGCGTTGAGACGCGGGACGTAGCCTCTCGCTTCAAATTCTTTGAAACATTCAAAGATCGCCAGGACGACGATGAGAAGAAGGAGAGGAAACGGTTCAAATTCACGCCACCGCGGGACCTGGGATCGATAAAGGTGCCGACGCACGACTTGCATGGCATGATCAGTTGATTAGCCGGTCTACCTTCGTAATAATGCAGTGCATGAAACGGCTATTATCTGGTCGAAAAATAAAAAACAATGTTGTCGTTTTGGAAGTTGTCTACTGATGAATCTGAAGTTCTTCCGAGTCGTAGCAGATTTTGGTGATACTCAGCGGAACCCTCGAGGGGTTAACTGCCGACCGCACGGTCTGCAGCATCACTAGCTGTTGCAAGCTGCTTGTTTTGTTGTCCCGCCCAGAATAAGCCTTTTTTTTTTAGAACGATTGGAGGAGTTGAGAACTCTCGGAGGTCCTCGTCTTTCATTTTTTTCATCCTGCATGCTTGCCTGGTTCTGTCAGCTCTGTTATGTTGCGCTGGAATGCATCCAGGATTTGAAGTTTTGGCACTACCATTTTTCTGGCTTGCTCGCTGCATTCTGCTCGAGTTAACCGGCCGGTTCCGGATGGCGCACCTCATTGTTTTGTTTTGGTTCACCACCGCTGTTTTTGCTTTTTCACCTGAAACTCTATTTTCGTCGGCTGTCACTACGCTTCATCATGTTTACGAGACACTTTCTTGGAGTTAAAAAATGTTTAAATTCACAAGTGTTGTTGTAAGGCTATGAATCACCCTAAGGCACGGAGTATACTGCCAACTGGTTGATCTGTTTCCCGGTTCTTAAGAAAGCGAAAATTTGTCAAACTCCAAAAAGTCCAGCGATGAGCCCTACGTCCCAAATGAAGCTGGGTTCTTGAATTTTCTTTCGAAAAAGTCGGAGATTATCCAACAAATAGTTGGAGCCTTGTATGTCAATGAGGATAACGTTCCAAGCAAGGCTCCAGACATCGCAATTCGTCAAGGAAGAAGTATTACACGAGAACAGGGCTCATGCCCTTCCCTTAAAATGAGGACGTCTAGCTATGATAGACGTATAGCATAGGAATACCAGAGGTTTTGCGCTATCACGGCAGCCCGCTAGAATTCTCTGCTCGTTTGCCTGTTTGCGGATTCTTGTTGAGACTCTTTAGGTGACCTTCGTAAATGAAGTGTTCTTTATTGTTCCAGGGGCCACAGGAACAGGAAATCTATCGTGATCCGACAGTTGTTCGCGCCGACGATAAACTACAAGAAGAGCTTCCGAAAGACTCGACGAAGAAAGCTCTAAGTATATTCAAACAGATGGAACTTGAAGCCACCAGACCAGAGCCTGTGCAAGGTGAGCATTAAGAGTAGACCTTATCCCCTAGGAGAATATCTACACTTTCAGAAGATTGATAACAGATAACACATGTTTGCATATCCATGTGTTTAACTTTATGAAAATATATCTGTTGTTAAAGGTTAACTTTCGATATTGAGATTGACATCGGATTGTAACAACGAGACGGCAATTGAAAATAACCTTTCTGAGCCGAAGGCGAGGCAGGTTATGAAAAAAATCTGCCGAGCGCAGCGAGGTTGATATTTTTAAATGTCCTTCGAGCTTGTTATTCCGATACCAACTGAGATGGAGGTATGTTAAGTATTATAACTTTTTCTAACAGAATTTGTGTCTTGTTTGGTAGTACTTATTTGCTACTTTTGTAGGGAATTTTGTTTAGTGAAATGGCAACCCCAGCCTATTGTAGAAATGTGAAAGTGACTACTGTTCTGATCCGGGCATTTCTGGTTCAGATAATTCACTCCGTATCCAACACCATTTTTTCATTTTTGGCGAAGCAGATGCCATCTAGCGGCAGGCTCTTGGAGAGATAGAATTGATCAAACTTAAATTGATGTTGCCACTGGCCGCAGAATCCTGCGATATCTCGCACATTTTCATGTCTTCGGCAAAGCGAGCAAGAACTTTGCGACCGGTTCATTACCAATAAATACAAAAATGAAGTGTAAAGGTTGAGGCGTATAATTATGAAGATGATAAAGCGAGATTTCACGTTAGTAGTTGGTGAAAAGGACCTAGTTTCGTAGGTGCCGAAATGCCATGTTTTTTTCGGCCAACAGTCAAAGGTTCAATCAGAAAAAGTGGCAACACTGGATTTTTTATTAACTGTTTAGTCAGAGCAAGAAAAAGGAAAAGTATAGTTGAGGAAAAGTGTTGGATAAACTTCTGTGGAGGTTGACACGGCTTCGTATCATCCTCTCTGGAGGCTGATAGGATATCGTATCAACCTCCATAACGTTTATTGTCATAATTACCTGAGGGACATAGGAAGATATACATTACAACCTTTTCGATAAAAGTTATTTTTCTATAACGTTTTAAGTGGGTTTTATTTCTTTTACTAAAAGTAATGTTTTTATATATTATTTGGAGGTCAGCTTCTTTTTTTTTCAGTATTAAAAAAGTGCTATCTGCGGAGGCTGATACTGCTCGTATCAGTCTCTCTGGAGGATGATACGATAACATATAGACCTCCGCAAAAGTAGTTGTCAATGTTGTCATAATATAACTTCGTGTGGGACATCGGAAGGTATGCATTTCATAACTGTTCGAGAAAAGTTATGACTAGGCATTTTAGTATTATCCTTTGCGAAACATAACACTCGACAGGGTCATAATAGAAGTTTTGTAGGGAAACATAAACTTAAAGGGTCATAACAAATAAATTACAATAATGTTTAGCACAAGGAAGCGCAAACATTTGTCATCTGTTATCAAACTCTTTAGCTTCGGGTATCGTTATGGCTCCCAGCTGCGTGACTTTTGTCATCAGTGCTAAGCATAGAAAAGTATTCTGAAAATTTGGGGCAAGTTTACTGTATTGTTCCACTCTTGAACCCTGATCAGATCGCGGTGACGTTGCTTCTGTAGTCTTCTGCATCTCTGCCATTCAGTAAGTCAAGTTTTGGGTGCCGTCGGAAATGCTGCTAAACGTTAGGATTGTCTGCAGTTTACTTATCACCAGACTATTGTTCCCAAGTTATGAGGACATTCGTGATGGAAAACTCAATCGAGCAAGACCATGGCTTCGGGTCGATATCGAAAATGGGGTGTGTTAAACTTTCTCGATCCTGTTTTGCTGGAAGATGAGAAGTAATTAACCACATAAACTGTTGCCATGCGTAGATTGCGTGTGCCAATCCCTGATTCTATAAACCCAAGCAGTTTAAGCGAGTTTGTTTAAACTATCGATTTCGTTCGAAACCGATGAAAAAATATTTAGCTCGTTTTGTCTTCCTGTAACTGCGAATCCAACAACTTGATAAGAATATATGTGGCTTCACAGAACTTTCAATTTACGTTGGATGCTTATAACCAGTTTCGGGTTTTCTCGACCTCCGGCCGAACCATCCACTCGAGTCTAAAGGCGTATTCTCGCCGTTCCCCGAGGACTCCTCTAGGAATCGAAGGGAACGACGAGAATAAAGGGAGTCACTCCACGCGGGCTCCGCGTACAGAAACAGCGAGAACACGGGGAATGCTTCCAAAATCGATTTTGTTCGAATAAGAAATATGCAGTTGACGAAATCTGGATCCACTTTATTTTTGGTTTTGTTTATTCTGATTATTTTTACTTAATTTTACATTGCCCCAATACCAGCAAAAATTGATTCCCCTCCGAATCTGAAAGGGAGTCCTTTTGATGGCGGGGATGATAATCGGAGCATTCCCCGTCTGTGGGGACTCGCGAGAATACGGGGAGTGAGTCCCTGGGACAAACAAAAACGCAGGGACTCCTCAAGTGGAGTCCTCGGGGAACGGCGAGAATGCGCCTTAAGACTAATCTTACAAGAGTGATGCAAAAATAGTAGGACCTGCGTCTAAGTTTCGACACAAATGCCTTCTATAACCTGTAGAGATTTTCATGGTGAAAAGGTAAATAATTATTTTTTGTTTTCAGTCCTAAAACCCTTGAAGAGGTTTACCCCTCCCCCTGGTTACACTGGTGGAAGTTCAGATGACAGTGAAGAAGAGAGTGAATATGAATCAGATGAGGAGGAAGAAGAAAGTGAAAATGAAGAAGATAGTGGAATCGTCAAAGCAACAGATAAGATAGAAGACGAATTCCTGAAAATGGTACGATATCTAGTCTCTTATCACTGGCATCAGTCTGGGGAGGCATGGGGGGGGGGGGCGATAGTACAGCCTTAATATTACGCTTTGAGTTCCGAGAGCTGCATAGATCGGACAGTCTTTACTTTGGACACTCGGACATACTCTGTCCAACACTCATACTTTGGCTAGTGGGACACTGATTGGTACAATAGGAAAGAAATACGATATAGTTTGGTGGGGCTTGTCGATCAGTTGCTTCCAAAGTAGGTGGGATCGGTCGTAGGAGGATTGCACCCTACCCCACGAAATTTGTTTGAGTCAAAAGTAACAAAGTTGGCCTAATGCTTTTGACTCAAAGTCGACTAACAATTGGGATCCTTCTTTCGCGGTTTTGGTCGTACTTTAGGTGCGACCCCTCTATGAGCTACTGTTGTCAAATCCAAATATGCAGTGGGGTTGAGCTCGGTGATGGATGAAGAAGGCGACTGATTATAAGGAGGAACTACTTAGTCATAGGATATTCCTCTTTTCGCATTTGATTCCTTTGGGGGTTGGGGAACAAGCGTCTTGTGTCACCTAAACATTTTCGGTTTCAGTCAATTGTTCACTTTTTATTTCAGACAAGTGAGCGAGCCCTAGCAAAGAACCTTAGAAATAAATTTGAGCGATGGGAGGCTGAGATGGAGAAAGAAAATCGCCTAAACAACAGTCAGTCCCACCTTTCCCTCTATGAGGAAGAGGGTATTGAAACATCCCTGGAAACTACCCGTGATCTTAAAGCCAGATTCGAAGCCCTGTCGACTGAGCCTGCCAAGCCGGTACTGGAGAAAGGTACCAGGATCAAAGTCAATCGTTTTGTGGTAAGTTTAATTTTTTCTTCCTTTGAGAGATGCTAGTGCAACCATAACCATGTCGATTGTGCTTGCCTCGCATGCCTTACACCTCCTTCCCAGTCTTGATTAGTGTTTGTGGCCTGATCGATGTGTGCTTGAGTTGTGCCAATGACTACAGAAAATATCAGAAGTGGCGAAATACCGCCGATTAAGGATTTCAGATCACTGTACCAACATATCCACGGATCTGAGTTAACAAAAAAAAGAACAAATGAACAAATCTAGCTCACCAGTGTCACGTCAGTTCTAATGAAAATGACTTTCAGTTTTTCAAATTGCAGCGACCATCTTTCCAAATAAGGCTGTGTGGATTTAATACGAACCCCGTCTTTTAACACAGTGGTTCCCAACCTTTTCTGTACCGCGTACCCCTAACCATGGTTCGAAAAGGTTGCGTACTCCCTTTTCGCAAACATTTTAGTTACCTTAATTAGCAACCTGAATGACAATTTCAGTTGCAATGTCTTCGATTCTTCTTGAAACCGTATAGTTTGACACAGGAACAGATTTTCCGGCGGTATGTTTGGAATCAACATCATTTCATTGACTTTCACTAGGGCTTTTAATCAGAGCTGTCACTCATGGGCTGGAAACACCCCTCCCCCCAAAGTGCTCTTCCAGACGGTAAAATAAAATAATAAAACGAGTCGGCGCGAAGCGCCGCGATTTTTCGTATAAACACTTTGTTTCTTTTTAACAATCGGTAGAACTGACCAGCCAGTCCGTAACAGTATCTTGCCTCCAAAAAAACATTTTGGTTAGCGATGGCTCTGCTGGTACTGCTGGTAGTATTAGGCTTTTGGCAATCAAAAAGGAGTGAGACGAGATTTTGAAGCTACAGACTAAACTGATTGATTTAACACCGATGTGTGGTATAACGCAACATTCCTGTCGGAATCTATCGCCGCTCGAAAATCTTCGACGGAGGTTAATATCGAAAATGCGTGCGGTTGCGGTATTTGGTCGATGGCCGTTCCTGCTTTAATATGAAATGTGGCGAGATTGCCGTAGACTCGTCTCAAAAGCAAAAAGTAGTCATATTTGTTTCATAATAGTAGAAGCTGTTGGAAATCATCATTCAGACCTGGAGTCCAGTTTGCAGCGTAGCCTCTCAGCTCACGCCCGGTCTATTATTCCCCTTGTACTATTACCCCAGAACTAATAAATTATGTGGCATCCCATCGGTGATGTTTATCTTTTGTTGACACTTCATAAACAGCTTGACAAATCGCCCGGTGGCCGTGAGTTGTGTGTTCAATTTAAAGCCAAGCTTCACCTTCCAGATTCCCAGATGCCCGTGCCTCCCGCGCGGTCAAGCCAACCTTTCCAGATTTTCATGATAATGATGACAGCCAAATTTGGCATTCTTCAGCATTTCCCAGATGTTCCTTTCGCACTTAAAATATCTCTTGCATCCCCACCACAACTGTCAATCACTTTCCCTTTTCTTCCTAGACTTGCATATTTACTACTTCTCTAGAACTAGATTCCTCTATGGCACCTTCCAGACATCCGGAATCTGGGGTGTCGAACACCCCGGACTTCTAGATGTTTTTGGCCTGGTTTCACCTTCTAGATCAGTCTCGAGAAAAACGGCTGTCGGGAGTCCGGACGAAAAATCTGGAAGGTGAAGCCTTGCTTTCACGAATGGGACTTCTGGCGTTTGCTTTGGACAGAAGATCGGGCACTGGTGGTCGCGAACTGAGAATCCCTGCCGGTATTTTCATCATCAGCTCCGTATGGAGAGTTGGAGATTTGTCCAACTTCATAATGAAAGTGCAGAAAATATGGCCGGGAAACTTGATTCCAGGCACACTTGACCAGGAAACAGTTGACAGTCAAGATGGTCGAAGCGTCGAATGTGCTTGTCAGCACATTCCAACTCATGCTAGAAGCTCATTACATACTATCCCCTTTCCTAACACTTCCTTTCAAGAATGACTTTTATGTTTGGCATGACTGTCAAGTCCAAGAGTATGTACAAACAAGAACCCACAATCATGCCAGAAAACTTGCTTCTTAACTCAGCACATCGCTTGCAAACTATCCAGGTACTTATCGACAACCTTGGGGACTGTTAGCAGTACTAAACATATTATTTCCTTTATATTTGCATTTTTATATTACATACCATCCCCTTTCCTAACACTTCCTTTCAAGAATGACTTTTATGTTTGGCATGACTGTCAAGTCCAAGAGTATGTACAAACAAGAACCCACAATCATGCCAGAAAACTTGCTTCTTAACTCCGCACATCGCTTGCAAACTATCCAGGTACTTATCGACAACCGGGGGGACTGTTAGCAGTACTAAACATATTATTTCCTTTATATTTGCGTTTATAGACATTTCATGCTAGAGTTGTAGCATAAATAGCTGATGAATTTGTGTCTCCCACAGTGCCATTCAAGCAAAATTTTACATAGTCAAATCAATAATAAAATTAGAAAAATATACTATACGCATACCCAGTAGTATATGCACTTTCTGCGGAGGAAAGAGTGTAGGAACTTCTGGTGCAGCATTAGCGGCCAGGGAAATTGCGGTACAATCGCCTAATAGTTGCACTGAGATGAGGGAAGATGACAGTTCTTGCAGGATTATCGGTTCTTGGTACAAGCATGTCAGCGTTGTAGTGTGCAAAGTAGTGGAATGAAAAACCTGAAAACGTAAGTAGCATGTTTTATTATTATCGTAGAACACTCCAGTTCAGATGCGTGGAATTCACCTAGGCCCGTAATTTTGCAAGGATCGCTCCTGGGCCCCGAAAGCATGCGCTCATGTACTGTTACTTCCTACTAATGGAGTATTGTGTCGTTATCGGAACTTTCTGCCCTTTAGGGGCGTCAAGAAGAACCATGCAGCGGTGGCGCTGCCTGTTCAGAAAAAGACACAACTGAAAACTTAAGAGACGTGTTGCTATCAGATCAAGAGGGTGAGTGGAGATGCTCAGGCTTTGCGCGTATGGTCAGAATCTTAGTTCGTATCTTAGTAGATGCATCATTAACTGTCGTATTCCACTGCTCAATATTTCTAGGTTCAATAGACCCAGCTCGATCCGAGAAATTCGAGGCCACTGTTTCTGGCCTTGAAGGACACAGAGCGATGAATAATATTTCTTTCTTAGGGCCTATTCTCGCCCCACGGCCGGGGAATGCTCCGATTATCATCACCATCATCAAAAAGGACTCCGTTTTTCAGATTTGGAGGGGAATCAATTTTTGCTGGTGCGGGTGCAATGTAAAATTTATTACAAACAATCAGTATAAACAAAACCAAAAATAATCCGTATCCAGACTAATTTCATCAACTGCAAATTTATTTTTTCGAACAAAATCCATCTTGGAAGCATTCATGTGTTCTAGCTGTTTCTGTACGCGGAGTCCGCGTGGAGTGACTCCCTCTATTCTCGCCGTTCCCTTCGATTCCCCGAGGAGTCCTCGGGAAACGGCGAGAATACGCCTTTAGTGTTTTCCGCCTTTCCGCCTCTCTAAGCACTAGCTTGAACAATGATGAACACACTTATACTAGTATTTCCAGTCTCATTGTTGTCTGTCTTTTAATGCTAGAAACTAGGTATTTACTTAAATAAATCCAATTGTATCGAGGTTGCGTCATGACGTAATTATCTCCCTCGAATAAATTTGCTAGCAAGCTGATCGTGATTCAAGCTAGAATCAGTCATATAGTGGTCGATCAAAAAGAAATATTCAGTTTTGAAAGATTTTAATAAGCTTGATTGATCTGATACGACAGTACTCGCCTCGTAGGTAGGAAGCGCAGAATCATTCTGCTCGCTTCATTTGTGATTTTGATGCTTGCCAGGTTTGAATTTGCTTAAGTTTAAAACAGTCCTAAATTTCCCATTCTTTTTTTCAGTGATTTCGTGCTCGCCTTATTGTTCGCCGTTGGATTTAAGAGTTGAGTTGAAGCATCGAACTTGTATAGAAGAAATTGTGCACATTTTAGTTCTCACATTGATTTTTTTGATTTTGTACAGTGTTATATTTTGATTTCGTTAGATATCCACTAACTTTCAGTTTATTATAGACTAGCATCTTGTCTTTAGTTTCTGCAGTTGTAAATCGCTTTCAAATAAATTTGGCTCTGAATGTACTGATTTGAAGATGTATTTACACTTAGTTGTATCATAACTATTTATATGAGTTTCGTAACGAGGCGGTGTGATTGGTAAGTTGACGGACTTCTAAGCATGATGGTTATTGTTGTAACTATACCTGATGGATTATAAATTGGTCTGTGGTTGACCCAACCCTCCCCTAACAAACTCGTATAGTCACTTTAGTTACAGGTTCCAGCCATAGCATTGAAACAAGTAGAAAATGTAAGGAAGAAAACATGACCAATAACAGCAAGGTGTAAACCTTACAAGTCAGAATTACCTGAAAAGCTTAGTTTGTAATTTTCTCAGTTATGTCACAAGCCCACATGTAGGCCGCTCGTGCTGACCTCTACTAATATACCATGGTCTAATATATTATGGTGAAAATAAGTTTTGACCTCAGGCGGACCAATTGTCACACTAACTGCTTGGTTTGTATTCCTGGTTTTCACTCTCCTTTCTCACTCGCAATATGATCAGTCGATACGTGCGACGACGCAACGCTTTTTGTCGATACTAAGGCCTGTAAACGCTTGGCAGCTAAAATTTCGGAGCCAGTTCAGTGTCGTAAAGTGTTTATCCTTGTATTTGTGTCGTGTTCTGAGCACGATTTTTTTTTCATGGCATGATCTCCCTCCTCCTCCGACACACATTTCACTCATGCAAACGTAAACTGTGTTTTTGCTTCATTCATGGATGTGTTTACAGGAACTGCAGCAGAACGGCAATATGGACGTTTGCTGCGCCTGTACCCAGAAAGTATACGCAATGGAACGACACGAAGGATCCGGCCGGCTATTCCACAAAAATTGTTTCAAATGCTCCCAATGCTCCTGTGTTCTCCGGTAAGCCAGTTTGATTGCACAGTAGCATGTGTTCTGAATCCTCCGCTTGGTATTATAGACGACCGTGTACCTAGCCTGTTGGGAACAGGCTAGGCTATGGGAACCAAGAAAGCTCCGATTGACCTGAGCGCATGAGTGGTAATCATACTTAGGGGCAACAGTCTAATCCCATGGAAAACAAGAGTTACTAGTCTGTACGGCACTGGTTACGATTAGGTGGACAAAGAAGTAAGCGAGACGAGACATCACGAAATCTCCCAGTCTCACAAAATTTGCGGGTCCCCCCCCCCCTCCCCCACTGTGGCCTGATGTTGTTCGAATAGATAAGTGAAACATATAGGTCATCTATTCCTACCATGCATAAAGATTGACTCGAACTGGAGCATTTTCGGTACCCCTCCAACTGCCCCACCTTGGCGGATGCTGTTCTGGCCCACGAATGGCATAGCTAGGACTAAGACCTCGTATGCACTTGTTACGAGCATATGGTGCACGTAATGAGGACATCACAAAATCCCGCAGCTTCGTCGGATGCGATTCCGACTCATAAGTGGCACATGTAGAGCATTTCCTCTTACAAGCCATGAAGTTTCACTCGAACCTGAGCATTTCGGCAAAATGTTTGCCCCCCCCCCCCCCCTCGAACTCCGCCCACGTAGGTCAGATCCCGATCTCAAAACAACAGATCTAAGCACAGCGAAGGCCGGAATTGAATAGATTTAGATAAATGTATTGATTGCTGAGCAGTCGAAGGCCATGGCGACAAATTATCAAAACAAAATCTCGCAAAAAAACGCACAAAACAAAAAAGCAAGACAAATATTCCTCTGTAATCTTATTGTTCTCTAATGAATTTTTTCTTTGTATTCACTATTCAAAAAATCTACTCCTATGTTCCATCGCTGTCCTCACGATCGCCCAAATCTCTTAATCGTAGCAAAACACTCATTCCTAACAACTCCGATTACCCATTCATCAAACTCACCCAAACCGCACTGTTCTTTCCTCAATTCACTCAGCTCCATACACTCGCAAACCACGTGAACTGAACTCTCATTCTCACATCCGCACATCTGACAGAAGTAAGGACCGGATTTCTGCCTGGAATTACCAATAGATCATCTTCTAGCCCCAATTGGCAGCGTATCAGCAAACATTTCAATAATTATTTTTAATTCCTTCCGCTTAAGACCCGTTTCAAACTTTATACTGTCACCCCATGTATTCCTTACCGCAGCATAAAGCCCCCGAGATTCGGATGGATCCTTTTAAACATGCCAGACCTGTATTTCCTGGCTCTTCAGTATTTTGTCCACTAGCTTGGTAAATCCCCCTCCTTTCCTGCTCTATTGTTCCACATTTTACCAATTCCACAATCTTCCAGTATCTTTTTTTTTTTTTTTATGGTCGTGAATTAGGATGATTCAACGCTCTAAATATGCTGATTTTAACATTCTAACACGTGGCAACCTAACAATCTTTTTCCAAAATTTGACCACATTCACTAATCTTACATTTCTCAATGATGTTAGACCTAAATCACGCTTAATCACCACACTATTTGCAAAGTTACAACCCCTGACCACCTTTTAAAACACCCTAGCTGCAAAACTTCTATCTCAGCTATTTTCAGATAACCTCATACTTCAGACCTACTGTAACCTTAGACCTAAATATTTCTTAATGGGCCCGGGTATTCCGAATATCCTTTAATTCACTCCTCAAATCCAACTTTGAACATAATCTTCTTTCTTTACACTCTTTTCAATATATTTACTGAATGTCTTACCTTTAGCTCTAAACCTTATTCCTAAATACGTCCATTCTTCCTTCACTTCAATTTCTGTACCTGCGTACTTGAACTTACCCTCAGATGGCAAATTCCCTCCTTTCCTAAACACTGACACTCAGGGGCGTAACGTATGGGGGAGGAGAGGGGACCCCTCCCGCTCCCAATGTTGTTGGCCAGTCGGTAAAAATATTGCTGAGTCGGCGCGAACCGCCGCGATTTTTCGTTGGCTTGATTCTGTAGCTATGGTACTTCCGCTGCTAACTATTTCTCACTTTAAGAACGGTTATGTTCTACTCGCGTTGCCGAATGTGTTTGAACTCACCGCGCCGCCCAAGCGAAATCTCAAAAGTCTCTGCCGATACACCGAAAAAGTAATGACAAGCGATGAGAAAACGGGAGTATTTTAGAGCGCAATATTCGGGGAAATTAGAAATATTTATTTGCAAAGGATTCTACAAGAAAATTAAGCATTATTACTGCTCATTACTTTAAGTTAGCCCGTCCGAGTGCCGCTGTCGACCGGCTTTCCTGATGTGACTACGAATATTTTCGTCCGATAATGATATGTTGACGCTGTGGGAACCAAGCCTTGAAGCATAACTCCTACTAGAAATGATCTTTTCACTATGAAATGGGTCAGAAAAAACTTTCTCGAAAATTACTTTCCATCAGAATTTAGCGATATTCTTATTTGCGCTTCACGGCTCTCCACAGCTTTCCTGCTCTCCGACGAGGCGGCTGGGCGCAAACAACTTCAAAACTGAACTCGCCATGGATAAAAACTAACGAAAACAAAGCAAATAAAATTAGGCAAAAACATAATAGTCTCATATCCTTGTGTGTGAAAGAGTTGTCAGCGGACGTTGAAGATTCTGGCAAACTTTGTGTTGTGTAACGGGCGAAACTCGGCACGGCCGAAAAGGCACCAAAAATTCGTAGGCACAAAATCAAATTGAGAAAGATGGGGATTTCGAAAGCTTATAATTCTCTCTTAGTAGTATTGTACTGAAAGGTGATCTAGGTTTGATTTCGCTTAGGTCTAATAGATTGGTTACTATGGTAAGATTTTGGGAGAAAATTATTTCATTACCGCGAGTGAGGTTGCTTAAAGCAGCCTACCTGGAGACCAGCAATCTTGGCCTCATCAAATTAAGAACATTCTTAACAGATGCGGCCTGTCTGAATTATGGAATGGTGGTGTTGGAACTTCTTTACAGTATGGTGAAGTGTCGCGTAAGGTGGAGCAAATCCTTCGTGATCAGGAAATTCAGGATTGGCGGTGTCGGAAGGCTGAGTCGGTTTCTCTACGGTTTTATGCAAAGGCAAAAGATGTTTGGGGGGAGGAAATTTATTTTAAAGCTGGGTTGTCGGTAGTAGATTTAAAGTGGATGGTGAGTTTAAGGGGGGGAGGATTAGCTATTGGGGAGAAAAGAAGGTTTATAGGACAAAATAGGTTAAAGAATGGCCCTTACTTTTGCCCAATGTGTGGAAAGGTGGATGAGGATGTGTTCCACTTTATGTGTGAATGTGAAGGATTGAGTGATTTAAGGGTCGAATTATTTGGGGTGGGAATTACTAGGGAGGAGTGGCTACTAGAAAAAATTGGAAGTACAAATATGGGGGATATTCGTAAGGTGGCTAGATTCCTCCGCGTTGGTTTGTCCCATAGAGAGCGATTTTTGTAGTTTGTTGTATTTTTCTTGTTTTGTTGCCATGACCCCATGGGTTTTTTCGTGCAATAAATTCATTCATTCATTCATAAGGGAGCTAGATATATTATAAAAGGTACAATAAGCAAGAGGGTTCCTTTAAGCAAAGTGGTGACGAAGAATTTTCACTAGATGACCAAGTCTGAACATGGAGTTGAAGCGGAACGTGCCAACGTTCTGGATTCGCGCTCTTCCGGCGTAATGGTTTAGTTAGCGTTAGCTTAGTTAATTAGTTAACGACCTCACAGTTATTTCATAATTCTGATTTCAAATGTATCCTTTTTTTCAGGCTCGACTCTTTCTCCGTTAACGCTGGTCGCCTTTATTGCTTGGTCCACTACACGCAAAAATTCAAAGTCAAGGGAAACTACGAAGAGGGATTCGGAAACGAAGTCGCAAGCAAGAACTGGAAAGGGGGCAAAACAGAAGTGACTAAATAGATGCGTTATGCGTTCTTGCCGTTTTACTATTTATAATTTTAATGTCGCCATCGAATGTGTAAGGGTTAGTTTGTATATTTTTTTTTCGTTTCTGTGTCTTTAAAGGCATGTATACGACGGGAACATTATCCTGTTGAATTGATGAAAATATTACGAAGTAGGTTACGCTTGGAACATTTGCTCTCTTACTTCTTTGAAGACTGTCTCTTTTGCGGGTATGCTGTGTTTACCCTGGATTCATGTGCAAATCTAAGTGGATACTTTTGACTGAACCAACGTCAAATACTGGCTAATCAGAAGTGAGATCCGGAGTGGCTGTGAGCTTGAAAATGTCGCCGCCTGCAAGCCTTTTTATAAGTATTTTTAAGTTAGTGACGTCTTTAATTTGAATTTTGTGACTGCTATGAGTTGCATGCTCTTGGTACCTCTTTAGACAAATATACTTAATGCCGGACTGCTTTGTTGTGTTCCTGTTCCTAACCGCTTGACGTAAGTGTCAAAGCGCTTGCGCTATAAATAAAGAAAATGTGGCACCATTATATTTATGGTTACTATGAGGACAAGCTGTTCTGTATAAAAAGCAAATGAATGAGCCAGTGAGAAAGAATGACGGTTTGCGCAAAAGGGCTGATTTGATTTTTAATATTTTTGAACACTTTGACTGTTGTTACTATTTTGCAGGAAAAAAGGCACAGTTGTGTTTTCCCCATTCTCAGTTATATCATTCATATCATATCAACTTCAAGCCAGTCAAGTAAGACTCTTGTTAGCCCTCATGGTGCTTGTCTGATACCTGTAAGCTTGTGACAGTACAATCCGCATGGCAGTCTCCGGAAACAAAGCCGGACAGTGAATCTGTTATGAATCTAACGGCAGATTCGTTATACCTCCCTGAGCACTGGCTCCGCCTCCGGTTCATTTGAGATAGACCAGACACTATGCGAAGTGATCCTCAGGAAGAACGAGAAGACGTCTCACTAACGACTCAAAACACAACAACTCTAATCATGTGTCAGTCAATCCCGGCGATCACTGGGGACAGCTGTGGTGCCACTTCCGGGCTCTTCCGCTAGGTACGCGGCGATTTTGCATCGACAATGAGAGTTAGTCATCAAGAGTATAGCACTGGTATAGCATGCCCACAGCTTGCGAGATCTAAGTCAAAGGACTCGAGTGAAAGACAGAATATTGGTTGACTGGCGATATGGGTAATATTATATTGTCATATGATCTGGGGAATACTGGCGCTCAAATCGTCTTTTATACATGGCACGGCAGCCATCTCTGACATTTGAGTCAGGCGACTTTGTTTCTTGGCTCTGCGCGATGTCTGAGAATAAATCTACGTGGACACAAATCCCGGTGTGATTTGGCGTGCGAAATTCCCGTCACTATGGGAAAACCTGAAGGCGCGAAGGAGGAAATTCGCACCCAACTGCGAAAATCGGACTGTGTGTGCCCGTACTAAAGGACCCCTCGTACTATTTACTCTTCAACTTGCAATATTTTAAAATATTTGAATACTTTAAAACTAGGCTGTGCTTTCAACAAATAAACCAAGGTTTTGGCTGTTTGAAGCCTTTCCGAGACCCGTTGCCTTATAGGGAAAATAGGGGAACAATTTACATAACCGCTTTTTCTGATGGAAAAACTTCACGCAAACTTACCGTCGACTGCGTGATACACATTGAAGGTAGCTAAATAAGGCAGGTGAGAAAATCAGCGTGGTTTTGTTAAGAGGGGTTAGAATGTACCTTATGAAATTGGGGTTTCGAGGTTTAGAAATATATGGAGTGCTTTTGGAAGTAGGCTGCGTTAGTATTATAGGTAAGACAGGTCCTTAAAGAAAGATTACGAACAAAACTTGTTTTCGGATAATTCCAAGGATTTCGGGAGCAACAAAAACGCTACAATCTGTCGTAATTCTAATCGAAAGAGATTACATGTAATTGCTGCAGGTTACCAACGAGTATATAGAACAGTCATTCATTTTCGAACCGCATCGGCTTCTTGCTTCGTCTTGGATGATTTGAGAATCTCTTCCACCTGCTGAACTACTTCAGGGAACCTTGGATCAAGGATGCAAAGCCGGATGAACTCGGGCGGAGGTCTCAGCAACACCGGTGGATGAGTGACAGTGCCACCTGCGGGTAGAAACAAAACTATCATGATTTACGTTGTAGTTTTATCGCTGAAAGATAGCGTTTCCTAAAGACCTCGTGGAGCGAAAGCTTGTTTTAACTTCGTCTTTAAATTAGTCCGGTAACCCCCGGATCTCGAGAGGCTCTCTCTTCTAGAAAGCCATTTATTATTATCGACTAGAAAGGTTAAAACAAATCGTAGTATTTGCTAAGTGCCATTCTTGGCCCATTCTAGTACGCCGCTGACAATCAATAACCCTACTGCAGACCCATTTTAGTAAAAATTCTTACCTAAAACCAAAAGGCAAAAACTCCAGACTCGGGAGGTGGGCTAGGAAGGTTTTTGGGCTAGTTCGGTTCAGCTCAGAACTAATCAGAAGCACAAGGGATCAACTATCAGCCTAGGGGTCAGACTAGCCTAGCTTACATGTCTTTATTTATTTCCTTCAAAAGAGGACTAAAACTACTCACTGCCTGCACCACTCCCTTCCATCCTTGATGTTTGTATATTCAAAGCCAAAACCTCCTTCGAGAAGTTTAGTTTTAATCTTATAATTCCACTAGATGGCATTCGTTAGTTAGTTGGCTACAGCTAGGTGTCCCTCTGCTGTTGCATCTGACGTTCTGAATTAAGTACCTCTTTCCAGAGGCGGAACCTGGGCTCGGAAAACACATTTTTGGTAATTCAGGTACAGAGTGGCTGGAAAACTTAAATACTAGAGGACTAAAAGAGACGCTGGCACCGCGACAGGCAGAATAATCATCGGTTTTCATTTATTTACTTTTTATTTTTATTATTAATATTTAGTTTTTGAAAGTTCGAACTTTTAGCTCAAGTCCGACCGCTTTTCCGTCGGCTGGACATGTTTTCCGTGCCAGTGATCAGGCCAGGATAAGACTTAATAGGTGCCAATGACGCGTGACTTACATATTATCAAGAACAAATAAGCCAATAGCACCTCCGTCTTTGTTCTCATGCACCATAGATATATAGAGCCCTATAGCTAGTGACTGAGCTTTGAGTTGACGCCCGCCTACTTCCCTCTTAGCCGCTGATCATTGAACGGCGAAGGCATGTATGACCCGCCTCTGCAGTGACGCCACATTGTAAGTACTGTTTTACTCTCGACTTTTCTTCTCTGGGATTCTACTGCGATGAGCTGTTTGAAGAGATAACGAATTGCGATGTTCCGCGTAGCTCCTAACCTCAGCTCATTTGCATAGAGCAGGGTATCGAGAATCTATTCGACTCTGTATTGTCGTATTACGGGGATCCTTTTGCTTATTTGTTGTTGATATTACAGGCTTGGATCCAGTCGCTATGGGGAGTTGGGGAGGGGTCCCTTGAGATCTTGTAGCACGGATTCACGTCTTTAATAGAAGCATGACAAATGTACGAAAATTAGTGGACACGTGGTTAGACCTGCTTCGTATCCATGGATGTGGCCAGACGAAATGTGAAATATCGTCACCAGAGGCGCTTGCAATGAAAGTGTCTCCCTGCTTATTACCTCCTCTTTCCTTAAACCTTAAACTTCGATTGGCTTTGGGTCTGCTTTAGGGCCAATCCTTACCACCTTTCTTTTCTTCGTCTTTTCTGGCTAGTTACGGAAGAACTGCGAGTGTAGGATTTGTATCTATATGTATAGTGCGGCTTCTTTCTGTATCGGGTAGTGGCGGGGCCTCGGCGATCTCTTGCAGTTTTTCATAATCTACGGCGTTTGATGGGCAGTTCTTTTTGATGGCAGCAAGAAGGCACGCTAGACGAAAAAGCGCATTCAAAAGCCCAAGATTTGCACTTCTTATGTCAGTACACTCTTCCGCCACAAAAGAGTTTCCACTAGTATTTGAATTTTCTTTGCAGAATCTCTTTTCGGTTTGATAGAAGTTGCGGCAGCTTGTGGCAATTCAGTCGCCAACGCAATATGAACTACCGCCACTAGAGGCGTTGGCACTCGAGATTTTCGAAATACTACCAACTTCAGAACATGCGAGCGCTTCCCAGACATCGTGCGAAAATTATAGATAAACTTCAATTTTCTAGGTGAATAGGTTGAAAAATGAAGTGCACGTATGATCTGATTGGGATTAAGCTTTTGATATTCCGGTACGATTTTAAGAATTATAGGTATAAGATTTTGAATTTGCTAGCGGCTTTGGCATACAGATAACTGAATTACAAACCTAAACCTGTTGTAACATCCCGCGCCGCTTAACCAATTCAAAAGAGAAAGCAAATTTATTTGTATCCAATCTTCACAGTGTGCTTTACGCAAAAGAGGACTAGGTTAAAGGCACGTTTGCACTACGACGAGTTCACATCTGTGGTCTGTTAACGTGACTAGATGAAAGTGGGATTAGACTGTGAATAAACTGGTAACAGACATCGCAACTACTATTTGGTGGTTACAACACTCCCTACGCGCATCCTATGTACATGTATACACACATGCAACACATTCAGACCTCCGACGCTTAGCAGACGTACCCTTTCCGGTGGTGATGATGGTGGTGATATTCGAAGAAAAGGTGCGTCAGAAAAGCGTCAGGGCTATTTCACAAAATGATATTACAAATAAATTCCTAATTCACTTCACATTCTTTCTTTCATTCTTGCGCTCGTTCTTCGTGCCGACAAACTTGAAAACCGCCTAACCTGCAAAACAAAGAACAGGTGAACTACAGCCAACAAATATGAACGATAAATAGAAATAAACAACGGTCTTTCAAAATCAGTTCTTTCAGATTTTCCCAGCCCGAACTGCCCACTACTATGAAGACGATATTTGCTTTAAGCCGCTAAGCCGTTGAGCCCTTCACACTGAGCTGCGCATCCACTGCATCGCACTTGCGGCGACGCAACGCAGAGCTTACGCAGACAAATTAAACGCATTACAAGAATATACCCAAGGTCTATTCTTGCGTTGCGTCGACGCGTACGCATCAGATTTGTCAGTGAAACGGGGAGTTTTTGACGAAAAACTGGAGAAAAACGTGCTAACGATGAAAAAAACTTAAGAATGATGAAAGACCTAAAATTCAGCAGAAAAAAAAACAAGAAAAGAAAACGTAAATACACATCCAGTGTTGAAAGTTCTACCGCAGGTATGAAAGCTACGCTACGCAACCTGTATGCAACGCAAGATAAACGCAAACGCAACGACGGGTCAATGGGAAAGCGGCTTTAAGTGGATCAAAAGCCTCGATACTTCTCACTAACTTATGCTGCGGTTGGCTCATTCAGCATTTGTATTTATAGCCAATTTCTATCTATTGCACAATCGTTGATTGTTTGGATTGTGGGTCCGCTAGGCTACTGTCGTAGGAAGCCAACTGAAAGCGCGACTTAACAGAACCTTGTTTGTTCTCTCACAGCAATTTCATATTTTCATAAGGTTCGATGGAAGCCTAAAAAGCTTTTCTGTTGGCCCGGTGGCTTTGCTAACTCTCGAACTAGTCCTAAAAACAAAGGCCTGCCTTGCTTTTCCCCCTGCGAGTTGCACCGCGGCTGGCTGTTCCTATTACCTGTCTGTTCTGGTTGTGTACCGTAGAAGACACATAAAATACTCTCTTATTTATATCACCAAACACATGTCACGGCATGATTGCGTTCTCTAGTAGTTCGGTGCCATGCCACTGATATTACGCGGGGATGACCGGACACAATCGAAAGAGCTAAATGACCTGGGGAAAAAAATCAATTGCTGAGTAATTGGTAAGGCTTTCAGCTCCAATCCTTACCATAAAACCGCGTAATTTATACATCCTTATAAACATTCAGCGAAAAAGCAGCGACCGTCTCCGTTTTCTTGCCAGTGGCTTTGACTGTGTACTGGCCAGCGTCACCAGGCGTCACAGGTGAGACTGTCAGCGAGAATTTCTTCTTCCCGTCAACGGCAAACTTCAATCGGCTGTTGGTCTCGTCCAAGGCATTGCCCTCCTTGAACCATTGGACTAAAACAAGGAAAATTGTTATAAGAACAGTCCAGCATATAAGAACTGGAGCCAGAATATGTTTGCAAATCATTTTTAATGTCTGGTTTTTCTTAAATATAACAACAATTTTCTTCAACATCAACAGGTACTGTATTATTTGGCATCCGTTGAAAGGGCGGCCTTACGTAAATATTATGAAACGTCAGTCAGTGTGTTGACGCATATAAGCAATAGACAGTAAGGGCGGCGTATGCTCCCTCCTATTGTGCCTACTCATGGAATTCCGCCTCACAACTTTAGCAGCCCGGTGTGATGCTCTCTGTGTCCCAAGTTCGGGGATAAACTGCGTTCTAAACCCCGCTGTCAACACCTATTTCCAACCCCTTTTCGCCTACCAAAACCTCAGTTACCTCGAGCTAAAACACAACAAATCCCAGTTCTTAACCATTTCAATGCAGGAAACGAACGCTTTAGAAAGAGGTTTGTGCCAGCGTTCGTTGAAACCCTGCATATCGATAAGATTAACCAGGGGTGCTTGTTTTCTCGAGAAACCTTTCTCCGTTCCCAGGTAACAATATAAGTCTGGCAGATCACGTGTTAACGTATGCCCAAACAGAATTTAACACCAAAATCAGCAGGAAACAAACACAAGGAAACTACAGGGATCCACTGATTATGGGGTCCTCACAGACAACTTTCCAAACGGACACGATGCGTCAGGGTGACAATTTCTGTCACAGAGAATTTCCTGAGGACATTCCGTCACAAGGCCCATATTCTTCCCGTCGGCAATTCGTCTTTTCGGGATTCAGACTGGGTGATTCCAGACAAGTGAAACGCTGATACTATGTAGGAAAAAAAAAAGAGTAGAAGCATAGTTTGAGCTAGAAGCTTCGGACCATAAGGAGCCCTTACAGGAACGAGGAAATACGGTTGAGGTCCGCGAGGTGTTGACTTACTTTTCTGCGGGGCTTTGTCGATTTCGCAGGTGAAGGTGGTGTCTTTGCCCTCGGCCACTGTAGCAGAAGAGGGGAAGGTCTTGAAGGACGGACTCTTGGCTTCTTCGTTGGGTACTGAAAAATAATGGGTATAAGTTACTTTTCTTCATGCTCAAGAATCCCCAGGCAACCTTTAAAGTTGCCTTCGATAGTCACATAACGTTCTCACCAACTATGTCACTGCAGGGCCATCCCAACCACCACCGTGATCAAACTGGCTTCTGAGCTCGGTGTGTTGGGCGGCGATGATGGGCGGAGTTTACGTCAGATACTGAACAGCACATGCGGCTCGGCGAGACCGGGAGAATCGGGGCATTCACTCCTAGCTTGTCTAGTCGAATAAGAAATTCTTTTGTTTTTAATTTGTCTGTTTCAATTCGTTTCTGTACAGACTAGGTTGCAAGTTTTGATAGGGAGTCATCGAACATGAGGCGATTCCTCAATGAGGCAGCTATAGGATTAGACTGGTTGAAATAGTTCTGCCTATTTTGGTGAAAGTAAATAGTATCCTCACAAAGGACTCATGATTAAAGTTGAAGTCTACCCAGGATTTGTAGGAAAGTCCCACAGTGCCGATTTAACAAAACAAAAAATTAAAATATGTATCGAATTTTCTCAGGTGCACTGAGAAGCAACGAATAGCTTATATCTCCAACCAAACCTGACAAAATTCAGAGGCACAACTAAAATGACTTTCTTACCTAGCACGTGTAAAGTTCCAGAGCTGAAAGCCTCCCCTGCGTCATTGAACACCTCGCAGGTGTACGTTCCAGCATCTTCTGGGAACACTTCAGCTATCCTTAAAGAACATCGGTCGCCGGTTCTCTGATAGTCAAAGTCCTTGCTGGGCTTGATCTCCTTGTCATTGTGGAGCCATACTACGTCAAAACGCTGCGCACCAATGATCTGGCACGTTAGAGTCGTGGATTCGCCGTCTTTGACAAAGTGGGACTTGACGT
The DNA here is from genome assembly GCA_023053575.1 of Branchinecta lynchi. Classification (NCBI taxonomy): domain Eukaryota; kingdom Metazoa; phylum Arthropoda; class Branchiopoda; order Anostraca; family Branchinectidae; genus Branchinecta; species Branchinecta lynchi. The sequence goes on from JAKZAP010000005.1 coordinate 11,814,302, forward strand.
GGTCGACGATTCTTGGTGCCTTGTCCGCACCCTTTGAACGGGCACCGGCTGAAGCTATAATAGAAATATGCACTTGTTCATGATGGTATCGGTGTCGGAATTTCAACCGGAGGCTAAATAAACACAAACTGGATTTCATAAACAACATTAGCCTATAATTAAAACACATACAAAAGGCACAATGTTGAACTAGTCGTTGAAGCAAACAAAGCATAGGCTTTTGCTGACTTAAAAACAGATCTGACACCCTGAATGTAACTTTTTGTTATTTTTCCGCAACCTGCTTTTGTCATTAGCCCACCTGTTTTTTCTCGTCGTTCCCCATCGTTCCCCCATAGCAACGTTTTCATGTGCTCATTTGTAATATATGTATCTTATTACGGAAAAAAAAAGTGTTAAACTAGCACTGCAAGGGGGATACGGCCGTTGCTGATCTCACGTTTCAAGAGGCGTAATGATAGACATCGGTCCTTAATCCTCAAACTTCTAGATGCCCGTTTTACGCTGAGTATTCCATAAATGGTCATATGGTCCAGACAGGCGATCAGGAACTGATGCCCAGTGCCGTCTTTTACTGTTGGTCGACCCTAGGTCATCCATGGGTTTTGGCCCCTTTTCATGAATCAAAATTGTAAAAGCGCCAGCACATTAGCACACAGGATTCTGGGTCGAGTCACACTGGTCAAATCTGAGCATTTTTCGGTAACGTAAATGACGGTGCAACGTAAAGGTCACACCTGAATCCTGGATGGTAATGAACAAGGCAACACGGCTAGCAACCGTAGCCTGGTTTCTCAGCAATTTAACACGGCCGCTTGGCCTCTCGTTTTCTGTGGCCCCCCAGCACAGGCCTAACCGGCCTAAGGGTAAAAGACGGCACTGCTGATGCCAGGATTTTCAGCACCATCGTCATTTTTTTTTTTTTTTTTTTTTTTTATTCAAGACGAAAGTGCAGAAAACCCACAGGGATCGCCTGATCGTCTATCCTCACGACTATGTAACCAGACAACTTCGTCGAGAAACCATGTGCCTCAATGAGAGTTTGAACCCAGGGCATAGACCGACGAGCATCACGTAACCCGAGACAAATTTGTAGGCTGCGTAGTTGTTGGATAGTTGTACGAAAAATTTGCATGTATTGATGTGTAATAGTACAGAATACTATCATTTGTTGTGCCTCAGAGTGGGCCAATCTCAATCAGCAGTATCCAGTAGCATCCTGTCTTGCTAGTAGCATCCAGTCTTGTTAATAGTAGCACGGAGTTGTATCATTTACTACTGTATGCTATTAAAACTCACAACTCCATATAACTAATTCTTGAAAACTTTTCATCGGGAAAGAAGCAACGACAGACAATGGGTTTATTTTTTCACCGCAGGTGCTCGAGTAGACATGACGAGATTGTTGGGAATTAGCTCGGAAACGGTTTAACACATTTTTAGTTAGTTGTGTAATACTTACGTAAAACGATAAGCTTGCATTTGGTGTCTGCTGTGCCTAAAGAATTCACAGCTTTGCAGGTATATTCACCCTCATCTTCAGGATAGACCTCATTGATTACTAGGGTGGCTAAGTTGTTTCTATACTTGAGATCGATAACTTCAGAGGAGGCTAGAGGCGCACCGTTCTTGAACCAGGTGACTTGAGGCTCAGGGACTCCATTGATCCAGCATTTTAGGGTCAAAGTCTCACCGTCTCGTAGAGAGGTGTCTACTAGTTCGGAGGTGAATTTCGGTGTACCCATTTCCGAGTCGTCTAGAACTATACAAGAAGGAAACAGTTATTCTCCTGGACCTCGTTCTCTTAGCAGCTTCTTCACTGAAATAAGACCAAACGCATGCACCAGCTTCTGGACGAAACTCGCATGTAAAACCGATTTTGTATTACTCTGGTTTCCTTTTTACTAGGAGACGATCATGCAAAGTATGTTTTGAGGAAACTGACTCGGTAGATTTTTTTTGTTAATCTAACCTAATTATAGGTAGCGAAGAAATTAAACCAAAGTGTTACTTCGCAACATTTCAAGTCGCCCTGGCACCCTTTAGAATAGATAAAACAGAACAGAATATATTACCAAAGAAGCCCGTGGGCCATGGCAAAAAAAATGTACAAATAAATAAACATACTTATAGAACTAACAAACTCCTCCTATTCTAGAAATCTCGTTCTATGCTCCATCGCAAGCCTCAAGTAACATCCATGTTTTTCAAAGTAAAAAAAAATTCATCCTTCATCATCCTTACCATCCATTCTTCATTATATACTCTCTCGCCAAATGCCTCCTTTCTACATTCATTCAATTCCACACATTCACACATCACATGAATCAAACTGGGCTGGAGGATGGGAGGTCAGATTAACTACTAAATCAGTTTCTTCAGAAAACTTGTAGCTTACGAAGTGAAAGTCTTATTCTCTACGAGCTGATTAGAGGCCAAGAACAAATCAAGGCTAAAAGTAAAATTCGTGCCTACAATGCCAATGTAACCTACTTCCGCAATTGCATTGACTAATTCTTATTCCGAAGACCCAGACTTTATATGATATGATTTGACATATATTGCTTAACAAAATAATCAAATAACAACAACGAACAATAATCGCATACAAAACAAGATACAAAACAAATAAACACAAACAAACAACTCTTCTAGTAAATCATAGCTACAAAAACTCTTCTCTATGCTTCCAACCTATCCGCAAAAACCTTGCAAGCTGCCTAACCCCAAACAAACTTGTCTCCTTAAACTTTTCCACCAACCAACCTTCCCCGAAAATTTGCTCCCCAAACATTTCAACTGTCAAATCATTCAACTTCACACATTCGCTTACCATCCAAACTTACCTGCCCTTGGTAGTAATGCCCGCCCCCTTCCGAAAAAACATCCTTACTGTTTTATCAGCATTTAAAGTTAACTTTTTCAGTCTTAAATATTCGTTCCCAAATCCCAGCAAAGGCTGGAGATTTTCTTTCGCTTCCGCCGCATAAACTATACCGTCCGCGAATGTTATATATGGTATTTTATATAGATACATATGTTATATGTTACATTCTAAACCGACGAGTGTTCGCGTGCCATGCTATTAATGCGTAAAATCAGTCAGTTTTTTCGAGTTTTTGCTAAAAGTCACGGGCCTGGGAAAAGGCTTAAAACAGCCAAAGCCGTAATTTGTTAAAAGAACAGCAGTTTCAGAGTATTCAAATAGTATTGAACCTTGGAACATAAATAGTTAGTACTGCGAGGCTCGGTTTAAAGTAGGTGGACTCAACCTCAGCGAATAGGTAATTACTTCAGTTCTGTTCTACTAGAAAGGGAAGTGGATTACTTACTTTCTAGCTCTTTCGTTGCTGTCCGTGATCTAGAGACTGTTCCATTCACCTTTCCGTAACTCTTCTGTTTCCGAGAGACTTCTAACGATTCGGTTTTAGACTGAAACAAGGAATGATGTTTAGAGAAATCTTTTGTTTGGAGCAGAACTTGGCAGAAGACAGGAGACATGCTTCCTAGCATCCGGGAACTGTGAACAAATGGGATCAGATCCTAAAGTGATGGGTTGCTTCGTTTTAGTGAAACTTAAACAAATCGTATTATCGGCTTCGTCGGTCAATCAGTTTGAGGAAATAGATATCCCCGTGACACTGACTGGCCTGATCTCAGATTTCCAGTGGGATCTGTTTAGGCCCTTAACAGATAAACAACTTAATATCAACGTGGTTGCTACTTGAGCGCAGAATTTTGTTTGTGCAAAAAGTTGCATTGCACATTAGACACCTGAAAGATTTTTTAGATTTCTTTTTACTCTGCTGACAATCAGAAATCCGAGAATGTTCCAAAGTTCTTGCACCTTTTATTTTTTTTTATCCACGTTCCTCTTCTTTATATAGCTGTGAGATGTTAAGATATTGATGCTAGTATGGTTGTTAGCTATTTCCTTCAGTGCGGGGCGAGCATAGAGGTGGTTGTATCCTCTTTCAAAACAAAATTCTGTATATTCTTTGACCAGTCAAAAAGCACAAGTCCCGAAGACGAGTAAATATAAGGAAAAAAAAATATGCGATAGTTGACGTTGGAGCCTTTGAGGAGTATGAGGAATAACCAAGAGCGTGTTCTATCCTTCTTACCGTAGTTACCATGACTTCACGAATTCTGACTTTTTGCCGTCAAGGCTGGAACGACTTTTCTATTTTCCAGCAGAATATCATGCCACGGTCGAATCCGACCAATCACGTTACAGAGATGCGTAATTACCACTCTCACTACGCTCTAGAGGATGGTAAGCAAATAGTTTCTATTAATTAGTATTTCGAGAAGGTTGGAACGGTCAGGGTAACTTTTCACGACGTTGGAACGAAAATAGTAACTAATAGTTACTATTGTTTGAAGGACGGAAAACGCTCTAAGAGGCTAATTATATCTCACTGCTCGACTTTTCACAGCCTAAAACGAACAGAAATTTCTGTGCGAACACTTTTGGGGTGTTCGCATCGAAAACCGCGATGTATCCTTCATTTTGTCGCTTAGTTGATTTTGTCGCTCTAGCCGCCTGTGTGTCGACATAAATCCTTCGACCTTTGTCCAGTATTAGTGCAAAGACACGATCAGGATTGGGCGTTCCCGGACTGGAATTCCTGCCGGGATGCTCGGCACCATCATCACTTCCATACGGAAAAGTTGAGATTTTTTCAACTTTATGATGAAAGTGAAGAAAATCGGTCTGGGAAATCCTTATCGTGTGTTTGCACTTTGAGAATAGTTGCATTTTTCAGATAACTTGGTATCTGATACCATGGTCCAAAGTCGTTTTTGCAGTTACAGTGGTATCTGACAAAGTTATCTCTCTTTCATAGTCACCAACACAAGAGGTTTTTGTCGAATTGGTGGGAAAGAAGCTCGGCGCTTGAGATATAAATGGATATAAGTATTTATTTTCGGGTGACTTTCAAAAACACAAATTCGGCCGATTTCGTTTCTGCGAAGCAGAAAACTGGCCTTTTTGCAGTATCAGTTACCACCCGATTTCTGCGAGAACAAAAGCTATAACTATAGCCTACCAACTACTATACCAATTTCGTCCAGTTTCTATTCCAATGTTACGCGTAGCTTGTTTGAAATTCTACAGTTTTTCTTCCGCCTAACTCATGGCTCTGATGAGAAACGTGGACAAAAACGAATGCCCGGTATTTTTGACCAATGAGAAACAGTTCATAGAAGATACATAACGTCATAAGTATTGACAGCCAAAAATGGCTAATGTCTCTCGTTCAACTTAGGTAGCCTATGCCACTGCTTTCCCAACTTCCAACCTGGTTATCAGGTCGGATCGTACTTAGACAAGGGCATTTATTTATGCATGCAAAAGAAACACAAAGATTTCTGAACTGAAGCTGAGTAATTTTATTTTTAGCGCAGTTCGTGCATCGCGGCTCGGGCCCAGCTTGGACGTGATAAGGAATACAACAGAATTTCGACAAATATAACACAAAGTTAACATTGCACGCTTCGGCGGCCTTACCTTGTATGTGGAGGATGTCTGTTCGACAACTGTGGTACTACTGCTGTAGGAAGATTCTTGGACGCGAATGGATGGAATCCCGGATCCCCGTCGAGCAGCTTGCCGGTCATCGACATATCGCCTATCTAAAATCCCAAAATATTCCATTAAACATGAAACACTGGCAAAATGAACTAATTATTCTTTACGGTCAGCAATACAAATACTTGCCGCAAGGGCATGTGTGCGATACAAATGTTAAAAGCCCTGGTGACCGAACTGGGCTGCATGGCAAGTTATGCCATTTACTGCCGGTTAGTAGACAGCCCCGGGTACGATGAACAAGCCATTCTATAACTCGAGCGTAGCGACAGTAATATCAAGGCTGTTGTGACACCATCGACTAATCTGAATTAATAACGTCCTCGAACGCGTACAACAATTTTTGTTACTACAGAAAGTAGACATTAGCCTCTTTACTCGACCAATACGCAAACAAAAACGCAAACTGTCGGTTGTAAATTGTTGAAGGTTCGCGTAGCGGAGGGGCCGATCTCCTGTTTCGCTGCCCTCAGCCGAGAGTGAGATATGGGTTTGGATGCAAACCATCCGACGCTTACCATGCTTTGCCCCAGATTTCTGTTCCATCAACACTCTTGATGACTAAAGCGGATTCTCTACTGGCAATCCTAAGTCCGTCGTAACCGTGCTCGTCCGTGCCCGGCGTGATCTCATTGGCTGAAAACCACCAAAATGGTCGCTTACGACGGGTTACGAACGCTTCCGGCAGCTTACGATTGCCATGGAGGACCCACGTAACTCTTTGTGCCGACGAAGAATCGCCGTGTGCCAAGAAACGTAACCGCATCTGTCCCCAACAAACACTGTTGATTGGTTGACGACATAGGATCTGAATCATCGTTTGATTGACGTTTCTCGTTCTTCCCGGGGTTCACTGGCGTGTTTCGGACTTAGTCGTGCGCTTCGGCGAGGGTTCAAAATCTCGAACTCAGGGCACATACGCGCCTTAAGGTGTGGGCCTCAGGGCGTCGAACACCTCAACCATTCGGCTATATGGTAGTTGACAGAGCCGATTAGAAACGACTATTAGTAAGACTGGTATATAAAGGGAGGAAAAAAATACGAGCCTAAAGCAGGCCAGAAATAAAAAGGAAGCTTAACCAAACAACAAGAAAGTAACGGGTGTGTTAAAAGAAAGAGTTATCATACCTCCTGTAGTTAAGATCTGCTTGACCGTTTCAGCCTGGGAAGCAGAGCCATCTAACAAAGCAAAAAGAGAGAAAATTAGGAAAATAAACATGCAGTAGAAGTAAAGTATAACGGTTTGTCATTTACCGCTTACGATCCTCGTTGGTGGCAGCACCGAACGATCTGGAGGAAAAGAAGAGGAAACGTGAGGAGCAGAAAGATGAATGGTAATCCCAGCACCATGTGAAGGATTGAGATAATAGTATCACTCCAAGGAAATGTAGTACTTAATACGACTGACCAACCCTTCTTGCCTACTTTGTTGATCTCCTGACGATTACCGGACTGTTTTTTATTCCAAAAGGCTCCCCAAAGCTCGCGTGGAAGAACCGATTTTCTTAAGCCTATAGTTCAATTGAAACCTGCCCAGAACCCAGCACATCTGGCCAAAAATCCGGCAGACGGAGCCTGTCTCAAGGTGAAAGGACATTAGTATGACATACCACTAATTTTGGGAAATACCTATATATTGTTACTTTACTATATGTACTAAATATTACCATTTTCTTGTACAGACTCCGATTGGGTGGGTCAGGCCCAGTCAAGCCTGATTTCAAGGAGCCTATTACCAGTCACATCTGACGATTGGGTTATATTGTGTAACTTAGCGTAATAAGAGCTTTGCCTCGGAAAAGCTACTCAAGTTACTGGAACATTTTATAATGGTTTGAGTTTTCGAAATTTTCGTCCTTGAAGATCCTCACACCCAGTATCGGAAACACAACTCATCACACTCTCTGGAAAATCGAGGACAGAAGGGTAAAGGATCGAACCTACGGAAATTATCTACAGGACGAAACGGGAAAAACAGGAAAAAAAAGAAAGTATAAAAAAATGACCCAAGGAAGCAACGCAACGAAATACACACACCACACAAAACTTTGCCCCTAAACCTCTCTTTAATCGTCATCACCTTCCCAGAACAAGACCAAAGGTTTCGATGGGATCCTAAAAATTTAATATTTGATCCAGACAATCGGGTCTTATAGAGGTCCAGTCTTTGTCAGACTCCTTGAGCCCTTTACTAATAAAATTTAGAAACAGATTAAGGCAAATGGTAATAATCTGAGAAGACCAAGTTGAAATATTGATTCACCATGTGTGTTTACCCCTATAGCCTGCGTCATGTTCACGAAAGTTCCTGCCTTACTTCTGCCAAATTTCTGGTTTCAGCCGGAGAGATTCCGGGCGAACTACTTGTCTTTCGCAAACAAATTAATCTTAATCGATTTCAGCCGGATTCGTGGTGAACTATGTTTCCAGGTAGAAAATGATCGTCATGCACGAATTCAGCATGTCTTCTTACCCGTAAATCGAACACATAATGAAATTCATATAAAACTTTTACTTTGAACAAACTTTCCGGTTTTGGCCGGATTCCGGTCGATTTACTTGTCTGCCGAGAAAATAATGTTCATATTCGGATTCAGCATGTTTCCCTATTATGTAATCGAACCTCTAATCAACTTCAGACTAAACTTTTATTTTTGACAAATTTTTCGGTTTTGGCCGGATTCCCGGCGATCTACTTGTCCTACAAGAAAATCACTTTCATATTCGGATTCAGCATGTCTTCTTACCCGTAAACCGGACATCAAATCAACTTCAGATAAATCTTTTACTTTAAGCAAACTTTCCGGTTTTGGCCGGATTCCGGGTGAACTACTTATCCGGCGAGAAAATGGTATATTCGTGTTCAGCATGTCGTCTTACCCCTTAATTAAAAAAAATATTTGTGTCACCCCTTAATTTGAAACCTCCCCCTCCCCTAAATATGCAGCTATCGGGCCCATCTACGAACTTGACCTTTCACTTGACTTGAAGACCCCTCACATCAAGTTTCATCAACATATCTCATTACCTTCGAGAGTTATCGTGCTGACAGACGGACGGACAGTCGGAGCACTTTTGCGATGTCATAGGTATCCCTCCACTTACGTTTTGTGATCCCAAAAACCCCAACACTACTTCATTCACACTTCCTATGCTCTTCACCCCCCACCCCTCACTCCACGGTTGTTACGCTCTGACACTTCACGGGGTTAGTTACCGTTTAATTGCTGTTCACCATCAGCTTCAGGTCGCGCGCAAACATTCACAACAACCTGCTTGACTGGAGTAACTACTGTCACTTTACTGGAAGACGTCATGGTTGCCTCACTCCTTAAGACACTTTTGTCTTTCTTGGTTATACGAGCCTCTTTGACAGTAATAACATCCACTTTCACAAGCGCGCCATCTAGATAGAAGTTATAAAGCTCGAATAAGGGTTAGAAGAAAGAACAGAATGCGAAGAGGAAACAAATAGCAAGTACACAAATTAAAGCCCATCTCATGCTCTCCAGAAGATTGAAATAGCCGAACGCTGGAATTTAGGTAGTTCCTAGAGCCAAGATGGCCCCAGGCTCTTCTAGCCTAAAGCAGGGTACATTTCCATATGTATTCGGCGACTAACGAAGCTTTTGCAGTATTTCCGAGGACTGATAGTCCGGTAGAAAAAGACATGTAGAAACCGTGGACAAATAAGGTTTCCATAGGCCATGTTGCTGAAAGGCGGCACTTATTTCACTGACTGTAATTTCCATTTATATGGTATCATTTTGGAAATAAAGGGGTGGCTGATTACCTTCAACAATTACAACACATGAGGTCTCGTCTTCTCCAAGAGCGTTGGTGGCGACGCATCTATATTTGCCCGAGTCGGATACTTTGCAGTTTGCAATTTCACAGGTAACCACGCCATCACAATGAGTTTGTGTGTATTCGTATTTGGTCAGTTCACGCTTATCCTTGTACCATTTTACCTAGGAAAAAAAAACGAGTTAGACGTATTTAGCGCAGTTATAGTGGCACAATTCTAGTCGTCCTACAGTGTCTACTCTAAGGCGTTTCCGGGGCATGTGTGTGTCCCACACATTTCTAAATGTTTGCCACGGGAACGGATGTCTGTGCCGCACACCCGACCAACTAGTTAGAGCTGGTAGAGACGTCGTTTTGTCTAATTTTTTAGTCAATTTCAAATGCCTGAAATAAAAATTAAATTCAGACTCCTCAGTTTTACGTCTATCTGTTTCACAAAGTAACTGAGTTATTATCTGGACTTTTATTTGCCGCTAGATCAAATTCCCCGCCAATTCTGAACCACAAAATCGAAAGTCACCTCGAGAGTTGTTTGTCAAGATATCGTCCATTTACACACTGCGTAAAATCCGAGCGTATTTTGAGATCCGAGCGCATTTTACGCACGTTTGAGCTTGAAAAGATTTCTAGCAATACGGACGTATTTAAATAAAAAACGGACCGATTTCTCTAATCAGTCACGGAACAAGACCAAAGGTGTCGATGGGATCCCAAAAATCTAAGATTTGATCCAGACAATTCGGTCTTGTCTTCGCCAGGCTAATGATCAGAGAAAACCGAGTTCAGATATTCTATCTACCTATCCATACCTCTATAAGCCATATCTATTGTGACGATATTGACCGAAACTTCCTGCTTTACTACTGCCAAATTTGCGGTTTCGCCCGAATTCCGAGCGAACTACTAGTCCAGCAAAAAAAGAAAAATTCAGACACGAAGCCGGCGTATCTCCTTATCCCTATAAAGAAATCTAATCAACTTTAAATAAAATTTTGACTTAAAAAAAATGCGGGTACAACCGGATTCCGGACTAATTATATGTCCGGGTAAAAAATGATCATTATATACAGACTCAGCGTCTCTTCTTACCCCTAAATATATCATCTAATCAACTTCAGATAAAGCTTTTACTTTTAACATATTTTCCGGTTTTGGCCGGATTACAGGCGAACTAGTTGTCCGGCGAGAAAATGGTTTTCATCATCGGGTTCAGCATGTCTTCTTACCCATAAATCAAACATTTAATCAACTTCAAATGAAACTGTTACTTTTAACCAACTTTCCGGTTTTGGCCGGATTCCGGACGAACAGCTTGTCCGGCGACAAAATGATTTTCACCATCATGCTCAGCATGTCTTCTTACCCGTAAATCAAACATTTAATCAACTTCAAATGAAACTTTTACTTTTAACCAACTTTCCGGTTTCTGCCGGATTCCGGACGAACTACTCGTCCAGCAAGAAAATGGTGGTCTTCATCGTGCTCAGCATGTCTTCTTACCCCTAGATCAAACATTTAATCAACTTCAAATGAAACTTTTACTTTTAACAAACTTTCCGGTTTTTGCCGGATTCCGCACGGGCTACTTGTCCGGCGAGAAAATGATTGTCACCATCGTGCTCAGTATGTCTTCTTACCCCCTTCCGCTAGCCTATGCAGTGATTGCGAAATCCAAAGAGTGTCACGACTGTCCTATCACATTAGCTGTTTAAAAATATTTTGTTTGTCCCTTAAACTGAACCCCCTCCCCCACCCCCAAATATAGGGCTAAAGAGCCCATCTAGGAACTCGAACTTACCCTTGACCCAAAAAATCCTCATACCAAGTTTCATCAAAATCTCTCATTCCCTTCGAGAGTTATCGTGCTTACAGACGGACGGACGGACGGACAACTTTTGCGATGTCATAGGTATCCCTCCACTTACGTTTTGGGATCCCAAAAACGACTTTAGCCGACAAACTTACGAAGTCTTTCAGGGCATAGTGGCTACTCAGACGACCAGCACCTCAAATTTCAATGCAGGTTATGAAACCAGGACTGAAACCGAGATTAATCTTTCCAGCCCAGACGTACAACTCTGGAGATATTTGCGTCCAAACAAGCAAGGCAAGTACAGCAAGTATAAGCAAATAAAGGGTTCTGAGTTCTAATATTTTTTCAGTCAGAAACGTTAAGGCAAACGACCGGCAATATCGATGCAATCACTGATCGAAACCAAGTGCGAACCCCTTGAAAATCGGTTCTTGTGAGTGGGCGGGGGGGGGGGGGGGCGATGAACCGGTGCAGGTGGAAGAAACCGGAGGGACATTCAAGAGTAGATGACTTACCGTCGGTGTGGGTTTTCCGCTCAGACAGCAAAGCAGCTTGCAGTTGCCTCCAATCTGCATGACACGAGGTCGTAATAAGAAGGTGAAAACTGGTAGTGCATCTTTCTCTTCCTGCCAGAGTTTGTATTCGAGGGGTTGACGACGTCTTACAGGCGTGGACTCTGAGCGGTACTGTGGACACTCCTTTGGTAGTGCTGGATAAGAAAGATAGCATTTAGCTTGGTTCCCACTACTCAGATTTAGAAAAATCCGGAACTGCCACTGCCAGTCATTAATTCAAATGGATGGAGCGAATGAAGATCATTGTTGAAGAGGTAAAAACTATCGGTTCCTATAAATCCTGAAATACTCCTCAGTCGCAGCGCCGAAGCTCGTAAAGGAGGATCCTGTGAAGAAATACCCTTTTCTCAGAAAGAGGAGGCCTATCTCTTCGAGCATGATAACAAAGAATTTATTACTTGTGGTCCAGATCAAGGAGAATATATCAGCAACGGAATATAAGGCCTATTCTCGACGTTACGGAGGACTCTTCGTGGAATTAAGGGGAACGGCGAGAATAAAGTGAGTAACTCCCCGTGGACTACGTGGACGGAAAGCAACGAGAACATGGGGAGTGCTTACAAAATGGATTCTGAAAATGCTCAGGTGACGGAATTAGTCGAGATCCACTTTATTTGTGCTTTTATTTATTCTGGTTGTTCTTATTTAATTTTAAATTGTTATTACTTTCAAACACAAAATCGAAACCATAATGAAAAAGATGACATTTTCTCAAAATCATTTTCAAACTTTGTCAAATTCAAACACTATAATCTCAGAAATTCTTATTAACCATCTCTAACATATATTTAAAAAAACAACAAAAAAAACAAGAACATCAGCAACTCCGAAATTTGATTCCCCACCAAATTTGAAAGGGAGTCCATCTGATGATGGTGATGATAAGTAGCATTACCTAACCGTGGGGACTACCGGGAATGAGTTCCTGGGACAGACAAAAACGCGCGGACTCCTCAAAAGGAGTGCTCGGGGAACGGCGAGAATGCACCTATAAAAGAGGACGAAAGAACTTACGCTGGACATTCAAAAAGACTGGCTCTTCTCTAGCCCCGAAATGGTTCTCAGCCCGAATGATATACTCTCCTCTGTCATCGCATTTGACTCTGTTGATGATGAAGGTGTAGTCATCACCGTTATACCTCTTCATGAACTTAACACTTTGCTTGAGTTCAGAGTTGTTGTGGTACCAGGAAACTGTTACGGTTGCTGTAGCGATGATCCGGGTGTAGAAGCGAGCGGACTGTCCCTCGAAAGCGAAAGCGGTGGTTGGACGGATGACGAAACGAGGGGCGGCCTCTCGTCGGTCTAAGAACAAACGATATATTTATTGATCAATCATTAGCTAATGAGTCAGGACTGTTTGTCAAAATCAGCATCAGTACAATATCCTTCAGCCCACCAACACCGCTACAAATTGTGCCCTCCGAAACCACATACAAAGATAGGCCAGAGCTCATTCGTTAGTAAGGCAACTGAACCTTGGAACCCTGACCGTTCCCAGTAGAAGTAGATTCTGTTACCGTCCGAATGTTTAAGCATGGTATAGTCGACATCCCATTTTGCTTAGTAGCTTTTATAGTGTTAAAACTTGTTTGGTAATTGCAGGCTGTCTGCATCCTGTTTGTTTAGTAAGGCTACATGCAATCTGTTTGTATTTGTGAAGTGATGGCGACAGGCTAAAAGCTTCCCGATCAAACATCTGTAGCCTGCGTAGTTGTATGATAGTTGTACGGAAAAGTTGCATGTACTGATATGTGATAGTAAAGAATACTAAGATTTAATGTGTCTCAGACTGGGCCAATTTTAAGCAGTAGTATCCAGTGGCATCCTATATTGCTAATGCAGTAGTAGCATGCAGTAGAATGCAGTAACACGGTAGCCTTGAAGTAGAAGCATGTAGTAGCATCAGTTCCTGCTGCATTCTACTTTTTCGTACAAGTTCATACTACTATTTTGAGATAAATTTTTCATCGGGAACACCGAATGTAATAATAAATAAACGTAAATAAGATAATGAAAAAAGGGTTTCGTCGAATTCGAAGAGTTAACCGAAAATAAAAAAGCTGGTCAGGGATTAAAGGGAGAAAAAGGCAATAAAAACAAGCTGCCGAACTAAATCGATCTGTACACTATCCACATCACAACAAAGCCTGGAATGAATTGTTCCCCATTCTGTCAAAGTCAGTTATATTTCTATTCAGTTTGAAACGTGCGCACGACGAACAGAAGATGAAGACACAAGCAAAGACGTCCTGCGTCCGATGCTCAGATGCGTCAGTGCGAAAGCTGCGCAAGTCGAAAGTGCTCGACCACTTACCGAAAGAGGTGTCATGTATTCTGTACTTTTCGACCAAAAGTTTTCTCAGACAAGAGTATTCAGCTAGGCGACCAAGGGGTAAGATGAAGCTCTCCCAGTTGGGGTAGCGTGCGCGAATCCTGTCACGCATTCTCAGGTACCGGATTGTCGAGATTTCAAGGGTCAGTGAGGTAAGGTCGCCTTTGAGCCAATGGTGTTCAAGGCACTCATGGGCGGTCATTCGCTTCCTGTAAGAGACGTGGTTAACTTTAATGCGCAACATTTTCTTCTAATAGACGATCAGGAGCGTGTTCCACCCTTCTAATAATAGTAACTATTAGTTACTAATTTCGTTCCAACCTCGTAAAAAGTTACTACGCTGACCGTTCCAAACTTCTCGAAATAGTAACTATTTGCTTGCCATGCTCGGGGTCGGATTTGCCCATGGCATGATCTTCTACTGGAAAATAGAAAAAATCGTTCCAGCCCTGACGGCAAAAAGCCAGAATTCTTGACCTCATGCGTAATAACTACGGTAAGTAGGGTGGCACAATTTTCTGGACTGTATTCACCAAGTTGAAAAAATTTCAACTTTTCCATATACATTTGATGATTCTGCCAGAATCCGGACAGGGCCAGACGGCAAGCATCCACCCCAGTTCGTTTCTTCAAGGCATTAGCAGAAACTTTCCTTCTTGTATCATTGTAGATAGACACTGTGCACTGTCGCTAACGTGAGCTACCTCTACGGCTGCAAGATCTAAACGTACTGCACAATGCGATCGATGAGTATATAATAGAGATTATCTTACAAACTCCATTTTGTCCGGCCAAATACATGAATCGACCCCTTTCAGGTCAGGTATTACTTGAGGTTTGAGTGGAAACAACGCACTTTGCCTTAAAAGCGTTCGTGGAAAGATGTCAGTTTCCATATTCACAAGTAAAGATACAGCTGCTTGCAGCCGCAAAACCTCGAGTCTTAGGGGGCCGATCGTTATTGGAGTCGGAGAACGGTGAGCCCAGGAGGTCAAGAACAAAACTACTTGATTGTCGGGCTAAGGAAACTTAAAACTACAGGAAGAAACCGGACTTACTCCTTGTTTTTCGTTAGTAGTCTCCTGATGAAGTCTTTGCCTTCCTCAGAAACATGAGCGAATGCCTCTTCGTCGAAGTCCCAATCGCAAGAGCGAACATGCTTCAAAGTCTCAATATCGTTTTCGCCGGCGAAAGGTGATAGGCCGCTCAACCTTTGATTAAAGATAATGTTACACGAGCTCGTGAGTTTCTCAGGTACACTCGAAAAACGGTCACAAGTATCTAATTCTAACACTGGGCATTCATCCCTACCCAGGGGCGTTCCGAGCCTTTCGTCATTGGGGGGGGGGGGGGGGGCGCACCTGGTAAAATTGACCGAATCGGTACCGGATTTTTACTGAATTCATTTAAAAAAAATGTAAACACAGCAAGTTGCCTTCATGAAGCTACAACGTAAAAAGTTGCAGAGTAGAGTATATATAAGAAAAAAATTGGCGCGTTTTCACGCTTTTCCGCTTCTGTGTTTTTTCATGGATACGCCCTCACTAGCGCTAAGGGCAGTGCCCATGATTAATTAAGGCACCGCCGGCGAAATTTTTTGAATCCTATAGAGTCTAGCTTTTAACTTAGTTCAACCCCCCAAAATTCCAAGCCTCAAACGCCAAATAAATGAGGCAACCTTTGTCTAACTAGTGAAGACTGCAAAATGCGGCGCAGGCAAATTTTTTTTAGAAATACTGATGATGAAAGTGCCTTTCTGCGATCCCAAGATTATCTATTCAACCCTAAGTTGTCTGGAAACGGAAGGGGCGATCCAGGGTAAAGTGTATACAGAGTACGTTTGTTCGGAATTTACAACAAACAAAAGTAGGCTAGTTTTCACGTCAAGAGACGTGCTTATTCCTGAAGTACTGCAATCCTAACAAGTAAAAAAATGGACAGCAACCAGCTGAAGCTGCCGTAATGGTAAAGAACGAGAGCTAAATAAATGCCACTTAAATTACCGAAGTCAGTAACTGGGCTGAAGCAAATAATGAATTCGTAGCATGCCGAAAAACTAACTAAAAAAATAAGGGACATATAGAGAGCGGTATTACAACCGAATTTCGTAATGGAATAAAACTCTTGTTAGAACCACCTAAAACAATCGAATTCCTCAAGTCTAGTAATAGAAACGGACTAAAGAAAAATCCGGTGAATTACCGCATTCGGTGACGAATCAGAACCAAATAAATTTCACCAAATTTTATTATGAAATGGACTGACCGAATGCGACCGAATTACCCCATTCGGTAGAGAATGAACGAGACCAAATAAACAGATAAATCAGCGAATTTACGCAGGGACGTACCGAATGTGGCGAAATCGATGCGGACTAAACAAAAGTTGGATAAATTATCGTATTCGGTCAAGAATCACAACCAAATGACTCTGATTAATGACCGAATTATGAAATGGACTGACCGAATGCGACCGAATTACTGTATTTGGTAAGGAATGAGACCAAATAAACAGGTTAAATCACAAAATTTACGCAAGGACGGACCAAACGCGGCGAAATCGATGCGGAGTGAACAAAAGTTGGATGAACTATCGAATTCGGTCACGAATCAGATCCAAATGAACCTGATTAATGACCGAATTATGAAATGGACTGACCGAATGGGATAGAGCAGATACGGACTTGAGAAAAGTCCGGCGAATTACCAAATTCGCTAACGAATGAGACCAAATAAACAGGTTAAATCACAGAATTTACGAAGGGACAGACCGAATGCCGTGGAATCGATGCGGAGTAAACAAAAGTTGGATGAATTAGCAAATTCGATAAAGTAATGGGAACCAATAAACACGTTAAATCACCCAATTTCGAAATGCGGGAACAAAGGATTTTATGAAAAGGGCATCACGGCTTCGCCGCGATGCCCGTTTTGACCGAATGTAGGGAGGGTCACTGCGCACCCCCCACCCCGCCCCCCCCCCCCCTTCGGGACGCCCCTGCCCGTACCTACGACGTTTCATTCGTGGTTCTGGGATGTGATTCATGTTAGCGGATATGTATGCCTTTCGCTCCTTCTATGAAGAAGAACGGTGTGGACAAACGATCAGAATGCTGTGATCGTGTACTGGAGTTCTTCCCGGTTCTTCAGCGTCATCATTCATTTGGCTCGGAAAATTTAGAAAATGTTTCATATTTGGCAGTGCAAAACGGATACGTCAGTTGGATTTTATTAGAGCTATATTTCGGCCCTTCTTGGCAAGGGTCCTCTTGAGGCTCAAAGCCGCTTTCCACAAGTTCGTTTTTCTAACTTGAGCGGCTTTGAGCCTAAAATGGACCCTTGCCAAGAAGGGTTGAAATATAGCTCTGATAAAATTCAGCTGACGTATCGGTTTTGCACTGCCAAGTATAATTCGCAGTCAGCTTGGACTTAAGGAATATTTATTTTAGGTTTCTTCTCTTTTTTTCGGCTAGAACTGATTAAAATGTAAAAAATCTGTCAGCAAAAACCAGATAGTTTATCTGCAACTCTAAGATGAAAATCAGTCTTTGTCCATTAGGCAAACAGAGTATCAATGCCTAAAAGCAGACCTCGCACTGTTTAATGTCTATGTTCCAATACTCAAAACTATTTGAAAACTGTAGAACTCGGCTCTGCTTTTAACAGATTATCCACGGCTCAGGCTATTTTAAGCCTTTTCCCGGGCCCACTGGCTTCTAGCAAAAACTCAGCGAAATTCAGATATCCGGTTTTACGCATCAATACCACGCTACGCGAACACTCGTCGGGAGCATTATAGGGCGGGTCTAAGTTATTCCTTTGGGTCTTGAGATTTCTCCGTACGGAAAATAATATCTTAAAGTGTAAAGATTAGTGAGGTGTCGTTAAAGGTTTTAGAATTTAATATATGAAATTTGGGTCTCCGGGCTTAAGAATTAATTAATGAAATTATGGAAGTAGGTTGCATTGCCAGTATAGGAACGGTGGGTCCTTTAAGTGAACCTTAAGAACTAACGAATAATCGCGGTCGCAGGAATCAGGGATAGGACTGTTCCGCCCATGAGGACTTCTACAAACAAGTGTTTACTTACAAGACATAAGCAAGGACACCGACCGCCCACATGTCGGTATAGAAACCGACTGGTTCTCTTTCAACAATTTCAGGGGCTGCGAACTCAGCTGTGCCTGTCGAGATCTTGACAAGTTCATTAGGATCCAGCTTGGTAGCCAGACCAAAGTCAATGAGCTTCACCAAAGTTGAATTACGGGTGACACACATGATGTTCTCTGGCTTAATGTCTGTGAAGAAGAAAAAGGGCATTACTACTGTGCAGTACGAAGTGCGGTGTTTTAGGCGACAAAATCAGAGCTTTCTAACAACAAAGGTGCGACGACAAGAAGTTAACCTAGACCTAGACCCGGACGATCAGACTCGTCTCGGAGAAGAAATCAGAGAATTTCTGCAGTCTCAACATTTCCGTGGGCGGTGAACTCGATAAGCGGCATGACTGCAATACAAAGACTTTTCCATTATTTGTTTATGTGCGACTGCCATGGGAAGGAATACTATAGTACCGACTAAGCTCTGGCGTTTTGGCACTAAAGCAAATTGAAAACCTCCAGATCCAGAAGTGTGTATATATTTATATTTTTTTTTGTTTGGGGGGGGGGGACCCCATTCGATAATAAAACAGCATCTGAGAGTCTGCAGGATTGAAAGGAATGTGGACTCTCCGATAGAGTAACCCGATTCAAATGTTAGCAAACGCAACACTTAAAAACTATAGGCAAACCTGTACAACACTTAAAGAAGGAGTGAGAGCTTACCGAGGTGGATGATGTTCTTTTCGTGCATATGTTTGACTGCTTCGCAGACCTGTCGCATGTAATTGATGACTTCGGCTTCGGACATGACATAGCCTTCAGCGGTGATCCTCTCGAACAGCTCGCCACCAGACAGGCTGTAAATATCGGAGGTGTTAACTCAAAGAACGGAGAGAGGATTTACTCCCTAAAGAATGACCGTTCACCTGGACACAACCCACCGAGGCCAAAGAAATACAAGGGTCCTGGAAATAAATCACTTCACCTGACGACTGAGCAAGTACGGATTCAAGTTGCAACTTGACTGATTTAAGACACATGGGATGAGATACTTCCAAGCGTAGACGGAAAATAAATAGTTCTTTCGTATCAATAGGATGGAAAATCGGTAGCCAAATCAACCCTAGATGCATTTAGTTCTCTGAAAATAAAGGCTAGTCCAGATATTCAGTGGGAGAACGCGGACGAAAAAATGTCTCTGAGTCTATAATGCACGACCACGATTGCACTGTATATTATTTCTTAGTCTACGTGAGTGCACCCACAAACATGTTTCTGTTTTGCAGTATATTAAAAGTGTCGAGTTATTCAACCGTTAATGTGATTTGTCTTCCTTTCAGTATTTTTCATTTATTCGTGGATGACTGACTTGACCACGGTGCGAACAAGATTGAAAACAAGAACCAACAGCCCCTAGAGAACTGCATATATATAATGATAAACTGTATACCTCCTAAATTTATTTTTCAAGTGTTAAACTGAAAAAGAAAATTATAATAACTCAACCGTTAACGGGATTTATCGTCCTTTCTTGACTCACAGAAACATTCTTTACCACGCTATAAACAGGCTGAAACACAAACCGAAAACCCTAGATAACTGTATATATTGCTGGTGGACAGACAGAAACGCGGAACTCAATTTTCTTTGTTTTTCCAGGTTTATACTAACTGTATCTCTGTCTCTATGCATGCTAGAGATAAGCTGACTAGAACAAAATGTGCGCCTAGGCCTCCGGTTTAATGATTTGACCATAAATCATTTTCGTGCAAAAAATTACTTACGCGTTTCTGCCTGTCCATCAGCGATATAGTAATGATCAACTATAACCTACTAAATTTATTTTATATGTTTAAGGAAAAGGTAATTATGGTATACTTACAATTCGTAGATCAAGACCATTTCATCGTCATCTTCAAAGGCGTCATGAAGGTTGATCAGCTTTTGGTGATGGAGCTGATTCATGATATCTATCTCCTTCCTGATCAGTTCCTTTTCTGATGAATGAGTAACCGGAATGAACTTGGCAGCGAAAATGAGACCCGTCTTCCTTTCGCGGCATCTATGCACAACACCGAAAGCTCCAGTGCCGATCTCTTCAAGGATCTCGTAGTGATCGTACACACTGGTGGTTTTGATGTCAACAGGCTGTGGGAGGTATTTCGAGTAGAGGTCAAAGACTGAAAATAACAAGACTTTTGTTAGCTGTGGTGGCAGTGGTTGGGTGATGGATATCGTTGTTTTTCTGATGAGAGTGGAGTGCTAACGAAAGTAAGTACTAGCTGGTTTTGACAGTGATAACAAAAAGTACTGGCTGGCGAATTCAAGGATGCACGCAGGATACAAAAACTATCAAGAATATTGTAAAATACATTCTACCTAGGGCAGCCGGACTGCGACTTAGGCAGCCACTTATGGGTGAGTCAGATTCTAGTGGTTTTCTCCTCTGGTAAGATACATACCACAATTTTTCAGAAAGCCCTACACTTCGCAATCAAGATACAGTCTTGAACTGCTTCTCCGCAGGGTTGTTTCTCATTCTTAGTGTCTGAAATGTGCAAAATAACTGGAGGGAGAAAGTCTAAAAATGATGACTTACCATACTGGTCGTAATCGCTGACCTTGCCTTCTCCTTTGCCTCTTATCCTCTTACCCGTGTCGTCGACTGAAAAAAAAAAAAAAATATTTTACTAAAATAAAAAAAATGGAGAAGACACAGAAGCAACAATGTCATTAGTGAGGTTAGGTCTGAATAGGTTTATGAGAGCACGTCGCTCTTTCCTAGGTTTTACCATACTGAACCGATCTGAAAACTAAATGCATACTATCAAAATCGATGACTTCTCCTTTCAGAAATTATAGTAATAGGCTGTAACTCTGAGCTATATGAACTATTCCACACGTGTTGCTTGTCCGTACCGCGACCTGGTAAGATGGAATAATCACTTCGGTTTGAAGCTCTGTCGGATTTTCGTCCAGGCGAATGAGAATAGCTATAAGCAGAGGCGTTACAATGCAAAATGTTTCGACGGCCAAGGTGTTGGCCCGACTGACTGATAATTTGTACCGACGTTCCGAAGGGACCGACTGTTTTTACAAAAAACCAAGGCACTTAGCGCCGATTTAATCTTTTTTACCGGCTGGCTGACAACATGGGGGGGGGGGGGGGGGGGGGGGGTAGGCACGTGAAGTCTCTGGATGTACGTAGCAGCTCATACCCTCTACCCAGAACGACACCGCGTACAGTAAAGCGAAGTTTAGCAGCTTAATTTGAAGCGCATTCTTCTACGGCTTCAGGGAGCGAAAGAGTGAGAACACTAAGACCTTGGGAGAGCCTGTTCGAAACGGGGTTGATGCAACTCTGTCAAACGCGTCGATAGGCGTATTCTCGCCGTTCCCCGAGGACTCCTCGGGGAATCGAAGGAACGGCGAGAATAGAGGGAGTCACTCCACACGGACTCCGCGTACAGAAACAGCGAGAACACGGGGAATGCTTCCAAACTTGATTTTGTTCGAATAAGAAATATGCAGTTGACGAAATTAGTCTGGATCCACTTTATTTTTGGTTTTGTTTATTCTGATTAATTTTAATTAATTTTATATTGTAGGCTACCAGCAAAAATTGATTCCCCTCCGAATCTGAAAGGGAGTCCTTTTTGACGACGGGGATGATAATCGGAGCATTCCCCGTCCGTGGGGACTCGCAAGAATAGGGGGAGTGAGTCCCCGGGACAAACAAAAACGCGGGGACTCCTCAAGTGGAGTCCTCGGGGAACAGCGAGAATACGCCTTATATCTCATAACCAAACAAGACAAGGCTCTTCACTTGTAACACACCGTTCCTATTGGTTTACGTAAGCCGTGACTCAACACCAGACAAACATAATGGTAGAATTCCGAATCGGTCTGAGCCCTCTCTCCGAACCGTCAGTCTCCTATATTCAAAGAAACAGAGAACTCGCAGACTACTTACCCTCGTACTCTCTCCTTTGTTCCTTTTTCTTCGGCAAGGACTTGGTGGTTACCAACGCACTCACATCACTTGCGTCACTGCGCCCATAAATGTTCTCCGCATACACACGGAAGTCATAACTGTGTCCTGGGCTTAACTGGCTAACATTGGCAGTATAAAAGCGAGTGGTGCAGACCCTGATCCAGGAGGACATGGGGTGTTCCCTCTTTTCAACAATATAGTTCGTAATAGCCGAGCCACCGTCCCATGCGGGTGGCTGCCATGTGAGAATGAGAGCATCGTGGGCAATTCCTTCAATTTTGGGGAATCGTGGTGGATCTGGCCGATCGCTGATCTGAATGTTGATTATCACAGAGTCCAGGCCAAGCTCATTTTCAGCGTTAAGCCTGTACGGTGCACTGTCTAACTGCGTCACGTCACGGATCGTAAGAATGGCATGGCGTTCCTCAGTTTTGACGTGATAATGTAGACCGCTTTCGATCACCTCGCCATCTCGGGACCAAGTAATACGGGGCTTTGGATTTCCGGTGAACGGAATCTTGACCACAACATTCTCACCCTTGTCGAAGAAGGCAGTGTCTCTGAACCGAGGTGGTACATAAATCTTGGGCGCAGTCTTGATCACTAGCTCGGCACGGGTGGCTTTAGTGCCTCCCTTGTTCACTGCGCGGCAGGTATACTCATCGGCATCCTCACCAAATACATCATTTATCTGCAAGGTATATGTATCGCCCTCTTTTCGAACTGAGTACTTGTTGCTGTTGTAAACTTCACGAGTGCCCTTGTACCAGGTGATGGTGGGCTGTGGGTGACCCATGATTTTGCAGGTGAAGGTGGCAGTGCGGTTTTCGAGAGCAAGGATGTTCTTGAGAGGCTGGAGGATCTCCGGTGGGCTGGCGGCTGAAATTTCAGAAATTTGTATCAGTAAATCTACTTTATACAGACACTACTGACCATCCACTATTTTCTTAACCTCTAGAGAAACCAAAAGAACGGTCTTCATTTATGTTTGTGGGGTGGAGACAGTGGGTGAAATGGTTTCTTTTTTTTTTACACAGAGATGTGAAATATTATGAAAGACTTATTATTGGTGAAGAAGATTCTAGGAAAACTCGATCTCGAAGACCTGTTAGGCAGTGCAAGGATCCAGCCGCAGAGCCTCATGAATAAAAGGCGAAGACGAAGCCGAAGCCTTTTTGGAAATGGGAAAGTTTGCATTTGAGATCAAAACACCCAAGAAAGTCCCTTCGGGTGGGATCATTGAATAGAAAACGAACGCAGTGCTTGAAGAGCTGCGACGGAAGGACTCAGGAAAATCTGTCCGGGGTTTCAGCGAAAGAAATGGTCGCTGATCATCAAAGTCTCCTAGCGTGATCCGGTCTCTCGAGCTTGGCTGAAAAATTACAGGATCATACCATGACACTCACCGTTAGGATCAACAACTTTGACCGAAGTGGACGCTGTCGACGGCTGGCTTAGTCCCGCCTCGTTTTGGGCAAACACTCTGAACTCGTATTGCCGACCCTCTATCAAGTTGGAAATGTTTATCTGGTTCGTCAGGCAGATGGCGACGTTGACTCGTTGCCACGCTGAGCATCCAACTTCGCGCTTCTCGATCCAAAATCCTTGGATGCGCGAGCCTCCATCGGACATGGGGCGGTCCCAAGATAGGTGGACGAAGTCTCCGCCCACTTCCTGAACCTTCGGTTCGCCAGGCGGCGATGGAGGGTCTGTAAAGATTAAAGAATATAAGTTCTGACCTCGACAAGTGACCTAGTCGCGCTTCATTCCAAGGACATTTCCTGATGAACACGTCTTTTAGAATAAAGACTTTAAAGCGCTGTACTTTAAATCCAAACCAGAGGATAGCACAGTTTACTAAGCCGGACTTAGGAGGTCGTGTTCGAGGTGCACAAAACTTCATTTATTTCTTTATTTTTCTCCCGCAGCATCTTTTGTAATTTAGCTTATTTTGCTTAACTTTGATATTGACTTTTTATTTTTATCCGTCACCTTACTTATAAAAATAAACCCCTGTTTAATTTACTTTTCTTCCCCTAAGAATTGGAAATTAATTATCTCATTTTCACTTTTTTTTTTACAAATCTTCTTTACACAACTACATATGAACCCTATAATTTTATAAATTTAAAATCCCTCGTGTCAACTGTCAAAAAATCGCAAAAATATTTTTAAGCAAAACAAATCAACTTTTAACTTTTATTTAGAGTTTCTGACTATCTGGTACTCAAAATAGCCTACAATTTTCCAGATCCTCAATTTGAATGTCCTTTCCCAAATAAATCATTAGCTCCATCCACTTTACCGGGACAACAAAATGATAAAATACAAAACGGTTTTCATTATTTATACAAATTTCCTTCTTCCGTTACCGCTATAGGCTACTCACAAACACATGCATACTTTCCAAACTCAACTAATCCACTGTATAGTAATAAAAAACGCCCATGACTACAAGGGGCTAATCCCCTCTTTAAAACATCCAGTCACTTGATGAACGACGGAGTAGGGACATCAAGGGACGGAAGTATTCCAAAATCTTATATTTAAAGAAAAGTTGGTCCGAAAATAGCATATAAACAGGACATAAGCTGTACGAAAATGGAAGTCGAATGGGGAGAAAAAGGGACGCTAATAGAAACTTGTATGAAGAATGGAGGGGGGGGGGGAGGACTCACCGTAAGGAGCTTTGGCCTTGATTGGATTCACTCCCTCAAGCGCAGGTCCTATTCCATTTTCGTTGGCAGCATGAACCCTGAATAAGTATTCCTGTCCCTCGGTCAGACCTTGAACAGTGAATGTTGTCTCTTTGCATTGTGAAGAAACACAGATCCAGTGAGTGTGACAGATGTCATGTCGTTCTACGACATAGTGAGTGACGCGACGACCACCGTCGAAAATGGGTGGTTTCCAGTGAAGAGTACAGGTGTGTTGGGTAATGTCGGAGACATCAAGCGGTGCTTGCGGAGCTCCTGGTAGACCTGAAGAGAAAGTTTCGGTGTAAAGACACAGGCAAAGGCTAAAGCTAGACTGCACACAAATCTCATCAATGGCTGAACACTGAGAAATCCAGGTTGGCGGGACGTCATGTCAAGTCCGGATTGCCATTCGAGGTCATAAATCGGGCTTTCTCGTAGAGGACGACCGCAAAATCGAAGGGATCTTGTTATCCATGAGGGGTAAGTATTATAAATCAAACTGGAATCATCCTTGCTGCCTTGTTATGCAGCCCTACTGTTTCGCGTATTTCACGGCTTCCCGGTGAAAATTACTCACAGACTTCCAGTGTTCAGATTTGGAACATATTCATCCCAGCTCTAGTCAAAAGCTACGATGATTCTGAATAGCATTACTCTTCCTTTGTCTTTTTATCCTATTTACTTTTGGTATCCTGAACTCAACAACTTATTAAGAAGAAACAAACAAGTACTCACACGACGAGCTGCGTGACAGTGACAAAGCCGACCTTACTCATTCATGTAGTAAACAGGAGCCAACCCCCTCCCCGACGAAAGTACGGTGCTTGTCCCAATCAACTCGCCTTCATCTTGGACAGGGAAACCAATTGCTATTGCTCTTACTAGGTTTGCCGAAGAAACAAGCGAGTCTTACCAGTAATGTAGACAGTAAAATTGGCTGATACACTTCCACTGTCATTCTTAACCGTCACGTTGTATTCACCAGCATCTGTCTTCGTAATTTCCTTAATGAAGATGATCATGTACTCGTCGAAGACAGTGTACTTGAAGTGCGCGGTTTCGATGATCTCCTTTCCGTCCTTCTTGATTATCACTGACATGGGCTGGTCACCAGAGTAGTGGATCTTGATCTTGGTGTTATCACCCTCAGGCAGAGATAAATCGCTGGGAATTCGGTCGATACGAGGTGGCACTACAGAAACAAAGAAGTATTATAGATGGCTCTCACATCACTAAACAAATTTACATGGCTAAATCCTACGTGTCCTACATATCTATGCGATCTGGGACTCTTACTGAGTGTCACTCTGCAGGGAGTACTTCGTCTTTTCGAGAGTTCACCGGATGGCATTTTTGCAAAGGTGAACTAGATTTTAACCCAGAAGATTGTCAATTGTCATTAGACGCTTCGTGCCCACACAATTTCTTGGCATTAATAAAGACATCCTGGTCAATTCGTCACTTTCCAGACACTCAGATATACCTCCACTGCAGCCCCCCTAAAAAAATAGAGCTACATGCTTATATTGCACCTGAGATGGGAAGGTTGTCCAAGACAGTAAACTAGGACGTGGCAAAATCCCTCCCTCTAACTCAACCACCTCACCTTCATTGGCGGTTCTGATTTGTAAGGGGAGCATCTGGGTCATTTTCTCTTACCACCCATCAAGGTTAGACCATTTCGGATTACCTACCTATAATGAAAACTGAATTTCCCGGAAAATTTCCGCAATGAGGTCGGATCCACATCGGACCCGAAAACGGCATACATAGAGAACACATCTTTGTTCCACTCAAGTTTCATCCCAATAGCCAAACCCGTTTCTACCCTAAGCGTGAAAAAAAACTTCCAGGACCCCCCCCCCCTAACCGCCCCAACGTGGCTGGTTGTGGCTTTGACCCCCAAATGGCAGGTAAGACGCTTCTCCTACCACCCCTCAAGTTTCACTCGAACCTGATCACACGTTCGTATTGAAAACTGCATTTCCTGCAAACGTCCGGAACCCTTACCGACTCCGCGGAAAATGTCGGATCCAGCACGAGTCAAAAAGATCTGGGCATCTTCGTGGCGTAAAAGTTGCCCCTTCCAACTCCCTAGCCCAAAACGGCGGAACCAGGGTACATGACCTGATACTGCTCAAGTTTCATCCCAATTCATCAATCTGTTGGGTTCCCAGGTGTGTACCAAGATTTTGGTACCCTTTGCAACTCCCCATCGTGGCCCGATGCAGTTCACAGGCATAAATAGCAAAATATATCTAGGTTACCTGCTTTATAGCCCATGAAGATTTACTCCAAGTTAGCGTAGACAGCTTATTCCTCTCTCTTTTACTGGAAAGTTCAATGAAAACTTGGCAATTAAGCGGAGCCTCTCCTTCCATCGACCACCCACCCCCTAGTCCATACAGTACATCTAAGGCAAGTTTCTATTCCTTAAGTTTCACCTTGATGCGGCAACTATATGTTACTTAACCTCGCCACCAGATCTGTGGGATCCAACTCCACCCAAAGTATCTGCACTCGGTCCAAACCTACAAATGGCTTATGGAAATCAAACTTGCCAAGTTTATCTCCCTAGCATATTTTGGAATTTTCGCACGGCCTTCTGCACCCAATATACCCTTATTCGTGCTGCGCGATTTCCCTCCTCCAAATGGAGGGATTTTGTCAGGGTTTAGGAAGGTATATGGAGAATGTCGGACGTCAGTGATTCTGGCTAAAGCCTCTAGCACGGGTGTCACGCTTCGACTTCCCAGATGTACTAAATTACAGTCTATGGAATGCAGTCCTTCCCTCAGGGACTGGATCCAGTTGGAGCATATAGACTCGGGACCCCAGAGATACGACAGTTCTTCCTAGCAACTTTTGTCCCTATTTAAAAGCTCGATCGGTGCTTCTACTGTCTACAAAATCGTGAGCCCCCTACCTAGCGGTCATTCCCGAAGCCCGTGGGGCCTGAACCACGTCCGTAAACGCAGGTCTTTTTTTAAAGGTTATATTCTCGTTGAATTTATTGAGTGCCATGGTTTGTTTAATATTTCAACAGTATTCTCCAGAAACTTTATCGGTCTGGGAAATCAATCTCACAGCTCTGGAACTAGTCCACGCTGTAATCAGACAAAAAAATCGAGAAAATCATGTGATGTAATAAAAAAAAAAAAAAAATAATCACTACTTTGGTTATGGAACAAGGAGGTTTTTTTTATCAATAAAAGGAGGAGCCGCTTTTTATTGTGGTAGGTATTATCCTCTCTAGAACGAAAATGATACTACCCGGGGACAGACTATTTGGATCCCGTCTATCCTGATGGGATATATGCTGAACAATATGAACAGAGGGAGAAGCTGATTTTCTTATCCCGCAGGACCGTGGAGCGCAACCTGTCTGATAGTGTAGTTGGCAAAAAACCCAAAGGATCCTACTGTGAATGAAGGTCATGAATACTTACATCCAATCTTAAGTCGGGCAGAACAAGAAACTGATCCCACTCCGTTGCTTGCCACGCATGTATAATCTCCCTCGTCACCGTCAACGATCTCGCTGAAGATGAGCTTGAAGATACCATTCCTTTCTTCCGCGACTATGCGACCACCAAGCTGGACTTCCCTGCCGTTCTTGAGCCAGCGGGCTCTGGGCATAGGCTTGCCAGAAACCTCCGCTTCGAACATGAGGGAGCGGCCGACGGGCACGCCCTGGTTAGAGATTGGCCGGATGAACTCGGGAAGGGTGCCATCGACTATTTCTCTGACCTGAGGAGAAAAACGTTCATTAATCTATTGTATTACGAGCGGCCCAGTCCATAGCATACGTGGTGCGGGTAATCCACCAACAAACAACGTCATTATTTCATTGAGTGGCAAGCTTCTGAAGTCGTAGGAACTGTAAGTCTGCGTGTGTAGCAGTAAGAAATAAATAAACCTTAAACATTCAATAAAAAAGAGAAAACGGCTCGTGCAATTACGAGAAAAATAAACTAAAGAAATCGAAGACATTGAGAAGAACCTTGAAAAGAATAAAAAAAAGAAAAATTAAATAAGAAAAGCAAAACTAACCTTGACCGGTGTGGCGCAGTTTGCAGGTTCACTCTTGCCAGCAGCGTTGACAGCAATGACCCTGAACTCATAGTCAACGTTTTCGGTCAAGCTGATGATCGTATAGCTGCAGTCGATGACATTGTAGTCGTTGCATTTGACCCAAAAAGCACCACCGACTTCGCGTTTCTCAACGATGTAGCCAGTGATCTTGCTTCCACCGTCGGACGATGGTGGGGTCCATTTAAGATCAACGTAATTCTTGCCAACTTTGCCCACTTGGGGAGTTCCAGGTGCTGAAGGTACGCTGAACTTGCCCTTGAGCTTGAACCGCTGGGAGGCTTGGCTCGGCTTACTGAATCCAGCAGCATTCTTAGCCCGAACGCGGAACTCAAACTCGTGTCCAATAGAGAGACTGTGAACGATATAAGTTGTATCCTTGATAAGGTAGTCACTACAGATACGCCAGGATTGGTCTTCCTGGACGTCTCTCATCTCGACTTGGTAGCCCTGGATGCGTGAGCCACCATCGGACCTAGGTCGTTCCCAGTTGAGAGTGGCATTGCCTGAGGCCCAGTCGGAGATACGTGGAGCTCCGGGTGGATCTGGAACTGTGAACGCGAACTTTGCTGTAATCGGTTCATCGCCATCTAGAGGCTCGGAGACACCATACTGGTTCTCTGCACGCACGCGGAAGGAATATTTCTTTCCCGGGTCAAGACCCATGACATTGTAAGTGCAGCTGCGTACAAAGCTGCTGATTTTGATCCAAACACCGAGAGTCACCTCTAGACGTTCGACGACGTAATTGGTGATTGGTGAGCCGCCTTCGTCACTAGGTGGGCGCCAAGAGAGCGTGCAGGTTTCGGGAGTAATGTCGCTGATGTCAAGTGGGCCGAGGGGTGGCGTGGGTTTGTCGACAACAAGGACTTTGCAAGAAGCACTGTCGGAGCCTGAAAAATAAAACGGTTCGTGACGTGATGAACAAGCTACATCGGGTGTAAGCAGAAGCTGAAATTAGACGTTAATAACGCATTTGTTTTCTTCCGTAGACTGTCAGAAGTAGGCTTCAACTCCAATCCCAAAGCGTTCCGTCACAATCAAGTTCTCAAGACAAAAATAAACCGAGCTTCTGATTTGAAACAACCATATCCGTGTAGTGAATATCATCGTGCTTATTTCGTACGGCTATACGATCAGTTCAGTACCAAATTTCCATATGCGTAACAAAAACTATAATCTACCTTCAGAGTTGGACAGCCTGATAATATATTTTCCGGAATCGCCCCTCTTTGCGTTGCGATTAATGAAGACCGTCGCAGACACTGAAGTCTCGAACTTAATCCTCTCATCCTGGAAGACCTCGTCATTGTTGATGGTCCACTGAACCTTGGGGAGTGGACTAGCGTAGAAGGGAACAGTAATGGTGAATTCCTCTCCAGCAATGACAGTCATGTCTCGGATGCTCAAATCGCTCGTGATCTTTGGTGCGCAATTAGGTGGTCGGCACATTATAGCATCAGAGCCGTCACTAAACGGTCCTTGGCCTGCAAAGAAATACGAAATGAAGTTAAGCAAGCATTCCCAAACACTGGAAAGGGGGGAGGGGATTTTTCCATGTAAACTGCGAAATGCACAGCGCCAGTCTAAACAGCGAGACTGTGTGCCACCATACGCAAAGACCGCGACTAAGTATTCTATTCATTATCGAGGAACTCAAGCCTGGAACGCACTGGCTCCAGATCTAAAGACAAAGACTAAGATCGCTGAATTTAAACTGCAATTAAAAGATAAATATTCTTTGTTCCCAAGCTGACTTTGAAACATTTATTCAAACAATGTTTACAACGGATACGTCAGCTACGATTCTTCATCAGCGATATTTCGGCCCTTCTTGGAAAGGGTCCTCGCCAGGCTGTCAATCCTTTGGTGACGAGGACCCTTGCCAAGAAGGGCCGAAATATCGCTGATGAAGAATCGTAGCTGATGTATCCGTTGTAAACATTGTTTGAATCAATGCAATTAAATGGTTGTTTGTTGAATAAGTATGATTTTTAGTTTTTAGTTTACACGGTTGTTTCCTTTTCCTGGTTGTTGGTTTGTGTTCTCTGTACCAATTTTGGTTAGTTCATGTTGCGACTTGGGTGTTATACGGATATAGTGTTTGTAGTTCTGATACGGCCACCCCCTAGGACAGGCCAGTGCTTTCTGGGGTGGCCCTCATGTAGTTTGTATTATTATCCTCTCTCTCTCCCTCAATGAAAATCGTGGCTCACAAATAAGGCCAATAGAGACTCGGGACTTCTGACTACATCATATAAAGAAGACTGCCTTCGCTTTCATGCAGGTATCTCCTTTTTCCTTAGTTCACAAAAATGTTCTACACCACGTGCTGACACAAACGCATGGCTTCTGGAATTGAATGGCAACCTCTAGGAAAGAAAAGATGATACCCAATGTAACGTTCTGAAACTGCTTTCGCTGATATGATATTCAGATCGTGTAAATGGTGAGTTGGGAGTTAAAAGAACTCAGGAAGGAAATATTTGGGGAAATGATTTGGGGTGAGGAAAGGTTTAAACAAATTCTGAAAAGTAGAAGTTTTAGAGATATTAGAAATTTGGGAAGATTCCTAAAGGTAATTCACAGGGAAAGTTTTTTTGTAAATAGTGATTGAGGTTATGGTTTCGTTTTGGTGTTGTTTTGTTGTTTCCATTGCCCTTTGTGCTTTTACGGAAATGAATCATATCTTATCCGGATGGGAACTTGAGCTTGTCGTGTACAGCCGTCCACCATGTCCATGGGGCTCATTATTTCAAGTGGTCAGGTTAGTCGCGCTGCCCTTGGCCTGACCTGGGAATGGTTTTCTCGTTTTTGACACGTAACGACTAATAGTATTTTCACGAATATCGCGCCAAAGAGGGTCGTACAAAACCTGCTTGTACGCAGTAACATCCATGAAGCTCCAAAGCTCGAAAAAAGAAAATTTGATGACTCTTACCTGCAGCGTTGACAGCTGCTACCCTGAATTCATACTCATGGTGCTCAGTTAAGTTAATGATACGGTAGCTCATTTCGGGCACGATAGAATGTGAAGCTCTGGTCCAGGCGACCTCGCCTTTGTTGCGTTTCTCAATGACGTAACCCTGTAAAAGCAAAATTGGCATTAACCGTGTCATTGGCATTATCCAATCGGAAAACCTTCACGGAGCATCAACCGGTTGGACTGACCAGCCCCTTTAACGGGATGGGAATCTTTAAAGTTTAACCAAAAAAGGCTGGGATAGATCAATCTAGTTACGCATCACTTATTCACTTAAATTGGCTTGAAGACCCGCTGAAAATGTGTTACTTCGTTGTTCCGCTATTCACGAATAATCGATTTTCAGATGGTGGAATTTCCGTGTGATTTCTGTTACCTGTATGCACTTGTATTTTGGTGTATGCCTTACGAGAAATAGTTATGATTTTTCTTTTGTTCAGGCACTAAGCAATCTTCACCAATCTCACCACTGCCCACTGAAAAGCCGCGTTTCTGTTGAGATTAAAATTTCCCTCGTCATAGTAGAATTTATGTTGTGAGGACGGCCGCAGACATTCTGAACGTCTAGGGCAGATAGTGGAAACTAAAAAAATACCTTTGCAGAATCCTGATAATTCAGTGTATTCATTTAAATGACACAAAAATAAGTTGGCTTTTCAGTTAAACTTTAATTTGTTTGCAAGTGGCGTCTGACATAACTTCTGGTAATTAGTATATAGGCTACAAATTCCACACTAAAAGAACTTGGAAGTAATACCTTTATGTTGGAACCACCATCGTTGCGTGGCTTGGTCCAAGTGATGGTGATTGAAGTCTCGCTGGTTTCCAAAGCCCTTGGTGTGCCAGGTGCACTCGGCGGGTCAAAGGAATGTCTAGCCTTGACTGGCTCGCCAGTCGTGGCAGGATCAGAAGCACCGTACTGGTTCTCGGCAATGATGCGGAACTCGTACTCCCGACCAAGAGCTAAACCACGGACCTTGGTGTTTGTTGCGGTGACGTAGCCGGTAACCTGCATGAATAACACCAAGTAAATAGGCAACTTCAGCGAGCTCTAAAACAACGTTCCATCAGACGTGTATAAGATTTTAGGAGATTCCCCGGAACCATGTCTACATGCACTCTTTACATTCACGTAGTTCCATATTGCTTCTTTTTGGCTTGAATAAGACTTTACCTGTTTTCAATCTGTCCGAAGCAGAACTCGCAGTGCACCATCTACATTCCTCATAACTGCTATTCATCTAAATGAAAACGACAAATCCTATACGGGAAAGGATTACTCTCAAGAAATCACGCCGGAAGAGCCTTGTGAATGACCAAGAACAAAACAACATGGGCCAGCATCTCAACATGACGTCAAGGTTACTTCTTCGCCAACAATCTTGCATGGTACACCCTGTCCTGAAAAGGTGTCGTTTCTCGCCGTATCTCTCAGCCCGAAGCTGTGGCCTTTCACGTTCAGTAACATCATTAACGAATAATTGCTTCTTACCTTGGACCAAGCAGGCTGTCTCGGTTCCTTCTTCTCAACAACGTAGTTGGTGATATCAGCGCCACCATTATCTCTAGGAGGCTGCCAGTGGAGGGTGAGTGTCTCTCCGGCGAAGTCCTCAACTCTTGGATTCTGAGGCGGGCTTGGACGATCGAGCACACGGACATTTATAGAGACAGTCTCGAATCCAGATCGGTTGCGAAGCTGTAATTTGTACGGGCCACTGTCGCTACGTTTGGAGGCCTTCATGACGAGCGAGGCGTAGTCATCGCCAATCTAAAAAAAAACAGCTGGTGACACAGGACAAAACTCAAGAGGCCTTCTTGGCACCAAATACGAGCGGCGGGAAGCGCACGACTGCTCATTGTACTTTTCAGTGAGATTAGTAGCCAACCCAAATGGTTTCAACCAGAGTGACATTCATTTTCGATCTAGCCCAGAATTGGTATTTTTAATTAACATATAAATTCGGTCCTCACACCAACGCATAAAATCAAAGATCTAGGGAAACTGAAAACCTTCACGTCGATCATTCATTCTGTCCTCGGTAAGCCTACAAGAGAGAGGAAGAAAAACTAAGTCGAAAAAAACTTCATACCTGGAAATGGACTCGTGGATCGGTTGTTTCATCCAGCAAATTATCATCGGCAAACCAAGTGGCAGTCGGCTTGGGATGAGCAGTATAATTGGCGTGAATACTAAAGTCCTCACCAGCACGCACAGTGATGTCACGGAGACCACTGAGGTCAATATGAGGTTTATCCGGCTGCTCCTCAACAACAATAGACGCAGACGGTCTGCTCGGAGGGGATTCACCAGCGTCGTTTGCAGCAATGACACGGAACGTATATTCGTCACCTTCGCTGAGTCCGGTGACTGTGTATAATGTGTCGGGATGCGGTGTGTGGTTGACGTCTTCCCATTCCTCGGCGTCCTTCTTTTTCTTCTGGACAAGGTATCCCTTGATTCTCAGCCCACCATCGTTGTGCGGTGGACGCCACGATAGCGTGACAGTGCAACGAGTCATGCGATCGACGCGAGGTGCTTCTGGCGCGTCTGGAGCAAACTTCTGCACCTTGGCGGTTAGAGATTCACTAGGTTTGCTCGGTTTGCCAGGACCAGCCTCGTTCACGGCGAGAACACGGAACTCGTAGCGCTGACCTTCAAGAAGGTTGGAGACGGTATAGGTGAGGCTAGGACTGTTAAAAGAGTTCACCCGGACCCACTCTCCATTACGGTCACGCTTTTCAATAACGTAACCAGTAATAGGTCGTCCACCACTGTGGGCAGGAGCGGTCCATTCAAGAGAGCAGCTTGTTGGACTGTAGGAAGTGATCTTTGGCTGGCCTGGAGCATCGGGAGGATCGAAGGGGTATTTGGCAGTTATTGGCTTGCCTTCCAACGCTTCAGAGAGCCCATACAGATTCTCAGCCCGAACGCGGAAGATATACTTCTTGCCTTCGTCGATACCAGTACGTATAGTGAAGTTGCACTTTGGTACAAAGCCCGGAATTGTCTTCCAGTTGTCTTGGCCAAATTCAGCCTTCTCAATGACGTAACCGGTAATCTCTGCTCCACCGTCGTCGAGAGGCGGCTTCCATTCAAGCGTTATGCTATCGGCGCAGACGCTGGAGTAGTTCAATGGTTCAGCAGGCGCTGTCGGTTTATCTACAACCAAGACCTCGATATCTGCACGAGCCTTGCCATGTGCGTTGGTGGCAGTGAGTGCGTACTTTCCGGAGTCACTGCGCTTAGACGAAGCTATGTTGAAGGTTATCCTATCCAGCGTAGTTTCCTGAATGACTCGAGTGTCGACAATTTTCCTGTCCGATTTGGTCCATTCAACGACAGGTGTTGGAGAGCCGGCCATTGGTATTTCAATGGTGATTGGCTCCCCAGCACGAACCTTGATCTTGCGGCCGAGCAATCCGTCGAGGAATAGACGTGGTGCTTCCTTCATTGGCCGAGGAGCGAATGGATGCGAGGTATCAGACGGCTTACTCTTGCCAGCAGCATTGACTGCAGTGACGCGGTACTCGTACTGGTTACCTTCTTGAACTCGCTCGTCGTTATATTCCGTGTTGCGGACTGGGTCGCGGTTGAGCTTGATCCATTTTCCTGAGCGGATTTCACGCCGTTCGATGTCGTAACCAATGATAGGAGAGCCACCATTGGAGTGAGGAGGAGACCACCTGATCTTGATGTGATCCTTGTCAGTGTCAACAGCCTCGGGCCTGCCAGGGCGGGCTGGTACGTCATACGAATTCTTAGCTACGATTGGTTTGCCCGTAACTAATGGCTCAGAGCGACCTTGCTTATTCTCAGCTGACACTCTGAATTCATACTTAGTTCCTTCAACTAGCCTTGGAACGGTGGCAAATGTCTGTTTCGGGTCAACATAGTTCACCGCTGGAACCCAGCCACCGCCGTGAGTCAAATCACGCTTCTCAATGACGTAAGAGGTGATCTCACTACCACCGTTATCCTTGGGTTGTTTCCAAGACAAAGTAACGCTAGAAGCTGTGACCTCTTCGTATTCCACAGGTCCCTCTGGTGTTCCAGGTTTGTCCAAGATGACAAGCTCGAAGCTCCCCTCATCTGTGCCAGAGGAGTTGACGAGCTTTAGAGTCATGACACCAGAATCTGAACGTCTCGTGTTGACAATATGAACGATAGTGTGGTAACCGATGGCAGTGATTGTTGACCGCTCGTCTGTGGAAAGCACCTTAGTGCCACAAGTCCACGTGACTTCCGGTTCGGGCTCGCCAATGTAAGCGATATCCACGTGGAAGACGGTTCCCGCCTTGATGCGAATGTCGCGAAGCGCTGACTGGATCTTCGGAGCGAGGTAACGCGGGCGGCAACGAATCATGTCTGATGAATCGCTTGGGTCAGATGGGCCAGCTGCATTGACAGCAACGATACGGAATTCGTACTCAGTGCCGTCTGTCAAGTCGGGAGCACGTCCCTATAAAGAAGATATGATCAATAATGGTGAATTCACCATCTAGCTCTTCTATTTTGACCGTTCAAAGACAATGGCTTTTGACACGAATGTGGCTACGGTACAGAATATGTAGAAAGAGGACACATTATTAATCTAATTATGCTCTTTAACACACGACAACGACAATTTAGCAGGAAACTTTCCTTGTAGTACAAAGCTGCGCAAAGATTTTCTGTTCTGTTGGCGCACTCGCTATAGATTTGTGAAGCATTGTGTAAAAAAAAAATGTTTTTCCGTCGAACGATGAATAGTTCGGAAACGACTTCAAAACGAAATTCGAGACAGAGCAGACAGTGGTGATGGCGTAATATTTCAAAATAAAATAAGACTTAGCCTGAAAATGTGTATAAAGAACATTACAAAAAAAATAAGTCCATCAGATTTTCAAGGAATGCGAACAATATCCGAGTTTTGATTACTTCTGATACGTCGCGGGAATCGTTGCGGAGCTGACAGGTTTGCCTATTATTCAGGTATAAAATAGTGCAAAGTTGCAAATTAATACCAGTAAAACAAAAGGAACTGGCAAGTAACAGCTCCTCAAAGCAGCAACGATTACGAAATTATTCAACTCACCTTAGTCTCGGTACCAGGAATAATAGCGGCATTCTGCCAAATGGGGCTTCCCTTCTCCTTCTTTTGAATGATGTACGACTTGACTGGAGATCCACCGTCAGACTTCGGTGCGGTCCATTCAAGGTCGACATGGTTACTATCCCAGTCGGCAATCTGTGGTCGGCCTGGTGCTTCCGGGGCATCTGAAGTACAATATAAACTTTTCAGTACTGCTTCTGCATTGATTGTCAACTGATATTCACCATTCCTTATTTACTCAAACATAAGGCAAATCTATTCTGTAAATTACGAAGCTGAGACTAGCCTTAACCTGTTTCTCTTCGGGATTTTGTGCAGTTTTGTTACTCTGCCACTCTGTAATTTATTTTTTGCAGTATTTGCTACTGGGATTAATCTTGTCTCTACTTCAGAGATAAGATTATCTCTATTCGGATTAATCTCATCCCAGTAGAAATAAGATTATCTCTAATTCGGATTAATCTCATCCCAGTAGAGATAAGATTAATCCCAGTAGTAAACACTGCAGTTAACTTTAATCCTTGCTCGGAGGAACTTTTTACAGTGCACTGAATCCCACTTTCTGATCGGACGACAGTGAAAAACTTCAGTGCTGAAATATAGTCAGATCCAATAAAGAACTAACTGAACAAGACCAAAGGTTTCGATGGGATCCCAAAAATGCAATATTTGATCCAGACAATTGGGTCTTGTCTTCGCCAGATCCAGCATTCGCCAGACTACTTGAACATATTTAATACCAAAATTCATAAACAGATTAAGGCCAAATAGCAAATCATGGGAGAAAACAAAGTTCATCTATGGATTCGTCATGTGTGTTTACCCCTATAAGTCATATCTATTTTGAGAAAAACTTCCTGCCTTTCTTCTGCCAATTTTCCGGTTTCGGCCCGGAACTACTTGACCGGTAAAAAAAAGAAAGCTAAAAAACGAATTCAGCGTATCTTCTTTCCCCAATATCGAACATCGAATCAACTTCAAATAAAAATTAAACTTAGAACAAATTTTCCGGTTCCAGCCGGATTACTGCCGAACTATATTTCCGGGTAAAAAATTATTGTCATATATGGATCCAGCATCTCTTCATACCCCTAAATCGGATATCTAATCAACTACGAATAAAACTTTTACTTTTCACAAATTTTCCCCCTTTTTGGCCGGATTCCGGACAAACTACTTGTACGGGTAGAAAATGATTTTCGCATAAATGTTCAGCATGTCTTCTTACCCTAAACTGAACCTCTAATCAAAATCAAATACAACCTTTACTTTTCACAAACTTTCCGGTGTTTGCCGGATTCCAGACGAACTACTTGTCCGGAGAGAAAATGGTTCTCATCACCGTGTTCAGCATGTCTTCTTACTCCATAATCGATTTTTCCATTAGCTGTTTACAAATATTTTGTTTGCTCCTTATTTGAACCCCCTCTCCCACCCCTAAATGTAGTGCTACAGAGCCCATGTTCGAACCTGACCTTCCACTTGACCCAAAGAATCCTCACACCAAGTTTCATCAAAATATCTCATTCCCTTCGATAGTTATCGTGCTCACAGACGGACGGACAACTTTTGCGAAGTCATAGGTATCCCTCCACGTACGGTTTTGGATCCCAAAAACAAATAATTAAGAGGGGTACTTTTCAATTAAAGCCTGCCCTTCGACGCTCAGAGCCATTTACATACGGATCAACTTTTCGCAGTATTCTGTGCGCATATAATTACCAAATTCGTTCTTGGCGACAATGCTTCTGTCAGTCGCAAGCGCATCAGATTCACCAATAGCATTTACTGCCTTCACTCTGAAGTAATACTCCTTCATGTGTATCAGCTTTGAGACTTCAGCGTTCAAGAAAGAAGTGGTGGCCCCATCAGACCAGGTACCGCGGGAAGTATCCATCTTTTCAACCTGCAAAAAGAGACGGCACTCTTACAACTGACTTAGGAGGATGGTTTGCGCAGACTAAATCTGTCAAGATCAGAACATAAATCATCTTCAAAAGGGCTACAGTGCCTTTAGTAGGGGAATCACAAGTTTACATCATTACTCGTTGTCAGGACACGACTTGTATACCCTGTATGGCATGGCGACAAGAAAGCCTCATAGTAGTTAATAGCAGGGCGGAAGAATGACAACAGTAACCAGAGTAGCACGTAGAGGGCAGCTTTTGAGGAAAAAAAGTTGCTTGTGCTGATATCCAGAACTGAATCTAATCTTCCTCTTGAGACATATTTGTATCTTACCAAGTAATGTGTGATAGGAGAACCACCATCGTCCAACGGAAGGGACCAGGAGAGCTTACAGCTCTCCCTGGTTACCCCTGAGACACTGAAAGGTTTCTCAGGTGGCGCGGGCCGATCTAGAAAAAAAAGAATACGTTTATACCAAATTATACCTGAGACTGTCTGGAATTGCTACCATATCTCTTAGTGACGCAATATAATGGAACAGAGGAATACATTTTAGGCTTCTTAGCCCAGGCAATCGGGTCTTAGAGACTTAAGGCCTTCGCCAGGTCCCGTAAACCTGTTAATTAGCCCCAGTCGACCGTTTGGACAGATCCACTGGGTAATTCTTTTTGTCTTTGATTTCCAGTCTAGCTCAGATTACTTCCGGAATCATGAATATTTGCAAACAAAAACTTATAGCATATTCGGATTGGACATGATTTTGCTTTTCCAAAATGAAGTCGCACTCGGAAAAAACATTATCAGAATTAAGGAATTTACTACTTTTACCGGATTCACGTAAATCCGACCGAATTATGGACTGGTCAAAAGACGGCGCAGCAAGTAAGTAAGTAAGTAATAAGTAATTTATTTATAACCCGCCGTTTTCAGAAAGCGGAGTAAAGGAAGAAAGTAAATAAAACACATAAACATACACAAAAAGACACTTAATTTCAATCGTCGGCCAGGAAGCAGTGTAGAAGGTCGTGCGCTGGTTGGGTTCTGTTGTCAATGATTTTTGATAGCGAAGAAGAAACATCCAAAAGGGTAACACTTGCATCTTGAATTTTGAACTTCTCCTTCAAAGTATGGTTATGGCATAATTTCGACAAGTGGAGCAGGTGCTTTGCATATTTAAAATAACATGATCTCAT
Source organism: Branchinecta lynchi (assembly GCA_023053575.1). Classification (NCBI taxonomy): domain Eukaryota; kingdom Metazoa; phylum Arthropoda; class Branchiopoda; order Anostraca; family Branchinectidae; genus Branchinecta; species Branchinecta lynchi. The sequence goes on from JAKZAP010000005.1 coordinate 11,854,493, forward strand.
CTTTTTTATCTCCTTCTTTCGCAGAACATGAGTGACACCAGAACGAAATAGTATAGAAGGAGCGCAGAAGGTGAGTTCTCTAGGTCTTCTTTCTCCTAGACTGAAAATGGAAACATCAAATGAAGACATAAGACGAGGGCTACTAAACCTACGGTGTTCCCCGGCTTCCGTCTGTATAGTATCGATTTTTATGCAATTATCAACAGCAATCATCATTAAAGATTTTTGTTAAATTCCAGTTTTATCCGGACTCCGACTGAATATCTTTCCGGCATTGAATATAATCCTATCCAGAAAATCGAGCTAGCCTGCTTCCCACCGTTGCTTCAAAATTTCAATTGACTTAATAAAAAAAACATTCAGCTCTCACAAATACCGGGATTCTGGGACTACTTATCCGGCGACAAATCAAAGTTCAGAAATAGGTGTACCATCACTTGTGTCTTGGGATCCCAAAAACTCCAAAATATCTATCAGAAGCACTTCCGAAACAGAAATCCGAAAAGAGGTGAAACTAGGTCCGTGACTCAAAGTCAAAATCCCAGATAGCTGAGCACTAAAACATGCTTACCAAGTACAGTAACTGTTGCTGAAGCAGATACACTGCCAAGCTCGTTGTCCAGGGTCAGGGTGTATTTGCCGGTGTCGGTCCGAACAGTGAAAGGAATCTCAAAGAGAATCTGCTTTTCGTAGGTTGCCATATGGACACGGCTATCAGTCGGGTCGAATTGCTTTCCGTTAACGGTCCAACGGACGTTTGGCTTCGGAGATCCAACAAACGGCACCGTGAATGCAAGCCTCTGGCCTGCGCGAAGGACTTGATCTTCGAGTCCAGTCTTGTCGATAGAGGGTGCGACAAAGCGAGCCTGGGCGATGACGGGTTTTGAGGCGTCACTGGGCTCCCCAGGGCCGGCTTTGTTCACAGCAACGACTCTGAACTCGTATTCCTCACCTTCAGTCAGATCAGGGATGGTTGCTGTGGTTTTGTTACCGGGTACTTCAACGGCTTTCTCCCAGATGCCGAACTTGGGTTTCTTTTCAATGATGTAGGCAGAAACACTTGAACCTCCATCTTTCTTGGGCGGGGTCCATTCAAGAACGACGTGGTCTTTGTCCCAATCTTTCGCGACTGGAGTACCAGGTTTTTCCGGCTTTCCATACGGGTCCTTGGCAGTAACTGACTGAGACGTGGTCAGTGGTTGAGATTCGCCTTGACGGTTCACAGCTTTGACGCGGAAACGATAGTCGTGGTCCTCGATGAGATGATCCACGCGGAAGGCTGTTCCCTTTGAATCACCAACTGGAATCCATCGCATATTGTCAGCATCTTGCTTTTCGATGATGTAATGAGTGACTTCTGAACCACCGTCGTCTTTTGGTGGCCTCCACCTAAGAGTGCAAGAGTGCTTGGTCATTTCACCAACGTTCAATGGTCCCTCTGGCGTTCCTGGTACGTCAAGAACTGTGACGGTGACCATTGCCTTGTCCGTACCGTTGACATTAGTGGCAGTTAAGGTATAGACTCCAGTGTCGGCTCTTCTAGCTTCGGAGATCTTAAGCTTAATGTTGTAGTTGGCTATGACTATGCGGATCCTGTCATCGTTGCTCAACGTACTGTCCTTGAAGGTCCATTCTTTCTTAGGCGCTGGCTCACCACTTACGGGCACGTCAAAGTCGATTGTCTGACCAGCTCGAAGTTTGATGTCGAGCATGGCGTTCCGATCAATCTTCGGGGCCAAGTTCTTTGGTCTGGCAGTGTGCGGCTGAGTGGCGTCACTGGGCTCGCTAGGACCGGCACGGTTAACAGCGCGAATACGGAACTCGTAAACATTTCCCTCAATAAGCGGTTCAACCTTGGCAGTAGTTACGTCACCCTTTACCTCAGCACAAGTATCCCAGATTGGACTGTACTTGTCCTTCTTTTCAATGACATAACCGGTTATGGGGGATCCACCATCTGTTTCTGGACGTGCCCAGGTCAGCTCGACAAAGTCGGCATCATAGTCAGATATTTCCGGGGTGCCGGGTTTGCCTGGCTCGCCATACGGATTCTTGGCCTCAATGGCCTGTCCGGTTGTGAGCGGGTCGGACTTGCCTTGCTTATTAACAGCGCGAACTCGGAACTTGTACTTATGCCCGGGCTGGAGTCCAGCAATTTCCATGCCTGGCGTAGCTCCGTCAGTTTGACCTGCACTAACCCATCTCCCAGTTGCTTCATCCATCTTTTCGACGACATAGTGATCGACAGGAGATCCACCATCGTCTGCGGGTGGGTTCCAATCGAGCTTGCAGCCATCGGCGTGGACGTCACTGACCTTTAGCGGACCACCTGGTGGACTTGGCTTATCGAGGATGATAACTTCGACTTCGGCAGTATCCTTTCCGTTTTCGTTTTCGGCGGTGATAACGTATTTTCCGGAGTCAGACCTCTTTGCGAGACGGACGTTGAGCTTGGTATTATATTCGTTGATAACAAGTTTGATGCTATCACCAGCCTTAACTTCTTTTCCCCTTAAAGTCCACCTGATGAGAGGGGCAGGCTCTCCGCTGACATTGACATCATAAGCGAAGGACTGGTCGGCTTTGATGCGAATTGGGATGAGGTTCGTGCGATCGATCTTCGGTGGCATGTTCCTAGCCTTGGCAGTAACGGGCAGAGTAGCATCACTAGGCTCACCCGGCCCCGCGTTATTGACGGCCTTGACTCTGAACTCGTAAGCCTGTCCTTCAATAAGGTCTGGAACCCGAGCAGTCGTGGCCCCGGCTGGAACTTCAACAGCCTTCTCCCAGTCACCGTACTTGTCTTTCTTTTCAACGATGTAGCCAGTAATGGGTGATCCACCATCATTGATTGGCGGAGTCCATTTGAGATCAACGTGATCCTTATCCCAATCGGTTGGAACGACATCGGTGGGCTTGCCTGGTTCGTCAAACGGATTCTTGGCCAGCACAGCCTGGACAGTCTCAAGTGGCTCTGACTCGCCCTCTTCGTTTACAGCAGACACTCTGAATTTGTATTCCTTTCCAGGTGTTAAACCAGTCACTTCCATTGATGGCTCCTGGCTACGTCCACAAGGCACCCAGATGCCTGTGACAGGATCAAGCTTCTCCACCTGATAATATTCAACTGGGGCGCCGCCATCATCTTTCGGTCTTTTCCATTTGAGCTTGCAACCTTCACCGGTAACATCAGTAACGTTCAAAGGTCCTTCAGGAGCTAGCGGCTTATCAACAATGGTAACATTGACCGTCACACTATCGCGGCCGGAGCTGTTGACTGCGGTGACGGTGTATTCGCCGGTGTCTCCACGCTGCACGCTTCGGATGACCAGCTTGCTACTTTCTTCGGTTGTTTCAATGACAACACTCTTGGACGGTCTGGAAAAAGCTCAGCTTTAGTAAAATATAGTAAGTCTTTAGGAAACCGCTCTAGTCATCTACTATTAACAAAACAGTAAGATGCGACAGCGCAAATAGGATACCTGTAGAGATTTCATGAACAAGTAAAGAAAGAACAGATTTTATCCTTAGCTTTCGAGCAATTCCGAAAAAATACATGTAGGTCAACTAAGACGATTACACTCTTATTTGCTGCACAGGAGACACGACATCCAGCCGAGCACAAGGAAAAGAACATGCTTGTCCACACAAATCAAATTAATTCAACGCCTTAGCGGAGTACATCGTTCCACAGTTACTTCTGGCTAACAATGCGCATGGTATTACTTTTATCTGCTCACAGATTGCGGAAAATTTGATCAAAAGCGCAGTACGCTACAGTCTCTTGCACTCTTGCTCCACAATTACTTCTGGCTAACGATGCGCATGGTATTACTTTCATCTGCTGACTGATTGCGGAATATTTTGATAAAGCTTAAGTCGAATTTAGCGATTTTGGCGCGGTCCACGTTAAGTTTACCTTGTTTTCGTCCCAATCAACAGTACTGGGTAAACTGGACACACTGCGATAGGAGCACTCAAAGTAACTCACCGAAGCTGCTGGTCGCTTGTGGACCAAGTTACAGTCGGGAATGGTTCACCAGTGATCCCGACATCGAACTTGAGCATGGAGCCAGCTGACAGCTTAACGTCACGGAAGTTGCGTTTTTCGATCTTTGGTGCAACTACAAATACGATCCGGTTATATCATCATCAACACAAGAAAACATAATACAATAACTGAAAGATGTTCACTTCTCAATAATCATGAGACTTGGGATACTGAGCAGAGTTCAAATTTTATCAACAATATACTTGAAACTATTGATCGACTCCAGCATTATCCACATCTTCGGTAAGGCTATAAAATACTCACAGACTCTATCTGACTTTAGACAGTTTCAGTCCTTAGGACTCTACTCTACCATACTTAGGTAGTTGAAAGAACGAAATATTTGTGTACCGTCCAATACCTGCTGGCTGCAGTGCCTGGACCATAAATGAGGATTGCTTTTCACTATGTGTCGTCTACAGGACCCCGATTTCTTAATTTCAGAGATCAAGGTTAGAGGCAATATCACGCCGAACAATGAAAAAGGTATCGAACTTACCAAAACGCGCCTTGGCTGTCAACGTCTTGGATGGGCTACTCGGCTCGCCAGGACCCGCTTTGTTTAAGGCAATGATCCTGAACTGATAGTCGACACCCTCGATAAGGTTAAGTACATTCCCAGTACAAGCTGGTGACGTGGTCTCAGTCGCCTTCTCCCACATGACACTGTATCGGTCCTTCTTTTCGATGATGTAGCCAATGATCGGCGATCCACCATCGGAATCTGGAGCATTCCATTTCAGTTCAGCGTGAGACTCACTCCAGTCGGTGGCCTCTGGGGTACCTGGACAGCCCGGAGCTGTGAATGGATCCTTCGCAACGATTGGAGCAAGGGTTTCAAGAGGCTCGGACTCTCCTTCCTTATTGATAGCCTTTACACGGAACTCATATTCATGGCCTGGTACTAGACCGATAACCTCTAACTCTGGGTCACGAGTGCGTTCAATGGGAATCCAGACACCGAGTTCAGGATCGTACTTCTCAACAACGTAACCTTCGACAGGGACACCTCCGTCGTCCTTGGGTTTTTTCCACTTTAGTTTGCATCCATCCTTGTGAATATCGGAAACTTCTAGAGGCCCCTCGGGTTTAGACGGCTTGCTTATGACAGTGACCTCGACTTCGGCACTATCAGTACCAAACTTGTTGGTAGCTGTGATGACGTAAATACCAGTCTGTTTTCGTTCCGCGCGTTCGACAGTGAGTTTGGAGTTGTACGGAACGTTTTCAATACGCTGCGTTCGTGTCTCTTGAAGTGGCCTATTTTCAATGGTCCAAGCAACATCAGGAGCTGGCTCACCGATGATCTTTACGTCAAAGACAAAGTTCTCACCCTCCCTGATGGTAATATTTTTCAGATTCTTTCGGTCAATTCTAGGAGCAAGCTTACGCGGCTTCGTGGTCACTGGCTTGGTTTCGCCTGAAGGCTCACCCGGTCCAGCATCGTTAACAGCACGAACGCGGAATAGATAAGTTTCGCCCTCTTCTAGGTTCTCGGCCTTGCCCTTGCATTCGGTTCCCTTGATCTCACCAGCCTTTATCCATTTGTTGCTTCCCTTTTCGCATTTTTCAATGACATATCCAGTCACTGGAGATCCCCCGTCGTTTGTTGGTGGGGTCCAACGGAGCTCAACGAAGTGTTTGTCCCAGTCAGTTGGTTCAGGAGTTCCTGGTGCCCCTGGCTCGTCAAATGGATTCTTGGCAATGATGCTCTGTTCAGCTTCAAGAGGCTCCGATTCACCCTCGGCATTGACAGCGGAGACACGGAATTTATACTCGTTTCCTGGGACCAAGTTGGTGACCTCCATTTTTGGATCCTTAGAGCGTCCCATGGGGACCCATCTCCCAGTGTCCATATCCATCTTTTCAACAACATAGTGATCGATAGGAGCACCACCGTCATCCTGTGGTGGGTTCCACTTCAGGTTGCATCCTTCCTTATGAATATGACTGATCTTGAGTGGGCCTTCAGGGGTACTTGGCTTGTCGATGACAGTGATTTCGATTGTAACCTCGTCACGACCGCACGAGTTTTCAGCCTTAACGACATAAACACCACTGTTTACCCTTGAAGCAAGATGGACAAGGAGCTTAGCACGGTTTTTCTCTTTACAGTCACAGTTTACGTTGTCCTTCGATTCAAGTCTGGCTTTGTTCAAGAACCACGAAATGACGGGCGACGGTTCACCGATTACCTGGGCGTCGAGCTTGATGTTCGTGCCAGCGCGGATGGTCATGCTCTTGAGATTGGTGCGGTCGATCTTAGGAGCCAGGTTCCTATCCTTGGTGATCACTGGGTCTGACGGCTCACTAGGCTTGGATGACCCAGCTTTGTTTACGGCGCGCACGCGGAAAGTGTACTCCATTCCTTCAATGAGGTCAGGTACGCGAGCTTCGCATTTATTTCCAATGAACTCTCCAGCTTTTTGCCACTTCGTACTGTACTGGTCTTTCTTCTCAACAATGTAGGAGGTGATTGGAGCACCTCCATCGCTGCTGGGTGCGGCCCACTTAAGATCAACATGACTACGGCTCCAATCTTTCGCACTAGGTTTTCCTGGCGTAGTTGGTTCGTCATACGGATTCTTCGCCAATGTAGCGGTGTCGGTCTCCAGAGCATCAGATTCTCCCTCTGGGTTGACAGCACGTACTCTAAACTGGTAATCTTTTCCTTCTGTAAGGCCGGAAACATCCGCTTCCGTACCTTTCGTAGTGGTGACTGGAACCCATCTGCCTGTATCGGTGTCCATACGCTCGATGACATAGTTCTCCACTGGCTCGCCACCGTCGTCCTCGGGAGGCTCCCACTTGAGCTTGCAGCCGTCTGCAACGACGTCACTAACCTTCAGCGGTCCCTTCGGTTTGCTCGGCTTGCTCAAGACTGTGAGGTCCAACTCAGCTTCGTCAACACCAGAGTCGTTCTTGGCAACTATCTTGTAAATTCCGGTGTCAGCTCGTTTGGCTTTTTGAATAACGAAAGTGGTCTTGTTGTCTTCATTGAATATGCTGAGTCGGTCGTAAGTAGCCAATTGTTTCTCCTTGAAAAACCATGAGACTTGAGGAGCTGGTTCACCATGGACATCAATTTCCAAACGCAAAGTTTGTCCGCTTCGAATTACAGCTTTTTGCAAGCTCTTCCTATCTATGCGAGGAGCCAAAAACCTTGGTTTAGCAATAATGGACCGAGAGGCGTCGCTTGGCTCACTCTCACCCGCTTTATTAATAGCGACAACCCTGAAGTCATATTCATGACCTTCATCAACGTCTACTACGCGGCCACTGGTGCGATCACCCTGGACTTTAAGGCAGTCGACCCAGCCCCGACCTTCTTTGTCACGTTTCTGGATAAGGTATGTAGTGATAGGAGTGCCTCCGTCAGATTTGGGAGCAGTCCACTTAAGCTCTACAAAGTCCTTATCCCAGTTTGTTGGCTCTGGACGACCAGGTTTGCTGGGAGGGTCGAAGGGGTTCTTAGCTACAATTGGCTCTTCGCATTCGAGCTCCTCAGATTCGCCTTCCTTATTGACAGCCTTGACACGGAACTTGTACTTCTTGCCTTCCTGCAAGCCAGTTACTTCAGCCTCTGGGGTCTGAGACTGACCTGCTGGCATCCACTGTCCAGTGAGCGGATCAAGTTTTTCAATCTCGTAATAATCAATTGGGCTTCCTCCATCGTCTTCGGGTTTCTTCCACTTGATCTTGCAGCCATTCTTTTTTACATCTGAAATTTCCAGAGGACCCTTTGGCTTGCTTGGCTTCCCTAGGAAGATAATCTCGACCTGAGCTTCGTCTTCACCTTGGCTATTCTTGGCATGAACGGTGTATACACCACTGTAAGATCTTTGGGCTTTCAGGAAGAGAAGCTTAGTGTTGTAGTCAATGTTGTCTACGCGGACGTTTTCATTAGTCTCTACTGGTTTGCCATTGAAGGACCAAGTAACGACTGGTGTGGGTTCGCCGATTATGTTTACATCAAACAGCAGCTGCTGGTTAGTCTTGGCGATGGTCTTCTGGAGGTTTGTTCTGTCTATTCTGGGCTTCAAGAAGCGAGCCTTTGCTAAGTGAGGAGCTGTAGAGTCACTTGGCTCACCAGGACCGGCTTTGTTCACGGCTCGGACCCTGAACTCATATCTGTTACCTTCTTCAAGGCCCTTTACTTCGCCTTGACAGACATCACCGCGAACTTCAGCGCATTTTGTAAATGCACCGCCAAACTTATCCATGCACTCTATGATGTAGCCAGTAACTGGTGCACCGCCGTCGCGACGGGGTTTCTCCCATCGCAGCTTGACTGTCGTTTCGCTCCAGTCGTGGATTTCTGGAAGACCGGGAGAGCCTGGAATATCGAAGGGATTTTTTGCCAGGGTAGCTGAATCCGTCTCTAAAGGCTCGGAATCGCCTTCTTCGTTGTTGGCTCGGACGCGGAAGTTATACTTTTTGCCCTGCTCGAGCCCGGTCACGTCAATGTCGGTCTTATCTCCGTCGACCCTACAAGGAATAAAAGATCAAATCAAAATAAATGGGTAGCTGAGTGGTATTCAGGAGTGGCCCTAAGGGGGGCGGGGTGAGGGGGGGGGGTGATTCACTCCCCCTTCCTTTTGCTAAGTCATATCAGTCGTTTATTTTGACCTCGCCGAGTTCCCGAGTCGTTTAAAACAACCGAGTCGTTTGAACGAAATTTGTTAATTTTGGCTCTGCACAGCTTCAGTCGTAGGCCCGTCTCTAAAGACGAGTCGAGTCGTTTAAATCAGCTTTCGTCACCCTAATAGGTCAGAAACATAATTCATTGGGGACACGTTCTACTCCCATGCGATTTGTATGTGCCTCACTTAGGTCTTCCAGATTTTAGCCTGTCAAAAGTACAATAGGTTAGTTGTTAAAGTGAAGTGTGACTGGATAACATCGATATACCTTATAGAACAAAAGCGAGAGACAAGGTTATGTGCATAGATTGTTGGTCAAACTTTGACTGTAAGTGAAAAAAGAAGGAACAGAATTTTTAAACATAATGGAAAAGCCGTCTAAACAAGTGTGCCCAAAACAGATGGAAAAAATGTCGATTCAAAAGCGAGGCTGAGGTGGGAACAACGCTTGAAAAGGACTAGGAAGATTTTACACCCGAAATTCGTTTCCCGGGACAGGAGGGGTTCTGCAGACGCTGGAATAGCTCATTCTAGTCGACAGATAAATTTTTTGCCTCTATGCTTCAGAGGAGTTACTATCCAAAATGTTTACCGATTTTTTTACGAAAAAAAAAACGATTGTTTTGGCGAAAAATCGACTGATTTTCAGAAAAACCGACTGATTTTTAGAACAAGACCAAAGGTTTCGATGGATCCCAGAAATTCAATATTTGTTCAAGACAATCCGGTCTTGTCTTCACTAGATCCGGTCTTCGCCAGACTCCTTGAACATTTTTACTGTTAAAATTCAGAAAGAGATTAAGGCCAAATAGGTAATCATCTGAGAAAACCAAGTTTAGATATGGATTCAGCATGTGTGTTTACCCCTATAAGTCATATATATCTGTTTTGACGAAAACTTCCTGCCACTTTTGCCAATTTCCCGGTTTCGCACGAATTGCGGAACAACTTGTCCGGCAAAAAAAGAAAGCTAAAAAACGAACTCAGCGTATCTTCTTTCCCCAATACTGAACTTCTAATCAACTTCAAATAAAAAATTAACTTATAACAAATTTTCCGGCTCCAGCCGGATTCCGGTCCAACTATATGTCCGGGTAAAAAAAGATTATTATACACGGATTCAGCATCTCTTCTTACCCTAGGTCGGATATCTAATCAACTACAAATAAAACTTTAACTTTTAACAATTTTCCGGTTTTGTCGGATTCCGAGCGAACTACTTGTCCGGGTAGAAAATTGTTTTCACCATCGTTTTCAGCATGTCTTCTTACCCTTACATCAAACATCTAATCAACTTCAAATAAAACTTTTACTTTTGACAGACTTTCCGGTTTTGGTCGGATTCCGGGCAAACTACTTGTCCGGCGAAACAATGGTTTTCTCCATCGTGTTCAGCATGTCTTCTTAACTTTAAGTCGAACATATAATCAACTTCAAATAAAACTTTTACTTTTAACAAACTTTCCGATTTTGGCCGGATTCCGGGCGAACTACTTGTCTGATGACAAAATGGTTTTCACCATCGAGTTCAGCATGTCTCCTTACCCCATAATCGACTATCACATTATCTGTTCAAAAGTGTTTCATTTGCGCCTTTAATATAAACCCCCTCCCCGACCCCTAAATGTAGGGCTACAGAGCCCATCTACGAACTCGACCTTCCTCTTGACCCAAAGAATCCTCACACCAAGTTTCATCAAAGTGTCTCTTTCCCTTCGAGAGTTATAGTGCGCACAGACGGACGGACAGCTTTTGCGGTGTCATAGGTATCCCTGCACTTATGTTTTGGGATCCTAAAAACCGACTGATTTTAAGAAAAACCGACCGTTTGTTTAAGAAAAAAAAACCCGATGTTTTTACGAAAAATTCTGCGGCGCTTCGCACCGATTTAGCTATTTCTTACCGACTGGTCAACAACATTAGGGGGGGTTCTCCCCCTCCCCCCTATATGTGACGCCCCTGTATGCTAGTGTTAAAGCACATCTGAAAAATTCAGAAAAATCATACAACTCGAAAATGATCAGGTTATGATGTTTAAGTTATTCTAAAAGCGAACTTCGCATTCTTCATCTGCTATGTATAGCATCTTCTGTCGTGTATTGAGACTCAGACCTAATTTCGTGGTAAGGTCGCAGATGAAGACTGAGAGAGATCCTTTCAGGTGTGCTTGAATATGCTGCATTGGGAAAGACATAATGTTTCTATCGGGCGAAAGATGAAAGTTTGATTCGTCAATAAATGGGGGTTTGTTTTTACACAGAAAGAATCAAATTCTGCAAACGAGTTTTAAGTTGCAATTTTTCAGATGTAGCTCACTGTAGCTTTACCTGCTTTAATTTTACAGTGTGTCGAATGACTAATAAAACGGTACACGGTAGTTTCATAATGAAACAAAAGTACACCAGAACTACAGTGAAACTACACCCGGAAAAAAACGCAACTTAAGTCTCGTTGGCGGACCGGCGCCTGTTTCTTTCTGTAAAATCCTGTCGGGCGACGACCAAGTTTGTTGCGTCCGTCATCCGGATTTTTTTGTAAGTGCACTGGCAAACCTGCTTTCCTTGTTTTGATTCTGAAGAAGTGTATTTTAACGTGAAAATTACTTTTTTTTGCTATTAGTTCGGAACAAATCTACTTTGTTTTCGATGGGCACTATTTTGTCACCTTTTTCGATGGACAGAGTCCTGGTTTCATAGCTATACTCTACATGACTAAGTCCAAAACACGCCAGTGATCCTCAGGAAGAAGGAGTAAGCGTCTCCGTAACGACTCAAACTCAACGACTCAAATTCTGTGTCAAACAATCACGGCGATCTTTGGGAGTTCTATTATTTGTTGGTGGGGAATGTGCGCCATTGCCGCGTAGTGGCAACAGTCCATTTTTGTCGGTACGTGCGAGTCGTATATTACGATCCAGGAGTCGTTGAAATGAGAGGTCTCACCCCCCCCCCCTCCCCAGTGCTTCGGGCCACCCCTGGTGGTATTTACTGCAAACATAAGTACTGAGGGTGCTGCGTAACTTGCTCATTTTGAAAACGACGATCTAGGTTTGCGTTAATCTTGAATCGTCCACGAAATAAAGAAAGGACGAGGGAAGAGAATAAGGGAACATAGACTAACCTGCCAACAGGAACCCATTTTCCAGTTCCAGCTTCCTGCTTCTCAACAGTGTATGACGTGATTGGAAGACCTCCATCTTCCTTGGGTTTCTCCCACTTGAGCTTGCAACCCTCCTTTGTGACATCTTTGACCTCAAGAGGTCCTTGAGGCTTTCCTGGCTTACCGAGGACGGTCACCTCTACCGTTGCTTCGTCTTTTCCGGATTCGTTTTCGGCAATGATAGTATAGATGCCGGTGTCCTTGCGCAACGTGTCGCCAATCTGCAGCTTGGTATTGTACGGCTCGTTTTCAAGTTTAACTCGATCTTTACTTTCGAGGGTTTGTTTATTAAACACCCAAGTAATGGTGGGCGCTGGTTCGCCTTTAACATCGACATCGTACTTAATTAAGGCGCCTGCTCGAATAACGATGGGCTTCAGTTTGTCACGGTTGATCCGCGGTTTCAATCGTCTAGCTTTAGCGACGTGTGGGTTGGTGGCATCGCCAGGCTCACCCGGACCAGCCTTGTTTACTGCTTTGACACGGAATTGGTACTGCTGTCCTTCGCGCAGACCAATGACTTCGGCTTCACAAGACGCGTTGGTGGTGGTGTGGATTTCTTCCCAACTAGATCCGAGCTTCTCCTTCTTCTCAATGATGTAGCAAGTAATAGGTGCACCACCGTTGGATTTGGGCGCGGTCCATGTCAAGTTCACCTTGTTTACGTCCCAATCAACAATGTTAGGCACGCTAGGCTTTCCTGGAAAATCGAAGGGGTTTTTGGCTTTGGTGGCGCCATCTGTCTCGAGAGGCTCGGAATCTCCTTCATCGTTGATAGCCTTGACGCGGAACTGGTAATCTTTTCCTTCTACAAGGCCTGGGACATCGAAGTTGGTGTCTCTTGTTTTTCCCACAGGAACCCATCGCCCAGTAGCAGTATCAAGCTTCTCAACAGCGTAGCCGCTGACCGGCACACCACCATCGTCCTCGGGGGGTTCCCATTTCAGCTTACAACCATTCTTAGTGACATCTTCCACCTTGAGAGGACCTTTGGGTTTGCCCGGAGCGGAAAGGATCACAACTTCAACTTCAGCTTCATCTTTGCCATGCTGATTCTCAGCTAAGATTTTGTACATGCCCGTATTCTTCCTCTTTGAGTCGATCAAAGTGAACTTGGTGTTATACTCAACGTTGATAATCTCGATGTTGGCTTCATCGACAACTTTGCCAGCAAGAAGCCAGCTGACAGACGGAGCTGGCTCACCTTTGATGTTAACATCAAACTTAACGACCTTGCCAGCCTTAACAATAATTTGTTTCAAGCTGGTACGGTCAATGCGAGGCTTGAGAACCTTGTGCTTCACAAGGTGAGAGCCAGTTGCCTCCGATGGAGGAGAAGATCCGGCCTTGTTCACAGCGACAATTCTGAACTGGTATTCTCCACGATCTTTCAGGTCAACAATTTTGGCCTCAAGCTTGTCGGCAGGAACCTCACCTGCCTTTTCCCAGTCAGGCTTGAACCTGTCTTTCTTTTCAATGATGTACTTCTCTACAGCAGCACCTCCGTCTGATGTTGGAGCGGTCCATTTGAGATCAACACTTTCATTGTCGTAGTCGGTTATCTCTGGTTTCCCTGGCGCAGATGGCTCATCGAATGGGTTCTTGGCTACGGTTCCAAAGTCTGTCGTCAGGGGCTCAGACTCTCCCTCCTCATTGATTGCACAGACTCGGAATTCGTATTCGTGTCCTGGCTCTAGACCAGTAACCATGTAGATAGGTGGGTTCCTTTCCCCAGTGACTCGGCCGACGCGGACCCATTTGCCAGTGGCCTTATCTTTCTTCTCAATCTCATACTCTTTGATGGGTAGGCCACCATCGTCTTCTGGTTTCTCCCATTTTAGTTTGCAGCCTTCTTTGGAGACCTGACTGACCTCAAGAGGTCCCTTCGGTTTTGACGGGCGACCAAGAACAATGAGCTCAACCGTCTCTTGATCTTTACCATTAACATTTTCTGCAGTGATTGTGTACTTGCCAGCGTCTTTACGGCAAATTTCCTTGAGAGTGAAGTCAGTATGGTAGTCGGTATTCTCAATTAGGATGCGTTCTGTGTTGGTTAGGGGGATACCATCACGCCAAATCCAGGCTATTGTGGGAGCGGGCTCGCCCTTGACGTCAACGGACCATTTATGAGTGCGACCAACCTTCAAAGTTATCTGCTTAAGGTTGGTGCGATCAATTCTGGGCTTAAGATTCTTATGCTTAATAGTATGAGAGTCAGACGGGTCTGATGCTTCCCCGACACCAGCTTTGTTAGCAGCTTTGACACGGAAGGTAAAGACCTCGCCTTCTTTGAATCCGTCAATCTTCACTGTCAGCTTGTCATCTTTGGTGACATGAAGTTCCTTCCAGTCGACAGCAAGACGATCCTTTGCTTCGATGATGTAGTGACTAATAACACGACCTCCATCTTGCTCTGGTTTTGTCCAGGTTAATGTGACCGAATTGACATCGTAGTCGGAGACAACTGGTTTGCCTGGTCGTCCTGGTTCATCATATGGGTTGCGAGCAAGAATAGGCTCCTCACTTTCAAGGGCTTCTGATTCTCCCTCCTTGTTGACTGCCTTCACCCTGAACTTGTACTTCTTCTTGGGTGTGAGGCCTTCTGCTTTGAAGGAGTCCACGTTAGGACCAACCTGAATCAAAGATTAATAAGATTAAAGTGACATGAAAGCAATTACTAAGGTGAAGTGCTGAGTATTTTCTTGGAAGGGGAAATCCCATTAAGTGCTGTGTAAGACTGGAACAGGGGTATTGGGAATCCTACTCTGAGGAATCATTATGCTTTCAAAGACAGGCGAACAGAGAGAGACCGGTATATTTCTAAATTATCGTAACATAGCTAACTTCGATTTCTTATATATGAATAACAAACACATACTATTATTCTGCATTGAAAATTGAAGTGAAAAAAGGCACAAAAGAGTTTCCGATAAAGTTGAAGTTTATTGTGTAGCCGGGTTCGATGATTGGGAGGACTGTTTCCGGTAACAGTGACCGGTGGTTCTTATTGGCGAGGACTGATTTGTCAAACTGCAATTTCTGGTGTTCAAACCGAATTTTAAGCGGTGATATATTCACTTTCCCAAGTGTTTGTTCTTAGGGTATGTCGCGGCTTCAGAGTATATCCTTGTTGCTCTAATCTGGATGGACTCGATGTCCTGTAAAATGTACGGTGTGCGGATTGCCGATGGACCGCACAACGGGAACGCGCACTCGAGCAAAGGGCGCACATAACTCAGGTAAGTATCACCTCAACTGGTAAGTGTCTGAACTTACCAAGTTCACCTTACCAGGTAAATTAATGTGGGCACTGAAACTACAGTCACTCCTAAAATTTGTATCCCGTTCACAGCCGGGAAGGGAACTACAGGCATATCTATATTCCCCTTTAGGGGGTTTGACTTAAAGACGTTGATGGTGAGGTCGTGATTTCAGCATTGGTTTTCAATTGTTCAAATATCTGGTCTGAAACTGCTTCGTCATGACAGTCTGTTCGACTAAATAAGTGAGCACTAGGGACAGATCGTCTACAAACTTGTAACGGTATCATGATAACTATAAGCAGTTAATTAGAGCTTGGAGAATAATTCCACCTAATTTCGTGCCTTGGGGGGCCCAGCAAGAAATGTCTGACCAAGACGATCGAGTCTTGCCTCTCTTATTGAGTATTCTTGCCTCTCTTATTAGGCGAAGGCCTTTTCTCTTGCTTTGTATTATTTTTATCATGTATCTTACCTCTCCAGCTGGAACCCATCTACCAGTGTCCATGTCCATCTTCTCAATCACGTAGCCGGTAATGTTGCTACCACCAGCATCTTCGGGTTTCTGCCACTTAATGGTGATGTGATCAGCGCGGATTTCTTCTGGTTTGAGTGGCCCCTTCGGTCGGGTTGGCTTGTCTGGATAAAAAAAAAAGATCATCCTGGCTCACAGGGTAGTAAGCGACTACCACCTTGTCTCTTACACGCTGGATACTGGAAGAGTCATTGTGGGAAATTTCACAGACTGTTTTACCAAAGAAACGAAATACGAACTGAAAATGGCAACAATTGTATTTATAGTGGCTTCTTTCTAACCAGTGTGTCTTGGTCTTAAAACATGCTAAAAGTATGTATTCACCTTGTGTGTTTCCTGGGTCGAAACCAAAGCATGAAGTTAAAGAAAAGGGAATTGTGAGACGGAAATGGTCCTTGGGAGGGATTTAACCCGCGATCTACGGCTGTCTCAAACCTTTTAGGGGCTATGGCATTGGGGGCCTAGACTTCTAAATTTAGTTCAAAACTATTTTTGGTTTATTTGTAAAAATTCCATCTTTACGTAAGAAAGTTAGCTTTTAAAAACAAGAACAAAGGTTTCGATCGGATCCCAAAAATGTAATATCTCATCCAGACAATTGGGTCCTGTCTTCTCCAGACTCCTTAAGCATTTTTACTACAAAAATTCAGAAACAAATTAACGCCAAATAGCTAATCATCTGAGAAAACCAACGAAACTGATCGAAACTTCCTGTCTTAGCTTACTTCTGCCAAATTTCCTTTCTGCCGTAATCCGACAAAATAAAAAAAGCTCAAAAAAGAATTCGTCGTATCTCCTTACCCCTATATCGAACATCTAATCAAATTCAAATAAAGCTTTAACTCATGAAAAATTTTCCGGTTTCAGCCGGATTTTGGGCGAACTATGCGTCTGGGTAAGAAACGATTGTCATGTACGCATCTCTTCTTACCCCTAAATCGGAATCTAATCAAGTACAAATAAGACTTTTGCTTTTAACAAGTTTTTCGGATTTGGCCGGATTCCGGGTGAACTAATTGTCCGGCGAGGAAATGGTTTCAATAACTGTATTCAGCATGTTTTTCTACCCCTAAATCGAACATCCAATCAACTTCAAATAAAATCTTTGTTTACAACAAATTTTCCGGTTTTGGCCGGATTCCGAGCGAACCACTTGTCCAGCGACAAAATGGTTTTCATAATCGTGTTCACCATATTGTTTTACCCCTAAATCAAACATCTAATCAAGTTCAAATAAAACCTTTACGTTTAACAAACTTTCCGGTTTTGGCCCGATTCTGGACGAACTACTTGTCCGGCAAAACAAGACCAAAGGTTTCGATGGGATCCCACAAATTTTAATGTTTATCACACTTCTTGATCCAGACAATCGAATCTTGTACCTTTCCAAGTCTTCGCTAGACCCCTTTAACATTGTTGCTATTTATCCATAATCAACCGCTTGAATATGTAGCCTACAACAAAAATGTTACCATTTAGAAGTTTATTGCTTACGGCAACTTCAGTACACCCACTGAGTATCCCCTCACTTATCCAGTACATCTTTTTTCTAGAGAGTAACCCCTCCCTTACCAAGTACACCTTTTTTCAGTGAGAAACCCCTCACTTACCCAGTTCACCCTTATTTCAGTGAGTAGCTCTTTGGTACACGACGAATCAACCCCCTCGCTTGGCTCACCCAAGTGTCTAACCCCTCGAGTACTCCTTTAACGGGTACACCCAATTCCTAACACCTAGCGCGCACCTGGGATTGGTTCACGAGTACCTGGGACCGGCTGACCCAACCCCCTCCCCAAACAACTTTAGTACAACCACTGAGCAACCCCTCGCTTATCCAGTACATCTTTTTCCAGTGAGAAACCCCTCCCTTAACAAGTACACCTTTTTCAGTGAGCAACTCCTCACTTATTCCTACAATTCCTACTACTTTTCCTACAATCACACACTAGATGTCGCAAACACTCTCGCTCTCCACACATCAGGCAGAAGTAAGGACCAATTCTCCCAATCGGCCTACCCGTGTATCTCGTCCTATCTCCCAGCGGTAAAATATCAGCACGTATACTAATTAATAATTTCAATTCTTCCCTATCGAAACCGGCTATAAAATAAACACATTCACCCCTTGTCTCTTTCGCCTCGCCCCCCTCGACCTTCGATTACGTCACTGAATCACCACATGATTGGCGGCCACGTGCGCAGAGCTATAATCGTTTGAGAATAAAGGGGTAGGACCGCTATAGCCGAAAACTGGTCGACAAGTTTTGTGTCCGGTTTTCAAAAGATTCCGGGTGAACTACTTGTCCGGCAACAAAATAACTTTCATAATCGGATTCAGCATGTCTCCTTACCCCTAAATCAACTATGTCAATAGCTTTTAAACAATATTTGTGTTGCCCCTTAATTTGAAACCCCCTCCCCCACCCCTAAATGCAGAGCTACAGAGCCCATCAACGAACTTGACCTTACCCTTGACCCAAAGAATCCTCATACCAAGTTTCATCAAAATATCCCATTCCCTTCGAGAGTTATCGTGTTTACAGACAGACGGACATTTTTGCGATGTCATAGGTATCCCTCCACCTACGTTTTGGGATCCCAAAATGGTTTTGACCATCGTGTTCAGCATGTCTTCTTACTCCATAATCGACTACGAACTCGACCTTACTCTTGATCCAGAGAATCCTCACACCAGGTTTCATCAAAATATCTCATTCCCTTCGAGAGTTATCGTGCTTACAGACGGGCGGACGGACAACTTCTGCAATGTCATAGGTATCCCTCCACTTACGTTTTGGGATCCCAAAAACTACTGTGAAGCAATAGATTCAGCCATGATCTGTCCTTACGACAATGCGTGATGTAAAGCCAGCGGGGGAAAAAGGGAGACAAAACATGGGCTATTACCAAGAACAACGACGTCAGCAACTCCTTCTGCAACACCTGATCCGTTCTTCAGGGTCAGCTTGTATTTACCACTGTCAGCTCGGACACATTTTCGTACGGTCAATACAGTGTTCTTCTCGTACTTTTCAATGGTAATCCTGGAAGAGCCGTGTTGCAATAAGAAGAAGGCAAAAACCCGAATTCATTAATAAAACAACTCCGACGTCACGAACATATGTGAACTACGACTCCTCGGTATCCAAATCCATAAGCTGCAGTTAGAGAAAGGTTAGAATAGGAAAAAGAGGTCGGCGAATCAAACTTTTCGGATGTAAAGACAAAGGTTTTACAGTGTAAAACCTTTTCTCGCTGCGAGTTACTGATTGACAGGGACAACAATGGATAATAATAATATTAATAGCTGTATCTGAAAAAGCCCGAGGGCAACATACAAGTAAAGGGTAAGCAAGTCCAAAGCGACCCTTAAGCAGTGCGGCATGGTTAAAAATTGTGACATCCAAAATTGGTAGCACACTTTATTAAGAGTTAGTGGTGCGGTGCTTGTACGGAAAAAATTGTGGAAGGTCGGTCGCATAAAGTATTAACAACTAGGGGTGAGGTGCTGGGACAGACAAAATGATAATATGGTGGATAGGTTGCTCGAAAAACTAAAGTGCACAGGGAAGATCCGCAGAACAATTGCGGGTTCGGTGTAGAGGAATGGATATGCAAAATTAATATAAAAAATAGTAAAATAAAGGCTTCTGTTTTCTTTGAAGCCCTGGTGGTGGCACAGTGTTAAGCGGAATTCAAAAGCTGATCTCTTCCCAATAAAACATGTCTTGTGTCGTGAAAGTTCGCCCAAACATCTCAAATATCAGCGCTCCTTTCCCCGACTTCCGCCGTCCAAAAGCGCAGAGCTCCGAAATTCTAACTTTGATAAATATAAAATTTCGCACTCTTGGAAGGCAACAGCCGGAAAATAAGGCGCCTTGGATGCCCTATCACTACGATGTAGGGCAAGGCCCAATAGAACAGGCCGGCCCGGACTAATGTAAGTTAGCCCGAGAGTCAACAGTTTTTGAATTCACAGCTGTTGTAAAAAAAAAGCAGCAACTTAGAACGTAAACAGCAGAAAGTGAAAGCAATAAATGCACGAAAGTCACCTTGGAAACTTGTCGGTTCCCAGTCTGAAATGTAAACGACATACATTAGAAAACAAAAAAGGGGCAGGTTCCGAAAATTCAAATATGGAGAAGAGGAATTCAAAACGTCTTCTAACGGCTCTCTGCACCAAAAAGACAGCTGTTTGGATAGAGTTGTGATAACAAAGTAACTGGAAATAATTGATGGCATACAGGACAGGAAAATACACTAGCTGAAAGGACAGAGAGAGAGAGAAGTTGGAACAAAACGATTTCAGGAAGTTAATAATGATAGTATGAGAGTTTAGATGAGAGTTACCTTCCTGTAGTAGGTAGTTCGTCTTGATTTCTGAAACAAATACAACACACACACACAAACTCAAACCTTCCGATATCCCTCCCACCATTCTGAAAGTTTTCCATCAGTGAGGACATTTACGAAGTTAAATATTCCTTCAGCCCAAGCTGACTGCGAATCACATTTGATGGTGGAAAACGGATACGTCAGCTGAATTTTATTGGAGCTATATGTCGACCCTTCTCGGCAAGGGTCCTCTTCAGGCTCAAAACCAGCTGACGTATTCGTTTTCCACCATCAAATATTTACCAAGTTTTTCTTCTCTTTTGGATACACACACCGTATCATGACGCCACCTTTCGGCGGACATCACAAATCCTACCAAATGCACTGCTGCCTGCGGCTCCCTCTCCAAACAAACAAGACACAAGGTTTCAATGGGATCCCAAAAGAGAATATTTCTTAGATTCCTGATAAAAAGACGATCGGGTCTTGCAGATATCCGGTCTTCGCCAGATCCCGCAAAAGTGTAATGTCATCCCAATAGACCCTTTTATCATATCAAGAAATCAGATAATTAGGTCCGTCCGTAAATTAGCAGTTTCGACCGGATTCCGACCGGACCTACCATCCCAAGCGAGAACAAAAAGTATTTCGACATTCAGCCAATTTCGATTCCACCAACCTCCCAACCAGTCCTGTCGGATAACTTTGTGCGTCCCTACATTTCGAAGCAGGCCACCCCTTGATTTAAACCCAAACCTCATACATAAATATAGGGCTACGGAGCCCATCTACGAACGTGACCAGTACTTCGAACCAAAAGATCCTCGCACCATGATAAACAATCCTTTCGAGAGACATCTTTCAAGAGATACCGTGTTAACTGAAGGGCGGACAGGATACGAATGTGATCCCCAAAACAGAAAAGGGAGATTGACATGCAGCAAGGCAAGCGGCTTGACATATAAAAAGAGTTTACATCCTCCGAAATATAATCCTTCAAGGTGACTACAAACCCTCTAACAAGATAATCGTTTTCGGGATGCCTTTATGGATACATTTTAACGTGGCAGAAGAAATGTCGGGAGTTGCAGTTATCTGCTTTAAACATACTAGTATAAACAAATCAGAGACGACGGATGTAAAAAAGAGACGTACTTCTCGTTGTCGGCAATGATGTCTTTTCCATCCAAAGTCCAGGTGACCTCTGGCTCTGGCTCACCGCCGTACTTAATGTCATACTTTACGATCTGGCCCTTCTTGACGACGATATTCTTGAGGTCATCGCCAATAATAAAGGGCTTGACTAGAATAAAAATTCTGTGAGTCAAACTACTGCCCAAAAAAGTCCCAAAACAGTCACATCGGAAGCGTCCAAAACTGGTAAAAAGATAAACAAACTTTCAAAATTAAAATAAATGAGAACTAAAAACCTTTGTTGTTCTTTTCTGCTTCTTTGTGGTATATTCTTTCCAGTTTTAGTAACTAATTACTCTTGATCATACTTAGCGGGCACTACCGCAACTACCTTTTAAGCTGGAAGCTCCCATAGTCGGTCTGATGATGGTTTCGCGATTTTCGAAATTGATTTTACCGTAGTGGAATGTACAATAACCTAAGACGACGACGTGATGATTTAGTGACTTATGCGGACGTATCTGATAGAGCGCACAGTCCGTTCTTCTTCATCATCAATTTTCATCAATGCCTCTCAGCTCCAGTTATGAACAAATACAGCTTTGGTATTTGTACCAAAATACCAAAGAAGTTCTGAAGAAGTTCTTGAAGTTCTAGTGGCAAAACATTGTTTTACATTGAAAGAGCTCCAGCGGAAAGCTTGTGTATCTCTATTTATTCGCCTCAATAAGAGTGATACTGATCTTGTACAGTTGGCCGCAAAACCTATATTTTATAATCTTGGAGTGTGGAAGGCACTTTTAGCTGATTGTTTTGCTTCGGCCGAGTAATAAGTAGTTAGCGGTTGCTTTGTTGATCTGTTATTTTTCCTTATTTATTATTTAATTTTTTTAGATTATGGCTTTTTTGGCTGAATTAAATACATCATTCATCATCATCATCATTCATTCATTTGGTTCCTTCTAACAACCTATTAGGTGTATGTTTGTTTCCTGCGCAAATGCAAGAAACAGGTCAGATCAACATTCTATAAGGTAATATTTCGGATCTCTGCCCCAGGGTTGTTTCACACCGCAACGAACAATCAAAACCACTGATCAACAGATCTGCTCTAGCAATCAATGGTGCTGAATGATCTGGCGATCAATCATTGTGTTGAATAATACTATTTATTGTTACCACTTGAACCTGAAGATGACAGCTTACTAAATAACTTGGAGAAGACGCTTGGTTCCTACAGCCTCTAAATTCCACAGTCGAAACTGACAATCCACCTTAAGAAGGTTAGAAAAAAAAAAGAAAAAAAGATCGAAACAAAAATAAAAGAAAGAATGAAACTCTTGGCAGACTTCTGCGCAGACAGCAAACGCGATCCGCATTCAGCTTTGTCGAAAGCTGTCTGCCTTGTATATGTACAAATATAATAATTCCACATTTTTGTTGAGGTACGGAAGTATCGAAGGCCAAAAAGAGTAATTCTAGTTCAAAGGCTTTCGGCTCCTTTAGCATAGGGGTTTCAGCAACATGGCTTGCTGGGGCCCAAACAAAATGAAAACAAATCGTGTGCACCTTCGGCTAAGCCAACTTACCAAAACGAGACTTTGCGATGATTGGTTTAGTTGGAGCACTCGGCTCTCCAGGACCGGCCTTGTTGACTGCTCGGACTCTAAATTCATACTGTACACCTTCATTGAGTCCGTCAACGGTAGCGGTGGTGCCGTCTCCATCAACTTCCTTCGCTGTCTTCCATTCGTTACTGAATTTATCCTATAGAAAAAACTTGGCGTAAGGACGGGAATTTGTTAGGTATAAGCTGAATGGGATCCTACCTGGCCTGATCCTAACCAGATTTTAATAGATAGCCTACTGGTAATGTTGCAATATTTCGTTGTGACAGTGATATAGTAGATTTTGCTATTTTCTATACCGTACCCGTATGGTAAGTTATCCTCCTGGATATCTTTAGTATAGGTAGATTTTTTTTTTTTTAGCGGATGTATTTGTAAATGGTTGTTGGTATGGTCTTTTTGACTAAAATAAAGTAATAACAAGAACATGGTAATAACAAGTTACATTCAGATAAATATAAACACAAAAGGTGCAAGACGTGCCAAATATTAACCAAAATTTTCAGAAAAAAATGAAACGAAGTGATAACAGCAAATAAAGATTTGATAAAAAGTGTTCCAATAATAGTGTGTTATCTTCATTAGCTATCTCTTTTAAGAGCAGACGGTATTATTAATCAAAAGCGTCCAATGATTTGTCCTTTTCGATCCATAAGTTTCTTAGCTAGAGCTGCCGCAAAGCCTAAGCATTGAAAAATCGAGTATTCATTTAGTTTCTACACGCCATCTAGAATCTGGAGCACCGACCAAACATAAGAAGAAAGAAGATACACAGGTCTTGCCTCCCTGGCTATCTAAAGAGATCACGGAGCGACGATCATGTAAATTAAAAATATAGAAGGTGACCAACACAAATCTTAGAGGGAATCATAAAAATAGCTTTGAGCATAAACGTTTGTACATCAAAGTAAAATGAAAACCCTTCACTTCGAATGTCATGTGTCTATCCCGTCTCAAATTTTACTTCGACATTCACATGCACGGAGACAAAGGAGATAAAGCATATGAAATTTTATAAGAGCGAACCGAAAGACAAAAATGCTCCTCAGCCGGGAATTGAGCCCAGGACCCTGTGCTTACAAGGCAGGCGCTCTTACCATCTGAGCTACCGAGGGGCTTGTGAACAGAGTTCGCAAACCAATACAGTAATCTTGCAGAAGCTTAGGAACAGTGATCCCGACCGAAGGCAAATTCATCTAACCAGTTCACATCCCCATGTCACGGAAATTAATAATAATGCATAGATGGCACTTTGCACAAGGGACCTGTACCGTGACCAATAAACCAGAAACAATTTTTTTTTTAATGTAATTTAAAAGTCTAGGACTCCGTAGTCGGAGCCACGTAAACATACCAGGACCCACAAGGCAGGGTCTATTTTTATAGTATATATAGTTTTAACCGGGAAAAATGCCCTTGAGATGGAATCATTTTATATTATTTTCCCCATTAAAATTATATATCTGGTTTTATTGGTCACGGTATAAGTCTCTTGTGTAAAGTGCCATCTATATTATTAAACTATGATATGACAAATGTCTACAAACGGACGTCTTACCAGTTCGTCTTTCTGCCGCTAACCTCCACCCTTTACGAATAAAGAACTTTAGTAACTACAAATCCATATAAAACCCAATTCCTCACAAAAGAGTAAGCAAGAGTCAGTCGCTTTTTTTTTTTTTTTTAGTATTTGGTTTAGTAATTAGTAATTAGAAATGTATTGTTAGTAGTAGTATTTATTTTTCAGTAGTAGTAGGATTTATTCTTCATTAGTAAATAGATGTGAATTTTGTTTTTCGCCTGTTATTTAACAAGTCCCCCGGGACATTCCCTGCAGGTGATGCAGACAAATGTTACGCGTTGATTTTATATTAAACATAATCTAATCTAATCTAAAAAATCTAAAGCTGTTCTACACCTATACGGTGGTATTATGTGAGTGCATAATGGATGGGTCCAGCTTTGGGAACCCAAACGACCTAACAGTAGAGACCTGAGAGAGTGAGGCTGTAAATGGGGTTAAAGAAGGTGAGGCCGGCCCAATCAAGTCAACTGCTTAAGACAATATTTTATGCACATGTCTTCGATGACGATCGTAATACAAAATGTTGTATGAACAAACAAATGTAAGCATTTTACGAAAGTAAACCGGGGCCTTGAAACGTAGACGGAGCAAATGAGCCGAAATAAATACCTTGTATTCAATAACATATCCTGTGATTGGTGAGCCACCGTCGTTCTCTGGTTTAGTCCATTTAAGGTCAACGTGGTCCTTGTCCCAGTCGGTGGCTTCGACTGTGCCTGGTTTGCCTGGCTCATCTATAAATAAAAATATGCTAAAAAATGATTTGTTTCTACTATATTCTCCCCATTACTGTGAGATGAACCCACTAGAGTTGAAGCTCTAATGATAACATCATAGCGGAAGATGGTTTCATGGAGTCTTGGAGAGAACAATTTGGAAACTCCTTAAAGTTCATCATAAGTAGCCTACCTATACAAACCAAAGTCCTAAGGCCACCTAAGGGTGAATTCTACAGGACAGATCCTTATTTTGCTTTTACACCTGGCATATAAATACCCTGAAATATTTTGACTCCTCTAACGGATTTTATATGTTTTCACCAGAGGCTCTAGTAATAACGCTCAGAACGTGCGCTGCCTGTATGACAAGCCAAAATTCATCTGCGAGCAGAGAACTTGAATTTCAACAAAAAAGAATTTCAACATAAGAGTTACCATAAATCCGAAAGAATACGTTCGTACGATGAAATCGATTATCTGCTGATAGCGAAAAACGGAGTAACGCATTTTATCCGGTTTTCAGGCGT
This sequence comes from Branchinecta lynchi, assembly GCA_023053575.1. NCBI lineage: Eukaryota > Metazoa > Arthropoda > Branchiopoda > Anostraca > Branchinectidae > Branchinecta > Branchinecta lynchi. The sequence goes on from JAKZAP010000005.1 coordinate 11,880,069, forward strand.
ATTTAAGTGAATAAGTGGTGTGTAACTAAACTGTCGGATCTCACCCCTATCGGTTACACTTTAAAGAACTGAGTGATCAATTCTTCAGATAAACGAAAGCGGATTTCAAAAAGCGGACCGTAATCTTCTAAGCATTTTGGCCGCACAGATTACGCATCTAGCATTTTTGGATCCTCCCATGTCTGACATTAAGTGTCAAATAGTCCCAGGGAGATTAATAGAGGCGTAAGCTTGTTCAGTATGCCTATACGATCCTTAGTCTGTTCTTGCATTTGTCATCACTGCACAGGAAAGCTAACATCTTTCGTAGTTTAGAAATACATCACATTGATCGTTCCACCCAGAATCCAGACAGACAAGACTAGTGTTCAATAATGATAGTAGCACGGCGAACATCAATTGCTCTCTTTTCGACGAGGCCAATAGTAATCCCATGCCCAATTCATACTCAAGGCTCTCGAAAACTTTAAATTTATCCCACCACACTTCTATAATCAGAAGTTTTTCGCATTTTATTTCGACATTCATATGCACGGCGACAAAGGAGAACAAGACCAAAGGTTTCGATGGGATCCCAAAATTGTAATATTTGCTCACGACAATTCGGTCTTGTAGAAATTCGGTCTTCAACAGACTTCTTAAACATTTTTACTTTTAACATTTACAAACAGGTTAAGGCCAATGGTAATAATCGGAGAAGATAAAGTTCGTATTTGACAGTGCAAACCGGATACGCCAGCTGAATTTCAACAAGTTCAGATATATTCAGATATCCGTTTCGCGCTGTCAAATGTATAGATTCAGCATACGGTTTACCATATAGCTTACGTCGTATCTCCTTCCTTCCTTACTTCTGCCCAACTTCCAGTTTTGGCCGGATTCCGGACAAACTACTTGCTGGCAAAAAATAAAGCTCAAAAACCAATTCAGTATGTCTTACCCCTACATCCAACCTCTAATCAACTAAAACTTTTACTTTTAACAAATTTTCCGGTTTCAGCCGGATTCCGAGCGATCTTCACATCCGATGAGAAAATGATTGTCATATGCCAATTCAGCATGTCTTCTTACCCGCAAATCTAACATCTTATCAAATTGAAATAAAACTTTTACTTTTCACAAATGTTCCGTTTTGGGCCGGATTCCGGCCGAACTAATTGTCCGGCGAGAAAATAAATTTCATATTCGGACTCAGCTTGTCTCCTAGCTCCTAAATCAAACCTCTAATCAACTTCATATTAAACTTTTATTTTTCACAAATTTTCCGGTTTTCGCCGAATTCCGTCTGAACTATTTGTCCGGCGAGAAAATAAATTTCATATTCGAATTCAGCATGTCTCCTTATCCCTAAATCAACTATCTCAATGGCTTTCAAAAAATATTTTTGTTGCCCCTTAATTTGAAACCCCTCCCACACCCTCAAATATAGGGCTACAGAGCCCATCTTTGAATTTGACCTGTACTTTGATCCAAAGGATCCTTCCACCAAGTTTCATCAAAACATCTCAATCCCTTCGAGAGTTATCGTGCGGACAGACGGACAACTTTTGCGATGTCATAGGTATCCCTCCACTTACGTTTTGGGATCCCAAAAACATATGACATGACACAAATGTCTACCAAAAGGATATCTTGCCAGTTCCAGCGCAAAATAATACTAGGGAGTGGCGCCAGTACCTATGCTTTCCATACTTTGCAAACGGGCCATACTCATAGCGCCGCCCACTACGCTTGCCGCATTTAAAGCGAGACAAACTTTCGGGTTCAGGAATTTCTAGTAAAGCAAAGATGCGGCCTGCACACATCACGGAAACAATGGACCCTGTATCATTTTAATGCGAAGTTCAGAATATGAAGTTATTTGAGCCAGCGCTGGTGAAAGGCTGAATGAGTTTCAGTAGGGACGTTCTCTATCACTACTGGTGCTAGTGCCCTTGCTAGAGTGTGTTTCAATTTTATCAAGTGTTGGCGCTACTCCCTAGTGCTATTTCGATCTGGCCAGTTTGTCTTTCTGCCGCGAACCCTTTACAAATAAAGAACTTTAGTAACTACAGATATAAAACCCAATATAAGCTGCCCTACACCTATATGGTGGTATTATTTGAATGGACAAAATCTGAAACAAGGTATGTAATATCAAAATAGACCAGAAGGATAGTTTGGTATATTGTGAGTTTAAAGGAGTTTGGTCTTTTTTCTTTTTTTTGGGGGGGGGTCTGTTCTTTTCTTCTTTTTTTTCTTTTTTTATTAGTTATTTACTATGTTGTTTCTTGGTGTTTTTAGGAAATGGTTAACCTTTGCTACTGCACGCCAGCAAAAACGTAGGTTTTTCCATTAGTGCAGTAGATGTAAATATAGAAGAGTTAAACTGTGTTTATTAATAAAATAAGTATCCTAAGTATCCTATCCTAAAGGAACAATTGGCTGTCGTTTCTTTTTTTGGGATCTCAAAACGTAAGTGGAGGAATACCTATGACATTGTCCGTCTGTCTGTCCGTCTGTCCGCACGATAACTCTCGAAGGGATTGAGATATATTGATGAAACTTGGTGGGAGGATCCTTTGGGTCAAAGTACACCTCAAGTTCGAAGATGGGCTCTGTAGCCCTATATTTGAGGGTGGGGGAGAGGTTTCAAATTAAAGGACAAAAATAATATTTTTTGAAAGCTATTGAAATAGTCGATTATGATGTAAGAAGACATGCTGAGTGCGATGGTGAAAAACCATTTTCTTGTCGGACAAGTAGTTCGTCAGGAATCCGGCAAAAACCGGAAAGTTTGTTAAAAGTAAAAGTTTCATTTGAAGTTGATTAAATGTTTGATTTAGGGGTAAGAAGACATGCTGAACACGACGGTGAAAACCATGTGGTTCGTCCGGAATTCGGGAAAACCGGAAAGTTTGTTAAAAGTAAAAGTTTTATTTTAAGTTGATAGGGGTAAGAAGACATGCTGAACACGATGGTCAAAACCGTTTTCTCGCTGGACAAGTAGTTCGTCCGGAATCCGGCAAAAAAACGGAAAGTTGGTGAGAAGTAAAAGTTTAATTTGAAGTTGATTAAATGTTTGATTTAGGGGTAAGAAGACATGCTGAACACCGTGGTGAAAACCATTTTCTCGCCGGACAACTAGTTCGCCTGGAATCCGGCCAAAACCGGAAAATATGTTAAAAGCAAAAGTTTTGTCTGAAGTTGATTAGATGATAGATTTAGGGGTAAGAAGAAACACTGAGTCTGTATATGACAATCATTTTTACCCGGACATATAATTAGTCCGGAATCCGGTTGTACCTGCATTTCTTTAAGTCAAAGTTTTATTTAAAGTTGATTAGATGTTCTTGATACGCTGGATTCGTTTCTGAATTTTCTTTTTTTGCTGGAGTAGTAGTTCGCTCGGTATTCGGGCAAAACCGCAAATTTGGCAGAAGTAAAGCAGGAAGTTTCGGTCATTATCGTCAAAATAGATATGGCTTATAGAGGTATAGACAGATAGATAGATAGAATATCTGAACTCGGTTTTCTCCGATGATTAGCCTAGCGAAGACTGGATCTGGCGAAGATAAGACCCAATTGCCTGGATCAAATCTTAGATTTTTGGGATCCCATCGGCACCTTTGGTCTTGTTTCGAAAGCATCGAAGAATACTTCTATCACGATTGTTGTTGCCCATGCCGACTATATCGCAACAGTCAATTGAAAAATTGACAGTTAGAAAATCTGACCGTTAAACACGCAACCGTCTGAAAAACTGACGGTTAAGAATGCATAGCCGACCCTAGTAGAGATAGGCTACTGGAGGCAAGAAGACAACGTTAACAGAAATTCCGGTTCTGACGGGATTCCGATGGACAAGAGAACAAAAACCATTTCCTCACCAGCGTTACCCTACACCCAACTTACAGTAGGTTCGGAGAAGTCTCGTATCTGAAAAAACGCAACGAATGCAACAAAACGCATCCGAGATACAAAAGTTGCGTTTTAGCAGATACTATGATATCTAATACCACGGTCTAAAGTCGTTTTCACAGTTACCGTGGTATCTGATAACACGATCAAAAGGCGTTTTTACAGTTACAGTGGTATATGGCCAGGTACCATGGTAACTGATTGTGGTATAAAAAAAATCTTCTAACTTTCATCATCACTAACACAAGGAGTCTAGTTTTTTGTCAACTTAGTAGGAAAGAAGTTTTGTCACTAGATGTCAGAGGTTATCAGTCTTTCTTTTTGGATGATTTCTAAAAAGCGCAAATCCGGCAATTGTCGTGTTTGCAAAGCAACCGTAGTATCAGATACCACGGTAACTGCAAACGACTAATTGCAGATGCAGTTACGGTGATAAGAAATATCATGGTATCTGCAAAAACGCAACTAAAGACAATAAAATCCCTCGACCTCAATGACCTCAACCTGCAAGTTCAATAATTTATTCAAAAGTTCGGGAATTATCACCGCCAAGTATGGATAGAATGAACTATCACGGACAAATAGGCTGAACCAGACTGTACAATGCTGGTTACATACTATGTGTGGGATCTCGTGACGTGAACAAATAATTCCCAGTTGAGTTTATCATATTACTAATACTGAAATTTATACATATCCAAGCGGTGCTAATCCAAGGAGTGATGCTAGTCCAGCAAAGAAATAAGTTCAACCCAACTTACCCCACGGATCCTTCGCGAGGACCGTCTTAGGGAACAGTGCAGGCTCCGAATTGCCAAGCTTGTTGACAGCGATGACTCTGAATTTGTATTCCTTCTTGTGGACAAGGTCAACGCACTTAAAGACCTTTTCCGAACCGCTGACTTGGCCAACACTGACCCAACCACCTAGGAAGAGAGGAACTTACAGTTCTGAAGGCATAATGCTTGCCACGTCGCAAGCTGAATCGGTAGTCTCTGGTCTCACCATGAAAGTCTAGATGCTCGGTTGAGTTAACGCTACTGAACCAGTTGCTTCTCTCAAGGAAATGTGGACAAATGAAAGTGAATACTTTCTAGTTCACTCTAGTTCTACGAAAGTATAGTTAGGAAAACTTGTGACGTCCCGCTTCCCATAACTATCCTGTCCACACTACCGACAGACCCTGGATATCAGTTTGATTTTCCTCACATATTACACATAGCCTACACTTATACGTTTCCCAGTATCAGGAGGGCTTCTGTAGCTATCATGTTAAAAAATCTAAAACAGTGAATTATCAAATAAATTGACGGATTGGTCAACTGAAACACTAGTTTGGTAATTTTTTAAACAATTCACTAGTTTAGATTTTATTCTCCGGCCTGAGGAGAACCTTGCCAAGAAGGACCGAAATATCGTCGAAGAAAGATTTGTTAACAAATACTTTTTTTAAATACCATACGAATTTATTAGGTCCAATAACATAATAGTTAAATAAGACCGTATCAATACTTTACAAAATATACTGTCACTTACTCATTAAAATGCTTTACGAAATATTGGCGAAAAGAAGATCTATACCGGTTAGAAGCTGATGGTTTGCAGGGCTCTAATTTATTTAATTTATTTTAAGGCACTTCACAGTTTAGGCCGAAGGTATACTGACAGAAGACGGAGTTGCGGTAAAAATGAGATTGATTGTAATATAACTAGGCTACTATAAAAACAAGAGTCGACGAAAACGGTGAATATAGTCAACCGCGTCACGGGGCAGGAGTCCTTTTGTTGACCGTACATTCACGGAGTGAACGCTCACACGTCGAGCAAAAATTCATCTCAGCCAGACAGGTTCGTAAACAGAAGGCAAGTATTACGCAAAAGTGTGTGTGTGTGTGTGGGGGGGGGGGGTAGAGCTTACCCTTTGCTGATAAATCCTGCATTTCGATGAGGTATTTGGTAAGAGGGGTGCCACCGTCATCTTTCGGCTGTTTCCATTTTAGTGTACAGTGATTCTGATAGATGTCGTAGACCTCGACGTCTAGTGGTGGTCTCGGAATGTCTGCAAGGGGAAAAAAATAAGCAAAAACTTACTTGACTATATACCGCCCAGAAGTCGTCGCAAGGTTCTAGCCTTTTTAAGACCTTTTCAAATCAAGATCATAACTTAGACATAAATCAGATCAACCTCAGACTTTCAAATAAGGGAAGGATACGAAAACAGATTCGTATGTCGGGCATGGTACGGGCCTTGACGAACGCTGGAGCTTCACCACTTTTCTGAAAGGAATCCAACGGAGAAAATGTACTACACTGTAAAAACAAAATCTCTTGTCCTTTGTCGCTAGACACTGCGATTTAAGCTAATTTAAGGTTATAAGGTAAAAAGATATCTTATCTCTAATTTGGATTAAACTTATCCCAGTAAAGATTAGATTAGTCCCAGCAGCAAATACTGCGGTTAACTTTAATCCTTACTCGGAGAAACTTTTTACAGTGTATTCGGAACGTATCGGTCAGTCTACATTGTAAAAAGTTTTTCCGTATAAAGATTAAAGTCAACTGCAGTATTTGCTACTCGGATTTATTCTGTCTCTACGCAAAGATTAATACCAAATAGAGCTAAGATGCATCCGAGTAGCAAATACTTCTGTTAACTTTAATTTTGTACGGAGAAACTTTTTACAGTGTAATGCTGATCAATACACTTTTTTTCCCATCTTCTTAGAGAAGTCTAGGCTGTCTACGAAAATAAACTTGACAGTCCATTGAGCCCATACATGCCTCTCCAGTCGCCTTTCTGTTTTCAGAAAAGACAGAAATATACCCTACCTTGAATATTGATAAATATGTTTTTGGTCCCGTCTCCTTGTGCGTTCGTCAGCTTGATCTGATATGTAGCTGACTGTTCGCGTTTGACGTTCTTCATTTTCATTTCAACCTTCTCGTCACGGACGATAATCTCAACCTCTTTGGCTCCCAGAGCTTTGCCGTCTTTGATCAGCTTGGCTTCAACGTTAGATCTCTTCAGACCATTCACTAAAAAACAAATAGACGCGTCAACAACTTGAGTAATGAGTAAGAAGAACTGTTGAATCCACAGTGTAAAATAGACCTGAGCCATTCGGAGAAAGGCTCACTTTGCTTTTTCTAATACCCCCCCCCCCCCCCCCCCCCGCAAGTCTATGTACAGTAAATTAATAAAATAATACCTAATAAATGTTAAGGAAGTGACGAGTGGTAACGAGCACGCCACGATCTGGCACTTCCGGCATGCCTAATCGACAACCCTCAGGCAACAGTTCCGATCTAGAAATGCTTTATTGCTTTACTTTGACCGATATTATAGATATGGACAGTCTCAATTCACATTGAGTTTATCTTAGGTGTGTTTTCCCTCCCAGTTTAAGTTATTAACTATGCCAGCGTTTCTCAACTGGGAAAAATTACACTCTACACAAACCTAGAAGGCGTTAATAAATGTTACGGAAGTGCATCGGTAACGAACACGCCACGATCTGGCACTTCCGGCATGCCTAATCGACAACCTTCAGGCAAATTATATATGACTTTTAAGTTATATATGACGGAAGAAATTCGATGTCCGGCTTCGTCCGTGAGCGAATTTTTGAAAATAATTGAATTGAATTGAACAGTTCCGATCTAGAAATGATTTTTGTTTCGTTTTTAATTTGACCGATACTGCAGATGTGGATCGTCTCATTTCACATTGAGTTTATCTTAGGTGTGTTTTCCCTCCCAGTTTAGGTTTGGATACAAATACTGCGGAGCATCCGGAATTAAAACTATGCCAACGTTTCTCAATTCGGAAAAAAATGGCACTCTGCACAAACCTCAAACCGGCGTTAAAAAAAGGAGACGGATTTGCATTTGCAACATTTACCAATAAAACTGGATTCATTGGTGGTTATTTCTGCAACCACTAAAACACACTAGATCTCAGCTGTTCTTAATAAATTTGGATGACAAACACTGAAACTTCTATAAGGATCCGACCCTTCTAAATTGAGTAGGATCGTACTATCCACGAGACAATCATGATGGCGAGTAAGAGTAATCACTCCAATTTGTCGAACTTGTCTCAAAATTAAAATTACAAATACGTTCGTCGCCCGCGGCTCCGAAAAAGCTACGAAAACTGGCGAGCCAAAACTGGTGACTGTGGATATCCGCCCATGTCACATGTCGGGTGACGCTCTGTAGCGTCGCCCGGAATACAAGTGAAATGAATGGCGCAAATTATGTCGTATGATTTTGTACTACTGTAATTCCGTTATTAAACGTTCATACTCTGATAAGGACGTCTTCTGGTTTTTAGTCTGAGGTGGCATGTTAATCTCTCACAGTGACTCAGTTAGTTATTACTGTGCCATCAATATACGCTCAAAATAATAACTTTACAATGCCAAGTGACAGTCAATAATGGGACAGCAGCACCCAACTCTCCAGAAGATGCGTCATCCTCAATCCTACTTTAATCTCTCAGAAAAAACGACACAAATAACGACTCAGAATGCGGACAAAAAACAGTCTTCGGGAATGGTATGATAATAGATGCTTTTTTGCCTATTCCTAACAAGGCTAATAACATTTCATGCATAACGTTTTCGAACACAATCGATAACCTCCGAAGAGTTATCTGTTACGCATCATCTGCTGAAACCGCGCATCCTCGTGTTATCTGTTATGAAACTACTGACAATGTAAGGTTGATAAACCTCCACGTCCCAACATTTTCTATATTATACTTCGGAAACAATAGAAAAAATCCTATGTAAGGAAGAACAGTGTTTTAGAAAGACTAACATCCACAAACACAGGTTGGAAAGAAAAAGGGGAACACAGAAACAACGAAACAAAGGAAAGTGAACTCGAACATTATACATTTTTTTGTTTTAAATCCATAACTCTCATCTTCTGCTTATGTTTGTCATTATTTGTTGTACCGGGAGGTAAAAACAACAAACTAGGAGCTGCTCTTAGCAATAGAAAGCCGTGTTCCTTGGCATAGAAAAAATTTGGGGTGTTTTGTAAAATAAAAGCCTTTACGAAATTACCCTGATGTTAAACTGAATGTGGTTTCGACCATCGCAGGTTTCAACCGCATACGGAAAGTAAAATGTCTGGCTGGTACAGTCCGTGTCGAAAGTTTTCGACTCGTCAGAATAAATCTGAACTTTGCTGAAGTACAAAGACTGACTTTATTCCTTATCGTCATGATGTCGGAAAACTGAGCAGGTAAGCTTTGGCGTTTTTTCGGTTCTTCCTGATGGTAACGCTTATTGTGCAGAACATATTGAAATAACATCCGAAGCGTTATCTGTTACGCATTATCTGTTGAAACCGCGCATCCTCGTGTTGTCTGTTATGAAACTTCTGACAGTGTAGTTTTGAGTTCTACATAAGGGTAAATTAAAATGGGACGAAAATGCGTACCTGTGAAGGGAACATCGAAAGCAAGAATCTTTCCATTCGGTCCTTCAACCGGACCGTCAAGGAGGACGGTTGGAGCATCTTCGGCCTTGGTTATGGATACCTTGCACGAGGTTTTCATCTTACTCGCCTTGCATCTGAATTCACCCTCGTCAGTCATCTCGGTCGAGTTGATGATGAGATGATGCTTCCCGCCACCCAAGTTCTTGATTTCGACACGATCAGAAGGTTTGACTTCTTGATCACCAAAGAACCACTGCGGAGTAAGAGTGACGTCAGCGAACTCAACTTCGAGGACCAGCTTCTCCCGCTGGATGACGGTGATGTCTTTGAGTTTTTTGTTGATTTTGTTGGGATCTAAAAAACAGAATGAAAGTTAGGAGATTCAATCTGTCAACGTTTTCTCATTGGTCAATCATCAGAATAGACAAACAAAATTAAAATCTACCTACAGCGTAATCCCAAGAACCAATAACCATGAAGAGGAACTGACCTCTTTGTTTTCATTTAATCATGAACGGATTACGCAATTTTCAACTTCTTTCCTATTTGGTTGCACTGTGTCGCGAACTCTCGTTTTTAAGGGAATCTTGCTGGGGGGTAAGGGAGATGCTGTTTCCTGATATTTTGAAGAGCACATCTCCAGGAGCAATTAGCGCAGTATAGATTTGTGTTGCAAAGTATTAAAGTAAAAGTTGACCGGGCGAGTGCAGTTTAGTTTATGTAGTGTGATATTAGAAGTAATCATGAAGTTTTTTGTTTTGTTGTATGTATATGGCCCTAAGGCTTTAAATACAATATTATTAATTAATAATTCTACATCCTTAGGTCCTCTCAACGTCTTTACTATGCTACTGCTACTAACCTGCCTAACAGATTACACCGAATGGCTGATTAGAACCCTGCACATGATTCAGCTTCTTTTATCCATTTGCCATATTTCTTAGTCTGTCTTTTTTTGCCCGAACTTGCAGCTTTCTGTTCAGCTTTCTACTTCTTGTGGACACACTCTCCATATTAGTTGCGATGTCTTAGCCAACTATCCTCTCACACGTGGTAACAGCCAGAGGCGTTACTAGTCAAAATGGTTGGGGTGGGGGCAAGGCATTTATCGACTGGCCGGTAATTTTTACCGACTGTTTTTGCAGAGAAAACGACTGTTTTCAAGCAAAAAATGATAGTTCAAAAAAAAAAAGTCGACTGACTTTCAGAACAAGAGCTACAAGCTCATATGGCACTTGATACGAGTAGGTGGTACCTAAAAAGTAGACAAGAAACCAAAATACCCCGCAATCTAAAAACGCGGTTCAGACCTAGAAATACGATATCTAGTTTCACTAAAGTCTGAGCATTTCCGTCGCCTCGCATCACCGAGGGCAAATGACTTTTCTACCTTCCAAGTTTCAAACCTAAACATCCATTCGTTTGGTCCCTACACATGCCGAATGGTTTCTGGTACCCCCTCCAACGTGCCCTACCGATTCCGAGTCTGGTTCGGACTTCGAACTACTAAATGGATCATCTGAAGCATTCTCTCTTACCACCTATCAAGTTTCACTCAAACCTGAGCGTTCTTTGGAACTTCCCGTAATTCTTCCACCCTCCTCCCCCAGCGTGGTCAGATCCAGTTCGGACCCTAAAATATGTCATCTAGGGTATGTGAGCTCTCTACATGCCAAGTTTCACTAAAATTGCCCCACTTGTTTGACCCCTATGCGAGCCAAACGTTTCCGGGAATCCCCTTCCAGCTCCCCACACTGTGGCTGAATACGAATCGGAAACATTAACGTCCCATCTCTGACATAGCCTATCCGCAAATTTCCGGCTCCCACTTCACACCCCCTCCCCTACCGTGACCAGATCCAATCCAGACACCAAACAAAAAATCAAGGCCGCATTCTGTCCAACTTGCATCCCATTGTGTACCCCCCCCCCCCGACCAACTCTCCTAAACGTGCCTGCATGTGGTTTGGACGCATGTTTTGCTTTTCTAGGTCATCAGTTCTTATCACCCATAAAATTTCACTCGAATCGGACCACCCGTTCGTAACTTACGGAAGCCAGTGATTTCCAGATTCCCCTTCCCTCAACTCCCCAAAGATGGTCGGATCCAAGAACACAAGTTTTCCTAGGGCATTATGTCGGGTCCTTAAGTCATTAATAGGCCTGCAAAGTTTCATTGTTCTTAGAATAGCTGGAACTATCGAGCTGGCGATCACCGGAATTCCGGAAAACTCCCCCCACAGAGCCCCGATACAATCTGGTTATGTCAATTACGTATCTAAGGCTAATACTTGTTCGTCTCACCAAGTTCCATCCCAATCCCTCAACTCTAAGCGTTTCACGAGATTTTCGGTCCACCCTTCAATCCCCCGCCCCCCCCCCCCCACGAATATCTGATTCGACCAAGACTTGACATGGAACATCTGAGACGATAGTTCTTTCCACTTGCCGATTTGTATTCAATTCCGATCACCCGTTCAAAAGTTATGCATGCCACCAGATTCCGGGCTCCCCATCCTTCCACTCCCCCCACAGTGGTTGAATCCAGGAAACGACTATTATCAAGTCAATCTATTCGGGTCCCTGACATGTCTTCCAAGTTTCGTCGTCCTAGCACATCCGGAAGTACCAAACTAGCAGGATCACCGAAAGTGCCCGAATCTGCTCCGGTTATGTCAATGACGTGTCTAGGACTTGTGCTTGTTCTTCCCACCAAGTTTCATCCCGATCCCTACACTCCCAGCGTTTCCCAAGATTTCCAGTTCCTCTCCTCCAGCTCCCCCTAAGTCACCGGATCCGGTTCGGATTTAAATTGGGTCGTCTGAGACACAGGGTCCTTCCAAATATCAAGTTTCATTAAGATCCGATCCCCGTTCAAAGTTATAAATACCTCTATACTCCGGTTTCCTCGGTTCCCCGCTACTCCCCCTCAATGCTCGGATCGGGAAAGTGACTATTACCAACTTAATATTTTGGGGTCCCTGATATGCCTGTCAAGTTTCATCGTCCTAGCTTATGTGGAAGCTCCCAAACTAGAAAAACCTGGACCGACCGACCGACAGAAACTGCGATCGCTATATGGCACATGGCCGGAGGGCAAGTGCCATAAAAACCGACTGTTTTCATGAAAGAAATCAACTGTTTTGACGCAAGCCGCAGCGGAGAAATCAATTGTCATTCGAACCGAGACCCCGCGAGATAGGTGACCACCGCATCACCTTGAAATATCAATGGTTCCTGTGAACGAAAGAGGAGAACCAAACTGTGAAATGAAAATGAGGAAAGAGTTGTCAATTTTGAACTTACACTCAACAACGAGTTCTGAGGTAGTTTCGTCAGCCGCGGAATGGCAGGAGATGGAACCGTTGTCGGACATCTTGAGTTCTTTGAATACTAGCCTCCTCTTGCGGCCTTCGACAACCATCTGGATCCTGAAATAAAATGAGTCATCTATCAGATAAAGATAATCGCGTTCCAGCGCATAAGGCTGTGTGCACACAAGGTGCGATAAGCCCGTTAAAAAAAAATTTGCATGCCAAATTCCCATCACTGTGGGAAAAGCCTGCATGCGATGCGTCACGATTTCGGAGCCAAGAAGAAAATCCGGATCCGTTTGCGAAAACTTGACTGTGTGTGCACGTACCTTAAGATCATCGCTGGAACCGAATAAAAACAGAGTTTCGCTTTTCAGCTTCCACTTTCATTCACGACGAAAAACAAAAGCTACGAGCTCATAGGGCACTTGTTACGAGTATCTGAGAAACGGGAAACTAAATCTGAGCATTTTTCCGGAAATTCCGGTACCCCTCCCCACTGTGCTCGGATCCTGTCCGGACCCTAACATATGCCATCTAAGGCATGCGATTTCTCTACTTTCAAAGTTTCATTCGAATCACTCCAATCGTTTAACAACTATGCGAGCCACAAAATTTCCGGGACTCCCCCTCCAACTCCCCCCCACTGCGGCCGAATACGAATACGATACACAAACTGCGCAGCATCTCCTCTTCCCGTCCAGCAAGTTTAAATCGACTCGGAACATATCTTGAAATTTCCGGTCTCGCTTCATCCTCCTCGTACTTTGGTCGGATCCGGTTTGGATGACAAATGACAAATCTAGGCCGCATAAACTTGGTTCCAACTTGCATCCCATTCGGCCCATCCGTTTTTTTTTTTCGGAGTTTTCGGACCCCCCCCCCCCCCCAACTTCCCCAACCATGGTCGCATGGGGTTCGAACACATGCTTTGCATATCTAGGTCATAATGGCCTGATGCAGGAACGGAAGTCTTCATAGGGTATTGTGTCGGGTCCTTAAGTCTTTTTGGTCGGATCACTGACATGCCTGCGAAGTTTTATCGCCCTTCGGGAAGTATCGTAACTCGCGTATCACCCGAATTCCGGGAAACCCCCTGCAACTCCCCCCACAGAGCCCCGATACGATCTGGTTCTGTCAATTACGTATCTAGGGCTAATGCTTTTTCTTCCCATCAAGTTTCATCCCGATTCCTCCACTCTAAGCGTTTCCAAAGATGTCTGTTTATCCCCTCCAGCTCCCCCCAATGTCACCGGATCCGGTCCGGAGTTAAAACGGGACGTCTGAGGCACGAGGTGTTTCTAAATATCAAGTTTCATTAAAATCCGATCACCCTTCAGTAGCTGAGCTTGCCACTACATTCCGGATTCCCCATCCCTCCACTCCCCCCACGATGGTCGGATCGGGGAAACTACATTATCAAATCAATCTGTTCGGATCCCTGACAATCCTGCCAAGTTTCGTCGTCCTAGCACATCAGAAAGTACCGAACTCGCGGGATCACTAGAAATTGCCCCCCCCCCCCCCCCCCCAACTTCCTCCCACTGACCGCATTCGGTCCGTTTATGTCATTCACGTACCTAGGACTAGTGATTGTTGTTCCCACCAAGTTTCATCCCGAAAAAAAGCGTTTTCCAAGATTTCCTGCACATCAGGAAGAACCGAACTCACGGGATCACTAGAAATTCGGACCCCCACCCCACCCCAACTCCCCCACAGTGAGCGGATACGGTCCGGTTATGTCAGTCTCCTATATAGGACTTGTGCTTGTTCTTTCTACCAAGTTTCATCCCAATCTCTCGACCGTAAGCGTTTCCCAAGATTGCCGGTTCCCCCCTCCAACTCCCCCCAATGTCACCGGATCCGGTCCGGATTTAAAATGGGGTCTGAGAGACGAGGTCTTTCTATATACCAAGTTTCATTAAGATCTGACCATCCAGTCTTAAGTAAGCAATACCTAATTTTTCCGGATTCCTCCACCCTCCACCCCACCCGGTCGTGGTGGGGTGGAGGAAGTGACTATTTCCAACTTAATCATTTGGGGTCCCTGATACGCCTGCCAAGTTTCATCGTCCTAGCTTATGTGGAAGTGGTCGAACTAGCAAAACCTGGACCGACCGACCGACGGACGGACAGAAATTGCGATCGCTATAAGGCACTTGGTCGAAGGACAAGTGCTATAAGAAAAGAGGGGAAACTCAGGATTCAACAAGACCAAAGGTTTCGATGGGATCCCAAAAATTCAATATTTGATCCAGACAATTGGGTCTTGTCTTCGCCAGATCCAGTCTTCGCCAGACTCCTTGAACATTTTTACTATTAAAATTCAAAAACAGATTAATCATCTGATTGAATCAGTTCAGGTATTGAATCAGCATGTGTGTTTACCCCTATAAGTCATCTCTGTTTTGACGAAAACTTCGTGCCACTTCTGCCAATTTCCCGGTTTCGGCCGAATTCCGGAACTACTTTTCCGGCGAAAAAAGAAAGCTCAAAAACGAACTCAGCGTATCTTCTTTCCCCAATACTGAACATCTAACCAACTTCAAATAAAAATCCAACTTACAACAAATTTACCGGCTCCAGCCGGATTCTCGTCAAACTATATGTCCGGGTAAAAAATGATTGTCATGCATGGATTCGCCATCTCTTTACCCCTAAATCGAATATCTAATCAACTACAAATAAAACTCTAACTTTTAACAATTTTCGGTTTCGGCCGGATTCCGGCGAACTACTTGTCTAGTTAGAAAATTGTTTTCACATAAGTGTTCAGCATGTCTTCTTACCCCTAAATCGAACATCTAATCGACTCCAAATAAAACTTTTACTTTTAACAAGCTTTCCGGTTTTGGCCGGATTCTGGTCGAACTACTTGTTCGGCGAGAAAATGATTTTCACCACTGTGTTCAGCATGGCTTTCTACCCCTAAATCGAACATCTAATCAACTTCAAATAAGACTTTTACTTTTAACAGACTTTCCGGTTTTGGCCGGATTCCGGGCTAATGACTTGTCCGGCGAAAAATCAAACATCTAATCAACTTCAAATAAAACTTTTACTTTTAACAAACTTACCGGTTTTAGCCGGATTCCGGGTGAACTACTTTTCCAATGACAAAATAGTTTTCACCATCGTGTTCAACATGTCTTCTTACCCCATAATCGACTATCACATTATCTGTTAAAAAATATTTCATTTGCCCCTTAATCTAAAACCCCTCCCCCACCTCTAAATGTAGGGCTACATAGCCCATCTACGAGCTTGATCTTACCAAGTTTCATCAAAATATCTCATTCCCTTCGAGAGTTATAGTGCGCACAGACGGACGGATGGACAGACGGAGACAGACAGACGGACAACTTTTGCGATGTCATAGGTATTTCGCCACTTACGTTTTGGGATCCCAAAAACTGTTTCTGCTTATGAGATTAGTTGGTTACTTTGAACTAGAATTCTGCGGATTGTTCTGGTCAAAAGTCATGTATGTCATGTTTCCTAGTCTGTGGTCGACTTTTTGTTTAAACTTTAACTTAAAAGGCAGCTTATTCTTACATCTGAAATTTGGTTACACTGGAGTATTTTGGTCCATGTAAGTAGTCTTTTTTTGTTTCGAGGCTCTAGTAATAACGTTCGAAATGTTGCTGCTTTCACGACACGCCAAAATTCATCCAGACACCGACAATTTTGATCTCACAGAGGCCTGCATCCCATGGCTAAAGATGCTAAGCTCGGACAAGTTACGCCTGTAGAAAGTAGGAAAAGGGTGTTAAGATACGTCTTGCAAGGAATCGGACGGACATTTTTAATTTTCTTTTTCCTGCAGTGGCTTACATTTTCCGTTTATAAATATTTCAAGCATAGAGGAACAAGTACATAGAGATACCACAAATCTGAAAGAATAAGTTCATTCGATGAAGTCAATTATCTATGGATAACGGACGCATTTTAATCCGGTTTTTCAGGCCAATTTAAGTGAATAAGGGATGTGTAACTAGACTGTCGGATCCCGGCCCTATTGGTTAAACCTTAACTAACTTTCCCCTTTCCACGGAGCTTCCCACTAGCGTTCTGAAAACACTTTCTGAGAAAAATACAGCGGTTTCTAAAGCACTAAGATCACTTCGGAAAGTTCGAAAACTTGCCTTTGCAGCGCAAAGTAAGCAGAAAGTGATTTCGGCTTCGTTCCCCATCTCGCAATTTCTCTCTTATGGCTTACAGACAGGAAAAACAATGTAGCCTACCGGCTTTGTCGCGAATTGCTGTCATCTTTCAGCTGTACCTTTGGAAAACTGGGGATTGAACTATGTTTCCATCAGCTACGAAGAGGGGGGAGAAGCTTCTGCGAAAGGTGAAATATCGTCTATGAAAAATTGGGGGGGGGGGGGGGGGTTGAAGTCAGAAGCTTGGGAGATGAGCCCTAACTTTACAAAAGGTAATGGAGAACTAAGAGAACGAGTCACAGAAGGGTTTAACAGAACTTACCTTTTTTCGGCCTGGATTGGTTGACCATCCTTCTTCCAGGTGACAGGCGCGTCTTCTTCATCGACCTCACACTCGAGGACGAGGGATTCCTTCTCCGTACCAATAGCGTTCTTAAGCTGTTTGGTGAATCTGGCTGGGTATTCGCTCACCTTGAGCTTCGTCTTTGTCTCTACGTCCTGCCCCTCAATGCGACAGAAGTATTCACCGGCGTCGGCTTCTTCAGCATCACGAATGACAAGACGGACATAGCCGGTGGCATCTACAGACATGGTATGCTTGTCCGTTTCCTGAATATATATGTTATTAATATAATATTTATTTGTGACCCTATGTACAGATTTAAGATAGTGGAGTAATCAAAGAAAAGAAATAAAGAGAGGACAACATATCACACACATATACAGATATGCATCGTGAAACTACGCTTCAGCACAGCAGCTAACTACCAGTCTTGTCTCGGCTTGTGTGTTGAGCTATCATGGTGACAAACTCATATCAACTCTTCCTAGTCTTCGAACAGAACGAATCTAATTCTTGGCATTAAAGACCAAAGAACTGTCCTATTGGATGAATGGTTTACCGACTTTAAAAAAATAAAGACTGTATAATAAGAAAAAACATAATTAAGGATTCAAAATATTGTGCTACAGCACTTTGTGACTGTCTGGCTCCTCCTCCAATGCGGGGCCAACAAAAAATGTCACTTGTCATCACTTGACTCCTCCCCTAGGAGGAGCCAACTTGTACCCAGCAGCCAATCGCGGGTCTCCTTGGACTTAGCTAAATTTCAGTCGCTTTTATTATTCGCTTTTATAGTCGATTTTATTATTCCGTTTCTGATACCGGCAAAGCTCTGTCGGTAAATTAGGAAAATTCTTGTTGGGGAATCGCCAGCGTTTGTCGGTGCGGACACGGTGAAGGGTTCGGTTTTCTGTACCGCCAAGAGCTCCGACAAACACTTTCCTCATTCAAATATAACGTTTGAAGCCAAGCTGACCATTCATTAAGAAAGAAATAGAAAACCGTGATTTTCGGGGTTTTTTCTTAAACAGCTAATTATCCCTCTAGGATGATTGGCGAGGGATAAATATAAATTCGGATATTCGGTTGCATTTCCGGCAAACCGTCCTCAGCGAAAAAAAACAAAAAACTAAATCATAAAATCCAACACAATACCAACAGAAAAACGATGCGGAACCAACAAAACATACAACGATATGTATATACCTAAAAACCAGAAGAACATGCGGATTGAAACGACAAACGAGTTCAAATAAAATAAAGAATATTAAAAAGCGCGTGTGCGTAAAAAGTGTATATGTACAAATCTGTAATTATTTTACAATTCTGAATTTTGTGTCTATTTACAAATATTTGTGTCTATTCACAACTATATACGGAAGTGCAACCGAAATATCCGAATATATATTTATCCCTCGCACATCATCCTAGAGGGATAATTAGCTGATCAAGAAAAAACCCAGAAAATCACGGTTTTCTATTTCTTTCCTCATTTATGCTTCCTAAACGGCAGATGGAGAAAAAGCACGACCAATCTTTGGTGATTCCATTAAGTACATCTAACTAGCACTGTCAATACCGTGGGAAGCAACTAGCGACAGATTCAACACCTTGGCTGATTGGTCAAAATAGCAGCCACATCAACCAACTACAAATTTATCGAACAGAGGGCATCGAACAGGCAGGCCAACTGCCAGGCGGTACTGAACTACTTTAAGTAAGTTTAAGTAGGTAAGTAAGACGAACGGACGTACTTCTGTGTTTATTGGTTCCTAACAGATCAGGATGAGATTTTATTTCGGGGATATTTCGGCCTTTCTTGGGAAGGGTATTCTTTGAGATGAGAAGCACATGAATCACTCCACTCTAAGAACTTCTTTTGTATATAGCTGGAGCCCCGTTCCCGTACTGAGCGGTACCGTAATAGTTTTGTTCCTAAATTTATTCATGCTATCAAAAATGCATTTTAGACGTCTTGTGTGTGGTTTGTGAACTACGCTTACAAGGACCCCAATACTCTATGTGACAAAGTCCAAAACACGCCAGTGATCCTCAGGAAGAAGGAGTAGCGTGTCCGTTCGACTCAAACTCAACTACTCAAATCCTGTGTCAATCAATCACCGCGATTTTTGGGAGCAGGTGTGACACCACTTCTGCCTTTCTTCCGCTAGCTACCCGGAGAGGCCGGAGACTTTGCATCGGCAAGGAGATAGTCATCAAGAGTATAGCTCAATCGACTACAGCATCGCATCGTGAAATCGAACGTTAAATTCCGGGTTCAAATCCAGCTTGCGAGCATTTTTATTTTCACTTCACTACTATAAGTAGGACTATGGGATGATTGCTGCTTTGATGGACATGCTGCACGGATAATACTAACCGGCTATGTTCCCTAACGATTCCATTAATTTTTTTCTGCGGAACTTCCTGCCTCCTATGGGTATCTTTCTGCAAAAACGGTATTCACTGCTTTTCAAAAAGTTTGTTTAGACCATGACAGAGATTCTACGAATGAATGGAAAATACATGTATGCAAATTGAATCTCGTTTTGCATTGTGGCTAATTAGATCGGAGCATAAAGAACACGAGTACGACCATATAAGGTAGAGGGACTTACCAAAATTCGTGTTTCTCCCTTATACCAGATGGCAGGGGCTCTGCTGTTGTTCACCTTACACTCGAGAGTGATTTCCCGGCGGAAGTGTCCAGAACTGGTTTTTGGCAGAGGGGTGACAAAGTTGTAAACTGGGTCCGCCTCTGAAATGAAAGACATATTTTAACTCTTAGCTTTACTAAAATGATGAATTAACTAAAACAGAATATTGTCATCGTCAATGCCAATCGGTTTTCGCTTCCGCACTCTACAGCCCTCTGGGACCGAACGCGCGAGCTCCAAGCTGCTTGAAGTGTACAGAAGAAATATTAAAAGCAGTGCTAAGGTTATTATCGATGATATCTATGATGAGGCAGCTATGGATGACATGGTCGTCAACATGGATAAATCGTTGGTTCTAACTATATAATTTTTAAGAAGCATGTCGGACTTTAACCCTCCCCTCCCCACTGACCAGTGTGTGAAACACATAAAGTTACTGGGAATCCCTATTACCCATGACTTAAAATGGATCAAACAAGTGGACAGCATGCTTAAAAAGGGTAATATGGCAATCCAATCCTTAAAATTATTATCCCGTTACGGCGTCCCTACCGAGCACCTTTTAAAATTTTCTTGTCTTTTATCCGCCCCACTTTAGAATATTGTTGTCAGGTATGGCACTTCGGTTTGACACGGGATCGGTCGAATTCGTTGGAGAGATTGCAATTCCGAGCCCTCCTTGTTACTTCCAAATCGCCAAAGGTGCCATACATTGAGCTTCTTCGGAGTTTCAAGCTGGAATCTTTGGCCCAACGTCGGGAAAAAATGTGCCTTAAATTTGGAGTTAAGACGCTTCAGAATCCTCGTCTGCGAGACATTATCCCGCCTGAGTTTGAACCCGTTAAGCCTAGACCTGCGCGAATGGTTTCGCAGCCGATTCCTAAGTTACATCCTGTTTCTGCATCTCATGACCGGTACAGAAAAAGCTTCGTACCGTCATTTGTCGAAATGTATAACTCATCGTAATTCTTGTATAATTCATCGTAATTCGCGCTTATTTTATAATTGTTTGAATCCTAGTTCTGACATACGTGTAATGTGACGTCAGTCGTCGAAATGCATAATTCGTCGCAACTCCTGTTTATGTTATAATTATTTGATTTTCAGTTCTGATATAAGTGTAATTGTAAATGATAAATTACAGTGATTCGAATTGTATAAGTTTATTATTTATGACAAAATTATGACAAAGGTGTTGATGTTATTATATTTATGACGAAAAATCCAATGTTCGGCTTGCCCGTGAAGGAATTTTGAAAATAAATTGAAATTGAAATTGAAACCTAGAACGATGTCGATTCTACCGAAGCCTCAAGGAAGTCAAGAACAGCGTTTGACTGAAAGAAACTTTCGAGGCAGAAGGTAATCGCAGAGAAATCGTTGTGCTTAGTTCGGGAAATCACCGTCATACTCAGGTTCCAAAATATTTTCCCAGATTCATATTACCCCCCCCCCCCCCCCCCCAGCCATGCTAACCCAGAAGAAAATCAGAAAAGTCCCGATTCTCAGCCCTACACTCACTTAAATAGACAGGTTAAAAAAGAAAAACCTTGCACCTATGTTGAAGAAATAATACTTTTATTGTAGTAGTTTTTACTTCCAGTTTCAAAGACAAGCCCAGCTAGTTTATTTTTATGTTTAAACTGTGTATGTTTTTTAACTGACGAGATACACCAAGTTTGGTAGTTATGCTGTTAAATTCCGTTCTTAAAAACAATCATCAAATAAATCAATCACAAAGACATCAAATCATCACCATCAGTAGTAGCACATTCAGAACTGTTAGCAAAAATAGAAACTAACATGACTAACTGCTAAGTACTTACCGTCCACTTGAAGATATGCTGTTGTGGAGACGCCGGAAATTTCCAAAGTGTATTTTCCAGTGTCTTCAATCTTCGGCTGGCTAATGATGAGCCTGTATGTCTCATTTTCATTAATGAACTTGTATCTTGCGCCAGTGAATAATTCCTATTGGAAGAAACATTAGATTCAACAGACCAGATGAGGGAGGGCCGGACAAGCCCCCTTCCACCTAATTACTACCCTCCAATCCTCCACTGCCTTATGGGATCGACTCAAAAGAGGCACGGCACGGCACGCTATGGCATGGGTGGCATGAGTAATAAAAAGAGATTAGCAAGTAATGGAAGTAGACAAGTAAGTGAGAGCTCGTAACTCCAGAGCCTAAAAGAAGGCACGTTAGAACATTATTCCTGTCCCTCACTCAGAAGCCTGAAAGGGCCCTTTTAGTTTCCGTGCCTCTTTTTAGTACTCGTGCCTCCTAAAGTATCTCGTGCCGTGCCGTGCCTCTTTTTAGTCGATCCCTGCCTTATTGGTGCTCCCCGGACTCTCCTTAACCCTTCTTCTTCTTTCCAGCTCTTCCATGATTCATTTCGCGTCCACGAGTCTCTCCTCCTCCTCTTCCTCATACTCTTCCTCTTCTTCACACTATTTCCGAATCCTCAACTTAATATCAATCCGTCCTCCCCCCCTGTACTTCTCGGGAAAAGAAAAGGCTACGAGCTGGCACAGCGATTGTTGTAGCTATGGTTAATACTCAAAAACGCTACCCTGGTTTTGTCACTACGCGAGGAAATTTCAGAATTCCCAGACCCCTCCCTCTTCAACGACCCCCACCGTGATCACGACGCTGTTCGGACGTTTAAATTGCATATCTAGGGCATATATAAATCAAGTTTAACTCCAAGTCGAAGCATTCCCAGGAAATGTCCGGAAAACTCCGTTCGTCAAGGACAGATCTGGCCCGGCGCCCCAGATAGCATATATACAAGGCATTGTGATGGATCCTTTCTATGCATGCCAAAGTGTCATCATCCTCTGATCATCCTAGGTTACGGGAACTAGAGAAATGCCCGAATCAGCAAAGGTACAAATGGAGGAACCGATAGACAATGATCGCCACATGGCTCTTAAGCCGAAGGCTGCTAGTGCCAGAACAATAACGAAGAAAGATCAAACCACAAAACAGTGATGGCAGTTATGTAACCTAAATCTAACAATCGATATATAGTACTCACATCTTTTTTGAACATCCATTTTGGTTTCATTCCTGGCTTGGAAAAGATTGCTTCAAATACCACTTTTTTCTCCCTACCTTCCTTGGCGATCTGGTCGATGAGTGGCTGAGCGAATGACTCGGTTTTCTGGAATCATTCAAAAACACAATTTAGCAAAGACTCACTTTAGCAAAAAAAAACGAAACCCACCTGAGTTTTTGCTGCTCTCGCGCATAATATCCAAACTGAACTAGTACTTCCTAAATGGTTAGTATAATAGAGACAACGAAAGACAGAAGGAGAAGAAAGACATATAGAAATAAAGAAAAGCACTGGAACACTGACGACAGTTAGAACTAAAGGAAAACCAAAAAAATTGACTTTCCAGCAACACACTCACAGTTTCACTCACGCAGAAAAGAAAAATTGGACAATTTCTGACGCATTTTACCTGTCCACGATCCCATCAATGTGATTCTAGTGAACCTTTATGTAAAATATTTGTTGAGTGTTTTGCGATTATTTTATATTTCTTTGTATTTTTTTACTGCACTTACGCCCTTGGGCAGTGCGTCATACATTCATTCATTCATTAATACTAAACTGATAAAATATGCAAAATACGATTCTCACTGATTATACAAAGACGTCATATTTCACGTCATATTTCAGTCAGCGTCGAGCATTCATTCCGCGCGGTCGCATGCTCCTGTAGTAAAAGTGGATAATACTGGTGAAAGTTGGAGAATATTGGATTCATATGCGAAATAGCCAAGGAGAGAGAGAGCGGATGTATAATGCTAGGTCCCGGGCTAAAGCGGGACAACAACTAACAAACTCAGCTCCCGGAGCATATTGCTGGGAGCAAGCAAGGTAAAAAGTCTGATTTGATTACGTCGAAGCGAGAACTTCAATTGTATTGTCTTCGCCGGAAAACCATACGAGATAACCGATGGCGAATGTGGAAAAAGAGCAAGATCCGTTGAGGAACGGTCAATTCCTCCAGGAAATTAACTTTAAACTTGATCTTTTGCCTGCGGTATCGGCAAATTTGGCAGCTATTCAGGCACAGTTAGCAAATTTCGAGAAGCAAATCGTGGGGAACGAGAGTAAGAATGAAGCAAATAGCCGTGAGATAGCGACTTTGCGTAATGATCTACTAGCTTCAAACCAAAGGTTTAACAGATTGGAAGCGGAAATCAACAGAACGAATATTGTATTGTTCAATCTTCAGCCATGTAATCGTCCCATGGAGTCTCTTAAAGCAGAAGTGTTCAATTTCTTCAGGTGTGTGCTTCCTTTTATGCCTTTGTCGGGAATTGATATTCGGGATGTGGTGCGAATCAGGGGAGGCCCAGTGATTGTGAAATTTAACACTACGGAAATCAGGGACACGGTGCTTAGGAATAGCCAGTTGATCAGGAGATCTGGTGTTTCTGTTTCACCTGATTATACGTTCGAACAAAGAGTGGCGCGCCGGCAGTTGAAAACTTTTATGGCACCGGCAATTGAAGAGAGACGGAATGTACGCCTTCGAGGTGAAAGGCTATTTATTGACGGGAGAATGTTTCTGTATGACCCCATAGAAAAACGCGTGATTGAGGCAACACAGAACCCCGCTCAGAATAGATTTGATAGTGCACCCCAAGGAGATATGGGCGCCGGTCCCCCAAGTAGTGCTGATCCAGTCACGATGGAAGAAGACAATTCTGATGCGGAGAGCGTAGTTACGGTGGTTGAAGGGGGCGATAGAGATCAAGTAACGCAAGAGCCGGCCCAAGTTCAAGGAAAGTCAAACGGGGCGGTGGTTTCGGACAAAAGATCTCGTAAAATAGACGAGATAATCTCCCCGGAAGATCGAAATAGAACGAATTCCCGGAATGTTGCTTCAAGAGGTGGTGGAACGGCTAGAGGAGGGAGTTCATTTATGAATAGAGGAAGGTTTGGTGGAAGTGTTGCACCAGGAACGGCTAGAAATGCGGATTTGTATAGGCTCACGTTTCCGGATCCGAACAGTCCGGTTATCCATTCTGAATTGTATGGTTCCCAGTATCCACCGCTTCGTCCGACATAGGGATCCTCGGGTCATGGTGATGTTGAGTTGAAAATATGTACGTGGAATGTCCAAGGATATGCACAAGAGAAATTGAATGATTTACTAGGAGTTGATAGATGGGATATACTAGGCATAACAGAGACTTGGAATTCGCAGTGCGTGGTTAAAGATGAGTTTAGTTGTTTTTGTGTGTGTAGAGAGAAGTCCAAAAATGGTCGGACATATGGAGGGGTTGCGGTATTAGTGCGTAAGAGTAGATTTGATTCAATTTGTAGGCTAAAGAGTAATTCGGAAAACACGGTTTGGATTAAATTGACGATTGGTCTTTTTCGGGTTGTTTTTTGTTGTGTGTATATTCCTCCCCAGTCTAGCTCGTATTCAAATGAGGATACGTGGAATATCTTAAGAAGTGATAAGGCTAGATTTAGTAGAGATTACCCTAATTATGGATTTATATTTACAGGAGACTTTAATGCGTATACAGGGTGTCATAGTGGAACGCCTAGGAATGATGTTTTCCAGTGGGGGAACTGGAGGGAGTCTACTCAGCCAGAGGATGGCCAAGGGGATGTGGAGTTTGGTGTGCGTAAAAGTAAGGACCAGGACCGTAAGAAAAACAAATGGGGTGAGAACCTTTTAGATTTTTGTAGTAATGAAAATGTGATAATATTAAATGGGAGATTAGGAGAAGATGGAGGTAAAGGGGATTATACTTGTTTTTCGGGGGGGGGCTCCAAGTGTTTTAGATTATTTTTTGGTTAGCCCGTCTCTTTGGTCAAGGTGCCTGAATTGTAGAGTTCTTCGGGTTGTGGGTTCTGACCACGTCCCTCTTGCTCTTTTTATGGTTTCTCCAAGATCTCAAGGGCCTGATATTATAGAGCAAGATAGGCAGACAAATGGTAGTAATATTCCAGTTCCAGAGGTAATAGTTAGACGACCAATTATGGTTTCTGAGGGATTGGATAAGAGAATTTTAGATAAGGTAACAGAGCAACGTTCTCAGGAAATGCTAGAAAATTGTATAGAGCTAGGTAAAGCGAATCGAGTTGAGGAGGCTATTTCTGATTTTTCATCGTTTATGTATGAGATTGCATGTGATCATGACCAGATAAAGAGGAAGGAGCGGATGGGTAGAGTGAAGGATTCTTTTTATGATTATGATTGTCGGATGTTGAAAAATAAGGTGGTGGAGGCACTAACACTGGTGAAAAATAGCGGTAGTCAGCAGCTAGAATCTAACCTCGGTAAGTATAGACAAATTAGAAGAGAGTACAAAGCTTTGGTGAAGGCTAAGAAAAAGCAGGAGGCTGAGGGCGTTAGGGAAAAGGTAAGAGATTCTTTAAAAAATAAAGATGGTAAGCAATTTTGGAAGTGGGTGAATAAGTCGCTAGTTGATAAGGGTGAGGTCCCTCAGTTGGGGCCACAATCTTGGGAGAGGTATTATGAGAGTAAAGGGATGAAGTTGGAAACGGTATTTAGTGAACAGTGGAAAGAGAAGGTAAGGGAGAAGGTATGTTACCCGTTGACAGAGGAAGATTCCAAATTACTAGCTCCAGTTGAGGAGGCTGAAGTTTGGAATGTTATGCGTAAAATGAAAGGAAATTCTGCTCCCGGTCCGGATGGTATTCCGTTGTCTGTGTGGCGATGGGGTAAGGTGGTGGTTGTGCAGGTGATGGTTGCCTTGTTTTCTAGTTTGATGGTGAATGCTACGTGGCCGATACAATGGACAACCTCTATAGCGATACCATTATTTAAGAAGGGTAGTAGACAGCTGCATGAAAACTATAGATGCATCCATTTGGGGAATGCTTTTGCTAAAATATTTGCGAAATTTTTAGATTCTAGACTTTGAAGATGGTTGGATCACAAGGAATTAATGTCCTCGGTACAGGCTGGTTTTCGGAAGGGTTTTAGTACGATTGACCAAATGTTTATTTTGCATTGTTTAGTTAGTAAGTACACGGGGAAAGAAAGGGGTAGATTATACGTGGTATTTTTAGATCTGAAGGGAGCATTCGACAATGTTAAGAGAGATCTATTGATGGAGGAGTTATTGAAGATTGGTTTACCGAATGCGTTTGTACTAATTTTGGTTTCGATGTATGAAATGACTAAGTTTGTAGTGAAGGTGGCAGGTAAATTTTCTAGATCATTTTTTCTAAGCGTAGGGGTTAAACAAGGGTGTTGCCTATCTCCTAAATTGTTCTCGCTTTACATTAATGATTTTCATGAGTATTTGTTACATTCTGGTGCGGCGGTGGTAAGTCTGGATATTTGTCAGTTATGTGCCTTGTTGTTTGCGGACGATATGGTGCTATTTGCGGATTCGCCCGAAAAGTTGCAGTTTCTGTTGGATAGGACCCACGAATACCTCCGAATGAAAGACTTGTGTTTGAATGTGAGTAAGTCTGTAATGATGGTGTTTAGAAAGGGTGGAAGAGTGAGTGAAAGTGAGAGTGTGAAGTTTAATGGAGAGAAAATAGGGATAACGGATGATTTTGTTTATTTAGGTGTTCGGTTTTCGTATAATGGTAAGTTTGGTAAACAAATAGAAGCTAGCGAGAGAAAAGGGAAGCGTTGTGCGTATGCGCTTGCTGGAAGCCATTTAGGGGATATTAAGGATATTAAAATGCATAAGCAGTTATTTTCAACTAAAGTAGTATCAGCTATGCATTATGGATCCGAGATTTGGGGCTTCCATAAGGGGGATAAGCTAGAGCGTGTACAGTTACAATATTTTAAGAGGGTATTAGGGGTTAGCGTGAGAACAAATAGCCTAGTAATTACAGGGGACTTAGGTTTAGGGTTGCTCCGGAATAGTAGGTTGGTAGCAATGATAAGATATTGGGAGAAAGTGACGAGTTTGCCAAGGGTGAGAGTTTTGAAAGCGGCGTATTTGGAAATACTTGGGGGCAAGAAAAGGGATTGGCCTCAGCAAATTAAAAAAATATTGGATGATTGTGGTTATGGTGGTTTGTGGTGTGATGGAGTGGGACCAGGTTACCCCCTAGGTAAGGTAGCTAAGTTAGTGAAAGATAGGCTAAGAGATCAGAAGATTCAGAGGTGGCATGGGGGCGTATCAGAGCACCACTCTCTGAAGTTGTATGGTATGGCTAAAGAGACATGGGGAGAAGAATTATATTTTAAGTTGGGATTGGGGGGGGCAGAATTGAGGTGGATGGTGAGTCTTAGGGCGGACGCTCTTCCAGTGGGGATGCGGAGAAAGTATATTGGTCGAGAGAGGAAAGGTACTGGTCCTTATTTTTGTCCGATGTGTGGTGTTGAGGGGGAGGATGCGGTACATTTGATGTGTTATTGCGAGGAGTTGAAAGGATTAAGAAAGGAAGTGTTTGGCCGGGAGGTTTGGGATGAAAGGGAATTGACTTCGATTATGGGAAGTAAGTGTTTTGGTGATCTCCGAAGGCTGGGTAGATTCCTGAAGATAGCTATGACCCACCGCGAACTATTTTTATAGAAGTTGATTTTTGGTTTGTTTCGGAGTGTACGATATTTTGTTTGTTGTTATTTTTTTTATGTTTTCCGCCATGGCCCTTGGGCTTTTTTGGAATTAAATTCATTCATTCATTCATTCATTCATTCAATAGTGGGATATTATTCGGGAACTTCGCCTGGAAATTATACCGGCAGGAAGAAGTCCGACGCTTATGGGTGAAATATGACGTCTTTACGCGAATTGCCTTTTCGGCATGGCGCTAGGTTGATCTTGCAGTAGTAGTTTCTTTTAATCAACTTTATATTTATATTCTGTTACATTTCTTTTCTTACATTAGTGTGACAAATGGCGATGATCACCGGTAATGATGGGGGTACAATACGTGCGCATTTACGTGCTTCAGAAATGACCTCGAGCAATAACAAGACCAAAGGTGTCGATGGGATCCCAAAAATCTGATAGATGATTCAGACAATTGGGTCTTGTCTTTGCCAGATCCAGTTATCACCAGGCTAATCGTCAGAGAAAACCAAGTTCAGATATACCTCTATAAGCCATATATATTTTCACGATACTGACCAAGACTTACTGCTTTACGTCTGCCAAGTTTCCAGTTTCGCCCGAATTCCGAGCGAACTACTAGTCCAGCAAATCACAAACGAATCCAGCGTATCTTCTTATCCCTTATAAAGAACATCTAATCAACTTTAAATAAAACTTTGACTTAAAAAATTCCGGTTACAACCGGATTCCGGACCAATTATATGTCCGGGTGAAAAACGATTGTCATACACAGACTCAGCCTCTCTTCTTACCCCTTAATCTGTCATCTAATCAAACTTTTGCTTTTTAACAAATTTTCCGGTTTTTGCCGGATTCCGGGCGAACTAGTTGTTTGGCGAGAAAATGGTTTTAACCATGGTGTTCAGCATGTTCTTTTACACCTAAATCGAACATTTAATCAACTTCAAATGAAACTTTTACTTTTAACCAACTTTCCGGTTTTCACCGGATTCCGGACGAACTAACTACTCGGCGAGAAAATGGTTTTCACCATGGTCTTCAGCATGTCTTCTTACTTTTAAATCGAACATTTAATAAAACTTTTACTTCTAACCAACTTTCCGTTTTCTGCCGGATTCCGGACGAACTACTTGTCCGGCGAGAAAATGGTTTACACTATCATGCTTAGAATGCCTTCTTACCCCATACTTGACTATCACATTAGCTGTTTACAAATATTTTGTTTGTCCTTTAATTTTAACCCCCTCCCCCACCCCTAAATGTACCCGAAGAAAAATTTGTCGCCTGCGTAGTAGTATGGTAGTAGTACGAAAACGTTGCATGTAGTACTATGTAATAGCAAAAAATACTATCATTTAATGTGCCTCAGACTGGTCTAGTCTTATGTAGCAGTATCCAGTAGCATCCTGTCTTGCCATAGTAGCATCCAGTCTTGCTAATAATAGCATATAGTAGTATACAGTAACACGGTAGCCTTGAAGTAGAAGCATGTAGTAGCATCGTTAGTACTGCATGCAACTTTTTCGTACTACTTCATAGTACTATTTTGAGATAAATTTTTCATCGGGTAGGGCTACATAGCCCATCTAAGAACCTGACCTTACCCTTGACCCAATGAAACCTCACACCAAGTTTCATCAAAATATCTAATTCCCTTCGAGAGTTATCGTGCTTACAGACAGACGGACAGACGGACATTTTTGAGATGTCATAGGTATCCCTCCACTTACGTTTTGGGATCCCAAAAACGGACATAACCAAGCTCGGATTTAAAACATCCGACAAGATAAAAATCTGTATGTATACACACTATAGTGTGTAAATTCGCCATAAAGCTCAATACTAAAAGAAATACTCCGAAATACAGCCGAAATATCGCTGATGAAGCATCGTAGCTGACGTATCCATTGTATACATTCTTTGAATTTATGTTTCAAAGTCAGCTTGGGCTCAAGGAATATTTAACTAAAAGAAATCAATATCGCTGGAACCCAGTGGCAATTTCGGCACGCAGTCTGACTGAAGTGGACCAACGTCTACCAACACGGTATGGTAGAACTGCATTTCCATACATTATAAAGGACAAACAAGAAGCAGAGGTATGGCAGCGGACAGGATTAAAGACTCTTATTCGTTGGAAGCGTTTCAACGAAAAGTCCTCATACATTCTTGCCAACTTTTTCTCTCCACTAGTCGTTAGAAAAAGCATGCAAACGTTCGTCATTTCAAACACTCGATTTACTTTCCGGTATTCCTTCCTCATAACACATATTAGCTGTTATCAAACCCCTCTCAAGCCCCTACAAAACTGTCCAAGTTTCTTTTCTTCGAGGTGACTGTACCTGATAATCCTGAGACGCTCCAGTGCTTTCCCTTGTATCAGTTAGTTGAGACAGTGAAAGTGAAGAAGAACAGATAGAGAGCGGAAAAGAGAAGAAGCCTTGCCAAAAGTATAGATATAGAAAGAAGAAGATAACATAGAGAGCCGCACTATGCGCAGCGCCCACAGAACGCGAATTAGACTCCGCGCGAGCAAATCCGGTACTGCATACATTGTAAAAAAAAATCTTGTAGTATGCGCTACTGGGATTAATCTTGTCTCTGCTGAGATAAGATTATTTCTAATTCAGATTAATCTCATCACAGTAGAGATAAGAATAACCCCATAAGCAAATACTGCAGTTAACATTAATCCTTACTCCGAGAAACTTTTTACAGTGTAGCGGAAAAATTTGCTTCGCCATCTACCGGTCTGAGGAACAGCTTTCGCGTTCTGTGGGTGCATAGCTTTGTTGTGAAACATAACAAGTCATGCAAGTGACATAACAGAAGCGACAGCAATAACACACAGATGGTTGTTCGTTGCTTTCTGCAGCAACTTATCCGATGTTACGAACCCGGTCCCCAAAACAAACACAAACGGCGCAGCCTTGTTAACGTGAAAACTGATTTTAGACGAAGACCGCTACCCCTAAACAGAGTCTACGGCGAAAACAAATGCTGTTTCCCCATCGATACTTTTTTTATAATTTAATTTTTCGATGTTCCTTGTCCTTATTTGTAAGCATGAGTACCAGTCGTTAAATACCCGACTGCGACATGTCCTCCTGCCATTGGGCATACCCAGGAATGTCCAGCACCTCAGAGTCCAAGGCTACAGGAGCACGCCTAGTGCTCTTCAAACTTAGCTATAAATCTTCTGAAATGAACAATATATCTTTTCAGAAAGCACCGGCGGAGGCATTGCCCGAGTTCTCCAATTACAGGCGGGTAGCGGCAAAACAAGGAGTAACCTCTGAGCTTCACTTTGTTACCATAGCCATGAGTCAGTGTGTCATTCCTGGGGATCTAGCCGCAACGTTGAAACCCTACCTCCAAAGGAGGATTTTTGGATGACTGACTGTGCGATACCTGGCACGAAATGGCAACTTCAGGAGAAGGACTAGCAAATAGACTACCAAGCCATTCTAATAAAATCTCACGTATGAATGTATGAGGAGAAATGAATGGAGTTTACTGCTAAGTGGATGTCGCCAGTTTTGTTTTGTTAAAACACATTCAGTTTGGTAGCGTATAGTCATATAGGCCAAAAGCACAAACATTAAATCTAGTTTGAACTTAATTCGGCTACTCTCTTTTTAATTCATTTTTATTACGGGGTAGTCGGTATTACTCTACGGCAAGTATGAAGCAACATTCCTGCACAGCTGCACACTCTGCCCCACAGCTGCATACTCAAGACTACTCGGGGATACCTCAAGAAGCAGTGCTGGGATTGTAAGGTGATAAAGCAAAATTCCTCGGTTAAGCAGCGCAGTCTCGAAGATGCCCTCCCCCCCCCCCCCCCCCCGGGCAACACACTGCAGAAATTGGTTCAGTTGCGATCAGATTGGTTAAGGATCAAGAAATGGCGGGGTGTCGTCGACTTGTGGGTTCTTACGGTAAACTTCAGCGAAAGGACTGCAGAGTCTTCCTTTATCATGACCGGCATTGAGATCTTTCTAAGTTGGGTCACACTCATTCCATAATCGACCGTTGGAACAAGCGGTGGCTAGTTTACCAAAAGATAGTATTATGAAAGTTAGTTGAGCTAAATCCATTGGATCGGACGATACAAAAGGACATGTCAGCTTCGACAGCAAGACAAGTACAGTAAAGAAGGAACAGCGGAGGCGTCGTCTTATTTAGAACCCACACTCCCTAGGAGTACAGTACATAAAAAAACCTTTTTGGGATCCCAAACGAAGGCGTAGAATCCGTATGGCCTCGCAAGTTGCCCGTCCGTCTGTCTGTGATGACGATCCATGGAATGGATTTAGACACTTTCACACATCTGGTCGAGAATGACACCGAGTTTGTAAATCGGCTTTGTACTCGTGCGGTTGGGAGAGGATAGTAGGCCTTACCAGGTCGTTACTAATAACGAAATCGAATCCGGATCTTCCCTTAGTTGGTGCCGTGGATAGACAATTTGGTCGAACCCGGTAAAAACCGGAAACTTGTAAACGAATTCTGATAAGGGGTTCGATATAACGGTAAGTCAACATGTGGAGTACTGAAATGCTGTTAGTCTTAGGATTTCACTGATAATTCATCAGAAATCCGGTAAAACAGTAAATTTGAAAACGGACCAAACTGACCAAGAAAACTAACGGGGGGCGGGTTATGGTGGCGGTAACTGCGCATGTTGACGACTCGGTCCAAGACATCCCTCCCAGAATTAAGAGAAAAATGGAAACTAGGTATGAAATAAAATCATGTTGATTGGAGTTTAAGAAGTCGCGTAAGAGGTAAAGATTGAGAGGAAGTTCATTTGCTTTGTTTTTTTACAGGGCGTTTACGGCGGCGGTGAGTGAGCACAAGTCCCACCGGAATCCAGTGGAGAAAAAAAAATCGGTACACCTCCACATTCCTCGCTCATGCTACTTGTCTTGCAAATATGGGGGAGATGAAGGTAGATGATATTTTCTTTCGGTTGCTTCCTCGCCGTATCGGCATTACAAAATCGATGCCAGCCACAGGCTAGAGTATCAGGGGCTACCTATATTTTGTACTGCGATTATGAATCACAAAGTCAAAATATACCCCCGTTTGGGATCCCATCGGGACCTTACGTCCTGGTTTTAGGAAATACGTCTTGCAAATTACGAGAAGACCAGGCTGCTGGAGAATGCTGTAATTTGGCGGTGCTGAACAATTGCTCCTTACATGCTTGAATGTGCAAAACGTATTAGTCTGATCCCTGCTCTTTCCATTCCCGAATGCTATTCACAGTCCCTTGCATTTTGTTTTGACTTTCAAACCTCATCAAATCCCGGTTTTGTTAGCGTTGGCCAATCGGGAATAAGATCCGCAAGGGAGGCTCGACGTTTCTCACCAGCCTGGGGGCAAAAAGTTGAAGTTCAAAAAACGATTGCAAAATCCAAAACAAAAATAAAAATAGGCTGCTATATGCTGAAAAAAAGTCGTAGCCTGCTCTTTCCATCGGGCACTCCCTAGCACAAAAAAATCTCCGTTGTTCGAAAGCTTTCAGCGGGATCTAGTCAGTTAGTTGTAAAAGCTACAACACGTTCCTAGTATACGTGGCAGTAAAAGTAACAGCTTTCTGGAGTGGCTTGGGGACTTCCGGGATTTCTTACGATCTTTAGGTCCTGGCAGAGCTAATTAAAATACACATGCTTTTTATCCTAACTGCAGGTATTTTGCCTAAATTATGTGATGACATATAAAGATTACC
Organism: Branchinecta lynchi; assembly: GCA_023053575.1. Classification (NCBI taxonomy): domain Eukaryota; kingdom Metazoa; phylum Arthropoda; class Branchiopoda; order Anostraca; family Branchinectidae; genus Branchinecta; species Branchinecta lynchi. The sequence goes on from JAKZAP010000005.1 coordinate 11,914,191, forward strand.
TCAAATCGCACTTCCAGCGAGATAAGGGGGTGTGATCCTCCTGTAGAGACCTTTGCTGGCAAACCGTAATGAAAAGAGACCGATCACGCTATTTTCCATTTCTTACTGTGCAACAATTTGATTCAGAACTTTTTCTTTATTTTGATCTTGTTTGTTTTTGGTCCACATCGGCCCAATTTTGACCCGAAAATTCGCAGTCGCGTCAGAAAAATGAACGTTCAACTCTGTTAGCATTGCGGTAAGCAAAAAATTTACGCAAGCTGAGGCTAAAAACGGCGAAGGGAGTCTAATAAACTCTTCCTTTGGAGTTCAGGGAGAGTTTGGAATTCACATTCGAAGCTCGTATCACAATCACTGGGAACAGAGCTTTGGAAAGAGTTCTCGAGTTCCGTTTCTTGTCCAGCATCAAAGCTCCTTCTCCCACGTCGATATATACTTAATATCAGATAAATATCTTTTCTGCGCGCCTATCCTAAATTCGTGGTCTGTCATACATTCTCCTTAAACTGTAAAAAAAAAATCTTGCAGTATTTGCTACTGGGATTAATCTTATCTTTGTTGAGGTAAGATTACCCCTGATTCAGATTAATGTTTTCTCAATAGAGATAAGATTAATCCCAGTTTGGAGAAACTTTTTACAGTGTATCTGGCAGAGACACCGAAAACTAAGTCTTCGGGGCACGTTTTTTTTTTGTCTACAAATCAAGCCCAACATCCAGCGTGGATTCGGACATCCAATTTGGAAAACGTAATTTTAGGATAGGCGTGCTGCGGAATTCTCGGTTCATTTTCCGACGCAAAAAGAACAGTGCAATAACATAAAATGGGAGTGATATAACTCATAAGCCAAATTATAAATAAATAAATAAATTCGATAAATCATATAATGTGCAACGAGTAAGCACACTGTGCAGTGAAATGAATTTTGCAATCATTTAACGAAGAAAACATAAAATGACTTAAGGGGTACGTTCCATTGCGAACCTGAGGCTTTGGACTTGGCTTCAGTGACGGCCAATCAGGAATTAGCTGGGCCAAGGAGAAACGTCGCCCCATACAAGTGTAGGGGGGCTCCGCAGGGGGGTCTGGCTGTCTAAAGCTGTTCATGTCCTTGATATAACAACACGACACGTTTAGAAATAGACAAAACAACAGAAAAAAGATAGAAAGAGCAAGAAGAGTATATATATAACAGAAAGATAGATATCAAGAAAGCGTAATAATCGGGAAAAGCTTCGTCTGTACAACCAAAAGGTGTTGCCAGGAAGGCGTTACCAGGTAGCTTACACTGGAGCTTTACTTCTGGTTCTTATTTTTCCATTCTGCAAAAATGAATCATCAGACGTCAGACTGCCGTTCGACGTAGCATACCTCTATATACTCTATATAGTTATACAACTATTTAGGCGATCTTAACGATCAAGGCTTTCTGCTCGCGACAAAGTCGTCAGCTTTGACAGACGAAGCTTTTCAATCTAGGTATATAGGCGAACTTCTTTTCCACGACTCTACAGACGTCACAACTATATCTATCTGAAATGTCAATGCGCCGTAGCGGGTTGACAGAAAAAATTATCAAAATGGATACTGTGGTTAAAACTGACGTGCCAAACACTGAAAGTAACGCTCTGAAGCTAGTTCAATGTTAATCCTCCATTACTGGTTAGGCCTATTTGAATTGCCGGTTTTAAGCAAGGATGTGTGTAATGCACTAGGACACACTTTTAGTAAAAACATAATTGAGTAAGAACACGGAAATTGCGTGCAACTAAAGACGCTTCACATGCTATATTCGCCGCCGGCGGTACGAGCACCTATTTCGGTAAAGCGCGTACTACTTTGCTTTCAGGACACATCATTTTACACATCACGGATCCACAAACGTTCTGCCCAGTGTCATTTTTATTAAAGTAGCATTAATGAACGAAAATATGACTGAACTAGGGAAAATAGCTTAATTTTGGCTGAGAGTCAAGAATTAGTCCCGTACATTTTCGACCAGAATGACAGTGTGGTAGAACTGTCGCCTACTGGCAGTAGTACTTTGACAGGATACGACCCCGCCCTTCACAGACATTATGAAAGGAGCTTCCTCTTTTCTGGCACTAAATTACGATAGATGAAGAAAAAATAAGAAGCTTACCCTTTCGACTTTCTTGAGCGCTGGCTTCTTTTCTTGTTCAACTTCTTTGAGCTTTCCCCAGTCGGGGTCGTCTTGGTCTGATTTCCACTTAGCATACTTACGTTTTTTCAGCATGGATCGGAAATCCATTCCACTGGAATCTGCGAGAAGAATTCGAATTACTTTTTGTCACAAGACAGGTCCTCTATAACGAATCCCCTAAGTTTGTTCCGCACTTACATTTCATTTCTTGGTCTACATTAAAGGTAAATAATCATCATCAAAGGTCTACATCAAGGGTTATTTAATGCAAGTTTTCTGAGGACCCCATGGTTTACATTTCAAAATCGCCGCACAATTGCGGGAAATCAAGTGATAAGACATAATCTGTAAGTAACACACACATTAGGCGTATTCTCGCCGTTTCCCGAGGACTCCTCGGAACGGCGAGAATAGAGCAAGTCACTCCGCGCGGACTCCGCGTACAGAAACAGCGAGAACACGGGGAATGCTTCCAAAATCGATTTTGTTCGAATAAGAAATATGCAGTTGACAAAATTAGTCTGAATCCACTTTATTTTATTTTTTTTTTATTCTGATTTCTTTTAATTAATTTTATATTGCACCAATACCAGCAAGAACTGATTCCCCTCCGAATCTGAAAGGGAGTCCTGATGCGGATGAGAATCGGAGCATTCCCCGTCCGTGGGGACTCGCGAGAATACGGGGAGTGAGTCCCGGGACAAACAAAAACGCGGGGACTTCTCAAGTGGAGTCCTCGGGGAACGGCGAGAATACGCCTATTGAGTCTACACATGTGTCCCAGCATTCTATCAGTAGTGCATTACCCGCAACATTAGACGACAGTTAACTTTCAAGACGGATACTTGATTTCTTTTCTTCTTTTTTGTTTTGTTTTATTGATTCTAGTCAAACACGTTAATATTACATATGTTTTCCACAACTCACAAAACATTCGCTATTTTTAATAAACATTTTGATCAATTTTTATTTTAGTTAGAATTTCCCTCTCAACCATTGCCAAATAACTCGCGGAGGTTGGAATGATTTCTACACTAACTGTATAACAGAGTAAAGGTATTAATTTTTGAACTTTAGTTAATTTTGAACAAAAGCATTTCCATCCACTTGCTGTGACAAAAGTTAACTACGAGTCCACCAATTAGCTAATTATGGGCTCCGAAGAACACCAAATGGGTGTTTTGGGAGCGTGTTCCATCTTACTTACCGTAGTTACTACGCACGACGTCACGAATTCTGGCTATTTGCCTTCAAGGCTAGAAGGATTTTTCTATTTTCAAAATCCGACCAATCACATTATCCGGAGTTACTACACTTACTATGCTCCCGAGCGTGGTAAGCAAATAGTTACTATTTCGAGAAGGTTGGAACGGTCAGTGTCGTAACTTTTGGTCAGGATTGAACGGAAATAGTAACTATTGTTAGAAGGATGGAACACACTCTGGGTCTTCATTTCCCCCTTTTGCCCAAAAATTGCACTGTTCAAAGAACCACTGTGGTCTGCAATGATTCGCACTGAGAGTGACACAAGCCTAACTTACCTGAAACAAACAAGACGGTCTCTGCCGTGTCTTCGCCATGGTCGTTTTTAATCACCACCTTGTAAGGACCTTCGTCATTCGGCTTTGACTTCCGAATGCAGAGAGTTATTGTGTTCGTATCTCCCTCTGTGACAAAACGATATCGGCCACCATCCATGATCTCAGTGATGCCTTTGAAAAAGCGGAATGTCGGAGCAGGATTGCCCTCCACTTGTATTGAAATGTAGGCCGTTGCATCTAGAAACAGGGAAAAAATTGGAATGTCTGCTCTTAATTAAAATTGTGTCTGTCTTACTGGTTTTCTACACTAGCTCCCAGGACCATACTTACCACTAAAAACATACTTTCGCGACTTAAATTAACCGAGCCAAACGTTGTAGACCATAATCTTGATGACTGACTCAACGTATCGATTTCGATGCCGTGTACCTAGGGGAAGAGCCGGAAGCGTCACCACAGTTGTCACCAACGAATGCCATTTATTGGTTGACACAGGATTTGAGTCGTCGTTCGGGCGACATTTCTCGTTCTTCCAAGGGTCACTGGCGTGTTTTGGACTTAGTCACTCATATAGAGTATTACCGCGGTTCAGCGAAACATCGGAGAATACGGGAAACAAATTCTCTCTCGACGGGTTAGATTTGAGTGGGAACGACTAAAAGCAGGAAAGGAAAGGCAAGAGAAAAGCAGGAAAGGATACTAAAACCAGGAAGGGCAAACTAAAACGAGGAAAGAATTACCAGGAATCGAGGATTCGAAAAACTGGCAAGTCTTTCCTCTGTTTAGTATCCCGTGAGGGGTCGGCAACTTCCATTTGTGAAAGTTCACCTTTTCCTCCCTTTAGTATTCGAAAAAACTGGCAAGCCTTTCCTAGTATCCCGTGAGGGACTAAAAGAAGGAAAAGGTGAATCTCTTACAAGCGTAAGTTGCCCACACCTCACGAGATACTAAACAGAGGAAAAGCACGGCACAGCTTGCCAGTTTTTTCGAATGCTAAAAGGAGGAAAAGGTGAACTGTTACAAATGTAAGTTTCTGACCCCTCACGGGATACTAAACATAGTAAGGCTTGGCAGTTTTTAGAATCCTCGATTCCTGGTAGTTCTTTCCTCGTTTTAGTTTGCCTTTCCTGGTTTTAGTATTCTTTCCTGCTTTTCTCTTGCCTTTCCTTTCCTGCTATTAGTCGATCCTACCTTACTGTTACATCATTTGGAACCGAACCCATGTCACATTCGGACATGTCCTTTTCAGAAGACGTCAGCAAATCAACAACCATCAGAAAGTTGAAGCAAGATATACACTATTCCTGCTCCTTTTATCCTAATCCGACATTTCTGGAACAAAAAACTAGATTTTTGTGTTTCTAAGCTACCACTATTGCGTCACCATGTTAAAAGAAGAGGCTTTCTAACTCCTTGGTGTATTCAGAAAAGAGGGTAATTTTTTCAAATTCAACTTCTCTCTCAAGCAGACATTTTTGCAGCCGGTACCTTACTTTTGTTCCCCACATTTCTTATGCTATTATTAGTTCCAGTACTTGGCACTATGGACTATCGAATATTGTTAAAGTTTAACCGAAAAGAGCTAGGATACGACAATCTAGTTACCCATCACTTGTTCACTTAAATAATCTTGAAAACCCGATGAAAAAGCGTTAGTTTGGTTTTCTGATATTTCCAAATAACCGATTATCCCATTGTGCTTGCCGCTCTTCTCAATTTTGTGATAGCTCTATGGTGCCTGAAACATTTGGCAACAACACCAGCAGCATACGAATAAATAAATTGTGTATTTGCCATATCTGACCTCGACCAAAATATGAGCTTGAAAAATCACGTTTGGTCAACAGTTTAAATGTTCGCGGGCGAATTGTGGACGGATTCACCATGGGAAAGCGTCCACATTCCCAACGTCCCTACTGAAGACTACTGTGGACAGAATGAAAATCCCCAATGGGTGTTGTAATAATTCAATGTATTTGAATCTAAGATGTAAAAATAAGTTGTCTGTTCAGTTAAACTTTAAAGCAAAATTTGAATAAGCTCTTGAAACGTCACTCTTATTAGCTACACGGACAAAAATAGTCTTGCATTCCCAATCGACTGAACTATGACTTTACGAAATATTGTTAGCAAATGTTTTTAGAAGTTTAGCATTTTTACCAGGGACAAATCAGCAGCTGCCCCGACGATATTCAATAAATTTGTCTCAATAACCATCACACCTGAAAATTCTTTGAAACAAATGAAGAGCCCAATCAAAAAAGTCGTTTGGCAAACCTGCCTCTGTCCGCTCATAAACTTTCTTATCGTCTTTTTTCCGAACGGAACTCCTAAGATGACGTTTCTATGACGTCAGCGGAACTGGAAATATCTCTGGTACGAAAGTCAGTTCATTGCCAGAACTCTTTTGTCTTTTTGTCAGCAATACAAACTGGAAGGGTGATCGTCAACTAAATTGAGCAATACCATTCCGTTATCAAATTTTCTGATATTCTCGAAACACCTGGGCAGTAAGACCAAGAACAAATAATCCAATGGAACCTCCGTCTTCCCACCTCTGTAATACGACCATGCGGAGACAAATATTTGCCTATACCCTGCCCGCAAACGAGCGGAAGTTAGGAGCTACGCGGCACATAACGTTTCTTTACCTCTACAAATAGCTATATCGCTGTGAAGCCGCGTAGAAGAAACCTTCAAAGTAAAAGCCGATTGGTTCTCTGGAAGTGCTCCAGAACGGGTCAGCGTGCCTCCTGCACTCACTCTACTGCTATGACGAACGACGAAGACGGATGTAGACGGGTATCAACTCAAAGCTAGAGCAAGTACCTCTAGCTCAGCTCAGTTTTGTCGGGATACCCATAGCCGCTCCATGGGGCCAAAGACGGAGGTTCTATCAGATTATTTGTTCTTTGTGAGACCTAGGAGTACACGTAGAGAGACCATTTGAAAAAACACTTTTCTTTATATCCTGTGCTTCTTCTGTGAAAAAATATATTCTGGAAAGCCTTCGGCCAGGTATTTCTGTAGCGAGAAAATAGCAAACCGATATAAAACATCTTGAATACACAGTGAAAATACCGTCTAGAGAAGAGCCATATTTCTGAAAAAACTGGGTTTTCGCATTTGAGGATACATTTTCGTTTATTGAGGGTGGCCTGGTTCTACTTCCGAGTCTTCTGAAATCCACGATGGTGAGGTAAGTCTGATCGTCAAGGTCTCGAATTATGTAAACGAACCAAAAACACGTGTGGATAATATTGCTTAAACTGCTAAAGGTGCTAAAGAAACAAGGCAGTAGGCAGTGGAACCTACCCTTGTTTTCACGGGATCTGCAGCGGGTGGTTTCTCAGAGATCTAATTTGGACTGGATACAGTAAAATTTTGATTAACATAATTCGCAAACCGTAAACTGGCAAATGTATGCAAAATATATTTTCTAGCGATAAATAGATGTTCGCATTAAAATTCGTGGCTGGTGAGAATGAAAACAACTGCAATGAAAACAAAAGAACTTACAGTGGGAAAATGCAAAATATAATCTCTCGAGACTAAACAAAACAGTGTCTCAAGTAATATGAGCTTACAATTTTCTTGCATAAGATTAAGGTCAACACCAAAATAATCAATCGAGAATAAATAACTCTTCCAAGAATTTGACAATGATTAACACCCGAAGTCAAAGTAATTAAGTCGAGATTAAGTCACGGAATCTATTTTTAGTCGGTTTCCGAAACCGCGCCAAGTAGTTCGGCAAAATGCATTATTTATTCAACGGACTACGCTGCGTCACCGATTTTCACGAAGTTGATTTTTTTATGGACTACTCTTGAGCAGCTCTTACGGATGAGGATACTACATAGAGATCGCAGCCTATCCGACTAAAACGGACGACAAAAATTAAAAGTGCAAAACGGATTGGTCAGTTGAAAAATATTAGAGCTATATTTCGGCCCTTCTTGACAAGAGTCCTCTTCAGGATCATGCCGCTGATATTGGAAAATTAATTTGTTAAAAAAAAACACAAAAACACAGCACTATTTTTTCGCAAGTTCATTTTCCAGTTCAAGCGGCCCGAGCCTGAAGAGGACCTTTACTAAGAAGGGCCGAAATATCTCAATCTCTCTTTGCGTATTTATATAATCATTTATGTTATTATCATCAATTCTGGTGGATCAAGAAAAATATCAACATCATCATCATAGCTCTGATAATTCAGCTGACGTATCGGTTTTGCACTGTCAAATATGATTCGCAGTCAGCTTGGGCTGAAAGAATATTTAAAAAGTAAAAGAGTACCCTAACAGTTTGAGGTATAGGACTTCTGACTGCGAGACTGAACTATCGGCGTCTGCGGTAACGGTTCTGAGCTTCTAAATGGTTGGAAAAGTTATTCTGACTCTTTCTTGATTTTCTAATATAATTTGCCGAAATGTTTCATAAGAAATGAGAGCTTGAAGGCTTTAAACTCTTCCAACTAAAACGAATCTTGCTTCCTAATGGTTGGATTTTGCACGGCGGTCATAACCAGCCAATAGTTTGTGAGACTACGTTTTAGTGTTCAAAGTTTTAAGCCTTCAAGTTTTCACTTCCGTTAAACATCTCTTAAAAAAGTTAGAACACAAATGGGAAAGAGCCAAATAACGTCTCTAGCAATATAAAGGGTCACAATTTTGTAGTTACAAAACGCCAAAAAATCAGTCTGAAAGTCGAAAGTCTTATACTTATGCCTTGTTATGTTAAATTATTGTGCTCCCGTCAATAACGTACGTGACAAAATTTCCGTTTTCATCAGGTAGGGTGCAATCTCTCTCTGCGTTAATCATCTAACCCTGCTTGCAAGAACGGTTGAAACTCTTAAAACAGATTTAACAGATAAATCAGATTTAACCTATTGGTCTCACTCCAACCACGCATTTGCATTGTCTTCCTTTTTTTCGTTTCTGTCTTCACTCTTTTCCCTACTATGGAATGTTTGAGATTCCGGGATTTTCGGAGGCAGACTATTAGCCGCAACTCCGTCTCCGAGAAAGAAATTTTATTAATTTGTCGCACTAATCGGTTCACACACAAAAAGGCGAACACAGCTGACAGACATGACAGAAAAAAATGTTAAAGTAAATTGTGATGTTTATTATTTTGGAAAGAGAGGCTGATGTGAAAGAGGACAACGAAAGATCAACGCCACCAAGCGGAAAAGGAGTCCAGCCCAAAAAGTAAAAAGACGGAAGAATAAATTTTCCTTCTGCCCAAGCTGACTGCGAATGAATATTTGACACGGCAAAACGGGGATGTGAACTACATTTTATGAGAGCTATATTTTGACCTTTCTTGGCAAGGACCCTCTTAAGGCTCAAGCTGAAAAATGAACTTGTGGAAAACAACTAGAGCTTCTTTCGTATATGATTTTGTGAATTTCTTCGTGAAAATTGTTTGGAGTTAAAGCTGGTGCTGCGATTTAATTTTGGACACGCTGTTTGCTTCTCGATTGGGTCGTTGAGAGGGTAGAGATTTTTTCACAACATGAAAGAAATTAAAAAGATGCTACGCAGGCTAATAAGAACAGAATTTCATTCAGAAAGACAAAACAACAAAAAAACATTCTGATTTTTGCTTCCGACATGAATCCGAAGTCGATGTTCGAATAAGCCATAGGATGCCCGATTCAAGCTCTTAAAGGACAACTAACGAACTGTTTACTGTTTATTTTCCAGTATTCAATACTATTCGAATTCTGTAAAACTATACTTTTACAGAGCGTGTAATCTCTGCTTTTAACAAATTATCCACGGTTTTGGCTGTTTTAAGCCTTCTCCAAGGCTCATTACTTCCAGAAAAGACTCAGCAAAATTCAGATAACCGGTTTTACGCACCACTAGCATGATACGCGAACACTCGTCGGGAGCATAGTGCCCATGGAAAATAGTGAATCGTGGCAAGTGCAAAGATGCAGGATTTGTGTCTCTGGGCTTAAGAATTAATTAATACAGTTATGGAAGTAGGTTGCATTGACATTATAGAGACGAGGGGTCCTTTAACCTTTCAAGCCTACCGAAGGTTGAGAGCGCTTTCTGTTCACACTTGTAGTTACCTTCGACAGCTGAGTAGTTTTCTTGTATATCAATAATCGAGGGGGGACCAGGTTCTCCGGTGGGCCGAAGGGGAGTCGAAACTTTGTCGATCTTTTCGTCGACCTCGGCAATGCTAGGACGGCGAACATCAGCACTTGGCCTCCGACGCTAAATGAAACAGTGAATTAGGTGTCCTCGCGTTGCAAATTCAAAGTTTAAAAATTTCAAAATATAATCTAGATTAAAAAACACGAAAGAGATTGAACGTAATATGAAAAACAAACGGAAACAAAACATGCAACATAAACAAAACGAAGTTAAAAGAAAGACTAGACAAGATAACAGTAAGAAGTGATGAGGTGATGGAAGTGATGTGACGGCACAACGTTATCGTGGCTGAGTAGTTATTCACTTGTGTTTAAATTCTTCGACAGCTCTACTGAATCCTACGGTGATGGTGAGAAAGGTATTTCTGAATTAAGGCCAAACAACAGTAGTTGCGAGTGAAAATTAAAGCCAGTCTTAAATACCCAGATTTCCCTTCTGGATTTTGGCAATCCGTTTCTAACGAGATCGATCTAGAAATCGAAGACACAGAAACACTTGTGGCAAGTTTCTTCCGCTGGACGCCCCACGGTCTGGAATCTGGAAGGCTTCCTAGAGGTAGCCTTTATTTAAAAAATATGGTAAAATGCAAAGTGCGTAACAGACAGTCGTGACTTGGGAGCCAGGAGATAACGAGAATTGTGAAATTTTTACAAATGAAATTATAACTTTGACTCTTGACAGTACTGAAATATATATCTTAGACCCTGGGTAGGGAAAACTGGCTTTGACAACATACTGTGTAAGAAGGGTGGGACAACAGAGAATTCAAATCGACATAAACCCATACACTCTCAAACTTTTCTAACCTGTTTCTCAGCCATTTCACCTGGACGGCCTTTCTGCAGGGAAAAATCAACATAAATAAACATAAAATAAAACGGTAAAGTAACTGAAAGAAAGTAAAGGTAAGAAATTAATATCTATCCTAGAACGCTACTATTATTGTTTAGAGTTGGTTAATGGTGGGCTTACACGCTGCGTAAAATCCGAGCGTATTTTACGCACGTATTTGAGCTTGAAAAGATTTCTAGCAATACGGACGTATTTAGATACAAAACGGACCGATTTCTCAAATACGTCCGTACTGCTAGAGATCTTTTCAAGCCCAAATACCTGCGTAATACGCTCGGATTCCAAATACGCTCGGATTTTACGCAGTGTGTAAACCCACCATAGCACCTGGTCCACACCGACTGCGTCAAAGATGCAAAAGCGCTACGCTGCTGCATCGAAAGCTGTAATATTCAATGACGCCCCTCATAAAATCCAATGACGAATTGCCAAGATGCGCTAGAGAAACAAAAACAATCACACGTGAGTTCTTGGTATAAGTAGTCTAAAGGGGAATAACCGATTATGCTTCGCTTCATACATTTATGTGGATGATCTTCATGAGGTCATCCACATAAAGGTGTAGGCTACAACCTCTACGTGGATGATCTCAACCTGCGTTGGCGCGAACTAAGATTGGCTGTTTCGCTGGTGGTGTTTGCTTTAATAACTTGAGTAATGCTGATGACCTGGATAGCTCCTACAGTGACTGCACTTGTTGCTTGCGTTTTTCTCCTTTTCTCTTGTTACTGATTTATTTGTCGTTGTTGTTTTTTGTATGTTGTGAGTGGCCCTAGTTGGTCCCTATTTCAATGAATAAATAAAATACCGAGTCGTGCACTAGCCGCGTGGAAAAGTCGGAAACCAGGATTGACAAACTTGATGAAGTTTGACAGAATATTTGTGTAGAGCACAAATAGAGGCAGAAGCATTTTAAACAGGTTTAAACATGGCTAGGCGTAAGAGGAACTGAAAATAGACAAACAAACCTGGATAAACGTACACCAAGAACGAGTACACTACGTACAGCAACGTGTCATTGTTTACTTTATGCTAGCGCATCTAGCGGTAAGAAATTAACTAATCTGGAAGGAATTTATGAAGAGCGCAGGCAAACCGTAACGTCGAGACGCCAAGATATACTTCAAGCGACGCATTATCTTGACAGAAAACGCACAACCGCCGAGTTTTAGCGCAGAAACGCCCGTGGACCGGGGGTAATGGATGAGCTATCTGTGTCTTACAACACCCAACACCGATGGTAAAAGAAGAACAAAACCATTCCATAATCATTACATCCATCTAACCGCATAAGGTGTAGAACAATAACGCAGCAGCAAAATAAAATATTGAAAAAGCAATGAAAGCTTCTTCTTTGCCATGCTAAATGAAAACAAAATGGCTGCCAACTGTTTAAAAAATAGAAGCACAAAAAAATATGGTTCAAACGTCTGGGTTCAAAGTATGAACTGATATTGCAAGTAGGATACTTCAGGATGAAAGGCATTGCTTCCGAATACACCGAGTGATTACCCAAGCTGGAACGAATACTGCTATAGTTGATCATTATTTTCTTTCCATGACAATAATTATCCGAATGGCTATCAAATTGAGTATACCACGAGAGTAGAGGTAAATACTTCTTTGAACAGTTACTTGACTAGTGCAAGGTCTTGCAAAATAAAACGCTAAAAATATAACACATGCCCTCGAAAGTTCTAAGGAGCACTGTGATTTTCCTTCTGTGATTTGCAGTTTGTTTTTCTTTGTTGTGTGATCTTTTCCTGTTTTCTCTACTTTCATGCTGTGATTTGCCTTTTCTTTTTCTATGTTGTGTGATCCTTTTCTGTGTTTTTTCTACTTTCTTTTTCATATACTACATCGTTTTCTCTTTACTGTACGATGGGTGACAAATAAACATTACATTGCATTACATCAAGGAAGTACTTTAACTGACCAGTCTTTTACAGAAAATCACAGTAAGTGGAGCAAGTGGCACTGTTCAGAATTAATAGCTGAGAAGCATGTCTGTACTGTAGCAGACTGAGAGGTTGTATTTTTGCAGTTAAAAAGTAGTAAGGCGGTTGACAACGGGAGAAGTAGATTTGTCTTTAGAAGGGTAACTTCACCAACATATAGTGCACTCCAACCTTCTATCAAAGGTTATGAAAAGCTAACAACATCGTCCTAATCTGTATACCACCTTTGCATAGGCTGGATTTTTAGGAACTTTGATAGGATGTTGAAATATACCCTAGTCCAGGCTTTGCCTGCAAAGTGAGCACTTGGTAATAAAAAAAAGTGCCCGTTTCGGAGCTTCAACACAACAGGATTCATGCGGTGCATTATTCTTGATGAAAGAAATAAAAAAACACAAAGCTCAAAAATCGAAATCAAATTAATTTGTTACCCGGTAACATGTTCTGGCCACTCCGGGCGGATAGGAACAGAAAGTAGACTAGCCAAGAATAATCACTCGGCATACCGGAAACGTCAAACAAAGTGGAAAAAGCTTTTGACGAAAAGGTAGCGAAACCAAAAATAATGTCGAAAGTAAAAATAAGAGGCGTTGTTGCACACGGCTCTGGCCACATACAACACCTCACCTTTTTATCATCGGGAACTTCGCCTGGGCGAAGTTTTCTGTGCTCCTAAACAATGAGAAACGCAATAAGGAAGGGGACTAGAAAACTAACTCGAACCGGTCGGAGGTGGATGACACTTGTGAAATTAGTACACCGAAAATCCCCCCCCCCCCATCGATGGCGACAACACAGTCTGGAAACAATACAGGAGTGTATTAACACTAGGACGAACAACTGGAATAAAACCGTATTTGACAAAGCTCTGCCACAGTCTATCCAAAAGAATCCGCGAGAATCCGCTATGTGTCGATGGCTGTACCGTCTTTTACTGTGTGAAGTTCCTATATAGCTCTCATCTTTATGAGAGATGCTGTAAGCCAACTGTTCATAGCTGTTTTTTTCGAAAGCAGTGGAAGTTCGTGGGAGCTTCAACCTAACTGGGTCATTCCTTCTTATCAGTTCTTTGTTCTAATTCACTTAATAAGAATCGTTTTTCGATATCGTTTTTTTTCTGTCGAGAACTGACTTCCAATATAGTAAGCAGTGGCAGACAAATTTCTTATTTTTCTCATAGAATTGAATTTTTGGTAACGGTGTACTGAAAAAAATTATGGTTGTAAGAGATCCGGAATGTTTTTAGGGTGTCAACTAAATTGTATCGGAATTCCATACAGTCGTGAGTCGTGACGTACTTCGTGACGCCGTGTGACTTAGGACCCAACATACGATTCGATTGTCCCTCGGTCGTTTTACGAATGTAAACGCGCTCGGCTCTATACATATATATTAAAATATATATTCACCGATAGGAATAAACTACAATTTTTCATTTTCTGAGGTAAAATAAATCAAATGGGTGTGACTCACGCTTGTATGGAATTAAATTTTCCTTTAGCTCAAGCTGACTGCGAAACACATTTGATAGCGCAAAACGGATACGTCAGCTGAATTTTATTAGAGCTATATTTTGGCCCTTCTTTGCAAGGGTCCTCTTCAGGCTCAAAACATTCAAGTGGAATTACGATACAACTTAGTTTAGACTATTTTTAGCACTTTAAGGATCGGACTCGGCGGTAACATGGCTTATGAGATTATAATTCAATAAGGAATTACGATACAACTTAGTTTAGACCGTTTTTAGCACTTTAAGGATCGGACTCGGCCGGAACGCAGCTTATGAGATTGGGAAATTTTTGCGTAGAATGTGCAAGTGATTTTTTTAATCAGAAGCCCATCTACCAAAGAGAACAGGAAAGTGTTACGAACTCTAGAAAATTATAGTGACATTTGAGAAAGCTGTGATCAACATAGAAAGTACATTAAGTGTTAAAAGAACCCAGCATCCAGAATGAAGGTAGTAAGGTGGAAAAGCTTTGACGAGTGGTCTCAAGCAAGTGCTCCCAAGAAAAGTGTGTATGATCTGTGCACCTGGTAGAATCGAACTTTATGTTCTAACCTGTGAGACTTCGAGGACTTCGCCTACACGAAGCTTACGCGGTTTACCGGTGATGGGATCGATCGTCATTTGTCGCTAATTAAACAAGAAATTATGACGTTTGTCGTATTATCCTAAATAACCTCAAATATAATTCCTGCATTCCTCCGACTCTAAAATTCCGGTTCATTTGATTAATGAAGGAATGCCTTCAACTAACCTGTTTCCTCGTCTGCTTTAAAATCCCTAACTAATTTGTTGGCACTGGACGGATAGGTCACCTGAGATTTGTCCCAGCAACATCGATGTTTTTTTAAATCAATTATTATTGGAGGTTTGTTCTCTATTTAAATGGACCCTCGCCAAGACGATCCGAAAAGTAGCTGGAACAAGTCTCAACTGACTTAGCACCTGGAGGAATACTGAGAATCCCTAATTTCAAAAAAATCAAAGCGTACTAAGGTTTTGTCGAAGCACTAATAAAAGGCTCAGTACTCACTAGCCCGTCTATGGGGACAGTCTTAATGCTTAATGCAACGTCTTAATTCGTCGCGTTTTGATCGCCACTTATGTGGGTGGACATAAGGCAAGACCGCGTAACTCTCAATGTCTTATGAAAATCGATTTCTTATATTTCTTTGAGTCACGACCAGTGGGAATGACTAAAAAGAGGCACGGCGCGTCGCAGGAGGTACTAGTAATAAAAAGAGATTATCAAGTAATAGAAGCAGACAAGTAAGTGAGAGATCGTAACTCCAGAACCTAAAAGAAGGCACGTTAGAATATTACTCCTGTCCCTCACTCGAGGCCTGAAAAGATCCTTTTAGTTTTCGTGCCTCATTTTTGTATTCGTGCCTCCTTTACTATGTCGTGCCGTGACGTGCCTCTTTTTGGTCGATCCCACGACCAGTTACACAGTCTGGTTCAAGCATCGACAATCTCGTTTTCTTGTAGCCGAGATCTGAAGTTTGAAACAAGACCGCACTTTTCGGTGGGAGCCAAAAGAGGAATGTTTGCTAGACCTCTTGAAACAGACAATCAACGTCTTGCAGATTTCCGGCCTTCGCCAGACGCTACAGCATTCAATATTATCCTAAGAAGACTCCTGACCAGATCCCGTTAGGTAATGCGATCGAGGAAGAAATTAACCTGAAATCGGTCGGAATCTGTTTCCTATGTGTGGGTCGATTTCAGGGGAGAAATTTTCGTTCAGGTTATCACCGAAAAAATGCTCATACAATTTGGATCATTTCTACCGGGCCATCTAACAATAACAGTCGTATTTTCATGCCTTAATCAGCCAATGCGACTAATAAACCTTTTCCGTGAGTTCTCGCTGGAGAAGTATTTCAATCGGAATACGTCAAAAGCCGGAAATCTGGTAGAAGATGAAAGTATGATTATTATTTTTGAATAGTCCAGTCGGAAACCGGGTAGAACCCTGAAGTTTGCGAAAGGTCCTATGAGGAAGATACACGGGATCTGGGGGTCCTACGAGGAAATTCCACGGAACTTGACGAAGACACCGGCAAGACCGATTGTCTGTGTCAAGAGGACTACCAGAGATCCTGAGGGATCCCATCCAGCAATTCAATAGAAAGTAAAATGGCGGCTATAGCGAAGCTTTTCCGATCTAACGCAAGGTAGAAAGACAGAGGAGAGAAAGATCTTACCTCGTCCGAAATGATTAGGGATGGTCTTCTCTGCTGATCCTCTGGAGGGACCAGAGATCCCCGTCTACTTGGGGGTCCAGACCCACCTACTTGGAGGGAGCCACGCCTACTTCCAGCTGGTGACGATTCAGCGTCACTAGAGACTTCGATCTTTGGTGCAAGTTCCTTCTCCTTCTTCTTCAGTCGTTCAGGAAGAGTTTCGAGTTGAGGTGGGGCCTCCGGCTGCTAGAAGTTGACCGGTCAGCTCTTTGTTGTTCGCTTGCTATTTGGTTAGTACAAAGGTCGCTGAATCATGCAGGCTGAATCGCTGAATCATGCAGGCTGAATCGCTGAATCATGGTTCACTGTTTTCTTTGCATGCATTGTTCTTTGGAACTAACCAGTAGTTCCGCTCTGGAAAAATTCTTGCCGCAGTTGATATGATTGTACCAATGCCAGCTTTTGGAGGATATCAGCGGATCCTTGCCACACCAAACGCTTAAGCATCACCATGCGCTTTCTAGACAGAGAGAACTTGTTGCGACTACAAAACCTATCATTCGACTTGCAACAACCCCTCGTACTTGGCATCATGTATCACTTTTTTCATGCCGATATCAAATAGACAAGTCCGTTCAGTTCATTCTGGTATGGTTTTAGTCCTTATCAGATAACCAATTCGGTCACATAGTTGGCAATAATATATCAAATAATATCCGTTTGGCGACACAAATATTGCATGCTCTTTTCCCATGAACAAACTGGGACGTTTAGTAACCCTTCTTGATCAACTAAGGGGCGTAAATCTAATACTAACCACTTCACTTCTTCCGTGCAATGCGACAAAAAT
Organism: Branchinecta lynchi; assembly: GCA_023053575.1. Classification (NCBI taxonomy): domain Eukaryota; kingdom Metazoa; phylum Arthropoda; class Branchiopoda; order Anostraca; family Branchinectidae; genus Branchinecta; species Branchinecta lynchi. The sequence goes on from JAKZAP010000005.1 coordinate 11,931,428, forward strand.
GCACTTGTCTATTCATAATTTCTAGTTGTCACAGTCCTTGAAGAAAAGTTGGGCGCTTGTGCATGTTCTCCAGTTTCTTTCGCGATCAACAACTTTCAGTGACATGCTGCAGGGACATCACATCACTCCCGTTAACCGGGACATTTCTCTCTTGACCTGTCGTCTTTGAGTGTTTGGTTAACACAGAAATACCACATACTCTGGTCCCTAAAGTTTAACGAAAGATTTTGGCAGATTAAAAGATGTTATTAAAAGCATTATTCGGCGATCCAACGATGAGGCTGTGACTCGAAAGGTGCGTTTCCGCGATCTTTTGTGTGGCCACAAGTGTGTTTCCGACACCAGCAAGTTTTGTGTACTTGCCCTGTGGCTTAAATTTGATAGACGACTCTCGAGGCGGTTTCCGATTTTATGATTCGAAATGTTGCGGCAAATTCAAGCCCAAATAAGAAACTGAACCCTTTGTCAAGCAGATAGACAAAACTTAGGATCCGTCCAGTCTAGTGCAGAATGATTAGGGCGTAAGTCTGATTTTCTATTGCTTGAGATTTTAAATTTATTTCCAGGCATCTGAAATACCACAATAGACAAAAGTTGCGAAATGACTGTCCGACGGTCCGGCTGTAGCACGATAACTCTCGAAAGGAACGAGATATTTTGTTCAAACTTGGTGTGAATATTCTTTGGGTCAAAGGACGGGTCAAGTTCGCAGATGGGCTTCGTAGCTTCAAAGGTGAGGGAGGAGTTTCAAATTAAGGGTCCAACAAAATATTATTTTAAAGCTAATGAGATAGTTGATTTAGAGGTAAGTAGACATGCTGACTCCGTTTATTTATTTGTTGATAGAAAAAAAGGTTAAGCCGAGGCTTAACAATGCAAATTATTTTCTCCCCGGACATACAGTTCGTCCGGAATCCGTCCAAAGCCAGAAAATTTGCCAAAAATAACAGTTTACGGCGTAATTTTTGAAAAACACCACTACGGTACCATTTATGTTCATTTTCAAATGGCTGATTAGTGATAAATAGTGAAATGTTAAAGGACTCTGACGAAGACCAGATCTCTAAAAGCCCCGATTGTCTGGATAAAAAATTCCAATAAATATAACATTTTTGGGATCCCATCGAATCCTTTGGTTTTGTTAGTGGTGATCCGGTAAGCGATCTGGCCGCATGCCGATCGCTGGCCTCGGGCTCCTCTGTAAACGTTTGTTTTCCAGGACTCAACATCATTGTTCGTCTTCTGTCAGAAAACGGCAATGTTTCGTGTTTTGCTTTCTTGCAAATTTGCAAAATAAGACGTTCTTTTCACGGGATCTTTCATTGGCGCATTGTTTATCGTTGGTAGTTTTCTTGACCCGCCTCACTTCTGGTGTCGATGGACAGGTTCATTGCCTGGCACCATGTCACCACCACTGTAAATCTCGAAAGTCGTTTAAGAACAACTAAAAACAGGGCAGTTTTCCAACGCAAGAATAGACACGGTGGAATTCCGATAGGGTTTCGGTACAGCGTACTCCTTGGGATAAGGTGTGGCGAAGAAACCCACACTAATGGCTAGTTAAGAAGGACTTTCAATAATGTTCCATTACGCTTTTATCACTAAGTCCTTCTAATAATTCAATCATCCCGACATTATAGTAGTGTGGATGATATCAATATGGACCAGCATTCGGCATTCGGCATTCGGCTAGTTCTTGTGCAGAACCTGACAATCCAATGATCTTTCTAAAAACTCCACCTGCCGCTTTTGTCGTATCTCAGTACAACAGACATTGATGTGAGCGACGGGAGTGTTGTGATTCGTTTAGGCATAACGATAGTCTCTATGCTTGTCCACGTGGGACATTTGCACATACGATCGCCGATAATTGGCCCAGTTCAAGAGTGACATTGACGTCTGTTTTCCGTTCACGAGGCCGCGAAAGGTTAATGAAAACCATGTCACTGAAGAATTCCAGGAGTGAGCACCGATACAATCTATCTTTAGGATATGTTCACACGTCAGGATAGGATTCTTAGAGGTAACTTTGAGATAGGACGCCCTCTGGACGGAATCCAAGAGTAACTAGACTACGAGCCTTTAAGACCCTTTGCTTCTTTATCGCATCTCAACTGTTCCGATTCACTTGTACTTCACAAACACAACAGGCTCCAACACAGGAAGTCAGCACTAATACTGATCGATACCCAAAGTATTTATACCGAGAGTTCTTCAGAGCCATAAAATAGTTGACTACAGTAGTCGGTGCTGAGTGAGAAGAAAAAGGTGCTTTGGAAGTAAATTGGACGTGGAGATCGTCAGCAAAGAGTGAATAAGCAACGCGTAACGCATAAGCTTTAAACTAGTCCAAGTTTACCACTGACCTTGTACATCAAGTCGAGCTCACCGACGGTGACTGAGTAGCCGTTAACCGAAAGGTTTGACATGCAGCGGAATAATAAACTTGGTTTTCGATCGACAATAATACTTTTTGAAGAGCAACGGTAGGCGGGTTCCGAGCACACAGAACTACTAGGAGACGATGCCCGTGGAGTGCCCGGCAAAGAAAACAACTTCGGAATGTCGCATACTGACAGATCCTCGGATATCCTTAGAACCGGCGTTAATGCCTCACTCCCAGCAGTTCCTTCCTCAGAGTTCAGAATCGTGATTCTAAGCGGGATTTTTGGCGGTTTGTTAATTTGTACTGGCAAGGACAGGCGCCTAATTTTATCTTTCCCTTCAGTCAAGATTTGGGGAGGCCCGAGCTGAACTCTGGTCAATGGTGGAGGGACGGCAGATATATTTTCTAGAGCGGAAATGATCGGCTGGCACTCGGTTTTAAAAACCTCAACCTTATCTTGATCGAAACGTCTGATCCTGTCCAGGACACTGAGGTTTACTTTCACGGCTGCTTGACTTGCTGGGTGATCGATGCCTAAGGTGTCACTGCTTTTTTGTCTTATCTTTTCGATCTTGGCATTTATCTCGCCACTACGGCGTCTTTGCCTTGTTTCCTTGGACAGTTTTTCGATGTCCCGAGTTTCGGAAACCGGGACGCATCTTGATGGAGCGTTCCTCTTTCTCAGTTCGGCTTCCGTTTCATTTAAACGCGGGGCAGGATTCTCAAATAAGCGCCTTCGCTCGTGGACACCCAGCTGTTCCGAGCTAATCTTTTCAACGACTTCGACCATATCTTGCAGGTTTCTCCCAGTCGTTTTCAGTTTAATTCTCTCTATTTTCGAGGTGATTTTCCCGCTCTTATTCCGTTTCCGTATATCATACTTTTCCCGGTCAGGGGATGATTTGGCTTCTTTCGTTCGTAAATCGTCCTTTTTCATCCGATTCTCTATGCGGTTAGCTATCAGATGTGTAATACCATCTTTTTTATTCGGATTCGGCATTGCTTTGTTCTGGAGGACAAGCTGCTTCACGGAACTCCACGACTGACTCTTTGGTTTTTGGGACTCGGACGCTCTTTCGAGCCAAAAATCATGCAGTTTAGTCTAGAATAGAAAGCACAGTCTTATGTTAAAATATATACATGCCATGCCACACGGAAATGCTGCGAAAAATAGTTGTGATGCAAACAAGGCCTCCAGGGGGGGGGGGGGGGGAACAAAAATAACAATTTTTATAGGCTTTTCCCTCTGATCTGTGTGTTTTTTTTTACCTGTTTTGTCCGACCAGCAGGCAACCCCCCCCCCCCCCCCCCCCGAAATAAATTCCTAGACACGGGCTTGGATGCAAATAACTCTCTCCCATCCTTGATGATTCTCATCCCTTTCAACTGACGGACATATCTCGATCGCAAACGCGGGTTTTGCTACCTTGTACTGTGACTCTGCGAGATGTGTACAACCTTGATTGGGTCATTGTGTCTTTAAAGGACCCCTCGCACTAGTTACTCTTCCACTTACAGTACTTTAAAACTATGCTGTGCTTTCAACAAATAACCCACGGTTTTGGCTGTTTTAAGCCTTTTCCGAGACCCGTTGATTTGTAGCGAAAACAAGGAAACAATTCACGTAACCGGTTTTTCTGATGGAAAAGCTTCTCGCAGACAACCGTCGACAGCGTGATAGACATCAAAGGTAGCAAAACACGGCAAGTGAGAAAATCGGCGTGGTGTTGTTAGAGGGGTTAGAATGTATCGTACAAAATTGGGGTGTCCGGGGCACCGGGCTTAGAAATATATGGAGTGATTATGGAAGTAGGTTGTATTAGTATTATAGGTAAGACAGGTACTTTAAAGCTAGATGATCACTGCTCTAAATAAACCCACACTCTGCCCCTTCGCCATCTTTGGCTTTGGCTGTGTTACTGTGAGTACATGGGGGAACATTGGAACAAAAGTTAATTATGCTTACAGAGAGCTACGGGAGTATACTCTCAGAAGTTAAATAACAGATAACACGAGGATGCGCGGACAGATAATGTGTAACAGACAACACTTCGGATGTTATTTGTTGCGTTTCAAAATGTTATGCATAATAAGCGTTACCATCAGGAAGAACCGAAAAAACGGCAAAAGTATCTGCTAAATTTCCCCACAACATGACGATAAGGAATAAAGTCAGTAGATGTTTTTTTTGCTCTTCCTAACAAAGCTTGTTATGCATAACAATCCATGCATAAGGTTTTCAAACATAACAGATAACATCCATGTTATCTGTTACGCATTGCAGTTGAAACCGCGCATCCTCGTGTTATCTGTTATGAGACTTCTGACAGTGTAAGCAAGAGATTTCGTTTTCATTTTTGCTCTCTTCTTTTTAACTTACGTAAGACATAAAGCAACATATAATTCGAGAAAAAGACCACTACAACTTCAGCATGTCATCTTTTGTTTATGTTTATGTACGTCCACAGAGGATCGACTAAAAACGGGTATGGAACGGAATGACACGGTGCAGGAGGATATCCGTCCACAGTAGTGGCTGCCGCCGGTCTTCTTTTTATCAATTAAGTTACTGGCAAAAACGTAAAATCATCAAGGGTGCGAGGTGAAAGACCCTTGTCGTGTCTCAACAGCTTTAGGACAAAAAGGGATCGCCACGATACAATTAACACTAATGTAAAATGGGGGGCAGTCCGAAGTAACAAGGGAAACAATCCAAAAGAACAAGAGAACATTCCTGAGGTTAGCATGACAGCGTTGGAATTTTTAAAGTCATCAGAATATTTGGATCCCAATGATGCACTGGGCTCTGACAGAACCAAGCTTAAAGCTGCGCGAACGGGAATGTAATTCCAGTTCGTGCATTCGTGCAACGAAAATGAAAACCGAAACTTTCAAACGAGATCACAAACCTCGCCCGAACTGAAAGATGAGGAATCAAAAGTAAGCCCCTCCCCCAACCGTTCTAGCAACGTAGCAGGAACTTAATAATTTAGCTTTAAAGTAGTTCTCCTGGAAAGGAGAAAGTTCCGCCTCGCGGTTTTCTCTTTTGTTTTAGTAACCGGAAATATCAAGCAAGTATTATTGCCCCATTGCCCATGAAACGTTCTACCAGCGCAAAGGGATCGGATCTCGTATGATGATCTACGGTCACCCGCCCGAGCGAGGTATTTCGTCCTTTTCAAAGTTCTTACCCTAAAGTTTTAAGGAGCGATGTCACAAAAACCTCAGAAATACTCCCGACCAGGATCGAACGATGTTCAGTAATTCATGCACACAGAAACACTGGGACAACACAGGTCCAGTCAAAAGGATCCGTTGCCCTACCTTCTCCGGGGCGGAGCGTTTCTCTTCCTTAGTTGTTTTCTTTTTCTAAAATGCAAATTGAAACAGAGAATAAGCCAACTCTCTACTGAACGTCTAATTATAGCCGACGTGAATGAATATGCACTGCAAGATCTCGTCAAGTAGTTTGCAGGATGATGCCAGCAAATGAAAATAACAATGAAAGCAAAACTACTGTAAACATGACCCAAAGCTTTCTGCTACGAGCTTTACAAGCTCGCATATATTATTAATGTAGCCTACTAAGTTTTGAATACATGCTGGACGGTCGTGAAATAAACTATATAATTACATATGAACACATTTAATTACAGGTTCAGTTCAAGGCGGATGATAAAGATATGTATTTATGATAAATCGAAAAAGAAATTAATTTTGGCAAATTGCGTATTTTACGGACTAAAACAAAAAAAATGGTATTTGAGCTAGAAGTTAGAGGCACATAAGGAGAAAGTAATGAGGTTATTAGGGCGGAATTTTAACTGTCTGCCCCACCCAATCCGCAAAATATTTGGCTACATCCATACAAAACAAATATGGTATCTTTTTTTTTTATTTTTAACGATTTGGAGAGTCAGGATAATAAAAGATAAACACTTAATGCCGTAATAGGGGCCTGTTCAAATCTGTAAAAAAAAAATAGTGAGATCAAAACAGGAAAGAGTATATATTTTTTTTTAGAGCATGACCTGTAATAGCCATACAAATAAACATTATCGGACACGGTTCATCATGCCTGGAACTACAAATGGACCGATACTCGTGTGTACATTTGAACCAGTAAAGTTTGCTCACAGTCGTCTTAGAAAAACAAACAGTCTGTGAATCCGAAAGCCAAAGCATGCTGACCTGGGGTCCAGAGCCATGCTTTGCGATTCCTAAGCAAATAAAAAAGGACGTTATGTGTCCCTAAATGAAATAGTAGGCAGAAATCTGTGTTAGGCGATATATCGTCCCCTCTTGATCGTATTCAGGCCGTAGGTAAGCGTTTTTTGACAAAACAAATGAAATATAGGTGGCTCTGGTTGACGCCAATAGCAGCAGTCTGAATCGTAGTGTAGTTTCGTTATTTATATGTTTGTTATTTATAGTTTGTAAAAAACTGACTATAGTTATGGTATCATGGTTTCTAAATACACCGATCTCTTTATCTCTCTCTCTGAAGTGTTTAGTGGTAATCTTTTTGTTTAATGTGAAATCGGTGATGACAAACACGTGCTCACGACTCACGATTTGGTTGTTGACCGGAGGGGATTTCTTCTTTTTCCTAGTATATTTTGTTAGTGAATAACCTTGATGTGACTGGTAGGGAATGCTCGCAAGTGTCTCGGTTTACGTCTGACTAGATAGATAGATCGAGAGTTTACTGTACTGTTTAGGGTTACAAAACCAAATTTGCGGTATATTCCAAAAAAATATGTGTGTCAATGTACTAAGTATCTAAACATGTTTCGTTAAAATTTTTGTTCTGTTCTGTTTTATGGCACTTGCGACCGTCAGCTCAAGTGCAATCTACCGATTGCTTTTCGGTCGGTCAGTCCTGTGATTGCGACTAGGAGATATGACACAGAAGATGCATTTATTTGGTTGTCTCTGAAAACTAGAATATGTTAAGTTTAGCAAAACAACAAGATTTTCTTTTTACATGCATTTCATCTGCTCTCTAACTTCCACCTAACAGGACTGAATTCAATGTCTCTTCCAATCTAACTAAAAAACTTTCAATTAAAAAAAAAAAGACTTGGTTCCCAGATGTGTTGGGAAGATCAAGATGATATGAGTCTAAAATCTGAAAAATTACTCATAATCACTCTTTGTGGTCGTCAAAGACATTTGTATTAATTCATGTACTTGGACGTTAGAAAACAGATACGCAGGCTTAGAAATGAAATAGACAAGTACCAAGCCTACTTTTTTGGAAAGTATCATTTTCACATTTACATGTTCGGCCCCTGGCGAGGCTGGGTCCCTTCCGAGGGTGGGTCCCTTGACAGCTGCCTATCTTGCCTTGACAGAAGTTCGACACTGCGAGCAAGTATCATATACACACGCTGTAAAGTATTTCAACAGAATATAAGCACACAACGTTCCCCTTTCAATAGCGTTAGAAATCGTGACAAGACCTCGCTCCCATCGGTTACTTTTATTTTAATTACTTACGAATAAATGTCTTTAAAATGTCAAGAAAACGGAATACATTTTTGGCCCCAAAATGTGACCCTACACCCTAACGGATATTTCCCAGACAGATTGACATCAATTTCACACAACGTTCCCCTTTCAATAGCGTTAGAAATCGTGACAAGACCTCGCTCCCATCGGTTACTTTTATTTTAATTACTTACGAATAAATGTCTTTAAAATGTCAAGAAAAGGGAATACATTTTTGGCCCCAAAATGTGACCCTACACCCTAACGGATATTTCCCAGACAGATTGACATTAATTTCACACAACGTTCCCCTTTCAATAGCGTTAGAAATCGAGACAAGACCTCACACCCATCGGTTACTTTTATTTTAATTACTTACGAATAAATGTCTTTAAAATGTCAAGAAAACAGAATACATTTTTGGCCCCAAAATGTGAACCTACACCCTAACGGATATTTCCCAGACAGACTGACATTAATTTCACACAACGTTCCCCTTTCAATAGCGTTAGAAATCGAGACAAGACCTCGCACCCATCGGTTACTTTTATTTTAATTACTTACGAATAAATGTCTTTAAAATGTCAAGAAAACAGAATACATTTTTGGCCCCAAAATGTGAACCTACACCCTAACGGATATTTCCCAGACAGATTGACCATTAATTCCGGCCCTTAGGAAATGCCACCTTGGAACACGGAAGATCCTCCCAGTGTTCCAAGGAAACAGACCTAGCACAGCAGAATTTTGGATCTAAGCCGCAAACTACGGCCAATATTTATATGCCTGTCTAGCTAGACGTTTCATATCGTTAAGAAGTAGAACGCCAGCTCCTCCTTCTTTCATAAATTCTAAAGACTACATGGACCATAATTCATATCGTCAATTAATGCGAACAGTAGGCTACTGGGTAAACCGAAAAGCCAATGGCTCGAGCTGATTTTAATTTTCAATAAAGATAAACCGTCAGCGGAGCTTAGAATAATTAAAGAAAATGATCGGTGACTTGAAAAAATGTCTACTTAATAAAAGATATTTAATTATTTTAGAATTGGAGGTATGTCTGAAAATTCCGCATCGGAAGTGTCAATCCTTTTTTTTTACTTGTACTGGCTCACATTATTAACGAGCATTAATTAAATAACATGTTCGACATAAGCAAGGTAAAGTAAGATAAACTATGGAGCTGTGAAAGATTACAAGTTGCAGGACGTTATCAAATAACGCAAAACTTTGGAAAAGGTATTTTTATAGCCTAATGAACGTGAAAAGACTGAAATCTACGAAGACTTCCCTCGCCCCCTTTTTTTCCCCCTTTTCTTTTTTGTTCCCTAAATAATTGTGCTAAGCGATTAAATTATTGATTCCTGCCACAAACAAATCTGTATAGATTTTCAAGTGGCAGGTCTGTTATCATATTGAATTGCTTTTCTTTTAAATTTCATTATTGCAGTAATAATACAGCTATCGCATGTATCTACTGCAAGATCTGTTTCATGGTACTAGCTAGTAGCACCGTCGGACACTGTAGCTTTGTTTCCTGCTCAGCTTCAAGCTTGACAATAAAACTGTTAATCAAATCCAAAATACATCCAAGGAATCTGGCCGGAACTCGCGAGTTTATATCTGACTTACGGAACTGAAATCGTGTGGGAAGCAATCTAATTGTCCCAGCCGGACACAGGACTGGACACATTCTTTGCATGTTCAAGATTTCTTTGAATTTTCTCAAGATTCTTTGCAATACGCGAAATGAAATCGAACCATTGTTGACAGTTCCCGGAAATTTAAAAAGTAGCAAAGGTGGAAATGACAAGTAGTAGCCAAAACCATGCACGACTTATGTGAGCGATTTTGCGAATTCTTATCCCTAATATACTCACATCGCTTTTAATCCCCCTTCCCGTTCCCTTGAGAACAAGACAAAAGATTTCAATGGGACCCCAAAGGTGAATGCTTATTGGACCTCTTATTTCAGAAATACCATCCACAACAAAATAGCCTACCAGAAAATACCTACAGTAACTTTGCGTAAAAATTTCCGCGTTCGTTAAAACCTGGCTGATTTTTTTTTTTTTTTTTTTTTTATAGAGAATAAGATTTATGGTCGAATATGATCTACATTCCCGTCAGTCAAATCTGAACGCCTGCCAAGACTCCCCCAACAATTTGGAATCAATCATATTGGACAGAGTGAAGCTAACACATTTGAAATAATATATGAACTACAGGGTGGGGAGGGGAGTCTGTTTTCGTTGATAGTGGACGGTGGAGACGTTGCAGCGGAAGGAAATTATTTTTCGTTTTGTTTGGACGAGGCTGAATAAACCGCAATTTCTTACTCTGTTCGCTAGCTTGTTCCAGGGCTTTGTGAAAATATTTTTTTCTTTTCGACAGTATGCATTTAGCGATTAGATCTAAACGATTTCATTATAATGTATTCATTTTCGTATGATTATTTTTTTTTAAATGATTGGTTTATGAAAATTCCATGGACGCTTTTAGAAATACTATAACTATAAGTAACTCCTATATTTACCTTTGTCCTATCAGAATCGAAGAACTATCCGAAAATATAAATCTCCGGATGTAACTGAGAAACCAAACTACAGGATTTGACACTGCAATTATTTTGAATATTGATAAAGTACAAGAGCTTAATGACACAGTATCTGTTCAAACCCACAAAAAGTGATCTTCGTATAGCGGTCTCATTCGTTTGTTTTGTTGATCTTTGTTTCTCTTGTCTATTTTGTCGTTTTGGTGTTTTTCCACGTGTATTTCATTTATTTATATTTTTTTTATTTTACTCCACTATCCTCGCGCTGTTTACTACGCTGTTTACCTCCCTAACCAACTTCGTAACCTCAAACTTCAAGAGTAGGCTACTAGGCTGCAGGGGTGTCACGTTAAAGCGCTGCGATTTTCCTCAAAAACAGTCGATTTTATGCAAAACAGCCGGTATTTTGCAAAAATAGTCGATTTGTCCTTAAAAACAGTCTTTTTTCTCCGAAAATCGGTCGATGTTTTGTCAAAACACTATTTTTTCCTAAAAAGCAGTCGTTTTTTCTGCAAACAGTCGGTAAAAATGATCAGCAAGTCGGTAAATACCTTGCCCCCCCCCCCCCCCCACCCCCAATATTTTGGTTAGTAACACATCTGCTAGGATGTGCTTCTAAGAAGTAGAAGTAATAGTTATTATCAAACTGTTGAAGTTAGTGATAATAATTGCTCCTTTTAAGTCTGACAAAAGCAAGGGATGGACCGACGCCTGCCGGAGTGACGCCACGAGCCTTCGATAATCCATCCGAGAAACTTTTCTAGATGTTATTAGCCTGAACAAACAGGATATCTGATATAGCCTGCGCCCGATTGTGACTTTTTCAGTGAATTATATCTTTATTTTTGTACTTATACGCTCGTGACTTTTTAGTGAATTATATCATATGTATGTTCTTATACGCTCGAAATCTGGTCAGATAAACACCATTTTAGCTTTCAACGTGAGTGAGACCAACTGCCGCGCATGCATGACTACTACAAAATCAAGTATCCTAAAGCGATAAGCTGCTAAGGCAAGAAGGAATAATGACTAACCTTTTCTTTCACCTTCTCTTCCTTAACCTCCTTGACCTCCTCTACCTATAATACAAAACAAAATCAGAAATAATTCAGCCACTCAGTGACAATTTAGATGAGTATGTGCCCAGTTCCATGGATCAGTACAATAATACAAAAGGGTGGTCGTAAGAGTCCCGTTTGAGTTAGAACAATGCTTCTACGAAGAAACCGTATTGGTAGTAAAAATAAATAAAAAATGTCAGAAGAAGTATTTAAAAGGTGAAAACCTCTCTAGCCCTTGACGTTCTATCGATAGCAATCAAACACATGAAATGCAAATCCTGACCAGCCGGCGAGCCTGCCACCCTTCTACCCAACTGACGTCCCAGCCCCAGTCCCCACCAGCACAATACTAAATATCAGATTCCAGATGTTTGATCAAATGCTTCCAAATTCCATTTTTTGCCGATTTCAGCCGAAGGACTGATCCATCGGTAAAACTAAGGACAGTTCAGTTCAGTTCAGTTCAGTTTGTTCATAAAAATAAACAAGAGCTGGAAGCTCATATGGCCCTTGCAAGGCTGGTCAGATGGAAGTGACGGTCAAAAGTATTTTTTTCCCCTTTTCCGTTAAGATGCGCCAAATTTGCTAGGCTGGGTCAGAGGATGGAAGTGATGGTAAAAAAAAAATTGTTTACTTTTTGTTTGAGATGCGCACTTTAAGGGTGCTAAAAATTAATTTCTAAGCAAAACCCTCGAGGCAAAAAGGATCATGTGCTCATGGCTATCGTGAAAAAGTAAATTTTGCTTAAAAGTGTTTTTTGTACTTTGCGGTTAAGATGAGTTCTTTAAGGGATGGTCGGATCGGAGAGTGACGATGTCTAACCCAATGATGTCAAGTTTCTAACGCTCCAGCATAGTTTTATCGTCCTAGCACATCTGGAAGTACATTAACTCACGATCACCGGAATTCCGGACACCCCCTGCAGATCCCCCCCCCCTCCCTCGGTACCCGGATCCGGTCTGATTCTGTCACTGATGCACCTAGGACTTGTGCCTGTACATCCCACCAAGTTTCATCCTGATCGCTCCACTCTATGCGTGTCACAAGATGTCCGGTTCCCCCTTCGACCCCCCCCCCCCCCCCCAGTTCATCGGATCTGGTCCGGACTTGAAATGGGACATGCTAAGACATGAGGTCTTTCAAGATGTCAAGTTTCGTTAAGATCCGATAATCCATTCGAAAGTTATGCATACTACTAATTTCCGGATTCTGCCGTCTCCCCCTCCCCCCACGATAGTCAGATCGGGCAAGCAACTATTTCCAAGTTAATCTGGTCGGGTCCCTGGGATGCCTGCCAAGTTTTATCGTCCCTAGCCCACCTGGAAGTACATTAACTACGGATCGCCGGAATTCCGGAACCCCCCTCCACCTGCCCCCACAGTGTTCGAATCCGGTCCAGTCCTGTCAGAGATGTATCTAGAGCGTGTGCTTGTCCTTCGCACCATGTTTCATCCCGATCGCTCCACTCTGAGAGTTTCACACGATTTCCGGTTCTCCCCTCCGACTCCCCCCCCCCCAGATTCGTCGGATCCGGTCCGGACTTGAAATAAGACATCTGAGACACGAGATCTTTCGAGATATCAAGTTTCATTAAGGTCCGATCACCCTTTCAAAAGTTATGCATGTCCCTATTTTCCGGATTCCACCACCTCCCCTTCCCCTCACGATGGTCATATCGGGAAAGTGACTATTTCCAGGTTAGTTTGGTCGGGTCCCTGATATGCTTGCCAAGTTTTATCGTCCTAGCCCACCTTGAAGTACATTAACTACGGATCGCCGGAATTCCGGAACCCCCTCCAACTCCCCCCACAGTGTCCGAATCCGGTCCGGTTCTGTCAGTGATGTATCTAGAGCTTGTGCTTGTTCTTACCACCAAGTTTCATCTCGATCGCTTCACTCTGAGAGTTTCACACAATTTCCGGTTCCCCTCTCCGACTCCCCCCCCCCCCAGATTCATCGGATCCTGTCCGGACTTCAAATGAGACATCTGAGACACGAGATCTTTCCAGATATTAAGTTTCATTATAATCCGATCACCCGTTCGAAAGTTATGCATGTCCCTATTTTCCGGACTCCACCACCTCCCCCTCCCCCCACGATGGTCGGATCGGGCAAGTGACTACTTCCAAGTTAGTTTGGTCGGGTCCCTGATATAACTGCCAAGTTTCATCGTCCTAGCGTATCTGGAAGTACCCTAACTCGAAAACACAGGACTAACCGACCGACCGACCGACGGAAATGTGATCGGTATATGGCACTTGGCCGGAAGGCAAGTACCATAAAAACACCATTAACTGTTTATGGCCCCACCATAAGGCCTAACATAAGGCCTAACATGAGGCCTGGCAATGGGCGGGGCTTATTCTTTATTCATCTAATCTTGCATTAACCTCTGACCCACATAGAGCATTAACACACATAGAGCATTAACATCTAGCATTAACATCTGACCCACATAGATAGAAAGTGAAAATCTGAAATTCCAGAACCGATTATTACTTAAACCAAATTTCCGTCTTCTTCTGGATTCTTAGCCAGCTGCTTGTCCGACGAGAAAAAAAAAACTAATACGTATTCAGCAAGTTCTCTTACCCCTTGTACGGAATTCCTTGTTTTTTTGCCGGATTACAGTCGAACTAATTTCCAGGCGAAAAAAGAAGTTACGGATCCGTTATGTCTCCTTAGGCACTAAATCGACTGCCGTATGAGCTCGAAAATATTTTTATTTTTTTTTACTTTTGACGAAACTCCCTCCCTATCTACACCCAAAAACTCCTCACACCAAATTTGAAAAACATATTTCAATTGCTCAGAGTCTAATCGTACGAACAGACGAACGGAAGGACGGACAAGCTTTACGAAGTTGTAGATGGCGATCCATCACTATCAATTTGTTAGCCCAAAAGCAAGATAAACATAATTCCAATGTACTGTACGTTATGTGGTTATTGCTTTAAGAAGAAACAAATAAACAACAAGATGAGCATGCACAAGAGAGTGTACGTTGTTAAAGTTATTATGTCAATAATGTGACTTCACGAGTGTCAGAGTGTGAGTGCAAGGCAAAACGTCAGTAGCTGTGAGTGTGTTATTTACCTTTTGTTTGACTTCCACTTTAGTTTCTTCCTTCTTAATTGAAACCTTTACTTCTTCCCTTTTGACCTCTATTTTGGCTTCTTTTTTAACTTCTACAGATTCCTTTTTGACTTCTGCTTTGACTTCCTTCTTAACTTCTACCGTTTCCTTTTTGACTTCTGCTTTGACTTCCTTTTTAACTTCTACAGTTTCCTTTTTGACTTCTGCTTTGGGTTTTTCTAAAGTTTTAGCCGGCTCGGGCTTTGGCTCTTCCTTTTTGGGTTCCGGCTTTTTCGGCTCTTCCTTTTTGGGCACTGGTTTCGTTGGCTCTTCTTTTGGAGGTTCAGGTTTGGGTTCTTCCTTTTTGGGCACTGGTTTGGATTCTTCTTTTTTGGGCTCGAGTTTTGTTTCTTCCTTTTTGGGCTCGACCTTCGGAGGTGTTTTTTCCTTCAATTTTTCCGGCTCTAGTGTGGCTTCAGGCTCAGATTTCTTCACTTCTTTGGGAGCTTCCTTCTTTTCTTCAGTCTTTTTTTGTTCTTCTTTCTATTAGGCGAAAGGTGAGCAGTGATTATGAGTGGTGTGAAAATGAGCAAAGACTTGAGAATGTTATAAATATGTCTGCAAGATGGAATGGAGCATGAAGAAGTGATAAAAAGCGAGAGTATGTTTGAAGACGTAGTGCAGACTCAGACGTTTTCTTTTGACAAAAACTGCTCCAAACGCTTCGATTACGGCAACGAATACAGAAATAAAAAGCTGTCAATATTAAGGAGACTATTTACTACAGTCAGGGAGATGGCGTTACTTAGATGTCTATGGAAAATAAAATAGCATAGGAAAGTGAGCCCAACTTGCTCTTTTAAATGCGAGGATAAATAAAAATTTTTAAGTTGTTCAGAGTTACCAAACCTTTAACACAGTCGTCTCATTCTCCTTTATTTAGTGTAAGTTTTTCCGCTTTTATGCGGAAAAGCAACGTTTTTCTCAGTTTTATGCCGAATGGCAACTTTTTTGCTCAGACTAAAAATAGTACTTCACTCATGTAAGGCCACTGTCTTCTGTTTTGGTTGCAAAAGGAACATAAAGCCAAAGTAAAGCACCATCCACTTGTGTCTGCGACTCCTCTAGTCGAAACCGAGAAAACTTCCAGAGGAGAAGAAGATAGCCGAGAAATCATGCTAGTGAAAAAGATTTTGACTAACTGTGAACAAAATAGTACGACTCTAGATCTTAGTCGGCGGAGCAACTCCCCAGAATCTGACTGAATCTCCCAGTTTCATTCCTGCTCTGCAAATAAGCAAGATTTTCCGGCACATTGAAGTTTTCCAAAACCCTGAGGAAACTTTAGACCTACGAACTTTGAATAGCTATAGCTGGCATCAGCTACTGAATTTCCGCGGTCATCGGCCACTTATGAGATATCAGCACCTCGTATTTATATGCGTGAGGTGGATTGCTTTTGGAAAAGTTTGGTGGCGGAAACTGTAGCATAGTATTTTTTCTAGACGAGCCCGAGAACAATAACATCCTTGACTCATCTGCTTAAAAGTGAGTTGTTTGGAAGTTAATGAGCGGAATGTAATTGTCAACATTATCTGACAGACTGGTAGCGATTACCGCTTCAAATAAATTTGAACGTGCGCGGTTGACCGTTGAGCGAAAAGATTTATTATGTTGTTTATGCCAACTGGCGTAATTCTGGCACGCAGATGACTCTGTCATAAGACGTTAGGAAATAATACTTCAGTCAATATACAAAACTTAAAATCGCTTCAATAGTGACAGTTCTTTGAGTACTGCGTTGTGTACACGACTGGTTTTGATCATTTTCGTTTTTCTGAGGCCCAGGTAATGGTATAGATAGAGGATCAAAGTTTCCCAGCCGGATTTCGTACGCTTTCATCATCAAGTTGAAACGCTTTCCCGTATGGATCTGATGATAGTGCAGACAATCCTGGCAGGAATTGCAGTCCACGACTGCGTCCTGATTGTATGTCTGTAGGAAAGGGTGACGGTAGAAAATGCAGTTTAAAACGAAAGAGGTGGTGATTATCATACTACAAGAGCGTCAGAAGAGGTGGAGAGGGACAAGAAATGGGGTAGGGTGGATTCACTACAGAGAGGCGTGCGTGGAGGTAACTATTTGCCGAGTCTTTAAAAATGGTGACAATGGAAAGAAAACGACAAAGAGCAGTGGAAATTTTTTGCAAGACTTAATTTTTTACGAAAGCATAGAAGCGGGAAGGGGGCGATTTATAGAACGCACAAAGAATTCTTAATCAAGATATCAAGAAAGTTCTTACCTTTTTGACTTCCTTTGCTGAAAAAAAATAAAAGGATTATTACACAGTGATGAAATAACTTCAAGCAGTGGCATATTAGCTCGAAACAAACTTGCCCGGAACTTCTATGGAAAATATTGTTGTTACCTTTAAGTGACTATCGAGGTAAGACCCTACTTATCAGGTTGTTTTTTGCTACACATAATCTAGATACGACTCGCTAAGCTGTAAATTACAAAGTTTGCGACAACTAATATGGTTTTAAAAAGGGGCTTGTATTTGAAAATTGGGTCTTGGTCTGAAGAAGAGACACGCGACAGAGACCAGAGGTCATATGAAACCGTGCTTTATTCCATTTCCACGAAGTCTCCTTCGCTCAATCGCCTATAGTCATCTTGGCCTTGTCTAAACGGGACACCCCCACCCCCCTGGAGAATCATTAAGATAATTGGACAGGGAGTAAAAGTTATTCACATTTTCATGGTTTTATTCGGGTACCATACAGTACACCTGTTGCGATTTTTCAGGAAGCTTTACGCTAGACTTAAAGATACGGTCGCACTACGAACCATACGGTTGCCTTAAGCAAAACAATCGGACTGTCTGGCTATCAAGATGAGTCTTACGGTCCCGAGCTCGTTTTCAAGGTCTAATAAAAGCTATACCTATCCCTGGCAGAACCACTTCTCTGTTCCAGCTTCCCACAGTTCATTACTGAGAGTTAATTATAAGTAAGCACTGCTTAAGCCCAACCTGACTGCGAAAGACACTGAGGCGTTAAAGGGATGGAAATTCCTGGCTTCCAGGCTGTCTATAGAAGAAAGGGCCACTTCCTGGCAAGAATCGAGCCTGCGATCAAATCGCAGGCTACTAGAACTTGAATACTGCTGGAATAAATCTCAGCTAAGTAAGAGCCTCCGTTTAGAAATCAAATATTATTATTTAATATACTTGACACTGAAAAACGGTCAGCTATATTTCTTAGGGCCATATTTCAGCCCTTCTTGGCAAGGGTCCTCTTCAGGTTCAAGCCGCTCAAGCTGGAAATGAATAGTATCCGGGAAATGACCCTTGCCAAGACGGGCCGAAATATAGCTCTAATAAAATGTAGTTGACGCATCCATTTTGCAGTGTCAACTATGATTCGCAATCAGCTTGGGCTGAAGGAATATTTAATTATTACGTGTTCAAAATTAGTTGCATTTTCAATATTTTCCTTTCTTGGTTTCACGACCACTACAAGGAACAACGCGAGATTTCCGGGGTTTTTGTAGATCAGCTATATAACTATCCCTCTAAGATGTTATGCGAGGGATAAATATAAGTTCGGATATTTTGGCTGCACTTGCCGGCAACCGTCTTCAGTGAAGAACAAACTAAACTATATATTCGAACGCAACAACAACAAAGGCAAACGACGCAGTCATTTTGGGACAATTAGCTGATCTACATACCGCAAATCTCGTTTTATTTCCTATATTACGAATTGTGAGCTTGGCTTTAAACCTTGTATTCATGATCGTTACCCCTTAAGTCTTTCTAGTGATTATTAAACTTCAAAGTACCTTTTATGATAAGCTCAGCAGTGCTCTCTTCGGTTCCGAACTCGTTTGTCACCTGAACTTTGTATATGCCGGAATGCTCAGATCTGCATTCTGATATCTGGAGACGTGCTTCTGTGCCGTCAAAGGTGATCTTCGTCTCCCTAGACTCCTTGATGACAGTCGTGTTCCTGTGAAATCATAAACACGGTTAAACAAGAAACCGTAATAGTTTTTTTTTAAATATCTACAAGGGCCTTTGGTCACCTATCCTGTACTATTGATGTTTTGCTCTTTGTAAGGGCGATTCTGGCGCTCTCAGCGGTCACCTAAACGTAACATCACTATTTCTCATAGAAGTTTCGTGCAGTATTGTTTCGAATAACTCTCCCTGCTGGAACAAATAATACCATTCCTGTGTAATAATCCTGTTTCTTTCCCCCCCTTCCCTCCACTACCCCTAGACGAGCTGATCTGGGGAGTAATTATTTGCAAATTAATCTATTCGGGTTCTTGACACGTGTGCCAAGTTTCGTTGTCCTAGATTATAAGGAAGCGACTGAACTGACAAAATGGACCGACAGACCGACGGACGGACAGAAACTGCGATCGCTATATGGCTTCGCGGAACTTCGTGCAGTAACAAAAACCAGGTATCATCTTCCAAATCAGGCCTTATCTGGCATGTGATGCCAAGCGATCTTAAGAAGACCAAA
The DNA here is from genome assembly GCA_023053575.1 of Branchinecta lynchi. Classification (NCBI taxonomy): domain Eukaryota; kingdom Metazoa; phylum Arthropoda; class Branchiopoda; order Anostraca; family Branchinectidae; genus Branchinecta; species Branchinecta lynchi. The sequence goes on from JAKZAP010000005.1 coordinate 11,950,545, forward strand.
GATTTCGACGAGATCCCAAATATTGAATATTTATTGGACTACTTGAACCAGACAAGTAAATCTTGTAGATTTCCGTTCTTCGCCAAACCCCTATAACATTTTGCAATAACCTATAACCAACTTCAGATATATAGATCCAGTATGCACGTGTACTATAACATCTCATTTCTAATCGAATTCAGACCAACTTGACCAAATTCCTCCTTTTTGGGATCCCAAAACGTAAGTGGAGGGATACCTATGACATCGCAAAAGTTGTCCGTCTGTCCGTCCGTCCGTCCGTCCGTCCGTCCGTCTGTAAGCACGATAACTCTCGAAGGGAATGATATATTTTGATGAAACTTGGTGTGAGGGTTCGTTGGGTCGTCGGACCAGTCAAGTTCGTAGATGGGCTTTGTAGCTCTACATTTAGGGGTGGGGGAGGGGATTCAAATTAATGGACAAACAAAATATTTTGAAACAGCTAATGTGATAGTCGATTATGGGGTAAGAAGACATGCTGAACACGATGGTGAAAACCATTTTGTCATCGGACAAGTAGTTCGCCCGGAATCCGGCCACCGTGAAAGTAAAAGTTTTACTTGAAGTTGATTAGATGTTCGATTTAGGGGTAAGAAGACATGCTAAAGACTATGGTGAAAACTATTTTCTCGATGGACAAGTATTTCGCCCGGAATCCGGCCCAAACCGGAAAGTTTGTTGAAAGTAAAAGTTTTATTTGAAATTGATTAGATGTTCGATTTAGGGGTAGGAAGACATGCTGAAGACGATGGTGAAAACTATTTTCTCGATGGACAAGTATTTCGCCCGGAATCCGGCCCAAACCGGAAAGTTTGTTGAAAGTAAAAGTTTTATTTGAAGTTGATTAAATGTTCGATTTAGAGGTAGGGAGACATGCTGAAGACGATGGTGAAAACTATTTTCTCGACGGACAAGTATTTCGACCGGAATCCGGCCCAAACCGGAAAGTTTGTCAAAATTAAAAGTTTTATTTGGAGTTGATTAGATGTTCGATTTAGGGCAAGAAGACAAGCTGGACACTTATGTGAAAACAAGTGTCTACCCGGACATGTAGTTCGTCCGGAATCCGGCCAAAACCGGAAAACTGTTGGAAGTCAAAGTTTTATTTCTAGTTGATTAGATAAGCGATTTAGGGGTAAGAAGAGATGCTGAGTTCCTGTGGGACAATTGTATTTTACCCGGACATATAGTTCGACCGGAATCCGGCTGGAATCGGAAAATTTGTTATAAGCTAAATTTCTATTTGAAGTTGATTAGATGTTCATTACTGGGGAAAGAAGATACCCTGATTTCGTCTTTGAGCTTTCTTTTTTCGCCGGACAAGTAGTTCTGGAGTTCGACCGGAACCGGGAAATTGGCAGAAGTGGCAGGAAGTTTTCGTCAAAACAGATATGACTTATAGGGGTAAACACACATGCTGAATCCAAATCTGAAGTTGGTTTTCTCAGGTGATTAGCTATTTGGCCTTAATCTGTTTCTGAATTTTAATTGTAAAAATGTTCAAGGAGTCTGGCGAAGACTGGATCTGGCTAAGACAAGACCCAGTTGTCTGGATCAGATATTGAATTTTTGGGATCCCATCGAAACCTTTGGTCTTGTTGAATGCTACTCTAGGCGAACAGCATGCATAGCAAAAGAGTTGGTGACGTTAAGAGGCGAACCTTTCGATCCAAATTTTCGGGTATTCGCACATTTTGCCAGCTTATCCGTCAAGGAAATACAGTTCAAAACTGGATTCAGCATGTTTCCTTACACCAATACCGAATCTCTAATTGATCTTTAGTATGTTCGAAAGCTGCAACAATAAGTCTCCTCACCCTATATCGACTATACCTATCACTGGGTTTTAAAATTTAATTTTCATAAAGTGAACCAGTACTTGAGGAGGTAAGGTTTGCGAATACCCTTCCAGTCAGAGGCCAAGTCTTTTTCGGGATCCCAAAACGTAAGTGGAGGGATACCTATGACATCGCAAAAGTTGTCCGTCTGTCCGTCCGTCCGTCCGTCTGTAAGCACGATAACTCTCGAAGGGAATAAGATATTTTGATGAAACTTGGTGTGAGGATTCGTTGGGTCGTCGGACCAGTCAAGTTCGTAGATGGGCTTTGTAGCCCTACATTTAGGGGTGGGGGAGGGGGTTTAAATTAAGGGGCGAACAAAATATTTTGAAACAGCTAATTTGATAGTCGATTACGGGGTAAGAAGACATGCTGAGCACGATGGTGAAAACCATTTTGTCATCGGACAAATTTTGTCCCGGAGTCCGGCGCAAACCGGAAAGTTTGTTAAAAGTAAAAGTTTTATTTGAAGTTGATTAAATGTTCGATTTAGGGGTAGGAAGGCATGCTGAGGACGATGTTGAAAACCACTTTCTCGACGGACAAGTAGTTCGCCCGGAATCCGGCCCAAACCGGAAAGTTTGTTAAAATTAAAAGTTTTATTTGGAGTTGATTAGTTCGATTTAGGGCAAGAAGACATGCCTGAACACTTATGTGAAAAAAAATTCTACCTGGACATGTAGTTCCGCCCGAATCCGGCCAAAACCGGAAAAATTGTTACAAGCTTAAGTTTTATTTCTAGTTGATTAACCGATTTAAGGGTAAGAAGAGATAGTGAATCCGTGTTTGACAATCATATTTAACTTGCTGGGGGGTGGTTTTGTGCTGCATCCTGGCACCTTTAAAAGTACCTCCCCAAGTATAGTTCGTAGGATAAGATTTAAGATTTAATTGCTCAGCAAAGCTAAAAGACCATGGCTACAAAAGAAACAAAGACCAAAGGTTTTGAATGGGATCTCAAAAATTCAATATCTGATCCAGACAATTGTGTCTTGTCTTCACCAGATCCAGTCTTCGCCAGACTCATTGAAAATTTGTACTATTAAAATTTAGAAACATATTAAGGCCAAATAAATAACCATCTGAGAAAACCAAGTTCAGATATGGATTCAGCATGTCTGTTTACCCCTAAAGTCATATCTATTTTTAAGAAACCGATCGAAACTTCCCGCCTTACTTCTGCCAATTTCCGGTTTCAGCCGAATTCGGGAACTACTTGTCCGGCGAAAGAATAAAGCTCAAATAGCGTATCTCCTTGCCCCTACATTGAACATTTAGAATTTAACTTATCACAATAAAACGATTGTCATCCTGCACCTTTAAAAGTACCTCCACAAGTATAATTCGTAGGATAAGATTTAAAATTAGTTGCTCAAAAAAGCTAAAAGACCATGGCTACAAAATAAACAAAAACAAATGACAAACTGGAATATATCATATATATATAACCTACTACATGAAGACTATGGGCACACTTTTTAGTATTGTGAAGTGACTCGAGAAGTCTTGCCAGCCTCTTTATACCTTCAAACTGATAAGCTTCCTAGATAGTAGGCTAGGAGGAGGAATATAGAAGAACGTATTACGTTAACCATGGTATTTTATTGATATATTCAGAAGTGATGATGATGATGATGATGATGAAATTTTATTTACGCACTTAAGACGAGGAAAATAGTGCAGTATAGAGTGTATATAAAAAGTGTGTTTTTGTTTTTGTGCTTTTGTGTATGGCCCTACAAGGGCTTTAAAATTAACGTTATAGGAGTTGCCAGGGAGTCACTATTACTTTATTGGATTCGAAACATGGCGTTTCATAGACACCAAGTTCATTCTCTGGGTTTTGGAAATTAATAAAAAAAAAAATCCGCTCTAAGCTGAGCTCGAACCCAGTTTCGAAACTCCGAAAACATATTCGTAGCCGAACCCTGCAAACCTCAAGCTAAACACAATACTGAACTAGACCTACGTTGCCCGGGCAACGTGAAGTGTTGCGGCAACCTTTGTCCGGCTTCGCCGGCTAAAGTGTTGCGAGAGCAACACTTTGGTTTTGTTTCTTCGCTGTCGGTTAAATGCTGAAATTGTCAACTTATCGAAGCTTTTAAAACGGTATGTTCTAAAAAGAATAATCACATAATCAAAAGCTGTTGTTTAGCGTTGTAAAACCAACAACAAAACAATATCGGAAGAAGGCTATCCGTAACGTTTCAGGATTAAAATACCATAGATGACACTATTAATTATTACAAAACTACCTTCTTGGTTTACATTACCGTATCGTTTGTACCCGTTGCGTAAACAGTTAATCCTAGGTTATAGCGATAGACCATCGATACAAACTTTCTTACTGTCATATTTACAGAAATCGAATACAATGTGCACCAATTTTCAAAAATTTCTAGCCCCTCGTGAACCGATCTTACTTACAAGTCCCATGCATGTCTTACAATTGGGAACAAAATTGTTCTTACCATCGAATACACCTGAGACAAATAACAGGTATACCAGCTAGCAAAAGCTGCAAACTCCTCGTTGCCGAAGATGATTATGAGCTAACAGTCGACTGTTGTTTACAGTCGACTGTTGCTTACAAGTCCTTTACATGTCTCGCAACTGGTATCGCCTATTTTTGGTTTCAGTGTGTACCTTACTCCTGAAGTTGTCAACCCCTTGAAACTTTCAAACTGGTTTATCTCATGAAGGATTTTTGTTCAAAAGAATGGATGGCATATATTTTGATTAGCTCTTCAAGGGCTATCGATTGCCATAACCACAACAAAAGCATATCGGAAAAAGGGACTAAATTGACTTTGCAGTCAGTTGAACTTTATCCTTTTCAATCGTAGACATCGTGACGGATGAAAACTTGGAATAATATCCTATATAATCTAGTTGGTATTATAAAGCTATCCGTAACTTCTTAGGATTAAAATACCATAGATGACACTATTAATTATTACGAAACTACCTTGTTTTACATTACAGTATCGTTTGTACCCGTTGCGTTAACAGTCAATCCTAGGTTACAGCGATAGACCAACGATACAAACTTTCTTACCGTCAGATTTAGATAAATCGAATACAATGTGCAACAATTTGCACAAATTTCTAGCCCCTCGTGCACCGATTCTACTGACAAGTCCCTTTCCCGTGATAGACATCAAGTTCACCGGATAAAAATAATGGGTACACCAACTAGCAAAAGTTGAAAACCTCTCATCGCTGAAGATTTGTGTAGCATAACAGCCGATTATTACTTACAAGTCCCTTGCATGTTTTACATTTGGGAACCAAATTGTTCGTCAAATGACAGGTACGCCAACTAGCGAGAGCTGCAAACCCCTCATTGCCGAAGATGATTATGAGCTAACAGTCGCCTGTCGCGTACAAGTCCCCTAAATGTCTCACAACTGGTATCGCCTATTTTTGGTTTCAGTGTCTACCTTACTACTGAAGTTGTCAACCCCTTGAAACTTTCAAACTGGTGTATGATGGTGTATCTCATAAAGGAATTTTTTTTACCAAAAAATGGATGTCATATACTTTGATCAGCTCATCAGCGGCTATCGATTGCCGTCGAAGTTGAACTTTATCCTTTTCAATCGTAGATATCGTGATGGCTGAAAACTTGGAACACTATCTTATATAATCTAGTTGATATTATAAAGCTATCCGTAACTTTTCAGGATTAAAATACCATAGATGACACTATTAATTATTACAAAATTGCCTTATTGTTTTACATTACCGTATCGTTTGTACCCGTTGCGTAAACAGTTAATCCTAGGTTATAGCGATAGACCATCGATACAAACTTTCTTACTGTCATATTTACAGAAATCGAATACAATGTGCACCAATTTTCAAAAATTTCTAGCCCCTCGTGAACCGATTCTTACTTACAAGTCCGTCTCCCGTTATTGACATCAAATTCAAGGGAAACAAATAATGGATACACCAGCTATCAAAAGTTGTAAGCCCCTCATCGCTGAAGATGATTATTGCATAAGCTTTTTAAACGGGATGTTCTAAAAAAATTAATCATATGATAAAAAGGTATTCTTCAGCGTTGTAAAAACAACAACAAAATAATACAGGAAGAAGGGACTAAATTAACTTTGCAGTCAGTTGTACTTTATCCTTTTCAATCGTAGACATCGTGACGGATGAAAACTTGGAACAATATCTTATATAATCTAGTTGGTAATAGAAACCTATCCGTAACTTTTCAGGATTAAAATACCATAGATGACACTACTAATTATTATGAAACTACCTCATTGCTTTACATTTTCGTTTGTATCCGTTGTGTAAACAGTTAATCCTCGGTTACATTGATAGACCATCGACACAAACTTTCTTACCGTCAGATTTATAGAAATCGAATACAATGTGCACCCATTTGCAAAAATTCCTAGCCCCTCGTGAACCGATTCCTACTTACAAGTCCCTCTCCCGTGATATACATTAAGATAACCGGAAACAAATAGTGGGTACTCCAGCTAGCAAAAGCTGCAAACCCATCATCGCAGAAGATGATTGTAGCATAACAGCCGATTATTACTTACAAGTCCCTTGCATATCTTGCCATTGGGAACCAAATTGTTCTTACCATCGAATACACCGGAAACAAATAACAGGTATACCAACTAGCAAAAGCTGCAAACCCCTCATTACCGAAGATGATTATGGGCTAACAGTCGACTGTTGCTTAAAAGTCCCCTATATGTATCATAACTGGTATCGCCTATTTTTGGTTTCAATGTACCTTACTATGAAGTTGTCAACCCCTTTGAAATTTTCAAACTGGTGTATCCCATGAAGGAATTTTTGTACCAAAAAATGGATGACATATACTTTGATCAGCTCATGAATGGCTATCGATTGCCGTCGAAAAAAAATTCTACCTGTCTTAGTTCAAAAGTTGACTTTTTTGCCGTAGGCCAACTTTCTAACGTCACGACTTAGAAAGGAGCAAAGGATAAGCTCTAGTTTCTTTAGCAATGAGAGAACTTTTAAAGTTTAAGAGGCTCATCTGATACCGTTACTCTACCACAAACCAAAGTGCAAAAAAAAAAAATTATAAACTCAGCTGAAATCGTCGCAGACATGGACAGAAACAATAGATGGCAGCACTTTCGGACCCGTGGGAAAAAGCCACTTTTTTGTCTTTGTAGATTTTTCTATTCATCACTCAAAGAAGATATGTTGGCTGTGGGGCCGGGTAACTGCCGCATATATTTAACACTTATAGATTTTAGTCCATCCTCAATTTGAAACTGGTGCCTGCCTGCTTGCGTGCTAGAACGGAGCTTTCCACTGGAAAGCAGAAACATCTTTTGATGAAACGAAAGGTTCGCTACACAACTTCAGATAGTCCTCTCTGACATAGGCTATACAACTCCACTTCACTTCGCAAACCGTAGGCTCTGGCTCGATGACAAGCAAAAACCATCCTTATTGGCCCCAGGCAAGAGTTCTACGGAGCTTTCCAAAATGTAATGTCATATTCATCAATCCGGCCTAAGGTCCACACTTTCCGTAAAAACCGCACAGGTTAGACCCTTCTCAGTTACCAGGAATAAAATGAAATGGGAGTCATAGAAAAAAAAAAAAAAAAAAAAAAAAAAAAAACGAGGACAAAACCAAAGTGTTGCTCTCGCAACACAAAAAAAGTATCAATTCGATAAATAAGATTCTTACTTGTACCAGACGACCTTCGCTGATTTTTCCGAGGATGCCAGCCTCACAGCGAACTCGGCGGATTTTCCTTCCTCCGCATTCTGAATAACAAACAAATTCAGGATAAATGCGATACACAAGAGAAAGTTCAACGGTCAGTGTTACATGCACGACAGCCCCTTGGCAACTGACAAACGACGGTTACATTTCACGGTTTAAGAAGCTGTTGCGTTCAAAAAGTTGTCACGGACAACCGTTGGTTTATATGTCGTAGATCAGTGCATTCGAAGTTACCTTGGAGGCACATGGTTTACAATGGATGAGAACGGTAGGAGAGTGATGTAACCGTTGGGTGAAAATTCAGAACATAACTGAGCTATTTGGCTTAGAGGTATTAGTTCCAATAATTGACAAAAATCGAAAATAGTTAGCGATTTCCATTTCCGAAAAAGCGACATCACAGAAAGTATACTAAGCGCTCGATTTGCTATAGAGCATCTGAGCTCGTCAGAAAATGTTCCCTCATATAACTGAGCTGATAGCCTTCATTTCTCTAGCAGTTCATTCCTTATCAACCAGCGCCATGACAATCCCCCCTACCATCTTTCAATGCAGTTCTTGTGTTTCCGATCGACTCTCTACTTGTTCGTTCCATTGACGTTTTCACGTAGTGACGTTATCAGTCGAGCGGACAAATCACAGACAAATTCTGTAGGAAAATTAGGCAAAGACAGACTAAAATAAAAGTGAGGAAGTATCGCGTATTTAAAGGCATGGAATCGCAAGTAGAGGGTTTCCTTTTCTTTCCAGAGTCTGAATTTAGTAATTTTTTTGCCCCTGGATAATCACTAAAAACTGTAACGTAAAAATTGGAGATACTTACCACTGTCTTCAAGCCCTGCGAGAGCTTTGGCTTCGAACCAGCCGGTTTGGCTGGTTTCTCTTCGAGGATGTCGCTAACTTCGATCGTTTCGGAGGAAACAGTTCCCTTTTCATTCTTAGCGACGAGCTTGTAAACGCCTTTGTCCACAGACGAAGCCTCGTTGATTTCAAGCCTGACAGAGTACTCTCCCTAAAAAAAAATTTGTCTATTGGGCCTACCAGTTATGTTGGAGTACCGATGCAAAGCACTGCCTAACAGTTATGCGTCGGCGACACAGTTTTACCCCAACAATTCTTTTCGAATAAGGCCCATGTTTTCGATGGCATCCCCACAAAATATTCACTGAAGTTCTTCACCAGGACAGTCGGGTCTTGTAGACTTCCGGTCGTCGCGAGACCCACAAATTTGATCCAAGAACCCGCATGCGAGATTAAAATTCTTGAGAGTGCAATAGCTGGTCATCTGACGAACTTTCTTTCGGGAAACATTGGATAGGCGTATTAGTAGGCTGTCCTAGGTTCGTAAAAAAAAAAGATTTCCTTTCAAATTCTATATGCTAGCAAATTTCACAGCGAACAAAGTTGTCTAACTGGAGAGAAGGCTTCTTTCATTTGGACGTCACGCGTTTGATGTCACTGTGGAAATAATCATTTACGCCAGACAGCAACGCAGCTGTATACGCACAGATACAGACAGATACCTGCCGAGAACCAAACGAGCCCTTGGTGCTAATAATTAGAAGAAACACGCCAGTAGCTTTTCTCGACCTTCAACTGAACTAAGAGGTCGTCAGTTCGTTCAATTCAGTTCAATTTATTTATAATTCGGGACGCGGACAAGTCGAATATTCATTCAGTCAACATTACAATAGATCTACAGTTTACAGTCAGCACTTCTGAATTCAGGCCCCATTCTAAAGGAGCTTCTGTTTTCTGACTTTTACAACCATAGTGGAAAAGGAATCAGATTAAAACTAACGGACAGTCCTCTTTGACCTAACTAACTTCACTTCGAACATTATGGGCTCTGGGTCGGAGGCAAGCAAAACATCCATTTTCGACCCAGGCAAGAGTTCTATAAAGCTTTCCAAAATGAAATATCATATTCATCAGTCTGGTGAAAATTCAAATCTTCCGTGATAACCACACAGGTTACACCTCCACCATTTTCTGACATTGAACAGAAATCGGCATACTAGGAAAAAGAAGGAAAGAAACGCTTTACTACAGAACGAAACTTGAAATGAGAGGTGGATTAAATAGATCCGTGTTGCTTTGGATATGTTTCCTGGACAAAGTTTGATGTGAAGTCGATTTTGGTTCTGCATTTCCTTAAAGGTCAAGAAGAAGAAAATTAATACCTGAGTGACTTTGCTGATATTGACGACATGCTTCGAAGACTTTCTGACGACAGTCGACTCCTTGAACCACTGGCAATCAGGCTCGCTGACGGACTTAACGCGACACTCGACGACGACTGTGCGTTTCTCAACGCGGACGATCTTGGGTCGTTCTACCGCGGGCATGACTGAAACAGAGACAATTGAAGTTTCGTTCAGGTTGCGGCATTCGGATTAACTGTAAAACTAATGCCCTGGCCACATTTAGTCACATATGTACGTAATTTGGTTCGTTAATTTGGTATTACCCACTCTTACGTTTCCATCCTGGTCACACCTGGAACGAAGAAATTCAAGACGTATTACCACCATCATCACTCTAAGGTAAACAAAACTGGCTAAAGTCAGTGACTCTGGTTTGTGATTGGTCCAAACACTCCAAAGATACATTTCAAAATGGCGGAGATGGATTTTTCCGTCTCGAATATCTTACATTTTCAACGTCTTTTCTTCCCGATTTCGACCGTAAGACGGTCTTATTACCGGCGTTATTACCAGGTGTGGCTACAGTGGGGCCCGGGATAAGACTCACGAGAGGCGAATGCTACCGTTAGGCGAAGCAGAAATAGCACGTTGTGAGTATTTTCTGCTGCAAAAGCACCAGATTCGCCAGACGAAAACGCGAATCAGCGTTTTGCCAGCACTTGGCTGACTACTGCAGCTTAAGTGAAAAGGATGACGAATCAGCAAGTTGATAGGAGTGTGTGCATAATATGCAGTTTCCAATGCATGTCCGTCTGCACTCGAAAATAGGGTCAGAACAATTTCTTGCATACGATAAGAAATCCCCCATAGTTCAATGCGATTTCTAAATAAAGTTACTGCCGGGATAAAATGCATATGAAATCCGCCCATATCTTTGCCAGCACTTAGCTGACTACTGCAGCTTAAATGACAAGTATGACGCATCAGCAAGTTTGATAGGAGTATGTGCATATTATGCAATTTCCGATGCATGTCCGTCTGCACTCAAAAATAGGGCCAGAACAATTTCTTGCATCCGATAAGAAATCCCCTATTGTTCAATGCGATTTCTAACTAAAGTTACTGCCGGGATAAAGTGCATATGAAATCCGCCCATATCTTTGCCAGCACTTAGCTGACTACTGCAGCTTAAATGACAAGTATGACGCATCAGCAAGTTTGATAGGAGTATGTGCATATTATGCAGTTTCCGATGCATGTCCGTCTGCACTCGAAAATAGGGCCAGAACAATTTCTTGCATCCGATAAGAAATCACCTATTGTTCAATGCGATTTCTAACTAAAGTTACTGCCGGGGTAAAGTTCCTGCCCCATATTTGACCTATCCTTTTAGCATATGGTAATTTTACTTGTTACCGTCTCTGCTGCTCTGCTGGGAGTTGGAATCCCTCCTGACGTCCGCTATCGACGCTATTAACCAAAGATCAAGCTTCATGGAACAATTTGGTACTGCTATCACCACGGAGACCTGCACAGCTCGCGCGCTGACATAAGTAAAGGTAAACCTGTGTTTGGAACCTTGGGATATACCATGTTACATATGTATCCTCGCAAGGTAGCTACCGCAGTTGAAAACTTGCAGCCAATCAAATGTGCCCACCGGAGGTTCGAAAAGAGATTTGTCCTTTATTTTCCAAATTTATATAACGAAGCGTAAGTTGAGATCTTTGCCCGGTTATAGCCAAACCTATAACGTTATTTACGATGTCTGTATATGCGTATTTATGACCGTCAGTTTATGTGTGTGTTCATTAGTTATACCTATCTATGACGTTAACGGACAAATTTGGTGCAAGCCATGACAGGTTTTTTCTATCAATCTACTACTTTGATCAGACTTACTTTCGATGTTCAAGGTTAGATTAGCGATGAGCTCTCCATATGGGTTCTTCAGGGTACATTTGTACAGCCCTGCGTCTTCTGGTCCAGGATCCTACAAGACAGTTTGTGTTAGAGGTCAGTGATTTGGAGACTTCGAATCGTAAAGGCTTGGCAGTAAAGAGTAAAAAGTATTTCGAAGATTGAAAGAGCTTCCTATCGGTAGGCTAAGTATCTTCGTCTGTATGTGGAATTGTTTAGTAGGCAGCTCTGAAAGGTTTGGCGGTTCGAATGCATGGCTGACAGTAGCCGTAGACGAACTAAGTTGTGTTGTTTTCGAACAGCTGGCAAGAAAATACGTCCCGTGACCGGAATTCCTCAGGGAAAAAAAGTCTAACAGTTTCCGAAGCTTCAAAATCAAAGACTGCGACCGGAGGACATAAATTTCCAAATCAAAAGGACAGACGTTAACAAATTTACAGTCTTGTGAATCAGAGACAATGACTAAGAGGCTCAAAATAAGAACAGAAAGACAGAAAAGAAGAGATGACGGATAAGTTGCAAGCTGCAAAGAATTTACAGATAACAAAAGACATACAGCAAAGCAAAGCTTACTCTAGGTTTACCGCACTCGATACAGGAGTGTCTGCGCCGACAAGACCTTGTTGGTTATAAATGACAGTGGTTAAAATGACAATGGATACATCTGAGTGAACAAGTGTGTGTTATGACAATCAACAGTTGTCTGAGGCATAGGCGGCTCGCTGTAAAGAAGTGTCAGATGATTGACAGATAATGCAAACCATCTGACGTATAGTTGCTAAAGTATTATACTACAGCTATGTAATTTCTTCATACTAACTTTAAAGGGACAATCTTGGAGGCCAAATTGGCTCACAACTTTTGAAACAAAGTTACTGTTTGGCCCCTGAACTGCGAGTGGATATTTTGACATACTAAACTTCCGGTATCGTGGCTTATATAGTGCAGGGCCAGCACCATGCAACGGCTATGGTAATCAGTTTGCTTTTTTCTTTCTTTAGACTAGGGAAGGATAATAATATGAGCGTTTAATGTACACCGAGAGTCGCCTGCGCCTCAAAAAAAAAAACATGCGAAAGACACGGCAGTGATCTTCACGACCGTAATTATTGTGTTATCTACAGTAGTCTGCGACAGTTTCTTTGCTTCGAACCTTGATCTTGAGTTTGATCACATAGACACCCTTGCTCTCTTCATCCACAGAAATCGTGATTCGGGAATTTTCCATGACCATCTTTCCCTCCTTGGTCCAAGACAGAGACGGCATAGGATCTGCTTTCACTTTGCAAATCATGGTAACGAGCTTTCCATCGGCGCTGGACTCAATTCTGGGCTTCTCCATAAAGGTGGGGGCGCCACCCTTCGGCTCTGGCGATTCGGGTTCAGACTCTATGTTCAGGTTAAGCTTGGCATTGGATTCACCGTGCTCGTTTCGGACATAGCAGCGGTAAGGACCACCGTCGCTGCCGACTGGATCCTAAGTAAGCGAAGGGGTAAAAGGGTTACTCTCCTAGCCATAACCTCTAATGGTGGATTCCGCACGTTCGGCTGCCACTACTACTGGTAGACATTAGGTGGGATAGTCAATCTACCAGAAAGGCGCGTTGGTGGGCTAAAGCAACCATCGGGCATACACAGCGTCTTGCAGAGCCCTTTGCTAACGCTGGTTAAAGAATGCCAAACGCTGAGGCAACTTGACCTAATAAATACGTACAATTTGCGTGATATTCACAAAAAAAAAAGACTTTTTAAGTGGGTTAGGGTGTCAAAACGTTTGATATTTCCTGACTGCCTGTCGACAAACGTTACACCAAACGCTGTGTAATCGATGCTAGACAGAGCCTATTCAGAAATCAAGCCTTTGTGGTGGACAGTGATAAGTGGGAACGGTAAGTTACGCATAAGACTTCTTTTGCTAATCATTTTGTCATAACCTGATCAACCCCTAGTTCACCCTAGACGCTAAGAAGCAATTTTATTTCGACTAAGCAAATCTTACGCATCCTACGATTCGAATTTTCGAGGAAAGAAAACTTCGATTCAAAAGCCAGAAGTAATTCTGGGGATTTGCGGATGCAGCAGTTCTCCGAAGGCTCCACTAGCTAGCATGAATTTCAAAGACTTCCCCAGGAAACGGTAGAGAAACTAACATTAATGAAGCGAAGATTCTCTGATAGCGTCGAAGTGGACGAAGTCGATTTCGACGGCATGACGAGAAATCTCCCCAGGAGAACAGTCGGCTTTCGAAAAGGCAAGGAAAAAGCTCTCATTAATCTCAATCAATGGTGGCCACACCGGGAATGGAACAAGGCACGTCAAACAAATTGCTATTTACAGCAGTCGATTTAGAATATAGATTTAGAATATAGATAGTTCGAAGTCCGCATATCTTCTTAAGTTCGTACATACAAACGGTAGGGACACTGTAAATACAGCATTTCTTTTAGGCGGACCGCAGACCAAGCGTTTCTGTGCTCACCACGCTAGCTCGAAAGCCACTACACGACACGTCTGTTCGGAAAGGGGATTGGTTGATAAAAATGTATCTTTCTTACCCTGATCTCAAGGATGGTATCGAAAAGGTCACCCCCTAGCGGTGTTTGTCTAATCTTGACTCGCGTACTCAGCGACACCTCCTCGCTTCCTTTGAACCATGTGACATTTGGTTCAGGCTTTGCCTTGCAGCGACACTGGAGAGTGATAATGGTGCCGGTGGCATTCGGCTGGATCTTGGGCTTCTCGACGAAAGTTGGCGCCATTCCGTCAGTTTCATCACCACCTGTAAAATCCATTGTGCTCAAAGCCAGTAGTCTTACCGCAATTTTTTTTGTTAATGAAGATTTTAAACACACACATTCACTTGATCGCACTCTCATGTGGGCACAGTATGCCTAGTTCGGAAATTTCTTACTGCGCATTTCAGGAAAATATGGGTAGACCTAAAGATGATTAAGAAGATAGAAGGCCGGTGGCAAACTTCTGCCTAGGACCCCAAGACGGAAGCGGTTCTACCAGAGGCTGAAGTGGTAAATAAAATAATTACAATATTCAAAAAAGTATAGTTGGTATTTGCCTAATTGATTTCTACGTATGCTTGTATATTTTCAAAACTAAAACAAATAATAGTAGGATTTGTCTTTGCTAGTATCAAAAAGAGTCCTGCACTTCCGCACTGTGTTAACTACATTAGGGGCCCTGGATCAATGTGTCCCGGTCAGGGATAGGGCCTTCATCCCAAGATATGTAACGGAAAGTTTCGGGACCGACTGGTCGAGTAAACTTTACTGAAGGAAAGATTTCAGAAGAAATTAACGTTAACACAGTTTCCAATCAAAGAATCCATGGATCATGCATCGACTGAAGACAGGGTTTGGCGTTCGGCATAGTGAAATATACCAAACTCGTCTAGGATACCCAGATGATTTACTATCGGAATCGAAACTGCGGCCCCAGCCGACTCTCTTCACTACTTTACTGTCCAACGCTCAAACTTATACTCTTATTTATATCATGCTTTTGTAAAGTTTGTCCCAAGGGCTCGCAGCCTATTTATTTGATTTGTATTAGAAATAAACTACTGGCTTTTCAGATATGCCAGTCGAAAGTCCATTTGCATGGAATAAGTAAATGGGATACGGATACTTATAGTTGCAAGAGGTTTCATATATTTATTGGTTATTGCAGGTTAATTTCTTCCAGCTGCAGCCTGAACAGGACTCTTCGCAAGAACGGCCGAAAGGTCGCAGACAAATATTTTAAGCTGACTTGTATATTCTAGGGTGAAGGAGCATGTGTCCTCTGTTATCATGTTGTGAAACAGATGTTCAGGAATAAATAAGATGAATGACAGATTTATAAAATAATCTCCTAGGCCACTGAAATTCTTAAAAAAAAAAAAATTCAACTGAATTACGAAAGAAATAGAAACCCCTGATTTTCGGATGTGCGAGGGATAAATATAATTCGAACTTATATTCCTCCCTCGCACATCATCTTAGAGGGATAACTAGCTGATCAAGAAAAAAAAGCCGAAAATCACGGTTTTCTATTTCTTTCGTTATGAATGGTCAGCTTGGCTTCAAACCTTATATTCAACTGAATTCTGACAAACTTGACCCAGCTTACCTTGGAAATTGAGGGAAATATTCGCGTTGCTTTCGCCCATAGCGTTTACGGCGTTACACCGGTAGTTGCCACCATCAGCATTGGTAGGTCCGTCGATCTGGAGGGTCAAATTGTACAAATCCTTGCCTATGCTGGCACTCGTAATCTTGATGCGACTGCTGTCCTTGATAGACTTGGAACCCTAAAAATAACCAAGTGATAATGAACGTGTCCGAAAGCTCTGAAACGAACGAAAATGCTGAATTAATTCAGCATTTTATGTAGCATTTCGCTTTCTGACTTAGATTTTCGCTCAGTTAATGCAGCATTAATTCATCATAAAATTCAGCAAGAATGCTAAAGTTTATGCTGAATTTTCAAGACGAAACTGGGGAGTACGGCGATTCTCTCAGTGTTTTCGGCGGCAAACATAACAAATTCAAAAAGACAAATGACAATTGGGCAAACGTTCCAAATTGTAAGACAACTGGCCACCATGGCCAACGAAGAAAGGAAAGATAAGAAGATAAGAAGGTCGGATATCAGTATCTGATCCATTTTGTCAGCTTTATACAGCTAATTGTTTTTTCTTCTTCTTCTTCCTGACTTAAGTTTTGGTATTCTAGAAGTGTCAGAGAAGAAAAAAAGATGACAGCTTTTGGACAAAAAAGAAAAGAAAATGCAGCATTAATGCAGCATTTACAGCACCAAAAGCTTTCGGACACGTTTAACAATACATAGATGGCACTTTACACAAGTAAAGTGCCATCTATGTAAAGCGCCTAAATTAAATAGTTGAATAAATGCTATAGTGGATTCCATGTGTGCAAAGTAAGTCCCAAGTGGAAGGAGCAGACGCTCCTTGCTAGTGGATTTCATGTGTGCAAAGTAAGTCCCAAATGGAAGGAGCAGACGCTCCTTGCTAGTGGATTCCGTGTGTGCAAAGTAAGTTCCAGATACTGTGACCAATAAACCAGATACAGGTTTTTTCGAATATAATTTAGAAGTCTAGGACTCTATTGTCGGAGCCACGTAGAACCAAATAAAAACAAATATGTAATTTTAATGGGGAAGACGCCCTTGAGATGGAAACATTTTATGAGTAGTGATCTGAAAGACAAAACCGCTTATAAAATAGAACCAAGTGAGTTGAGTTGAGGCACGATCATTACAACAGTGACGACGCCAAAACCAAAAAGCCTCGACATCCTAAATCCACTATTTCTATGGTTATTTTTAAATAAATAGCGGATGTTTGTAGACAAAAACTCACCAATAATGCCAACAAAGAAAGTTGAAAGAACCTTGTCAAGTGCCTTATTCCCCTCTCGCTCTTTTAGCTCACTCAATGCTAGAGATGGCATCAAACATTTTCCTGCCAACGGAAAAACCTGGAACCAGGGTGTGCCTCTTTCCATCAGTCAAAGACGGTTTCTAAGTATAGACAACGTTTTCCACTTTATACGTTAAATTTCACAGTTTTGACATATGATGGTCATATGATGCGCCTAGAGCCTTTCACAATTTGTCTATTAAAAAAGAAATTACATTAATACCAAAACTGAAACTGAGAAGGCTGACTACATTTCCGGAGCTTAAAGAGATTCCGAGATGCCCGGGCCTTCCGTATGGCCAAGCCAACCTTTCAAGATTTTCATGATAATGATGACGACTAATTTTGCCATTCTTCAGTATTTCTTATAGATCATATAGATGTCCCCTTTTCATTTGAAATATCTCTTGCATCCCAACCAGAACGGTCAATCACTTTCCCTATTTCTTCCTATATTGCATATTTACTACGATTCTCGAACGAGTTACCTCTGGCACCTTCAAGACAACGGGAATCTGGGGGGTCCAAGACCCCGGACTACCAGACGTTTTTAGCCTGGCTCCACCTTCCAGATCCGTCTCGACGAAAACGGCTGTCTTAATCAATGTCAATCAGGGGCCCTAAAATACCGTACTCTGGCCTTCTTTCTTTATTTGGACTGGATGCGCTGTCTAATAGGAGGCAGAAGTTGTGTCAAAATTTTGGACTCAAAATCCTTGAACACCCAACTCTCCGATCCCTTTTACCCCCGGATTTTGAGGTTGAACGCCCAAGGCCACCAAGGCAAGTATCCACCAAAGTCCCGAAGCTCATGCCGATCGCATGTAACCGGGAAAGATATTGTAATAGCTTCATTCCGAAATTTGTTGATTTTTACAATAATGTTATTTTGTCTTAGTTATTTTGTTATGAATTTTATTTCGGTTGTTGACTTCAATGGTTTACCTTTTATTTTGATTACGAATTTGATTTTAACAATTGTTGTATATATTATTTGACAAAGGTCAAACAATTTGGTTGGACAACTACGAAATTTTGTACCTGAATTATACAATAAATCTAAATCTAAATCTATTTAACCAGTATTTGCAGTTAATTTGTTTCGTGTCTGTGTATTTCGTAAATATTTTATTCCTCTTCTAGCTTTAAGCTATTTGGAAAATAAACTTGATTGATTGATTGATTGAATCCGGAAGGAAAATCTGGAATTAAGATGAAGCCTTGTTTCTACAGTTACATCCTCCATTTACGACAATCTGGTTTGTTATTATGTTGTTACTTTTCTTTTTTATATTGAGTTGTTTTGTAATTTGGCAGCCCCCGTTAACTAATTTTTGGCAATAAGTAAAAATAAAATGAATAAACAGGATTGTCTGCTCCAAAATCTGCACGAATAAACAAGAACTTATTTCGTACTATTTCGTCATATCCACAGTTTTACAGTTCTCATAATTCTATGTTATCTATACTGTAGCTAACCTTTACAGTGTACTGCTAGGGAATGAAAACTTCCCAATCCTCGTACAGATTTAGCGCACAAGTAAAGCTTTCCGGAACCACACAAACGTCTGCAAAATATTGCAAACTGTGATCAAGCGCAGTCGAAAACCTCCTGGGAGCGATCCGAATTTAGACCCCAGAAAACAAGATTTAAAACGCACCTGATACCATGTAATTTCTGGATAGGGATTCGCTTCCAGCGTGCACTCCATCACGAGTTTATCGCCTTCTTGTCGAATCGCAGGTTTTTTCGGGAATCTAGGAGCTTTTCCATCAGGAATCCTAGAAAGAAAATTTGACAAGCTAGTGATTGGACCTGTCTGTTCGCGGGTGATATATGTATGATTCGGGGAATAGAACAGATGCGGTTACTACTCACAAGAAAATTTTCAATAATCTATGCGGCAAAAATTCGTGAGGAGACTTTTTAAGGAGATACGCCTGTGCTGCCTGGTATTCTGCAGTGTACTTTTGCCCAGTCGATAAGTAAGACTGTCAAATATTTACATGTCTGTGCATTAGTAAGCTGAAGGGGAATTTAGCCCTCTGGGATTTTCCATACAATTATTAAATATTTCATCAACCCAAGCTGACTGGGATCATATATACAAAATGACTCAAAATGGGAAAGTCAGCTAGGATTCATATCTCAGCTGACATCATATCCTAGCACGTCAGTTTCTTCCATCTACAGCCTGAAGATGACCCTTGCCAAAAAGGCCGAAATACCGCTGAAAGACATCCTGACTGACTTACCCATCTTGAGTCATTTCTTATGTGTAATACAAAGATTGTTATTATTATTACCCTCAACCTGAAGATAAAGGTTTCCAAAGAGCTTAGAATTGTCTCCAGAAAAAGTTGCACCACATGAACTCCACTTTGAACAAATCATCCTTAAGCAGGCAGCAGGTTATACTCCGCATCTTCCTTCATTACTGTCCGACAGCCACGCATATTATTCTGAGATGCCGTAACCGTAACCTGCGTGTTCTTCGAAGCATTTAAGATTGGTTGTCTGGTTTAAAATTTACGAAAAGACAACCGGCAAAGAACTTTGCTACTATTCGAACTTGATGTCAGTTCGGGGGGCTAAAAAATCTCAGTCCTCGAATTCTTTCGTTCAGGCTTGGAATTTGCAAACGTCAGCAAAGGAGATGTTTGGTAAATATCTATGACGACGGGCAGTGTCCTGATGGTTGATTATTAGGCTGTTTGGTAGGCCAAACATTCTGGCCAAACTCAAGCCATAAATCGCCAACTGTCTCAATTACTCTATCCACAGCTGATGAAAACACCACTCACTATATACTCACTAGTTGCGTTTTTGATCTGAGTTCTCAATTCTCGTACAGATTGCCATTTCTGCTCTCTCACTTCTCCGTCCTCGCTTTTGACAAAAACACTAATTTGGCAACCCGAGTTGCGTTTTAATTGAAGTTCATAGTACAGCGGGAGCGGATAGCGAACTGTAAATAGACGTTTTATTCCTGGCACAATACGTCAGAAGGTACGCTGAACTGTTCCCTGCCTCACCCAGCGTACAAACTAGCGGGTCCGCTGGCACTCAGCGGGCGGCCCGCTGGCAAATAAAACGACAACGAACAGTCCGCTGTACTGTGAACTTTAAATAAAACGCAACTCCGTAAATACCCGGTAATACATGTTTTTGTTTTTTATACGGATAGAAAATCCGCGATTTGTTGGCCAATCAGGGAGGAGAATGGAGATTCTGCATAATTGAGAGGCTTTCCCATTTCTCGATTCTGAAAAAAAAAACACAAAAAAAGGAGAATTGGCTTCATCTCAATAGTCAGAAATTGCGAAATAGGAGAACTAAGAGGAGAATTGAGATAAAAAATGCAACTGTTATATCACTTATTATCGCGTTCTTCCCCATCTAAAAGTCGTCCAACCTTCCCGTCAGTCACAGGATCTGCAAGCCCTTTCTGAAAACCAGAACAAAATAACCCTAGGAAGTAATGCCAAGACTTGACAGAATTGACACACACTTCAAGAGCAGCGATACTAAGCACCACTAGCGATATAGAACGTCCCTACTGAAACTCTATCAGTCTTTAAACAGCGCTGGCTCCGATAACTTAATATCCTGAACAAAGCAAAAAAATGATACAGCCTCCATTGTTTTCTTGGTGTGTGCAGACCGCACCTTTACTTTACTAGAAATTTCAGAACCCGAAAGTTTGTCTTGCTTTAAATGCTGCAAGCGTAATAGGTGGCGCTACGAGTATGGCCCATTTGCAAAGCATGGAAAGCATAGGTATTGGCGCTACTCCTTAGTGTTATTTTGCTCAGCTGAAAACTGCATGCAGGTCAACACTCAAAGAATGGATTGCTTTTGGTTCTTGTCTACGTGTGTTTGCCGTGCTTCAAGACAATTATTAAGAATCCACATACTTTGGCTTTCCATTTCCTTCCAGGTTCAAGTTGATGGTTGCTGACGACTCTCCCAAGGTATTCTTCGCCACAGCCTTATACTGACCCTTGTCGGCTCCAGTCACTCCAGAAATTTCAAGAGATGCCAAATAAAACAACTTGGCATCCTGAAACAGTTGAGCTTTGAATCGCGAGCCGAGTGTAATGTCTTTATTTTCGTGAGACCTAAAAAAAGAGATGGTGTCAGTGTCGATCAGAGGGGGTAAATTATTTACAAATTGCTTTTTTCGACGGCACTAAACGATTCAGTCAGCTAAGATGTATTCTAGCGGTATTTTGTCCCTTCTGGCAGGTCTAGACTAAGTTGTATCGGAATCACCCATTTGATCTATTTACCTCGGAAAACGAAAATTTGTAGTTTATTCCTATCCGTGAAGATGTATTTTAATGTGTAAATATAGAGCCGAGTGGCCAGCGAGGCGCCGGTCATGTTTACATTAATAAAATGGCCTAGGGACAATCAAATCCTATGTTGGGTCCTCAATCCGACGACGTCACTACATACGTCACAACTGTATGGAGTTCCGATGCAATTAATTCGACACCTTCTGGCAAGGTTCCTCTTCAGACTCAAGCTGGAAGAACGAAGTTATCTTATCGCTAGAGTTATATTAATATTAACTGTATTAATTATAGAATTTTATTTTCAGCTGACTTATCCGTTAAGCGTCAAAGAGTCGTCATCCAGTTAGCTTGGTCAGAAGTTTTTACATGTTGCTGTTACCACGTGTAACAGGATAGTTGGCAAAGTTTTCTGCCTTGTACTAATTTTAAATGGCGTTCATTTACATTGCAGCTAATATAGAGAGTGTTTCCACAAGAAGTAGAAAGCTGAACAGAAAGCTGGAAGTTCGGGCAAAAAATATAGATTTTAAGAAACATGGCAAATGGATAGAAGAAGAAGAATCATCTGCAGGGCTCTAATAAGCCATTCGGTGTAATCTGTTAGGCAGGAAGTTTAGTTCTAGAATCTTAACTTTAACTGGGTTTCGCAGTAGACAAAAACGGAGAGTGCAACTAGATTCTCGGACTTTCCGACGGTTTCTGTTGGAAAGAGATTCCGAAATCACGAAGGATTCACAGCAGTCTTTCCTTTCTCCTTCATTCATGGGCTACATGAATACCACACGAGAAAACCCATAGGAAATCTGACTCGGTACCCACTGATGCATCTTGTCTGCATTATAGATAAAGCTTTGTGCTCACAGAACGCGAATCTTTTCCGGAAAAAGTTCGATTTTGAGTTGAAATCGGGCAGCGCGAATACTTTCCGCTAGCGACGCCGAATTCGCCTAGCCCACGAGTAAGTGTGGCCGTTAAGATCTGTCACACTCGCGAACGCGAATGTTGTACAGGCACTTTTATCTTGGCGATTATACCTTTCACACGTCACTCACGATCATAAAACATCTTATAACCAGTAATCCACAAAGCGTTTTCGTTCGTTGTCAAACGGATTTTGTCAAACGGATACAAACAAGTTTGTCACACTAGCGAAGCTGTATCATTGTTCGAGTTATTTCTATCGGAGGACCGGAGTGCACAACCCCTCGGAACCGGATTCCATTTCCACCACTTCCGTTACTTGGCACATTTCCATCGGATCGCGGATCATTGACTCACCATTGTACGTCTGGTTTCGGATCACCGACAAGGCGACACTCGAAGAAGACCTTCGATCCGTCATCTGATTGTCTAATTACTGGACGCTCCGTAAAAGTTGGCCTGACGCCATTTTTCGGAACGGTCACCGCTTCGTCGCCTATGAAGAGGAAATAAATCAGAAGGATTGACGACCATGTGGTCACGGCCTGTTAAGTGACGAGCGGGAAGTAATTCGAAAACTTACGGTAACATAGGCGAGCCGGTATTCTGTTACGGTGGTGCCATCTGCACGCCGCACTACTCGCTTGGGCCGCCATTAGGCAGCGCTAATCCCTTCCGTCCAGTATGTTTAATCCTTTATACTGTCGTGACTCTGTACTATTTTATTAACTCTATGTTCATGACTCATCCTTGAGCATGAATCATCTTTTTCATACTTCTTTTCCGGGCCTCGACCGGGAACAACCCTTTTGACCTAAAGGTTGTTTATTTTTGTAAGTACCTTAATACCAAAGAATAAAATCTTTTGTTTATTTTACGGACCATAGGTCATTATTATGAGTCTTGTTTAAAGCTACCTAGAGTGGGCTGGCCTGTAAGGCCTAGTGTCTGATGGGTGGTTTATAGCCTATTGTGTTTCGGTACGCAAACTTTAGTGTGAATCGATCGGGGGAATCCACAACGAACCCGTGAAGTCTGCCCGTGTAGTAGGCCACCAGGCGCCCTAGGCTGTCCTGACTCCGATGACTGTATCTAAGGACATTTACCATCTATGTCCGGCCTACTACACCCCTCGCCAGAACATCAGGTTGAGAGTGTTTCTTCACATACAAGTACAGTCGTCTTAACAATTCTAATGACAACATTCAATTAGTTTAGTATCGGTTACTTAAACATAAATAAATCTAAACACTGGAAACTATCTCCATCCAAAAATACTATCCTATCCCATTCGAACAGTCACCCTTGGAGACTCTCAGTTTCCAATGTTCAGCCAGTATACTCAAACCTACACATCTATGGTACTCTACCCTTTACATGTCCAACCTCTTGTATGGTGGCTAGTACTACTTTATAATGAGGCTACAGAAGAACACTTGTCCTTTCCACTGTTTATGACAATTAAGTTAAAGCCTTTACTCCGCCAAGAAACGAGCTAATCGCTTTACCTAATCGATTGAAAGTTCTATACACCTTTATTATAGAAGATCTCTACAATTCTCTAGACATATTCGCCGCATGGTTTGAGGCATTTTACTTCTACTTAATAGTTAGAGTCATAGGAGATGTCAGATATTATCCCCAATACGCTTTCATCCAAAAGACGGAGATGAAAGTTATTCATTCCCGCACGCGCCTGAAACGTGAGTAAACAGGTGAAGGTATGCTTCTTTAACGTTATTGAACAATGCAGCTTTGGGCTAAATGACAGAGCTCTTAAAGTTTAACCGAAAAGAGCTGAGATAAGACGATCTAGTTAACCATCACATATTGAGTCAAATAGACTTGAAGGCTCGATGAAGGCTTCGTTGCTCGGCTATTCACGAATAGTCTCAAAGTAGTGTCAAATCATGTGCATTTTAGGTAAGGTCCTCTTACGACCCCCCCCCCCAAGTTACGTGTCTTTTTGGGATCCCAAACGTAAGTGGAGGGATACCTACGACCTCGCAAAAATGTCTGTCTGTGAGCACGATAACTCTCGAAGGGAATGAGATATTTTGATGAAACTTGGTGTCAGGACTCACTGGGTCAAGGGTAAGGTCAAGTTCGTAGATGGGCTCTGTAGCCCTACATTTAGGGGTGGGGAAGGGGGTTCAAATTAAGGGATAAACAAAATATTTGTGAACAGCTAATGTGATAGTTGATTATGGGGTAAGAGGGCATGCTGAGCACGATAATTAATCATTTTCTCGCCGGACAAGTAGTTCGTCCGGAATCCGGCAAAAACCGGAAAGTTGATTAAAAGTAAAACTTTTATTTGAAGTTGATTAAATTTTCGGTTTAAGGGTAAGGAGACATGCTGAACACGATGATGAAAACCCTTTTCTCGCTGAACAAGTAGTCCGTCCGGAATCCGGCGGAAACCAGAAAGTTGGTTAAAAGTAAAAGTTTCAATTGATGTTGATAAATGTTTGATTTAGGACTAAAAAGACATGCTGAACAAGATGGTGAAAACCATTTTCTCGCAGAACAACTAGTTCGACCGGAATCTGGCCAAAATCGGAAAATGGAAAAAGGGGTAAGAAGAGAAGCTGAGTTTGTATGGGACAATCATTTTCTACCCGGACATATAATTAGTCCGAAATCCGTTTGTAACCGGAATTTTTTTTGAAGTAAAATTTTGTAATTAAAGTTGATTAGATGTTCTTTATAGGGATAAGGAGATACGCTGGATTCATTTCTGAATTTTTCTTTTTTTTGCTGGACTAGTAGTTCGCTCGGAATTCGGACGAAACCGGAAACTTGGCTGCAGAAGTAAAGCTGGAAGTCTCGGTCAGTATCGTCTAGATTTGGCTTATAGAGGTATCTCTGAACTTGGTTTCCTTGATGATTAGCCTGGCGGAGACTGGATCTGGCGAAGACAAGACCCAATTGTCTGAATCAAATATTAGATTTTTGGGGTCCCATCGACACCTTTGGTCTTTTTTTTTTTTTTTTTTTAAGAATATTTTTCTGTCCTTCAAATCTCAGAACATCAGAGTCACGCATACAAATTCTACTCTCAACCAAAAAGATTTCACCATATATATACTGTCGTCTTTGAGCGTGTGGTCAAAACAGATATACTGAATTGTCAGGTCAACCAGGCTTTTGGCAGATTTTGCACGGATAAAAGATATGATTGAAAGCGTTTTCCCACGATCCAGCAGAGGCCATTGCGGCTCACACAAATGCGCGGAGATCTGTGTGGCCCACTAGTATGTTTCCGCATAACAAAGATTGCCTCGCACTTTGGCTCAAATATGACTACAATAATCAGGTGGTTTTCGATTTTGTTGCGGCAAATCCAAGCTTAGCAGCTAATTAATGCCAAATATGAAAATTAACTACTTCCCTAAAGCACAACTTTTTACTAGAAATGATCTTTTCGCTATGAAATGGATCAAAAGAACTTTTCGAAAATACCGTTACTTTTCATCTGAGTTTAGCAATTTTCTTGTTAGCACTTGTCGACTCTATCCAGCCTTCCTGCTCTCTGACGCAACGGCTGGGCACAAACCATTTGAAAACTGAACGCGCCGTGGTTAGAAAGACGGAAAACCAAGAAAAAAAACAAAAAAAAACAGAAGATTCTCATATCCTTATGTGTGAAATTGTAGTAAATGGACGTTGAAGATTGCGTCAAAATGGACGTTATGTGGCAAGCAAAACTCGGCACGGCCGAAAAGGCGCAAAAAGTTCGTAGGAACAAAACGAAACAATGGAGAAAAGTGGGGATTTTAGAAGCGTATAGTTCCATCAAGGAGCTAGGTATATTACAAAAGGCAGAATAAGTCAGATGGGCCATTTAAGCAAATAGCCAGAAAACTGAGTACCCTTCTAGTGTATGATGGGGCATAGGGCATAACCCTTATTTTCCATTTCTTCAGCATTTTCGAGCATCTACCAATACCGCAAAAAAAAATAACAGACAAAATAGCGTTTCTGTGAGTTTCAACTTGTGAACACACTTGTCCACGTGCTGCACTCGGTGACGAGCATTTAGAAATTATTGGGACACGAACTTGCCGAGGAAAATGCTGTAAGAAAAAGCTGGCACGGAATAAAGAAATCAGATTATTACGAACAAATAATATTACTATATTATTCAGAACAAAAGATCAATCCAGTCTTCCGATGTGACCTTCAAAGCAAATGCTAGAATGAGCTTTTGTGCCTATGTGCGCTACAGTTTGCGGTACTGTAACGTATCAACCGGCATTCAATTTTCCCGACACGACTGTAAACTTCCCGGTCCAAATTCTAAGTTCGCGAAATCTTATACACTAGAACTAACACCGTGTGGATCAGGCCCAGCAAAGGTCGGATTCACCATCAAGGACCCAAACGGCGTGTGGGGGGGGGGGGTATATAAAGAAGAATAACAACCAAATTTCGGCAAATTTTCCGGTATTATTTTGAGCAATCCATAGGAAATACCGCTAACTGTGAACGGACTTGATACAAACCACAGATCTAACGGCTTAACTTTGGACTAAGGCCCAGAAATGTGCAAATGCAGCTCTGAATCCCACAGAGGATCAGCTTTCACAAAATAAATTGCTCGCGCATGCTCAGGAATGAATTAACCGGTACTTACTGTCGAAATTCAGGCTAATCGTTGCGTTACTTTCGCCAAGTTCGTTCTTCGCCGTAACCTTATACTTTCCAGCATCCTCGACCGTGACACCTGTGATTTCCAGTGTGGAAAAGTAGGAGGTTCCTTCCTTGAGGGTTGTGACCTGGAAATGGAAAACAAAAATCAGAAGTATTTATAGCAACCGACACCTCTGTAGTAAATTCGGAATCACTGGTCCTCTCTTAAGGGCTAAAAGACAATCACGCAGAAAGACCGTCCAGGTTATGTATCACGAATAATTCAAAACGAATTAGTGTTCTAACATCGGTCTACCGCTGTAATAACTTGAGGGCGACAAGGCTCGTTAAAGGACCCCTCCTGCTTATTCTGCCTTTTCTATTTTCCCTAGCTCCCTTATTGAGTTATAAGCTTCTGAAACCCCAGCTTTCTCTATTGTTTCGCTTTATACCTATGACGTTTAGCGCTGGAGAGAGAAAAGGGTGGATGGAGTCGACAAGCGCTAACAAGAAAATTCCAAAATTCGCGTGGCATGTAATGATATTTTCGAAAAACGATATTTCTGGGAAGTTTCATCTTCAAAAGATCATTCTAGTAAGAGTTGAGCTTAAACCTTACTTTCTAGCGGTCGATAATTTTTTTAGTTTTTTTATTCCTGTTTTTGTTGTGCAGTCGGCGAATTTTTGCTGATAAATAACAGATCTTGTGACGATTACGATATACTTGTTGCAAATCAAAATCAAAATGAAAAAAAAAACACAATCAAAACAAAATCACTCTTCAACGGTTTGCAGTGGCATTCAAATGACCGCAACAGAATCGACACAGAAACTGAAGTTCGTGAGATGAGCTTACCAATCCCTTCCTTAAATCATGCGTATTTAATTTTCTCGTACTAACTCTGAAACCCCTGAACAAAGACAAATCCATTTCTAGTACTTTCTATTGGAAGTTGCACCGCAGCGGACAGTATCTGTTGGTCTCTCTCAGATCCGTCCACACGACGGTTTACGTCACAGTCTGCGTGCGTCCATACAACTCAACGACTTTGCGACTGGTCAGAAAACGAAAACACAATATGGTCTGGAAAATAGTTGTTAGGTGTTGAAAAACACCCAAGAACGACAGTTTAGGCCCTGACCTGCTTTAACGTTTGCATTCTTTTCGCAGGAACTACCTTACTTGGCCCTGTTTTAAAACGACTAGAGGGTTTGCCACAAGATATTAAAGCCCTTTGCAATATCTAAAAGAATTGAAAGTTCGAAGGAGGAATTCCAGAGTGCGAGAGACACCTCTCCCTCACGCCAACAGCAGTTTATTATTACACTGGGTGAGACTATGAGCCGGAAAAAAAGATTCAGATTCTTTACTGAATTAGCTAACCGTCTAGTTTCCGCTGCTATTTTAGTTTCGAACGTCACCTTTCAATCATCTCATTCACCGAAAATAGCTCGGTTTTGGTGCTCAGAAAAGCAGAAAGAATTCCCAAAGCTGAGAGATAAGCTGCTGAAATATAAATTTAGAGTTCTTAAAGTCAAACAGACAAACTTCGATAGGATATAAATCATGACCTGTTACGTGACAAGGAGAGACTTCGCACTAAAACGGTCAAAAGACTGGTCAGTATTTATATCGCGAGAGTGCGTGATTTTGTGTTATCATTAAGAGGGTCTGCCATTGAGCATTGAAGTTTTCTTCCAGCTCGAAAGCGTGGCTGGCCACGCTCGCCTTTCGCTAAAAATTAATTTTCCGACTATTCGGAAACACTCCCATTCCAAAAAGTATAATTTTTAGAGCGTTTATTTTTTTTTATTTTTAGAGATATGTTACTTTGAACGTTGCCATATTCTGAATGGCAACGAAGAGTATAATGAATATCAATCATGTTTATTTTTGGAGATTTATAAAGAACTTTCAGAAAGAAATACCGAATCACAGGAAAATAGTCTGATTTGCCTTTTTTGCTACGCCTGGTTTATATATAAAAAAAAAAGATTGTTACAAAAATGTATAGATCTGTTCAAGAACGAATACAACTTCTCTGTAAGACGACAATTTTAAGTAGAAACCGAATCCAATAGATTCAAGGACATCACCTAGACTACGCTTACGTAAGAGAAACCCGACCGGAACGATTCACCGGGAAACTATTCTTTCTTGCTTACACAGGATAAGCTGGCCCAAAGACAACATAACTTGGCACAGGCCAATGATTAGAAAAACGCGTGGGAAGCTTTACCTGGACGGACTCTCTGTATGCCGATCTTCTGACATCACTGCATGTGCAAAATTTAGCCTAGCCTACTCTAATGCTACTAATCTACTCAGTAAAGACGCGACTTAACTTTAAGTCGACCTTATTTTTAGGCTACCTTCTAAACCAGACAAATAGAAGAAGAGCAGTTTATTAAATTCCTCCTTTCTTCTTATGACCAGCTATTTTTTTCTTGGTCGAAAATTGTATCTGATCCCTCGCCATCAAACTACTGAGGGACGGACTTTCAATCTTAGTAAAATACGTAGCCCTGCACATGAACTAATAAGTTTATATTCTAAATTTCGTGTTTGTCTGAAATTTGTGCATTTTTGATTTGTGCATGTTCTTTACTCCATCATCTGGGCCTTCCCCTTTGGAATGGGCAATAAATTGTTTGATTGGTTCATCTCGACCTCGACAAGGACTTTACTGTCGCTCTTAGTTGCCCATAACATAAAGTCGACCTTGGAAGAGAAAAGTGCACTATTTTGACGCTAGATAGCATGTAAGTCAGTCGGGTTGGGACCTTCCCAACTAATCAGATCCTTGTGTCTGTGGTCATTAGCCATGACAACCTGACAGATAGGAGGGAAAGGTGATGGACGATGGACGTTACATTTTGGACCTTTGAGACCTCGTCCAAGGCATTGCAATACCGACAGAGACATTTTTATTTCTTTGATTCTGAACGCCAAAGAGGTACTGGCATAGCGGTAGAATACGTGCTCTCACAGTTGCCACCCTGACCTTGCTGTGTAATAGTGCAAACACACCATCAGGATCGGGAGCTCCCGGACTGGAATTAGTTCCTACCCGGATTTTCGGCACCATCATCACTTCCATATGTAAGGGTTGATTTTTTTTGTCAAGTGATGATGAAAGTGCCGGAAATCTGGTCCTGCACTTTCATCCTCAACTTGAAAAAATTTCAACTTTTCCATATGGAAGTGATGATGGTGCCGCAAATCCGGGCAAGAATTCCCGCCCGGGCGCTCCCGATCCTCATCGTTTGTTCGCACTATAATGAATGGTATAGTTACTCGAGTTTACCCTTCGTACACGGTCTGGCCATTTTATCGTCGCAGGGGCGACGTATGGTGGTCGGCCTCAGCTAAAGGGCAAAACTCACGTTTAGAGCAACGGGAAACGAAAAATTCGGGTTGTTAAGGTACGTGCAGAGCACAGACACAGTTTGATTTTCATAGTCGACTGCAAATTCGTCCAGGCTCGTTATTTTTTTTTTGTTGGGGGGGGGGGTGCCTTTCGGGAGGTTTTTTGCCTGCGGGTCGGAACAAAAAGTACCAAAAAGACATGGATCAGAGGGAAAAGCCTATAAAATTACTATTTTTGTCGCTTTGGCCCCCCCCCCCCCCCCTGGATACGGCTTGCCCCCGTGTTTCATAGACGGACTGGACCGACCTCTGAAACCTGCGACAAATGACCTGGGGACAAATCACCTCTCAGAACAATCGATACCATTCATCCTTCCAGAAGGACAAACCTGAACTAAAAGATACAGATCACAGCTGAGACTGAACTCGAACGGGTAACATTTTTTTCAGAAAAGCAGCACGACCAACAGATCCTCCTTTCTTTAAAACCCACATAATTTGTTTGTCCAAAAGTTCTCTATCTCGAACTTGGCGCTGTGGCAATCCGACCAAAAATAAATCCACATTCCACATATCCTGGTAACCACCTGGTAAACACGCCGATAGCCAAGAGTGAGTGTACAGGAGACAAAAAATTGAGACGGTTATTACGAACAGTAAAGTAAGTTAAACCTGATGAAGAGTGACAGCGAACAGCGGCCTTGTTGCCGGTTTTTCTCGTTACCCCATCGAAAGCGTTATTTGGGTAAAACGCTGCACTTCTGGATATCACGTCAAAACTGCGCACCTCATGTTTTAAAATCATATGTATTGCATGACGACAGGCCCGTATCCAATAATTTATTTCGGGGAGGGGGGGGGGGGGTGCCCGCGGGACACAAAAGACATAGATCATAGGGAAAAGCCTATACAAAATGATTATTTACCCACCCCCCACCCCAGATTCGGCCCTGCCTGACGGTAAAACAATTTTCGTTTGTGATTGGCTTTGATCTCAATTATTAGATATCCATCGAATAAGGCGGAAATACGAAAATATAGTTAAGGATCAGGGATTCACTGAAACAGGCTTGAAAACCAGCTGAAAATCCACAAGTCCTCTCCGCTATTCCTTGATAAACGATTTGTTATTTGTGTTCAAAATCGTTCAAACCTGTGTATATAAGCGCGGTAGCTCTGTGTAATCTCAAATATCAGCTCCAAATCTGCAGTCAATGAAGCTTGCTAGATTGCCAGTTCTGGGACTCCTCTACTTATTTTACAGCCAGGCACATAGAAGCGTGCATGATTTTCTGTCATTCGCGACTTACGCAAGGAAAAAGCACGTCGTCGATCCAACTTAAACTGCACGGACTAAGTGTGAATTTGGACTTGTCGGGGCGCCGTCCATATAATACCATACAAAACGAACACGGATATTTCTCACCGTCATCAGAAAAGGTAGAATGAAGAACTTAACACGGCGAAGGATTTTCAACTTTTGAGACTGAATTATGGTTGTTGCGTCAATATCCTACAACATTTTCCCGACCCTTTCTTGACTGATCAAACACAGCTTTGGAACAAAGTACAATCGGTAATATGTTTGAGTAGTTTTACTACAAAATCGGAGTATCGTATCGTATTGGTCGGCTATGACGCAAACCCGACCAACAGGATGAGAGAATTCGTTTTGTCATAAAAGTTGTAAGCCGGAAAACAGTACTTCCGATTAAACTTTGTGCCAAAACTGTGTGTAATCAATCAAGAAAGGGTCGGGAACATGCATTTACAAATTTAGAATGTCAATTAGCCTAAACATCCACAACTTAATCTGAAAGACAAAAATCCTATACCTCACAATGTAAAAAAAATTGTTATGCTTCTACTATTTTTATCGGGTATGGTGCAGTCTCTCTATTATCAACGTCGCTAGGAGGAAAACCTAAATATTCTGCAACAAACTAAAAAAAAGAAACAGAAGCTACAAAAATAAGCTGGCTTTTCAGTTAAACTTAAAGTAACTGATCATACGGATAGAGGAACGGCCAGTGGCCTTAAATTTATATTTATGTGGCAATGGATCGCTCATAGTATACAGTAGGGATGTTACTTCGGACGCCTCCTAGCTTAGAACAGTGCCTTTTGGCTCAAACCTATCAAATATGTATGCAGATGTCGGAACGCAGACAATTATTAAAGCAAAACTAATCCCCACACTATCTTAGTTCTTCAATATTCTACTTTTTTTCGCTTGGCTGTTTTTGCACCCTCTAACTCCCTAACGGTCGGGGTACGGCGTGTAATGCATCTCAGCTGTTTTTAGTCGACTGTTCCTTGGAAAAATCCACTATTGCGAGCGCTGTCGCAGCTTTCGGTTTTCAGTTTCCGGTGTTCACCGTATTTTATCAGTCTCATAACGCGTGAGCTTGTGCAAGTATCAAGTTCAAACTTGGTACACTAGTGGGTAGTGGGGTCTAGTCGTGCTTTTTGGGGGGTCCCACCCCCCATCCTAATCCAGTTCAGGAGCAAATGGTAAAGTTCGTTACCCTTGACAGGAATCAACATATATCAAGCTGAGCCTTGGTAAGTCAGTGAGCATTGCTGGAGTCTCTTTTTACTTTTTGCGGGTCCCAAACTCCCGATCCCCCCCCCCTTCCAGTTCATCGGCAGCTTGGTCCAGAGTCTGTGCCAGGTCTCAAGTTCAACTCTTGTATATTTGTGGAGTTATATCTATGGATAAGGATTTTGGTTTAACAGCAACATATAAGACGACGCGACGTACTTCTTTAATGAACAGTTGGAAACTGGAATATTTTGTCATGTGATCGATGGTATGCCGTTCTTAATGAATTGTGACAAAGGGGCCGTCAGGCTGCTACGATTTGGTTTATTGCACTTGTTGTTACCTTGCTAATGAAAAAGAGGTTTAAAGGGTCGGACTGGCTGACAGACGATTGTTGGAACTCGAGCTATTCGTGCAGGATCTTCAACATTTCTTTGGATTTATACTTGCGGTTTGTTTAAATTTAAAGTGGGATGATTACAAATTGGGTTTTTCAATACTTGTTTGGTTATTGGGGATGTGGAGTGTCTTGGTTCTAAAGCTGTTTGCATAAAATATGTGATAAACATTTTACTTTCACATTCCACGTCTGGGCGCTTGCGCACTTCTTCCTTATTTTTAAAACATTGCGACGTATCCTAACCTAATATAAATAACATTAAGAAATGAATGGTATGGAAATTTAGAAAAAAATTCAGAAAAGCGTTCAAAGAAGCACACCTCTATATGCCTACTGTACTGCGACAAGATATATATGAGAGGAAAGAAAGTTCAGCTCCATTAGCTAACCGGTAAGGTGTATTAACAAGAGCTAGAAGCTCGTATGGCACTTGCAAGGGTGGTTCAGAGGATGAAATATAGAATTTGCCTTTTCGTGGGTTTGTTCTGATCATTCGTAACCAAAACCCTTGGGATAAGAATGACCATGAACCCTTGGAAATCATGAACATGTATTGTTTGGTAAGAAGTATTTTATTTCTGAATTTGGCTGTAATGATGCGCATTTTAAAGGGACTAGAAATTAATCTGTAAGCAAAACCCTTGAGACAAAAACGATACTAGGCCCTTGGGGATCATTAATATATCGTTTGTCAAAAGTATTTTTTTCCCTTTTTTCCCATTTCTTTTTCTGTTTCACCAGTGCTACAGACAAATTGTTAAGCAAAATGCTTGTGGCACAAATGATCATGGTCCGAAATGTATGGTTCGATCTAAAGTACTTTTTGAAGTTAAGATGCGCACTTTAAGGGAGCTAGACATTCATTTGTAAGAACCCTTGAGGCAAAAATTATCATGGGCTTCTGGGGACCATGAAAATGTATATTTTCCTTAAAAGTATTCAGTTACGACTTCTAAGCTATCTTGTCGAGTATCTAATTTTCCAGCCAAGTTTCATCATCCAAGCACATCTGGAAGTACCGTAGCTTGCAATCACCGGGGAAGCATTCCCCCCCCCCCCCCGCTAACTTCCCCCAACAGTTCACACATCTAATCCAGCTATGTAAATGATTTACCTTGAGCATGTGTCTGATATTGCCACCAAGTTCCATCCGATTTCTCTAATAAGCGGGTCACGTATTCTCAAGTCCCCTCCAACCCCCCCCCCCCCACCCAACATTTGTCGGTTCCGGTCCGGACTCGAAAAAGAACATCAAAGAAATGTTCTCTGTTCAATTATTAAATTTCACTGGAATCCGATCACCCGTTCCAAAGTTACGCATGACTCATTATTGCAGATTCACCCTTCCTAGACTCCCCTCACGATGATCGGATTGAGGAAATTTATATTTCCAAGTCATTTTGATCGGGTTCCTGATACCTGCCAAGTTTCGTCGTGAAAATCCCCCAGCCATCACCATCGGAAACCCCCCTTCACCCCAACCCCCGACAGTGTCCGGATCCAGTACTATTATGGAAACGGTTCACCTGAGCAGATGCTTGGTCTTCCAAGCAAGTTTAATTCCAATCCCTCCATTCTAACCGTTTCTCCAGATTCCCCCCCCCCCCCCAAAAAAAAGCTCTCCCACAGCTGTCGAATCCGGTCCGGAGTTCAAATGGGACATCAAAGATATGTCACCTATTCAGTTATTAAGTTTCATTTCAATCCAATCACCCGCTCGAAACAAGGCTCGAAAGTTACCCACTACTCAATTTTCCTGATTCCCTCACAATCTCTGTCTTCCTCTACTCCCCCTAGATGGTCGGATCGGAAAACTGAATATTTCCTATTTAGTTTGGTCGGGTCCCTGGTATGCCTGTCAAGTTTTATCGTCCTAGCACATCTGGAACTACTCTAACTCACAATCGGGGACAGACCGACCCACCGACGGAATTCCGATCGGTGTATGGCACTTGAGCCAGAGGCTGCGAGTGCCTGCAAATGCCAAATGCAAATGCGAAAAACACTCGCCGGACGAGAAAAAGTAAAAAATACCATCTGAAGAGATAAGCTGACAACAAAATGTGCAAGCTGACTAATACAGCAGTTTATTTGGGATTTCCCAACGGAGAACGACTCAGTGTACATCTGCAATGACTCCATCACGAGGGGATGCCCACTCTCTATTTTTAGTGTAGCCTACAGCAAGTGCCCGTCGCCGCAGTGCCCGGCCGGTAAAGGCACCGGTTGCCAAGAACATTGAAATCAGCATGTTTAGAGCGAAATCACCCAATTTATGGCCGGGACTGCTGGTTTCGGTTGGTGCCGGGTAATGGTCTAAAGCTTTTGCCGGAGAGTGGGCAACCCCTCGTTTCCTCATTTCAAGTTAGAACTAGAGGGGTCTCCGGAGGCTTTTTTCCTCCAGTATACAGGAGTGTTGCATGAAGCTGCCCTTACTATGGCACCGCCCACCCCCCAATTGGCCATGGTACATGATCCTGCCACCTTGGATCATGAAGCTACCACCCCCAGAAAAATCATGCAAATTCCAAGAAAACAGCAAATTTTGTTATTTGCAAAAGGTCAAGGAACCTCTCTGACCAAACAGCTGTCTTCTAACTTCACCATGTAGCAAAATACCATTTTTAGCAAAGTGGGCGACTTCATGATCACTTGGGTGCCTATATTCTTTTGTGTTCTCCAGCTTAGTCTTGAACAATTACAAGTAAACTAGGGTACCAGCAGAAAGCGAAGGATCTAAGCTTCCTTTCAGGATACTCCACTGAATTTTATTTCAACCTTTACTCTTTTTCCCTAAGTCATTTCCCCAAAATAGGAGTTTAGGGTGGCAGCTTCATGCAACACTCCTGTAGCCACAGTGGATAAGTATGGAAGGAACTATTTACCTTGAATCGGCCACCACCTGCCACAGTCACACTATCATGGAACCACGTAATGTCCGGCTTCGGGTCTGCCATAATCCTGCACTCAAATCGCAATCGCTTTCCATCTTCCTCTTGCTTAATCTGGGGTTTCTGAGCAAAAGTTGGAGCGATTCCGTCGATTTGTCTAAATGGACATATCTTTTGTTAGCATAAGCTATAGCTATTAAGCTTGCTTTAAGCTTTTGTACAACTGTATTTCTCAAAGATAGAAAACAAAACAAGGCTGAACTGGCCCTCCGCAATTTATCGCATTTCCATATTTTCAATTTCCGTTTAGCACTTTTCAGACAGGATGAGAAAACAAAATCCAAGAGGGAACAGAACAGAATAGAATTTTGATTGATCAAAATTCCACAGCGTTGGCGCTGAATTTTACCTTTTAGTCTTAACAAATAAAGAAAATGCACTTAAATCATTTTTTTATTTGTGTTGATGTTATCCCAGAAGGCAACATAATAAAAAGCTTAAAAGATCAGCCACCCTTTGAAAAGTCTCATATTTCTACCCTTTCCCGGCCAGCAATGTTACCTCGATTCGGTTTTACTACGGTAACTATACCGTGACGTCATTATTAATCCTTTTTAAAGTACCACCATGTTCTTAACTGTACGAAAACCCACTGCCAGTCCAAGAATTTACCAGTTAGAATTGTGGAGTCTATCCTATCAACACCAACGTTTTCGACCAATCACAGCGCTATACAGTTCATTACACAAGCCCAAACCACGCTGAAGCCAAAGCAAATAGACTGGCACGTTAAATTTAATTTTCCGACAGTCTTTCCAGAACTCGGGAGACGAAAAACGGATAAAAAGCGGAGTTTTTTAAATGACTAAACAGCTATTCTGGAACGGACGGCCTCAAACAAGCCAAAAATGAAAGCCAATGGTCATGCAAAAACAGCACAGCGTCCCGACATGCAAATGAATAGCATAACTAGCAGAGCTACGTATTCTCCTCCACATTTACTTCCGAAATTTGTTAACGCGATTTAAATATTTTGCGACGGTATCAATCTTTTCGCATTCCGCCGGATTGTACCAGGTTCTACGGTTGTAAAAGCGTTTACCGGAAATAGGTACTTGGGGATGGTAGAAATTTCGCGCTTGGTGTGTTCCTTGTTAAACAAAATTCGATTCCTCACTGTTCGAAGTTCGAAACAGTACCCTCTTTGTAACGTCCGGATTTAAAAATCTGTAATTAATCATGTCCCGGAATATCTTCAAGTCTAAACGAATAGGGCTGAGGTCCGACAGTCTACACTGTAAATAGTATCTCCGAGTAAGGATTAAAGTTAACTGCAGTATTTGCTACTGGGTTTAATCTTATCTCTACTGAGATAATCTTATTTCTATTTCGTATTAATCTTATCTCAATAGAGATAAGATTAATCCCAGTAGCAATAATACTACAAGAATTTTTTTTACGGTGTAGTTACTGTTCACTCATTTACTTAAATAGGCCTGAAAACCCGATAAAAATGCGTTACTTCGTTTGTCGGCTATCCACACATAATCGATTTCATCGAATAAACATTATGATTTGTGGTACCTCTACGTGCTTGTCCCTCTTTAGGAAAAGGTAAGCAATTGCCAAAAAATAACTGTCATCTAACAAAGAGACATGACTTATCATCACTGTCCTACTTTTTCGTCCGTGAATTTCCTAGCTTAGTGCCCGTAACACATGGAAATGCACGGTTTTGTTGAAATTCAAATTTTCCCCGTTTGGATGAATGTTGGGTTGTCGTGCCAGCATCACCACACATTCGTTAGTAGAGCCCCGGGTGAAAAAATACAAAATCCATTAGATGAGTCAAAATAATTCGGTTTATTCAAAAATCAGATGTAAAAGTTCAGTTCAGCTTTAAAAAAAATCTGACTAAAGGCGTAATTCTGCGACCCCACGAAGAGGCTGTGGTTCGGTTGTGTGGTCTGCGGCTCACACACCGAACAGCTCTCGAAAACTGGCGGGAAACTCGTAAAATTAAAATCCAAAGAATAAGATAGACTATTTTTTCAACCAGGTAGACATTAAACTGAGGATCCTTATAGTACAAGATGATAAAGGTATATGCTTGATATTGATATTTTACCTGGATTGCATTTTTATTTTCAGTCATCAGAACCGCCGCCAAAAATAGACAAAATGGCGTTTGTCTGTGTTTCAAACACTTCCGTTTCCGTAACAAACGCTCTGAACTACGTGGGATACAAATAAGCCGCGGAAAAACGCACTAAAGCTCGGATCCGATGTTGCGGGTCGCTATACGCCGATTAGAACATAAGAGATTAAGTAATTACGCGGCTTTACGCCTGCAAACCTTTGGCCAAGCCGACATCCAGCCACCAAAGGCACGACTGAGCAAAAGAGTAGGAATAGTACACTGCAGAGTACAGAGAATCTTGATCTGACACGTCAGATTCGTCTTGACCATCTTATTAGAACTATCGTTGAAAAACAACCTCCTGCACCAGTATTACCATATTGGCGGATTTTACAACTAGCGCACATTTTTTCGCAATTACCTTGTGGCGTAAAACTTGACCATTTTTCGTTGCAAGTGTCGCATTAAAAATGTATGGGTTCTATTGACAATTCTTTCAATTTTTTGGAGATTTCTTGGAATTTGGGGTTAAAAAAAAATCTGGCATATTTTTCAACGACAGAGGCCGATTTCTTGGGTCATGATTCGGTAAACTGGTCTTTGGTTGAATCAAGCTCAGATTCTTAAAGTCTACAGCATCACTCCTGCCGTCTGAAATCTACTTCACCCATCCCACTCCCAAAGATTTACCCGTTGTGCTAATGTTGGCTAACAGCGAGCATTTCCGTCGAGGGAAATTGGTGCCTTTCCACAAGAAACCCACCAACCCTTCCATCAAGATTTCCAACGAACAAACTTCTAACCTCAAATTCTGCATTCCATGCCAAAGACGTTAGACTACGTGCAGAAATGCGAAGCAAATAGTGGGAAGAGGCTAACATTCCCTCTCGACAATTACAAAAAGCAAGCAAAATTATCACGGAGAAACCGCGCCATAATAGCCTGATCTGGAGTGAAGATTATGCGTCGCCATATTCTTTTCATCCATTTTTGTTAAGCCTGTAATTATCGTTAATTCTTTGTCAGACATCGTCGTCTATTTACCAGAGCTCCCTTTATTTTTTAACCATTCCAATGTTTCAATCTTACTGACCAGAGTGCAACCCAAACTGCGAAGACTCGTATGTGTAAGTGTTTTAAAATAAACTTTTCGTTCACTATTTACGCCCAAAACAAAAAGCAAAGAAGTCAAGCAAAAAGCCAAAGCTCCAACTATACTTTCTACTCCACCAAGCTTACCTTTGTGGCTGGCCAACGTTAGCTAAAGCAGTAAGAAAAAAGAGAATGATGTTAGACATGACAGAAAAGGACTAAGCAAACAGGTAGGAAGATGAAAATGTGAAAAGTGAAGAGGTAAAATGGTAAGCAAGTTAATTGTCTTGTGAATTTCTTACCTTTCGATTGGTTCGTCGACAGCTAGGATGAAGTAATTTGTTTAGACTCGATAATAATGTGAAGTGGTAAGCAAAAGTGAGGTAAGTAGGTGAGATGTATGTGAATAATGTGGTTCGACAGAGATACTAGTCCGATTCCGAATATAGCAGAATATGGGGGGGTGGCTGTCCCTGGGCTAATCTCGCAGATCATGGCTCGTCGTACGAGAATCCTATCGCAATTTCCGCACAAAGGGATTAGTATTGACCCTCCGGTCGGGACTGGAAATAACTGCCTTGGCGCTTATCCACGGTAACAAGACTACTGGGGAAATCCCCAGATGATGCCGCTCTTCGAGAAAATTCTCCCGATACTTCCACGTGAACAGTCTAGTAGCCTATTTCTAAACACTCCTGCCGGATCTAGAAATACTCGTGTATTTGCCCCTGGGAAGATTCCGCAGATGAAGTCTCGCTTAAGAGAATGATCCCGCTATTTCTCAGACCAGGTTGATTTGTTTCTTCAAAACGTGTCGAAGGGCTAGTGAATCCAGATTTTGGTACTAATTAATAATTGGGTATGATTATTTCTACGGCCGGGTCATGGAATCCTCCCCCCCCCCCCCAACCGAGATTATACATGTCAACTGGAAACTTCCACGAAAGTTTAGCTGAAAAGGGCTTAGATAGGACATTAGTTACCCGTCGCTTATTCACTTAAAGGAGCTAAAAACCTGCCAAAAATACGTTACTTGGTTGCTCTGCTATCCATGAGTAATCTATTATCAAATATTGGAATCTGCTTGTCTGATTTGTGAGCTCTATGCGCTTGTATCTGTGTTGTATGCTCGACGAAAACGACTTATGAAAAATGAGCGTTCGCGCAGTGAGCTACCTTCAATAAACTAATCACTGGCCACTGAAACGCCGCGTATTTATTGAGATTCAATTATCTGCGACATAACAGTAACTTGCGTTTTGAGGACGACCGCAGATATTCTGAACGTAATTCTAGAGCAAATAGTGACAAATCAAAAAATCCCTTAACACAATCCAAAAAATGCAGTGTATTCAGTTAAATGATACAAAAATAAGTTTGCTTTTCAGTTAAACTTTAACAGGGTTTTAACGAGGTTTCTATCCTTCCAATTAATTTAATGGCACACGTTTTATAAAGTACAGCTACTTTAATACAGAAGGAGACAAACAGAAGAGCCTAAACTTGAAGGAAATAGTCCTGCTTCTGCACGATCATTCATATTGCACCCCCTTCATAGCTTAATCCTATATTCCTTAATTTTATTAGCAAGTTGAAAAGGAGTTAAGGTTACATTGGTTCGATCCTAAGGACATGCTTCTACCACGATCGGTTCTTGTTGGTTCCCTGCATCACGCGTGTTTTCAAAATCTCACGCTGGGAAAACCGGTTTCGCGACCTTGCCTCGGGAAAGAAGCGAACGAAGTCAATAATAGACCCGAAATCCGTGTATACTGTTAAAGGAGTTATATCATAAGCATTCAAGCACCTGCAACGTATAGAACCCCCCAACCAAGACCCAAGATGAAGCCACGACTCGATCCGACCCCTGGGTCATCTAGCGGTGCGGGTCGGAAGCGCCGACATGGGCGGATGGAATCATAGTTTGACTTTGGGTCTAACAAAATGTTTTTACTGTAGCAGGCATATGGAAAACGTGTAGACAAATTAAAATAATTATTTGTATTATCGATTTCTTTATGTATTGTTTTCTGATTTTTCTTGTTAATTCCCGTAAGTCCAAAGAATTAAGGATGTAAGCTAGATCACAATCAACAAACGCCGTAAATTATACTAAATTCGTTAAAGTGATTTCTTGGAGATTGTGAAACTGAGCTAAATAATATTCAGCTTCCGAGACCAAAAAGCGTCAAACTGACCGACGATTTTTCTTCCGACAAATCTAAACGTCCACATGGTGATATACTTAGTTGTTTAAATCCTCATATGCGCCACTCGAACTTCTCGAAGGT
Organism: Branchinecta lynchi; assembly: GCA_023053575.1. NCBI lineage: Eukaryota > Metazoa > Arthropoda > Branchiopoda > Anostraca > Branchinectidae > Branchinecta > Branchinecta lynchi. The sequence continues at coordinate 11,992,237 of JAKZAP010000005.1, forward strand.
TTCAGTAATCTTTTGACCAGCACCAGGAGATCAATGAATAGTTAAATAGCAATGGCGGATTGGCGTTCAGGACTGAATTGTATTCAAGTAATTTGTGGATAACGTTGGCCACCGTGAGGATTTGGGGGAAAACAAAGGTAACAGTGTGTTCGTACAAATCCGACCCATCGAAAAATGATTGTCTCTCCCACCTTCTCGGCCCACATGAATCAAAGACTTTAAGAAAGACAGCATTTGAAAATTTCGGGAAAGAAACAGGTAAACAGAAGGAACAATCCCTTGCTGTGGCATTTAGCGGCCATGAACAAAATAATTCATTGATCGTTTAGTTTTTGTTCAAGTAAATACAATTTCCAGATTCAAGGCGCAGTTATGTAAATAATGGCCGATAAATGACGTATCCGTTTATGGCCAAAACGCCACAATGATCCATTGTTCCTACCGCGGCCTGGGGCCTCAACGGTTACATGGTCTACGAAGAATCGGGCTAATATCTCTGTGATTAGCAATTTGACTGATTCGAATTCAGCACTGAAAGCGGACTAGTTTCTGGAAGTCCCTCATTGTTTCAGCATCAACACTTTTGAAACAGAGGTAGTAAAATACAGATACAGATCCATAAGGTGATGAACAGAAAACAATAATTTTCTATTTCTACAAACTCAGTGCGCAACTTCCACTACTCGCGGGAAGCAGATTGCAGATTTTATACTCATCAACTTGAAGATCTATTTTACTATATCTGTGGAAAAGGGCGGATAAAGAGACTAACACAAACCAGCCCGCTTGGAAGCATTGAACTGCAATATGGCAAAGTTATTGCAATGGGGCCGCATCTAGCAGCAGGGCACTCAGAGTGCGTTCTTGCCATCTATAATCTAAGACACTACTACGCATGGACACCAGTGATTGAGAAACAGAGAGGCGCTACCTCTTGGTTGGATCTCTAACTAATACGGTCCACGGTTCCTAGCTTATGTTAAGAGAGGCTGCGCATACGATCTATACACATATACCGAATAAGTTGAATATATGTTTGAATATATTATTTGAATATATGATACAAAGTCAGCTTTGGCTCAAGGAATATTTGATATATTCCGATTCCTAATAGCCTGTCAAAATTCGGTATTTCCAGAATGTCAACGACAATTGCTCTCTTCCCGTCCAAAGTCACTTCTTAGCCCTCTCATTCAGCCTGGAACAAGCAAATAAAAAAATACTTACGGCTAAAGTTCAGATTGATTGAAGCCGATACCTCTCCGAGCTTGTTCTTTGCCTTAACCTTGTAAAGTCCACCATCAGACTCAACAACGTCGTTTATCTCCAAGGCCACTGTGTAGTGACCAGGCGAAATCTCACGGATATGGATGAACGTTCGGCTATCCTCTCCGATGAGCTTCTCTTCTCGGTACCATTGCACCTAAGCGAAGATAGTATTAGGCCTACAGCAACGGCGACCATCTTTCGATCCCAACTTACTCTCAGGCAGTTTTACTTGAGAATATGCTCGGGAAGGCCGGCTCGACATAGAGCTATTGACGAATTGCCTTTGAGGTTGACTGCCGAAATTTTTCCTTTGAGTCTAAAAGAACCCTCGCACTATTTACTCTTTAAAGTTTAACTGGAAAGGCCAACTTATTTTTGTATTATTTAACTAAATGCACTGCGTTACTTAGATTCTGCTAACGGATTGTTTTAGTTCTCACTATTGCTCTAGTATGACATTCAGAATATCTAAAGCTGTCCTCACAACACAGAATTCTACTATGACGCGGAAAATTTGAATCTCAATACAAACGCGGCTTTTCAGTAGCCAGTGATCAGCTCGCAGAAGGTACCTCACTGCCTGAACACTTCTTTTTCGTAAATCGTTTTTCGTCAAGGATACAACACAGGTACAAGCGCATAGAGGTACCACAAAACCAACAGGGAAATTTACTATAGAAAATCGATCAGTCGTGAATAGCGGACCAACGAAGTAACTTTTTTTCATCGGGTTTTTTTTATCCGTTATGAATATGTGATGGGTAACTAGATAGTCCTATCTCAGTCTTTTTCGGTAAAAATTTGTTCCAGTATTCTAAAATAGTTGAATACTCTAAAACTAGGCTTTGTTTCAAGAAACAGTCCTCGGCTTCGGCTGTTTTAAGCCTTTTTCAAGGCCCGCTGACTTCTAGCAACAACAGGCAAAATTGACATAGCCAGTTTTTCTGATGGATAACCTTCTCACAAACAACTGTCGACAGCGTGACACGCATCGAAGGTAGCAAAACACGGCAAGTGATAAAAATCGGTGAGGTTTTGTTAGAGGGGTTAGAATGTACCATATGAAATTTGGGGCTTGAAATGAATGAAGAGATTACAGAAGTAGGATGTATTAGTGTTATCGTTAAGACGGGTCCTTTAAGTAATAGCTAGGTTACATAGCTTAAGCGGACGACATGTTGTCAAAAAGTTAAACTAGTTCAATTCAGTTCAGTTTGTTCATTAACAAAAAGCAAGTCATAGACTGCTAACTACACCATAAGTGAGCACTGCCCGTTACGGGTGACAGTATTCATTCATAAAGCTGGATTGTAATCTATTATTAAAACTTTGTATCAAAGTCTATCTCACATCGGTATTTCTGTTAACCATTGTTAATATCAGTATCTTAAAACAGCCGGAAAAATTCTGGTATTTCTTTCCAAAAACGAGACATAGCTCGGTCTCCACGACTCCATTCGCATTGGATTTGGCAATTAGCATTTTGGCCTCTTTTAATCGCAACTCTCATTTCAAGACGAAAAGATTTAAAACGTATAAGGACTCTTTATTTCAACAAGAGATCGAGCTCATATGGCATTTGAGACGAGTAAGTGGTGCACGGAAGCGGATGAAGAAGTCCCAAAAGACCCGGCCATCCAATAAAAATACGGTTTGGACCTAGAAACAGGATAATTAGTTCTACTTAAGTCTGAGCACTTCCGTCGTGGCCTCGGATCATCTTGTACAAATGACTTTTCTATATCCTTCCAAGTTTCAACCCAACAGATCCACTTGTTTGGTCCCTAGACGTGCCACACGATTTCCGGTGGCCCCCTTCAACTTCCCCTCCCACTGCCGAATCTGATCAGGAATCCTAAACGGATCATGTGAAGCCTCGTATCACCTATCAAATTTCACTCGAAACTGAACATTTTGGAAGAACTTCCGGCCCCCCCCCCACCGTAGTCGGATCCGGTTCAAACCCTAAAATATGTCATGTAGGTAGGGCCAGGGGTGTCCCGAGCCTTTCTTCATTGGGGGGGGGGGCGAGCCTGGTAAAAATTGACCGAGTCGGTACATGATATTGACCGAATTTATATATTTTTTTTTTTCTAAAACAGAGCAAGTTGCCTTCAACAAGTTATAATGTAAAAAGTTGCATAGTGTGTACATAATCAAGTCTAACTAGACCTACGTTGCCTGAGCAACGTGAAGTGTTGCGGCAACCTTTGTCCGGCTTCGCCGACTAAAGTGTTGCGAGAGCAACACTTTGGTTTTGTTTCTTCGCTGTCGGTTAAATTCTGAAGTTGTCAACTTATCGAAGCTTTTAAAACGGTATGTTCTAAAGAGAATCATCACATGATTAAAAGCTATTGTTCAGCGTTGTAAAAACAACAACAAAAGAATATCGGAAGAAGGGATTAAATCGACTTTGCAGCCAGTTGAACTTTATCCATTTCAATCATAGACATCGTGACGGATGAAAACTTGGAACAATATCTTATATAATCTAGTTGGTATTATAAAGCTATCCGGAACTTTTCAGGATTAAAATACCATAGATGACACCACTAATTATTACAAAACTACCTCAATATTTTACATTATCGTTCGTACCCGTTGCGTAAACAGTTAATCTTAGGTTACAGCGATGGACCATCAATACAAACTTTCTTACCGTCAGATTTATAGAAATGGAATACAATGTGCACCAATTTGCTAAAGTTCTAGCCCCTAATGAACCGATTCTTACTTACAATAATGGGTACACCAGCTAGCAAAAGTTGCTAACTCCTCATCCCTGAAGATAATTGTAGCATAACAACCGATATTACTTACAAGTCCCTTGCATGTCTTACAATTGGGAACCAAACTGTTCTTACCATCGAATACACCGGAAACAAATAACAGGTACACCAACTAGCAAAAGCTGAAAACCCCTTATTGCCGAAGATGATTATGAGCTAGCAGTTGAGTGTTGCATACAAGTGCCCTACATGTCTCACAACTGGTACCGCCTATTTTTGGTTTCAGTGTGTACCTTGCTACTGAAGTTGTCAATACCTTGAAACTTTCAAACTGGTTTTGTTTCTTCGTTGTCGCTTAATGCTGAAGTTGTCAACTTATTGAAGCTTTTAAAACGGTATGTTAAAAAAAAAATAATCACATGCTCAAAAGCTATTCTTCAGCGTTAAAAAAACAACAACAAAATAAAATCGGAAGAAGGAAATAAATTGACTTTGCAGTCAGTTGAACTTTGTCCTTTTCAATCGTAGACATCGTGACGGATGAAAACTAGGAACAATATCTTATATAATCTAGTTGGTATTATAAAGCTATCAGTAACTTTTCAGGATCAAAATACCATAGATGACAATATTAATTATTATGAAACTACCTCATTGTTTTACATTTTCGTTTGTATCCGTTGCGTAAAAAGTCAATCCTAGGGTACAGCGACAGACCATCGACACAAACTTTCTTACCGTAAGATTTATTAAATCGAATACAATGTGCACCCATTTGCAAAAACTTCTAACCCCTCGTCAACCGATTCCTACTTACAAGTCCCTCTCCCGTGATAGACAAAAAGTTCACCGAAAACAAATAATGGGTACACCAGCTAGCAAAAGTTGCAAGCCCCTCATTGCTGAAGAGTGTAGCATAACAGCCGATTATTACTTACAAGTCCCTTGCCTAACAATGGGGAACCAAACTGGTCTTACCATCGAATACACCGGAAAGAAATAACAGGTACACCAACTAGTAAAAGCTGCAAGCCCCTCATCGCCGAAGATGATTATGGGCTAACAGTCGACTGTTGCTTACAAGTCCCCTACATGTCTCACAACTCGTATCGCCTATTTTTGGTTTCAGTGTGTACCTTACTACTGAAGTTATCAGCCCCTTTAAAATTTCAAACTGGTGTATCTCATGAAGGAATTTTTGTGCAAAAGGAATGGATGATCTATACTTTGATCAGCATATCGACGGCTACCGATTGCCGTCGAAAAAAAAAATCTAGCTGTCTTAGTTCAAAAGTTAACTTTTTTCCGTAGGCCAACTTTCTAACGTCAACACTTAGAAAGGAACAAAGGATAAGCTCTAGTTTCTTTAGCAATGAGAGGACTTTAAAGGTTTAAGTGGCACATCTGATACTATTTCTGTGCCGCAAACCCAAGTGCAAAAAAACGAATGATAAACTCAGCTGAAATCGCGAACAGACATGGATAGAAACAATAGATGGCAGCGCTTTCGGACCCGTGGGAAAAAGCCACTTTTTTGTTCCTGTAGATTTTTCTAGTTACCACTCAAGAAAGATATGTTGGCTGTCGGGCCGGGTAATTGACGCATATATTTAACACTTATTGATTTTAGTCCATCTTCAATTCGAAACTGGTGCCTGCCTGCTTGCGTGCTAGAGCGGAGCTTCCACTCGAAAGCAGAAACATGGTTTGATGAAATGAAAGGTTCGCTACACAACTTCAGATAGTCCTCTGTGACATGGGCTATATAACTCCACTTCACTTCGCACACCGTAGGCTCTGGCTTGAGGACATGTAAAAAACATCCTTATTGGCCCCAGGCAAGAGTTCTACGGAGCTTTCCAAAATGTAATGTCATATTCATCAATCCGGCCTAAGGTCCACACTTTTCGTAAAAACCGCACAGGTTAGACCCTTACCAGTTACTAGGAATAAAATGAAATCGGAGTCATAGGAAAAAAAAAAAAAAGAGGATAAAACCAAAGTGTTGCTCTCGCAACACAAAGAGAAAATTTGGCGTGTTTTCACGATCTTTGACGTCTTTTTTTTTCAATGATAAGCCGCCACTAGCCTTTTGCCTTTGGGGAACGTCCAGTTTTGCCAACAGGACCTGAAAATTGCCGACAAAAAACGCAGTTGCTGCCAATCGACAACGTCGTGAACGGCTGTACCCAGGAAAAATAAAAGAGCCACCGGCCAAATTTTTTTAATCCGCCTTTTTTCTGGCAAATTCTGGCTTTTAACGTGGTACAAGCACCCCAAATTCCAAGCCTCAAACGCCAACTAAATCACGTACCCTTCTTCTAGATGGTGAAGTGAAACAGTCATGATCAAAGTGCCTTTTTGCGATCCCAAGGATACCTATTAAACCATAGAGCTGCCTGGCGAAAAAAAAGGTCCACCCAGGGTAAAGTCGATGTAAAGTACATTTGTTCTGAATTTACAGCAAACAAAAATATGCTAGTTTTCACGTCGGGAGACGTGCTTATTCCTGAAGTTCTGCAATCATTAGAATTATAAGTTAAGTAAGGAATAGAAACCAGTTGAAGCTACCGTTAAATGGTAAAGAACAAGAGCTAAATAAATGCCGTTTAAATTGCCAAGCACAGTAACTGGGGTGACCCAAATAATGAATTCGTACTACAGAAAAATTAACTAAAAAAACAAGGAGCAGATCGGGAGCGGCATAACGACCGAATTTCGGAACGGAATAAAACTCTTGGTAGAACGACTTAAAACAACCGAATGTGGTAAGTCTTGTAACAAATGCGGACCAAACAAAAATCAGGTGAATTACCGAATCGGTAAGGAATTAGAACCAAATGAATCTGATAAATCGCCGAATTATGAAATAGATTGACCTCGGTAAAAAACCGATAGAATTCGGTGAAAAACCGAATTCGCTAACGATAATGAGACCAAATAAATACGTTAATCACCGATTTATGCAGGATGTACCGAATGCGGTGAAATCGACTCGAACTGAACAAAAGTTGGGTGAATTGTCGAATTCGTCCACGAATCAGAACCAAAAGAATCTGATATATGACCGAATTATGAAATTGACTGACCGAATGCGGTAGAACAGATACGGCCTTGAGAAAAGTCAATGTGACCAAATAAATACGTTAAATTACCGAATTCACGTACGGACGTACCGAATGCGGTGAAATCGACTCGGACTGAACAAAAGTTGGATTAATTACCAAATTCGATGAAGAACGGGAACCAATAAACACATTAAATCGCCTAATTTGGAAATGAGGGTACAAAGGATTTTGTAAAACAGGCATCACGGCCTTTGGCGAAAATTTTAGCAAATGCCCAAAACGTAGGGGGTTCGCTGCGCTTACCCCCCCCCCCCCCCCCCTTCGGGACGCCTCTGGGTAGGGCATGTGATCTCCGTATATTTCAAGTTTCATTAAAATTGCTCCATTTGTTTGACCGCTATGCGAGCCACAACATTTTCGGGACTCCCCTCCAACTCCCCCCACTGTGGCTGAATACGACTCGGAAACATAAATGTCGCATCTCTGACATCTCCTCTTCTCGTTTATCAAGTTTGACTCGAGTCGAGCACAACCTGTCAGCAAATTTCCGGTTCCCACTATACCCCCCCCCCCCCCCCCCCTAGCCTGGCCGGAACCGGTCCGGACGCCAAACAACAAATCAAAGCTGCATAAAGCGGGTACTGTCCAACTTGCATCCCATTCTGTCCATCCTTTCGGATTTTGTGCATGTCAAAAAGAATCCCGCGTTACTGCAAACTTTTTGACCGCTGACCCTTGTGCTAAATTGTCGTCCATGCCCAGAACCTTTAGGTTTCTGCCCTTGAAGATTTTCCAGTTTTCATCTAGGAACAAGATTTTTTTGGTCCGATTAATCCATTTTATTTGTTCTATATTTTCTTACATTATGCATTGAAACCCATTGCGATTTTTCCTTTTCTTCATTTGTACGCTACCGCACTATTTCCCTTCCTACCCAATGCGTAATAAAATTTAAGTAAGTAAGTAAGTAAGTATATTTATAACCCACTAAAGTTTTGACAAAAACAAACAGTGGAGTAAATAAGGAGAAAAAAAAAAAAAAATAAGAAAGAAAAAAAGACAAAATACGTTAACAAAAAAGACTAAAATAACCTAATAAGGCGGTGGTGAGGATTCAACCTCATACAAGCATCGGCCAGTAAATCCTCGTGTAAGGATTTAAAAAGTACAAGTATATCAGTAGCACCGTAAACACGGATAGTTTTGCGGTTACTGTGCGAACGTGGTAAATACAGTAGAAATTTACAGTATCGAAAATAATCGATTCTAATCCGTTTAAGATCACGTTCTGTCAAGATACTGTATAAACCAGCGTTGAACAGAACAGCTGGATTACAAAAACAAGCGTAAAGCTTTGCTAAAGCACTTCGTCGATATTTGCCTCGGTTCGCAACAATTTTTGAATAACCAAACCTGAGTTTACTTTTGATATCACTTAGTGTTTTTTCACGCAATTGTGAGAAGGCTCCGCACACAGAAATACCCAACCATTTAAAGCAATTCACTCTAGGAATGCAAAAATCATGACAATCAAGTGACGTTAGGGTTGAGACATGATTAAAAGATAGGTATTCGCATTTATCAATGTTTAAACGGAGGCCAATATCACTGAAACTCGAAGAAACTCTCTGCACGGTTGAAGAAAGACTACCTTTGCATCTGCTGATGAGAAGCAGGTCATCTGCGTATGCAAGGTAAGAAACATCAGTCATACCAACAAAAAAAGTATTACATATTTTTGATAGGACACCCGCTATACACGCATTAAACAAATAAGGTGAGAGCACACCTCCCTGCCTTACACCACATCGCACAGATACATTTCCAAAAATATTCCCATTTGACTTCAGACGAAGATAAGAGTTTGAGTACCAAAAGCGAAGAATATGTATCACGGATACATTAACACCAAGTGAAAAAAGAGCATACCAGACTTGACTATGAACCACACTATCGAAAGCTTTCGCCAAATCCAAAGTGCATAAATGAAGTACATATCCCTTTTTATGAGCATCTTTTAACAGGCAAGCTAGAGCTCTATGTGCGTGTTGGCAACCAATGCCCGTTTTGAAACCAAACTGGTTTGAATCATAGTCTACGTATTCAGTGATAGATGGAAGTAGAAGGTACTCCAAAACTTTGCTTAAATTACATGCTACCGTAATTGGTCGGTAAGAAGCACAGACTTTAGGGTCTTTCCCTCGCTTCAGAATTGATGTAACCATACCGCAAAGAAAACTATCAGGTACTAAAGATGTAGTGACACACATTTGATAGAATAGCTGTAAATGAAATAGTAAATCTGACGAATCAGTTGTCAGATGGTTTGAAGATAAACCATCCATGTCAACAGACTTGGATTTCAGCCGTTTAATGCACTTTAAAACATCTTCTTTAGACACAGGTATAATATGCCTTTGCAGAATACGAGATGGCAACACTTTCGAGAGCAATTCGGAAAAACGCTTGTGCACACGGTAATTGACTTCGGAAAACATCCCGGAGTAATGATTAATCCAAGACGATTGAGGTATTGAATCGCTTTCCATAGTATCACTGTATTTGGAAGAATTTATCACTTTCTTCCACCCATTCACATCTTTTGGAAGCTCTTCACCGGACATGCGTACAGACCGTAGATGTTTTTTAAAAACAAGTTTAGTTTTCTGCTTTATCTGAAAAATATTCCCAGCAGACGGGCGACCACAACTTATCCATATTCGAAGCCACATTTTTGCTTTATTTTTAGCGGTCTTCAAGCCAGGATCCATTTTCCATATTGGCTTACGAGTATTACAACGAACACGTTCAAGGGGCACAGCAGCTTCTTCAGCTGTTTTCAGACAAAGCACAATCTTATAATAATACGAGTTTAATTCCACTCTTGCGTTTGGAGAAATAACACTTCGACAAAGGAGATTGAAAGGCACATGTATAGAAGATAGAAGTGTAGCTAGTGTTGCAATGTACAATGGCAAGTTTACACGATTCCAGTTCCGCTTTTCAAACCATTTCTTGTTATTAACTGGGGGCCGATTCAGGACTAAGTTTTCCGAGATACACAGTGTTAAAGAGAGAGGCAAGTGGTCGTAGTCTCTAGCATCTTCATCTACATGAATAGGTGAAGTACGCACGGCAGACGAACATACACAATGGTCAATATTCGATCTAGATCCACTGTTGTGTATATATGTAAAAGATACGTCTTTCTCAATTATTTTGAAACCAGGGGGTAAACTCTCCAAAAAAGTTTCAGTTCGGGCAGAAGTCGTGGTGACGTCAGAGTTCAAGTCGCCTAGAATTAGCCACTCGTATCCCAAAGCAACAATACCAGAGATTAAATTTTTCAACTTACTACAACTTTTAGCATAGTTGGTAAGCGACAATAGGTTCTTTTTATCATGCGGAAGGTAAGTATTTATTAATACATAATCACCAAGTCTGATAGCAATATAATGTTCGTCTGAACTGTAGCACTGAGGAGACAGGTAAGATAAGGTTTTCTTGACAATACACGCTAGTCCACCAGATGGACGGCCGCGTGTGCGCCGAGCACTAGTTGTGTAAACAATGTGGTCAGGACTACGTCTTAAAGAATTGACACTAACTGACGGCAGAAGGTGCTCTTGCAGGAAAATAACGTCAAAATCAAGTAGCATTTGGTCTATGAGCAGATCCTTGTCTTTTGTGCCATTAATGTTGAATGAGCATACTGATATTGGATTATCATTCATTTTCTGGCTTTCTTTGTAACTATTGCACGAAGCTTCGGACACCGTAAACTATACGAGACATGTTCCCCGTCACAGTTTGCACATTTTGGTGGTAGCTGGCACGGCGAGTCCTTGGTGGACTCATGAGGCCCAGAACATCTTGCGCACTTATCGACAGGACTTTTGCACTGCGATTTCAAGTGATCTGGCGAGCGACACTTGTGACAGCAACGAGGGACTTTGAAGAACTCGGAAACACGAAACAGCTCGTAACCGATTTTCATGCCATCTTTGAGAGCGGAGCGTAACGCAGTATTATTGAAAAAAGTCAACTTGACTGTTTGAGAAGTTCCGAGACGAGAGGCATCAACAACACCCGAACAAGTCTTAAAGGTCGAAAGTTCAAAATCGGAATCTATTCCTTTGAACAAGTCCAACAAAATTGGTCTCCACTAGCTTCACTTCAGCATTCCTTAAAACGGTTGGAACAGATTTACAGAAATCTTTGGCTGCTAGTTCATCAATTTTGACAAATAACTTGTCACCAGAGGGTCGAATGTGAACCACAGATTCATGACCATGTATTTTGTCGATCAGTTCCCTCCGTTTCGTAGGATTGTCATAACCGCTTGGTATGTTAGAGATAACAATAGTAGCCTGACCTGATTCAGCGTCGGAAGGAGTAGACTGCAGGGCCGGAAAGTTCGTATCAAAAATCTTTAGCTTCGAGTTTACGACATTGAGCACTTGCTCAATACGATTTACTTTTGTGGCTAGTCGTGAATAAGCAACTGCAGGAATACACGGGACATCAGTTGGTGAGCGAATCACATAGAATGGCACAGTTATATCATCGTTATCACAGTTCCGAAATAAATCAAGCATATCCTTGCAGTGATTGATGAGAGCTTTTTGACCGGTCCTCTTAGGGCAACTTTCAGTTGGAGCCACACTGCTCCACAGCTTGGTCTTGGCCTGTGAGATTACAGGCCCTTCAAAAAAATCCGAAGCGTGCTTTATTATTATTTCGTCCTCGATTCCCGCACGAAAATTTGCTTGCAAGAAGTTCAGAACAGGTGAGTAAACGAGCGGGCCTTCGCCCGGAGAAAATTCGTCAGTCATCGGGAAAACCTGTTTTGCACAGCGCTTGTATTACACAGTGTTCACTAGCCGGCTGCTGAATGAATACACGCATACTCCTTCTTCATTCATCATTTCATAATACCGTTTCCACTTGTTTCCTATTTCGAAAAAAAACTAAAATTGTTCCTCATCTAAAATATTTGATGTAATTAGCCACGATCTACACGATGTCCAAGAGAAAGTCGACTTACGGCACTGGGCCCCAGCGCTGTACCACCTATTTCCCATAATATCACTTTTCACAAAAATAGCTTTCCTTTAGAGTTCTTTGTTATACCCATGCAGCACACGAGTACCCAAAATATTCGCAACAGAAGAGAAACCCGGTCTTCTCACTGTCAGGCTGCAGGTGACGCATTACGGTCCTCCTCCAGCTGAACGGCTCAAAGTGTCGTTAACGCCCTGGTCAGTTTCCGCAGCCACTCTGTCCCGTTCTCAAATTTACGTTTTTTACCGGATTCCGGCCGAACTTTTCTACACAACTCACGAGCTACCACCATTTCCTGAATACAAGTCAATGAATTGATGACAACCGAGCTTCTTGAACATAAGGGATCGATGGGACCCCAAAGTGGAATATTGATCTTCCTAATAGAAATAATCGGGTCTTGCAGATGTTCGGTCTTTGCTGAACCCCGTAAACATTTGAAATCATACTATCCTAATAAACAACTTAACAAAGTCCACCGTAGGTAATACTTTCTAGCTGTAGGCATATCAGACAATCGGGTTCATTCGTAAACATCCAGTTCTGACCAGATTCCCATCGGACTATCTGCCAGACGCAAGAATAAATAGTATTTCCCCATTCACCGTGTCTTTTTCGGGTAACCAGCCTTATCCAACTAATTTTGTCGACATCAGAAACAGCAAGACCGAAGGCTTCGATCGGATCCCGAAAATGGAATGTTCATTGGAGTTCTGATCCTGACATTCTGACCTTATAGATTTCCGGTCTTTGCAAGACCCCGTAAGCATGTTATTTGCCCCTCGTCAACCGCTTGATAATATTAAAAAAAATGATACCCCAGTAGAGTTTTTTTGTTTTTACAGGTAACGGGCAAACGACTAATCCGCTGAGAAAACCAAGTTCAGGTTTGGATTAAGCACGTCTGTTTATCCCTCTCATCTCATCTCTAATCGAATCTTCTACTTTATCCAATTTCCAGTTTTACCAAATTCCTACTTGTCTGGCAAGAAAATAAGTCTCAGATATGGATTCAGCACGTCTCCTAACATCTACACCGACAACTTTATCAGCTTTTACAAAATATTTGTTTTGCTCCTTGATTTAAATCCCCCTCCCCCAGCCCTAAATATAGGACTAAAGAGCGTATCTACGAACTTGACGTGTACTTTGACCCAAAGCATCCTCACGACTCACAACTTTTGAAAAGTCATAGGTATCCGTCACTAACGTTTCAGGATTATAATAATTGGATACCTGGCACTAAGCTGAAAATGCAGTGTCGCAACTGTTAGGGGAGATGTAATATACCATATAAAACTAGTTAAGAAACATCCCACTGCTATCCACGGACTGTTACAGCCAATCAGTTAGGTCAACAAAGGATATACACTGGCTGCACTGGCATAAGTTTCATTAAAGATAACACTAGGATGCTCGGTTTTAAAAGACAATACGTAGCATATAACACTTGGGATGTTATCTGTTGTGTTTGAAAACTTTATGCATGAAATGTTATGCACAACAAGCTTTGTTAGGAAGAGCCAAAAAAGTATCTACTGACTTTATTCTTTATCGTCATGATGTCGGAAAACTCAGCAGATACTTTTTGGCGGTTTTTCTGTTCTTCCTGATGCTAACGCTTATTATGCATAACATTTTGAAACACAACAAATACAATCCGAAGTGTTATCTGTTACGTAATATCTGTTGAAACTGCGCATCCCTGTGTTATCTGTTATGAAACTTCTGAGAGTGTGACGACCCAGTTCCAAACACGAGGAGGCCTTACACTCCGTTGTGTATCCCAGTACTTCTTACCTCCGGTTTAGGAGACGCATTGAGCTGGCATTCAAACACCAAACGGTTGCCTTCGTCTTCGTTCCTCAGCTGAGGCTTCTGCGTGAAAGACGGGGCGAGATCCTGATTCACCCCCATACTGCTCCACTTTCAATCACTAACTTCACAAAAAAAAGGGCAGGCCTAACAAGCCTGCCCGAAACTGATTCGCGGAACGGGATTCGCTTTACACGTCACAACGAGAGCAGTAGAACTGCAGTTTCACTGAGGTACTGTTCGCCCTGACACGGATAATCTTACTTTCCGAGGGTGTCACCACTCACCCTGTCGAGGACTAGGTCTGAAAAATAAATAAAGAGCTATAAGTTTGTTCTTGTTTTGGTTATTTTTAGTTATCGCAGCCTAATTTTGTCTCGTAGTGTTGTGTGATTTATTTCTTTTTCATTTGTTTCCTTATCAACTTCTCCGACCATTTGCCTTGTATTTGTATGGAGGGTATAAATAAGATTATTTTTATTATTACTATAAATTTGCTCAAAAACCGGCTCTCAATTATCTACTAAATGACAGAGGATCGAATCGGAATGCGGAATGGATTTCCGTCCAAATCCTATAAATACATTTCTTGCCGGACTCGACGGTCGATGGAACGGTTCTAGAAGTTTGAGATGGAAAGAAGGAAAACGAAGTGTAGCTAAGAAGTATTCCAGTACGACTCTTACCTAAGGCAGTCTCAATTAGTCTACTTACTGAGGAGTGACCGTCAGCTGACAGCTCGTTGTTGTTATTGTTACTGTAGCTACGACTCATGGTGGATAACAATTTATAACGGGCGACTTTGACCCCAGAAATATCTAGAATATTCAAGTTCAGGTTCATCAAACTTTCAAATAATCCAAAGAAATAATACTGGATCACTTCACGGCAGAGACTCGATGGCCTGAAGATAACAATGACAATTACAACTTAAGGATTCTTTTTATTTTGTAAACATTATTTTTCTATCTTCGATAGCCTTGGTCGACCAGAAGAGTATCCAATGAGTACAAACTTCACTGTAAACAAGACCAAAGGTGTCGATGGGGTCCAAACAATCTAAGATTTGATCCAGGCAATTGGGTCTTGTCTTCGCCAGATCCAGTCTTCGCCAGGCTAATCATCAACGAAAACCGAGTTCAGATATTCCATCTATCTATCAATCTATACCTCTATAGGCCATATCTATTTTGACGATACTGACCGAAACTTCCTGCTTTACTTCTGCCAAATTTGCGGTTTCGCCCGAATTCCGAGCAAACTACTAGTCCAGCAAAAAAAGAAAATTCAGAAACGAATCCAGCGTATCTCTTTATCCCTATAAGAATATCTGATCAACATTAAATAAAACTTTGACTTAAAAAATGCAGGTACAACCGGCTTCTGGACTAATTATATGTCCGAGTAAATAATGATTGTCATGTACAGACTCAGCGTCTCTTCTTACCCCTACATCTAACATCTAATCAACTTCAGATAAACTTTTGCTTTTGACATATAATCCGGTTTTGGCTGGATTCCAGGCGAACTAGTTGTCCGGCGAGAAAATGGTTTTCACTATCGTGTTCAGCATGTCTTCTTACCTCTACATCAAACATTTAATCAACTTTAAATGAAACATTTACTATTAACAAACTTTCCGGTTTTTGCCGGATTCCGGACGAACTACTTGTCCGGTGAGTAAATGATTTTCATGCTCAGCGTGTCTTCTTACCCCATAATCGACTATCACATTAGCTGTTTAAAAATATTTTGTTTGTCCCTTAATTTGAACCCCCTCCCCCACTCCCAAATATAGGGCTACAGAGCCCATCTACGAATTCAACTTTACCCTTGACCCAAACAATCCTCACACCAAGTTTCATCAAAATATCTCATTCCCTTCGAGAGTTATCGTGCTTACAGTCGGACGGACGGACGGACAACTTGTGTGATGTCATAGGTATCCCTCCACTTACGTTTTGGGATCCCAAAAATAATCTTGCATGATTTGCTACTGGGATTAATCTTGTCTGATGAGGATTGTCTCTAATTTGGATTAACCTTACCCCAGTAGAGACAAGATTAATCCCAGTCAGAGGCGTTACGACTGGGGGGGGGGGAGGGGGGACGCCCCCCCCCCAAAGCCGTCGGCCAGTCGGTAAATTTTTCGTCAAAACAGTTGATTTTTTTTTTTTTCATGAAGACAGTCGGTTTTTCTGAAAATTGTCGATTTCTCGTCAACATAGTCGGTTTTTCTTAAAATCAGTGGATTTTTCGGAAAATCAGCCGATTTTTTTTTTTAATGTCATTTTTATCGTTGAAAACAGTCGTTTTTTAAGGAGAAAAAAGTCGTTAAAAATTACTAGCCAGTCGGTAAATGCCTCGCCCCCCCCCCCAAATATTTTGGCTAGTAACGCCTCTGATCCCAGTAGCAAATACTGCAGTTAACTTTAATCCTTACTCGGAGAAAGATTTTACAGTGTTCTTGTAAGTTATGACCTATAGAAACTATTGAGGCCATAGACCCTCATCTTATGACAAAAAGACAGAGATAAAGACAAAGACTTTAGTTTAGTAAACTATCATAAATAGAAAGCCTACTAGAAGATAGACCCCCCTCCCCCCAAAGAAAATGCAGACCAAATTACAAGAATAATTAATTGAAACAGCTAGGGAGTGTCCTTACTCCCAACCATTAGTTGAGACAAGCTCGCATGTTGCTTCAATATACTCCTTCCCTTCACACAGGTTGTAAAGGGAAATGGTGGCGTCTGACAATTGTTGGTAGGTAAGGATACTAAATACTACACTTCACTATCTAGTATCCATCAGGGTGCAGTTGTGCTTCGTTTCCCGAATCCAGTACGAGTTGCCTTCTGGGCGTTCTTGCGGACGCATATACTTTCCGTGGACAACGCGGACTCGGTAGATAGACGCTATGAAACGTTTGAATGGAAAGTAAGCGTTGGCCTGAGCGCAAGTTGGGCGTCAAACACAGCCGAGCAAAAAAGCAAAAGTTCGTGTTGTGCGCATTATCCAGGACTGTGAAAAATCAACTTACCAACTTCTTGGAACTGAAACAGGCTTCGGAAACAAAATCCAAGAGTCAGTGTGGTGAGTCACGGGTCCTTTCAGATAGAACCTGTCACTCAAGTCACCGTATATTTTATTTGGATTTCTAGTAGGCTACTTCTTCATTCGAACAAAAGGTACACTGTAAAAAGCTTCTCCGTATAAAGATTAAAGTTAACTGCAGTATTTGCTACTCGGATTACTCTTATCTCTACGCAGATAAGATTAATACCAAATAGAGATAAGATGAATCTGAGTAGCAAATACTGCAGTTAACTTTAATCTTTATACGGAGGAACTTTTTACAGTGTAAACAAACAAGACCAAAGGTTTCGATGGGATTCCAAAAATTGAATATCTGATCCAGACAACAGGGTCTTGTCTTAGCCAGATCCAGTCTTCGCCAGACTCCTTGAACATTTTTACAATTAAAATTCAGAAACAGACTAAGGCCAAATAGCTAATCACCTGAGAAAACCAAGTTCAGATTTGGATTCACCATGTGTGTTTACCCCTATAAGTCATGTCTGTTTTGACGAAAACTTCCTGCCACTTCTGCCAATTTCCCGGTTCCGGCCGAACTCCAGAACTACTTGTCCGGCAAAAAAAAGAAAGCTCAAAGACGAAATCAGGGTATCTTCTTTCCCCAGTAATGAACATCTAATCAACTTCAAAAAGAAATTTAGCTTATAACAAATTTTCCGATTCCAGCCGGATTCCGGTCGAACTATATGTCCGGGTAAAATGATTGTCATACAGGGACTCAGCATCTCTTCTTACCCCTAAATCGCTTATCTAATCAACTAGAAATAAAACTTTGACTTCCAACAGATTTCCGGTTTTAGCCGGATTCCGGACGAACTACATGTCCGGGTAGAAAATTGTTTTCACATAAGTGTTCAGCATGTCTTCTTGCCCTAAATCGAACATCTAATCAACTCCAAATAAAACTTTTACTTTCAACAAACTTTCCGGTTTGGGCCGGATTCCGGGCGAAATACTTTTCCGTCGAGAAAATAGTTTTCACCATCGTCTTCAGCATGTCTTCCTACCCCTAAATCGAACATCTAATCAATTTCAAATAAAACTTTTACTTTCAACAAACTTTCCGGTTTGGGCCGGATTCCGGGCGAAATACTTGTCCGTCGAGAAAATAATTTTCACCGTCGTCTTCAGCATGTCTTCCTACCCCTAAATCAAACATCTAATCAACTTCAAATAAAACTTTTATTTTCAACAAACTTTCCGGTTTTGGCCGGATTCCGGGCGAACTACTTGTCCGACGACAAAATAGTTTTCACCATCGTGTTCAGTATGTCTTCTTACCCCATAATCGACTATCACATTAGCTGTTTCAAAATATTTTGTTTGTCCCTTAATTTGAATCCCCTCCCCCACCCCTAAATGTAGAGCTACAAAGCCCATCTACGAACTTGACTGGTCCGACGACCCAACGAACCCTCACACCAAGTTTCATCAAAATATCTCATTCCCTTCGAGAGTTATCGTGCTTACAGACGGACGGACAGACGGACGGACGGACGGACGGACGGACGGACGGACGGACGGACGGACGGACGGACGGACAGACAGACGGACAACTTTTGCGATGTCATAGGTATCCCTCCACTTACGTTTTGGGATCCCAAAAATTAGAAAGATCCGGCGATCTGTATTTTGATCACGTCCTACATACATTTCAACAAAATGTGAAATGCGTTTTTAGGGATCTCCTGTTAAACTTGTGATACATGATACATTAACCTGGACAAGACATTACCTAAGATATTACATAACGTATATCCTGTAGTGTTTTTGGAATCTAGATGAGGTGGCTAAACAGAATGGAATTAAGTAACTTGAACAACTAGATACTAAATTCAAACTCGTACTTTGTGTGGCTTTAGAATGATGATCATTATGAAACCGAAATCGGCGACAAATTCGAAACGTTATGGGGACCGTATGGGAGTTGCTTGAAAACAGAGAATAATGGATCTTGTCATGTGTGGATAAAGAAGATTTAGTATTTTACGTTATGTACGACTACTGCTTTTGTATCGCCAATATTATCGTTAGTGAGCATAAATCGCCTTGTTAAGCGAGACTGTATTCGTTGTAACGGGTTAGGCTGTAACCCCGTTACACCACATAGGGGACCAGCCCCTATTATCGAGCTTGTATGCAATATCGGGCGAAAGAATTGATACTGAATGGTTTATAGGGGGATTTATTGCCCGATTTGAGCGGTTTAAGGGTATTTGAGTGAAGAAAGTTGATATGGAGTGAGGTGAATTAAGTTTTCGATTTTCGAATAAAAAAATTGTTTATAGATAGTTTTGTTCGTAATGTTATGTCCGTCTTGCAAAGGCGACCTGTTATCACATACTAAGACGGACTGTTGGTACATGAATATGTTGAATGTCGGTTATGTTGACGAATCAGCAATTGAATCCTTGAAAAATGTACGTACAAATGTTCGCAGAATGTCTCAAATTGCGATAAAAAGCTTGGATGACTTGATTGGCTGTCAACTGCAGGGTGATAGAGAGCAAGGAGCTAAAAGCTATACAACAATCCTTTTTTTCGATAACATAACTATTGAAAATCATTTTAATGCAAACCGTGAGGTAACCAATACGCTTTGTCAATACCGTTCTTCGGCCGTATACGAATAAAGTCGAGCACGCTTAGCCATAATATAACATATTATGTAACTTTGTTGTGAATGATTAACTTTTGGGTTAATGTCACTTAAGCACAGAATGAACCGTCGGGCCAGGACCTAATTAACATAACCACCTGTATCGGCCCCACCCCAGAGTACATGTTTAGGACTTTGTACCTAAAAACAAAGTCCAAAGTTCTTGGATGATGTCCAAGATCGCGGTATATCACGAGCAACTGCTCTTATCTATATGGCCAGGTTCGGTACTGGCAAGGAGGATTTGCCTCAAGGCTAGCATCTGCAAGATAATGCAGTATGGTTTGAAAACTTCACGCGGTAGGCAGTTGACTACACAAAGCGAACTGGAAGATCACGTTCTAGCGACAAGCAACAGTCTTTAAGACTTTAAGACTTTTTAAGACTTTATTGCGGTAACCCCAAATCGGCAGTTTTGGAAGTCGACTGCGAATGCTGATTGCGGCAAGCCATCAAAGACTAATGCCCATTTCACACATCCCAGTCAAAAACATGACAAGCAATCAATAGTACAAACAAACAAAAGAACTTCTGTTTATTACTAGACTAAACGGACGTGTCCGGGATCAGCTCAAGAAAGCAAAGAATATGCGTGCTTCAGGCAGAACATTCATGTGATCCTCAAGGTAGGCTTGAGATGCGCATAGCCCCACTGCCGCTTCTCAAATGTCTTACCCTTCTTCCAGAAAGTATCAATTATCAATCTCAAGCCGGCAAGCACCGGAATTACGTTCAATTCAAACTGGAAGCGACTATAGTTCCAGGAGATGGAACTACTTTGGTCCTTAAAATAACCTGTAGCCAGGGGCGAGTGGTCGTAGGGACGGAGAGAGTAACCCAATCGCGAGGAAAACACCTTGGCCATATTCGTAGGAGCCGGAGCGTAGGCAAGGAGGAGACGGTGGAGAAGCACCTTCGCAAAAATATACGGAGAACCCGCCTGTAAGAAGGTGTGAGAATGGTCACGTGCGAGGAGTCACTCACTCGATTTTTTATAGACCAGGTGTCAGCTCGCAGCCAGTAGGTGAAAGGTGGGGACCTTTGTGGATGATCGGGTAGAGCATGCTAGAGAATAGACCTGCTCAAGAAAAAACAAGACTAAAGGCTTCAATGGGATCCTAAAAATTTAGTATCTGATCCAGACCAATGGGTCTTGTAGATATCCGGTCTTCGCCAGACTCCTTGGACATTTTTACTATTAAAATGTTGATGATCGGGAAGAGCATGCTAGAGAATAGACCTGATTGGATTCCAGTAAGTTTTAGTATTGACATATGACATCTAGGAGAAACACTAAGACCGCTTGGTCGCTCAACTTCAAAAGGGGTGAAAAACTGACTCGCGTAAGAAACGCAGCCATGAGAAGGAATAACCTAAGACGGAGCTGATCAAGACTCCAGCAATGAAAAAACAAGACCAAAGGTTTCGATGGGATCCCAAAATTTTAGTATCTGATCCAGACAAATGGGTCTTGTAGATATCCAGTCTTCGCCAGACTCCTCGGACACTTTTACTATTAAGATTTAGAAGGCCAATGGCTAATCATCTGAGAAAACCAAGTTCAGATACGGGTTCAGCATGTGTCAATTTACCCCTACGCTATACGTCATATCTACCCTGTCTTGCAAAAACTAAAGCTAAAAAACGTATTCAGCGTATCTCCTTACCCCTATATCGAACTTCTAATCAACTTCAGATAAAACTTTAATTTTTAACAAATTTTCCGGTTTCCATCGGATTCCGGGCGAACTATATGTCCGGGTGGAAAATGATTGTCAAAAGTGGATTCAGCATGTCTTCGTACCCCTAAATCGGACAGCTAATCAACTTCAGATAAAACTTTTGCTTTAAAAAATTTTCCGATTTCGGCCAGATTCCGCGCGAACTACTTGTCCGACGAGAAAATGATTTTCAAATAAACGTTTCAGCATGTTTTCTTACTAATAAATCGAAGATATAATCAACTTTAAATAAAACTTTGACTTTTAACAAACTTTCCAGTTTGGGCCGGATTCTGGAGGAACTACTTGTCCGGCGAGAAAATGGTTTTCACGCTCGTGTTCAGTATGTCTTCTTACCCCTAAACTCAATATCTCATTATCTGTTCGCCCCTTAATTTGAACCCCCTCCCGCACCGCTAAATGTTGAGCTACAAAGCCCATCTACGAACTCGACCGCTCCCTTGACCTAAAGATTCCTCACACGAAATTCAACAAAGATCTCCTTCCACCCCCCGCCCCACCGCTAAATGTTGAGCTACAAAGCCCATCTACGACTCGATCGCTCCCTTGACCTAAAGATTCCTCACACCATATTCATCAAAGATCTCATTCCCCCCGAGAGTTATCGTCCTGACAGACGGACGGACAGACAGACAGACAACTTTTACGAAGCCATAGGTATTCCTCCACTTACGTTTTGAGATCCCAAAAAGGCTCTTGAAGAGGGGGTCGATCTACCAACAAGCACCGCAAATGCACGAAAACAAAAACAGTTCAAAACAAGACCAAAGGTTTCGATGGGATCCCAAAAATTCAATATCTGATCCAGACAACTGGGTCTTGTCTTAGCCAGATCCAGTCATCGCCAGACTCCTTGAACATTTTTACAATTAAAATTCAGAAACAGATTAAAGCCAAATAGCTACTCATCTGAGAAAAACTTCCTGCCACTACCGCCAATTTCCCGGTTTCGGCCCAACTCCAGAACTAATTGTCCGGCGAAAAAAAGAAAGCTCAAAAATGAACTCAGGTTATCTTCTTTCCCCAATAATGAACA
This sequence comes from Branchinecta lynchi, assembly GCA_023053575.1. NCBI lineage: Eukaryota > Metazoa > Arthropoda > Branchiopoda > Anostraca > Branchinectidae > Branchinecta > Branchinecta lynchi. Next base: position 12,014,718 of record JAKZAP010000005.1, read on the forward strand.
TCTAATCAACTTCAAATAATTTAACTTATAACAAATTTACAACTCCAGCCGGATTCCGGTCGAACTATATGTCCGGGTAAAATATGATTGTCACACACGGATTCAGCATATCTTCTTACCCCTCAATCGGTTATCTAATCAACTAGAAATAAAACTTTAACTTCTACCAATTTTCCGGTTTTGGCCGGATTCCGGGCGAACTACATGTCCGGATAGAAAATTGTTTTCACATAAGTGTTCAGCATGTCTTCTTGCCCTAAATCGAACATCTAATCAACTTCAACTTCAACTTTTAATTTTAACAAACTTTCCGGTCTGGGCCGGATTCCGGGCGAACTAATTGTCCGTCGAGAAAATGGTTTTCACCATCGTGTTCAGCGTGTCTTCTAATCCCTAAATCGAACATCTAATCAACTTAAAATAAAATTTTTACTTTTAACAAACTTTCCGGTTTTGGCCGGATTCCGGTCGAACTACATGTTCCATGACAAAATGGTTTTCACCATCGTATTCAGCATGTTTTCATACCCCATAATCGACTATCACATTAGCTGTTTAAAAATATTTTGTTTGCCCCTTAATTTGAAACCCCTCCCCCACCAATAAATTTAGGGCTACAAAGCCCATCTACGAACTTGACTGGTCCAACGACCCAACGAATCCTCACACCAAGTTTCATCAAAATATCTCATTCCCTTCGAGAGTTATCGTGCTTACAGACGGACGGACAGACGGACGGACGGACGGACAACTTTTCGATGTCATAGGTATCCCTCCACTTACGTTTTGGGATCCCAAAAAGCGGAACCTGAGGAGGACCATTGCCAAGAAGGTCGGAAATGTCGCTCGAATAAGTTCAACTGATGTAGTTGTTTAGCGCAGTCAACTGCGTATATTCAAACAATCAAAACACTGTTTGAATATATAGCAGCTTTTTTTGTAAAACTCCGTTCTCCTTACGCCGTTCTGTCTGTAAGCCCGTTTTTTGGGATCCCAAAACGTAAGTGGAGGGATACCTATGACATCGCAAAAGTTGTCCGTCCGTCCGTCTGTCTGTCCGTCCGTCCGTCCGTCCGTCTGTAAGCACGATATGAGGTTGGTATGAGGATTGTTTGGGTCAAGGGTAAGGTTGAGTTCGTAGATGGGCTCTGTAGCCCTATATTTGGGGGTGGAGGAGGGGGTCCAATTTAAGGGACAAACAAAATATTTTTAAACAGCTAATGTGATAGTCGATTATGGGGTAAGAAGACATGGTGAGCATGATGGTGACAATCATTTTCTCGCCGAACAAGTAGTTCGTCCGGAATCCGGCAAAAACTGGAAAGTTTGTTAAAAGTAAAAGTTTCATTTGAAGTTGATTAAATGTTTGATTTAGGGGTAAGAAGACATGCTGAGCACGATGATGAAAATCATTTTCTCGCTGGATGAGTAGTTCGTCCGGAATCCGGCAAAAACCGGAAAGGTGGTTAAAAGTAAAAGTTTCATTTGAAGTTGATTAAATGTTCGATTTTGGGGTAAGAAGACATGCTGAGCATAATGGTGAAAATCATTTTGTCGCTGGACAAGCAGTTCATCTGGAATCCGGCCAAAACCGGAAAGCTGGTTAAAAGTAACAGTTTCATTTGAAGTTGATTAAATCTTTGATTCATTGGTAAGAAGACATGCTGAACCCGATGGTGAAAACCATTTTCTCGCCGGACAACTAGTTCGCCTGTAATCCGGCCAAAAGCCAAAAGCTCTGTAGCCCTATATTTGGGGGTGGGGGAGGGGGTTCAATTGAAGAGACAAACAAAATATTTTTAAACAGCTAATGTGATAGTCGATTTAGGGGTAAGAAGACATGCTGAGGACGATAATGAAAACCATTTTCTCGCCGGACAAGTAGTTCGTCCGGAATCCGGCAAAAACCGGAAAGTTGGTTAAAAGTAAAAGTTTCATTTGAAGTTGATTAAATTTTTGATTTAAGGGTAAGAAGACATGCTGAGCATGATGGTGAAAATCATTTTGTCGCCGGACAAGCAGTTCGTCCGTAATCCGGCCAAAACCGGAAATTTGGTTAAAAGTTACAGTTTCATTTGAAGTTGATTAAATGTTTGATTTACGGGTAAGAAGACATGCTGAACCCGATGGTGAAAACCATATCTCGCCGGACAACTAGTTCACCTGTAATCCGGCCAAAACCAGAAAATATGTTAAAAGTAAAAGCTTTATCTGAAGTTGATTAGATGATATATTTAGGGGTAAGAAGAGACGCTGAGTCTGTATATAATGATCATTTTTTACCCGGACATATAATTAGTCCGGAATCCGGTTGTACCCGCATTTTTTTTAAGTCAAAATTTTATTTAAAGTTGATTAGATTTCTTTATAGGGATAAGGAGATACGCCGGCTTCGTTTCTGAACTTTTCTTTTTTTGCTGGACTAGTAGTTCGCTCGGAATTCGGGCGAAACCGCAAATTTGGCAGTAAAGCAGGAAGTTTCGGTCAATCGTCAAAATAGATATGGCTTATAGAGGTATAGATAGGTAGATAGAATATCTGAACTTGGTTTTCTCTGATGATTAGCCTGGCGAAGACAAGACCGAATTGTCTAGATCAAATCTTAGATTTTCGGGATCCCATCGACACCTATGGTCTTGTTTATATATGCAACGCTGCCGGCCCTATGAACCAATTTTCAGAATTTGCCAGTTTTCTAGTAAACCGTTTCTCCTATAAACCGTTTTAGCGAATCCGTTTCAAGAGAAAACGTACCGCACAAGAATATGTTGCATGAGAAAGCGTTTCTATTTGCAAAAGCGTTTCTTAGAAAACTGGTTCAAAGGGCCGGCAGCGTTGCATCCTGAAGGGTTGCAGCTACATAACGTTTCATCGCAAAACTGGTTCAAAGGGCCGGCAGCGTTGCATGCTGAACGGTTGCAGCTACATAACGTTTCATCGAAAAACTGGTTCAAAGGGCAAGCAGCGTTGCATGCTGAGGGTTGCAGCTACATAACGTTTCATCGGGAATTCGTGCCAGAAGTACACGTGAGACATAATAATGATCCGATGAAACACAAGCTTCCTTCTTCTGATTTGGATAGTCTTCTGCGCGATACATTAGTTAAGAGACGATGAAAATCAATGACCGATGCAAACGTCTGACCTCCGCGTTTGAAAAAAACGTGAGTTTTCTGAAAAGGCTTCTTACTGCAGCTATCTCACAGAAATTCCTCTCCTATCCCTATCACCATTACCATTTATATACATGTATAGTCAACAATAATGACTTTATAAGCTAATATTTTATTTATTAAGAGTTTAGAAGACAAGAGCTAGAAGCTCATATGGGACTTGCAACGCTATATCAGAGGATGAAAGCAGGAATTTGCCAATTCGTGCGTTAGTTGTGTTCATTTGTAAGCAAAACCCTTGAGATAAGAATGATCATGGGTCCTTTGATATCGTGAGAATGGATCGTTCTTAAAAACTATTCTATTTCTGCATTTGGCTGTGATGATGCTCACTTTAAGGGCGCTAGAACATTCATCCGTAACGAACACTCTTGCACAAATGATGATAAGCTCATCGAAATCATGAAAATATGTATTTTGCTCAAAATAATTGTTTTTACTTTAAGGAAATCACAAAACCCTTGGGGCAAAACGGATCATGGGCCCTTGGGGATCACGAATATAATTATATCTTTTGGTCAAAAGTGTTTTTTTTACTTTTCGGTAAGATATGTAATTTAAGGGTGCTAAAAAAAGCAAAATCCTTGAGGCATAAACGATCATGGGCTAATGGGGATCATGAAAAAGTATATTTTGCTTTAATAGTACTTCAAGGGATGGTCGAATCTGAGAAATGACAATTTCTAAGCCAATCTTGTTAAGTCTCTGATGTTGAAAGTCGAGTTTCATCGTCCTTGCGAATCTGGAAGTACCTTAACTCGCGGTGACCGGAATTTCGGACCCACACCCCCTACAACTCCCCCAAAGGTGCCCGAATCTGGGCCGGTACTGTGACGTATCTATGGCTTGTGCTTGCTCTTCCCGCCAAGTTTCATCGCTCCACTCTAAGGGTGTCACAAGATTGCCGGTTCTCCCCTAAAAACAACCCCACATTCATGGGAACTGGTCGGAACTGATCTCGGAAATTTGAGATACGAGGCTTTTCCAAATATCAAGTTTCATTCAGATCCAATCACCCCTTCGAAAGTTATGCATGCCTCAAGACTCGGGATTCTCCACCCCCCCCCCCCCTCCCCACGATGGTCAGATTGGGAAACTGACTATTTTAAGCCAATCATCTCAAGCCTCAAATGGTCAAGCCAATTTGCATCGTCTTAGCCCCCCCTCCCCCCCCAGGGTCCGAATCCGGCCCGGTTCCGTCGCTGATGTATCTAGGGCATGTGCTTGTTCTTCCCACCAAGTTTCATCCCAATCTCTCCAGTCTAATCGTGTCACAATATTTCCGGTTCTCCCCTCCAACTTCCCCCCCTCCCCACATTCATCGGATCCGTTCAGGACTCGAAGTGGGAGATCTGAGATACGAGATTGTTAATGTAAAGTTTCATTAAGATCCTATAACCCGTTCGAAAGTTATAGATGCCTCAACATTCCGGATTCTCCATAATCTCCATCCCTCCATTCCCCCCTCGGTGGTCGGATTGGGGAAGTGACTATTTCCAAGTTAGTTTGGTTGGGTCCCTTATATGCCTGTCAAGTTTCATCGTCCTAACTTTCTGGAAGTACCCTAACTCGAGAACAGTGAACCGACAGACCGATCGACCAACAGACCGAAAAGTGATCTGTATATGGCACTTGAGCAAAGCTGCAAGTGACATAAGAACTGAGCTATTCAAGAAACCATGGATTTTAATAATTACATATAACTTTGGACGCTTTGGAAACTCGTAAATAAGGCTTCAAGAAAACAATCACAGTAATCTTCGAAATAACTCATCAAGAAAATAATGAAAGTAAGCTTATAAGCATAAAGATTGAGGTCAAATTGGTTTTCGGAAAGGGAAACAAATCATAGTAAACCACATCGAGTTAAAATCATGGCACAAATAAAACAACAAGAAAAAAAAAATCACAGTAAGTACTTCTACTTCCAAGCGGACTAGTTTCTATTATTCCCCCTATGTCTCACCATCAGCACATCTGACAGACATAGTAAAATAGCTCTCAGGTTGACGAGTAGAAATCTGGAATCTGCTCCATGGAGGTAGTATAGAAAATGTAAGTTACCCATTACCCTATAGACCCCACTTATAAGTATGTCTATAGACACACATAAGTGTTGATTGTGTTGATTTTGAGACAATGGGGGACTAAAAGAATCTAGTCCACTTTGAATGCTGAGCCAGAATAAGGCGAATTGATAACTTGAGACTTATCAACAACAAATTAGAGAGCACAACTTAACGCAGCACAACACAAATTCTTTTTAGAAGGAGCATCAGTATAACTGACAGTATTTGAAACCTTGTACTTCTTTCCTTGAAACTACCAGGATAATATTTCAGGATCTCCCATCATAGCATTCAGACTTTCATGTAATTATACTCTGTACCCACAGCATTCTCTTATTTCTTCCTTTCCACTTGAAGAAACTATTTTGTAAAGCAATATGGTCAAACTGTTGGTGATGCAGGTTGCAATGGTGAAAAACAATTCTCTTATCCTTTGAGTCCAGCCTCTCCAATGGAACATAAACATAAACTTCTGGGTCAGACAGAACCAGAACAATGTGCTTGACATAAAGGTTGAAGTTTCTGAATTGCAGCAATAATTTCATCAGAAGCCTTCTTACTGACTGTGTGGAGATATTAAAGCTTAATACTGAATATTAAAAAGATGAGATCATGTTATTTTAAATATGCGAAGCACCTACTCCACTTAATGAAATTATGTCATAACCATACATTGACAGAGAAATTCAAGATGCAAGTGCGACCCTTTGGGATGTTTCCTCATCGCTTTCAAAAATCATGGACAACAGGGCCCAACCAGCGCACAAAGTCGTCCACTGCTTCCTGACCGAAGATTAAAAATTAAGTAGCCTATCTTTTTTCTGCGTTTTTATGTGTTTTGTTTATTTTCTTCAGTTACTCTGCCTTTTCAAAATGGTGGGTCACAAATAAATTACTTACTTAGGGAAAAGCTTTTCTTCTTCCCGCTCAACTGTCACATCAGGAAAATAGTAACAAACATTTTCTCCGATATCAGTATCATCAACAACAAAAATTGGGAATTGAGATGGTATGGGAGGCTGAGGGATAGGTAAAGGTTCAGGAAGGGATGCAGTGTCAGAAGATGAAGTACGATTAAAAACCCCAAGACAAGACAAGACAATGGGGGATTCACAGTATCAGAAGGATGAACCAACTGGATGTAGAAATCCAAACTTGACTTACAAAACTACTATACAAAATCTTTTCTGACAAAAAAAAAGGCAGAAGAGCATATCCCGATCAATCTCCATACGAACGAAACATCTATCGCCTAATGTTTCTCAAGAAACAACTCACTGTAGAATTTATAACCACAGTATTTACACCTCAACCTTTCAGGTGGCATAGCATAGCATTCAACAGACTAGGCTAAATTCTAATGCTGATTTGCTGGGTTTGGTCAGGTAAGTTAGTCAGGTGAAAGTAAAACTGATTGGTACTAAATTAGATTGGTATTAGAAAGAGTTCAGAAATTATTCACAGAGTTATCAATCGAAAATAAATTAAGGGAATTAAGAATCATTTCTTCACTAAGCTTATGCAAATAGCATTGTAGCCTATGAGCATTCAGTTGGTCTGAGACAGGCAGGAGACAGGCTAACCAAGAAAAGCTTATGAGCATCCAGTTGGTCTGAGACAGGCTAACAAAGAAAACAAAAACAGAGATTAAATTATTTACTTACTCTGGCAGAACTACAGAACATCTTTGTCCTTTTCAACAAATTCATATAATGATGTGACTCCTCCACAGTGATGAGTCACAATTCGCGCACTTTGCAGTTTGAAAGATGGCACGACAAACAAGAAGAAAACGGAATTTTCTTTCATGGAAGGGAGCTAACATAATGAGTTTAACAGCGGGAGGTAAAGGACTTTTGATTTAGATTCCCGAGTTAACAGATACTTATCGGCGTATGATGACAACTATGAGCCTGTTAATGGTAGAAATGTTGCCAACTAGTTCAACAATATTTTTCTAACAGAGTTGTGAAAGTAAGATGTTAATTGCTTTTTTAAAGAAAAAATTAGTCTTTTCTACTTTTGATTGGTTATGACGCTTTATGCAAAACCAACCAATAGAAAGCATAATTCGCTTTTGTAATAAGAGTTTGAAGACTTTAAGCTGTAATATCTTTTCAAACACCTATGCGAAAAATGTAATCATACGATCAAAAAAAAGTTAGGATACCTTTTCCAGCCAATTGCAGGTTCACAAACGCCTTCACTTAAAGCGTGTTCTCGACGTTCCCTGAGGTCTCCGCTTAAGGAGTAGCCGCGTTTTTGTTTGTCCCGGGGAGCCACTCCCACTATTCTCCTGAGTCCCCACGGGCGGGGAATGCTCTGATTATCATCACCATCGTCAAAAAGGACTCCCTTTCATATTCAGAGGGGAATCAATTTTTGCCAGTGTTTGTGCAATGTAAAATTAATTAAAAAGAATCAGAATAAACAAATCCCAAAATAAAGTGGATTTAGTAATTTCGTCAACTGCACATTCTTTTTTTCGAACAAAATCCATTTTAGAAGCATTCTCCGTGTTCTCGTTGTTTTCCTAGGGGGAGTCCGCGTGGAGTGACTCCCTCTATTCTCGCCGTTCCCTTCGATTCCCCGAGGAGTCCTCGGGGAACGGCGAGAACAGACTTTTAGGAAGTCCCGTATCTCACAGTGTTAAGTTATTTCGTTTATGCCCTTTTTCTGTTTTCGGAAAATTTGATCACTTCGACCGTTTTTTACGGTTTTATGTTTCCCTAAATTATATATAAATTATTTCCAGTTGGTTGTCGACCAAGCTACGCTCTTTTCTTGGCTTTTACCTCATGAATTTTATCTATTTACCCCAGAACACAATAAAACATCGATATCAAGGTTAAAAGCAAAGCGATAACAAGAACAAGAATCGAGACCAGGGGCACCACGAATAGGGGGGGGGGGGGAGGTTGTCCATTCAATTTATGGAAATAGTCAAATGGATACAGTCAATACAAAAACAAAGTTTTCAATCTTCAAAACAGTCGATTTTTCGTCAAAACATGCATTATTCTTAACAAGAGCTACGAGCTCATATGGTACTTGTTACGAGTAGGTGGTACACGAAAGTAGATGAGAACGTCTCGAAGTACACCCGCCATCCAAAAATGCGGTTCGGAAAGAGAAATAGGATATTTAGTTTCACTCACTTCTGAGCAGTTCCGGCATAATCTCGTATTATCTGCAGCATATGCGCAAGACTGTTCAAACTTCCAAGTTTCAGCCCAATAAATCCACTCGTTCGATCCCTAGACGTGTTACACCTTTTCCGGTACTCCCTCCATCTTCCCCTACCGTGGTCGAATCTGGTTCGGACTAAAAAATGGACCATCTAAAAAGCATCTGCTTTTATACCATCTATCAAGTTTCACTCAAATCTGATCATTTTTGGAAAATTCCGGTACCCCCCCCCCCCCCCCACACATACACCGTTGGACCTCTGAATCCCCTCTTCACCTCCATCACGTTTTATTGAAATCGGAGCATAGCTTATCTGCAAATTTTCAGTACCTCCCCCCCCCCAGGGTTCCGGGTGGCTAAAATACCAGCCGGTTAATACCGGCGAATAGGTGATTTCTGCCGGTATGGTTAAAATCAAGCGGCATGGATAAAACAAGTAACTGGCTAAAATCAAAACTGCTACTATGTGATTTTGATAGCACTCCGCTATTCTAAGACTGTCATACTTATTTCATGTATTAAAGATTGTAGTTCATGTTAGCCTAGAGAGGACGGAAGGATGCAGAATAATGTCAACGCTGAATAGGTGTAGGCTAAGTCATATCTGCCACTATAAATGGCACTGAAGCTAGGTTCCTTCATTTATATACACAAGTTTCTGCTGAGAATCCCTACAAAGCTACCGTGTAACATACTATCAACAAAACAAGAAGGAAAAGCCAAAAAATTACAAGCTCAATTCTTGAAGTAGCCTATTTACTATCCGCGTATCGTATCAACATGTACAACAAATCGCCTCCGCAGTTTCTAATAGCCTCCTCGCTTTAATATAACACGGTACGAACTCCCGGTATAAATAAATCGCAGGAAGCAACGTGACCTGATGACTCACTCGTGTCAACCCCAAACCGGTTTTCTGGATTGGAGTAGGCGAGCTAATTAGTCCGGGAATCAACCCTGGTTGAAAAATAGTCGGAAAACAATGAACAAACAACAGTAAAGATTGATACGTAGAAAAGATCAGTGCGATTTGATTTTAGCCAGTTTTAGCCGGCAAAAGTCGGTTTTATTAATAAAAGCCGATTAAAAAACTTTGTAAGGGAAGTAGTCAGTTTTGCTACAAAACAGAAAGATTTGAAAACGTTTGTCTGCGGCGCTTATTGGAATTTTTTTGGTAGGCAGTCGTTAAAAGCTGCTGCGGTGGCTTCGCTCTCTGGCGAATTCCTGTCATTAGGCATGGGTTTTCATTGGTTCCTTCAAAATAGATGCAACCATCTATTTCAACATTTTGGTAGAAAAATCTTCAAGATATATATTATGCCCTCTTCACTCATTTTGAAGCTAACAGTTGTTAGCATTGACCACAAATTTTGGATTTATTTTCCTGACTCAACCCTTTTTTCTTCTTCATTAATTTCTGTTCAGTTCGTAAAAATAGGGTGCTTCTATCCATTTCTGCAATTTTGCTGAAGGACCTGTTCACAATACTTAAATGACTGTCCCAGAACGAGATGAAAACGGTGTTCAGAACTTAGGTTTCTACTCCGTTGATCATCCAGCCGAACGGAATGAAGAATGATATACAACTCGTTCTCTGTTCTGCTAAAAACGTGCAATAACACTATGGCGTTCTACTACAAAACCCGCTTATAGGAGAACTGGACAGAGAACAGAGAACGGTTTGTTTACAAAAAATGCGGCTTCCCAGTCAGCTTCCGCTCAACTAGCTCAAAGAGTATTTATCTACGCAGTCACTGTGATACGGAGTTAGCTTGTGCTGAAGGAATATTTATCCCAAATCCACGGTTATTCACGGATCTGGGTGATTGATTCATATTATATGATATAATATGAATTAATCACGATATAATTGGATCACGATATAATTCATATCGCATTCCCAAGTTATTTCGAGAAAAAAAATATTCGCTGAACCGCGCTGAACAAACAAAAACAATTACTGTATTTTAGGGCACTGTCTAGGGAACCGGGAGTCGTACTTTATGTCCTACGGGCTACGGAACCGGTAGTTCTCACGGAAACCAAACCATATGAGCTGCGATTCCGGGATCTGACGTCATTAACTAACGGAAACTTGTACGTGCTGGCTCCCGTTCCGGTAGTAATTGGAAATAGCTCACGGAAACTTCATTGCACCAGCTTCTCGTCCGGTAGCCTCACGGAATTGTGTACCCAGAAGCTAGGGAGCCGGTAGTTGATACCGGAAACTGTATAATTGGAGCTTCTGTTCCGGTAGTGTCTACGTGGAATATAAAACTCACGGAATAGCTTGGATGAGAGCTAGGATGCCGGGATTTTCACGGACTTAGAGAAAATAACATTGGACAAAATTCACTACCGGAACCCATATATTGAGAGCTAAGGTACCGGTAGCAACACTATTTGCTTGAAAATGACGAGCTCACGGACACAGGTGACTATGGGCTAGGGTTCCGGTAGTGACGAAAATAAAAAAATAGGACTCACGGACCCATGTCAGTGTAGACTAGGAAACCGGAAGTGAATACTTTTTACTCACGGAACGACGGGTGTCAATATGGACTTTGAGTCCGGTACAGCTCACTGAATCCAGTTATACATCTTATTTTTTTTTTTGCCCTACCGGAACACCAGCCAGCAGAAGTTGGGTTCAGTTAGTTAAAAATATTTGCTTCCGGTTTCCTAGTCTGCACTGACATGGGTACGTGAGTTCAATTTTTTTTTTTATCACTACCGGAACCCTAGCCCATAGCCATCTGTGTCCGTGAGCTGGTCATTGTCAAGCAAATAGTAGTTTCTACCGGTACCTTAGCTCTCAATATATGGGTTCCGGTAGTGAATTTTTTCCCATGTTAAGTCCGTGAAAATCCCGGCATCCTAGCTCTCATCCAAACTATTCCGTGAGTTTTATATTCCACGTAGACACTACCGGAACAGAAGCTCCAATTATACAGTTTCCGGTATCAACTACCGGCTCCCTAGCTTCTGAGTACACAATTCCGTGAGGCTACCGGACGAGAAGCTGGTGCGATGAAGTTTCCGTGAGCTATTTCCAATTACTACCGGAACGGGAGCCAGCACATACAAGTTTCCGTTAGTTAATGACGTCAGATCCCGGAATCGCAGCTCATATGGTTTGGTTTCCGTGAGAACTACCGGTTCCGTAGCCCGTAGGACATAAAGTACGACTCCCGGTTCCCTAGACAGTGCCGTATTTTAGCCTGTATTTTAGCGCTACCATACTCTTGGTTCTGTTTCACTTAACCTCAGTGTCCTGCCCAAAACTATCGGCGGCTAACTCAAAACGGACGAAACGTGTGGTATAAACCAATACTATACCGTGTTCCCAGACTATTCTCAGGACTCAGGAGCAACACTTTTGGTGCTTTTCGGCTCTGTTCAAGGAAGAACCTAGCTCAGAGTAAGAATGGTAACCAGAGCATTTTTTTATCAGTTCAAACTATCAATTAATTCCCAGTCTGTGATTCATGCCCTGAATCCTGCCTGAATCAGGTTAGATCAGGGCCTGATCTACTGTTTTATATCTCCACTAGTCTATCGGTCTATCCTCCATTATTTGGCCATGCCCCCATGTGAAAAATAAGTGGTCCCTTGGCTTTGTTTTGTGAATTATCAAAAGTCCGAAGGCAAAGCCTTAACCATTTACCTTTGCCAAAAGTATAGCTATGCAGCTACAGTACCTGAACCATTTCCTGTCTTAATTTGTCTCCATTTTTCATCATATAAGGTGCAGTTTTTATTCTCTGTCTGTCCTTCTAGCTATCCAGTATCTACTGTTCTATATCCCCTCCAGTCTATCTACCGTTATTGGCCATACTCCTATGTCAGTATGTGGGCTTTGTGAATTATCAGAAGTCCAAAGGCAAAGGTATAGCAGCACAGCCACTGGACCTGAACCATCCCCTGTCTTAATTTGTCTCCATTTTTCATCCCATAAAGAAGGTGCAGTTTTTATTTTTTGCCTGTCCTTCTAGCTTATGATTACCATTATTCAACTGGATGACTGGCATTAGCTGCATTTTTCCATACCTTACAACAGGCCTGTGAGTAGCAGCTGTGCTTATTAGGTGTTTTGGCAAACCTTTCCCTGTAGCCTGTCTGCCTATAAGGCATTTTTACTCCTCAGTCCAATGGCCAAAGAACGAAATCCACAGGCTACGGCCACAGGCCATCTTGATGCTGTTGTCCTTGGTCTTAGCCTGTGGTTTCTTTCAAAAATGGAGAATGCTGAGTATCAGGAAATCCTGGAATACAAGCAGGGGCGTCACTATGGGGGGGACTCCCCCCCCCTAAAGGTCCTGAGAAAGTACTTTCGTCGGGCGAAGCCCGGCGAAAGTTCACTTGTTTGTCAGCGCGAAGCGCCAGCAAACACAGAAAAAATAATATTTTGTATGCTTTTTATCAGGCATCGGTTGATTCGTCGGCACGTTGTGTGTTTTTATATGCAAGAAATAAGATCCTGCAAATGTTTGTCGGGCAAAACACTGAAGAAATCGAATTCTGCATGCGTTTGTCGTGCCTCGTTATTCTCGTCGGCACATCGGGTTCTTTTTATACAGAAGGAATCCAGAAGAAACAAAAACAAATTAAGTGTTTGTCGGGCGTCGGTCGACTCGTCGGCACATCGGGTTCCTTTTATACGCAAGAAATTAAATCCTGCAAACATTTGTCAGGCAAAGCACTGGAGAAATCGAATTCTGCAGGCTTTTGTCGTGCCTTGGTTCGTCGGCACATCGGGTTCTTTTTATACATAAGAAATCCAGAAGAAATATTTTTGTATGCTTTTGTCGGGCGTTGGCATATCGGGTTCTACTTATACGTAAGAAATCAAATTTTGCAAACTTTGTCGGGCGCACCCAGGAAGTTTAAGTTTCATTGGCACAAGGGGTTATTTTTACACGTATGAATCAAGTTCTGTACAGTCTAGTCGAGCAAAACACAGAACAAATCAAATGCTCGATGGTTTTGTCGGCCGTCGGTATTGTCGTCAGCACATCAGTTCTTAAAAAAAAAAAAAAAAAAAAAAAAAAAATCAAATTCTGTAACTTTTTATCGGGTGCATGCCGAAAGTTCAAGTCTCGTCGGTACATCGGCTTCTATATACGCGTAAAAAATAAAGTTCTTTACAATCTTGTCGGGCAAAATACAGAAGAAATCGAATTCTGAATGCTTTTGTCGGGCGTCGGTGTTCTTGTCCGCACACCGGGTCTTACGTAAGAAATCAAATTCTGCAAACATTGGTCGGTCGCAGATTTTTCCGGAAAAATACAGATTAAAAAAAAATTCGCCGGCGTTGTTTAGTTCAATTTGTTCTTGGTACAGTCGTTGGAAGCTTCGCTTTTTAGCGAAGTCTAAAATGAAAAGCCAAATATGTGAACATAAAATACGAAATTACATCAAAGGAATAATCTCAACTGATGCATTGCAGTTAGTTTTACCCCAATTCTATTCTGTGCTGGCGGGAAATGTACGCCGTTGCCGCGAAGCGGCAACGGCGTGTTTTGTCGGCACATTTTTTTAGTCCGTCGGCACAAACCGGACGTCCCCCCCCCAAAGGTAAAAGGCTAGTGACGCCCCTGAATACAAGAATGAATTTTTCAAAGTTAAATGTAAGTATTCTGAATGACTGCTGTTTGCTTGTCAACTCGCTGTATTCGGGGAATTTTTTTGTATGGTGGGTCCAGAACATTTTGTAGCTGTAGATTGTGGTGTGTCCAGAAGAGCACACTGGGTTAGTTATCACAACTTAGCACACTAGTTTAAAACCAGGAAGTAAGCTGATTTTTAGATTGTCAGAGTAGTCCCCAGACCGTTCATCAAAGTACTAATTTGCTATTTTTAGTTAGCCAGACGAAAATAGCCCGCTTCCTGTAATAAAGTAGAGGTATGTTTGTTTCAGCAGCTTATAAGGCATTTTTGCTGTTCGAACCCGCAGGCCAAAGTCTACGACAAAAAGTGTGCAAAAACGCCTTATTAGCACACAGGCCAACTGCTACGGCTACAGTCCAGAGGAATGCAAAAACGCAGCTATTGCTTCAGTAGACATTACCATTATGTCTGTTCAGTTTCTGTATAGCAGGGCTAGATATACAGTCCAATAGAGATATGCTTATTTAAACGGTTGACCACCTCTTTTAATTTTCCTATACTTTGGTTTTGTTTCTTGCTTCTGAAAGGTCAAATGGAAAGGAAAGTGACAAACTTGATATAAGTGGGCAGCTAACCATTTCAGCAATCGATTTTACTTTTGGCACCAAAGTAAATTGAAAAAGTTTGTTTTTAAATCTGCTTTTTGAAAAGCAGGTAAATAAAGAAATGTAGATAGAGACAACTGTTGGTTTGAATCTACCAATGAAAAACAAAAATTTGATAAAGTTCCTGACCAGTATCACCTATTAAGAATAAGTGTTTTTAAATTTGCGCAGGTTGGTGCAATTATATGAATGTCAGAAGATGTGAAAGAAGAAACTGTAAAATATCTGAAAATGGATCCACAAAGCGGGAAACCCAATATGAATTAAACATTTCCAGCAATTATTTTGGTATTTTCTTTGGTGACCGTTCATTGTTAGGCCACAGACAAATAAGCATGCATCTTCTATGTGCTCATTTGATCACTTCTCTAAGCATTCACAACCTTCATTTGTTTGATAGTCAGTGGGAAATTAAAAATCGAAGCACTCAGTACTTTTCAAATATATGTTATTTGTTTTAAGTCTTGTTTTAGTGGTTATAGACCTCTACTGTACATGTAACCTTACATTAGTTACAGTAGGATGCAAACCAACTATAACTAGATGGGTCAATCTTCATCCCCTGTGTACCATTTGTTTCTAGCATAATGTACTAAATCCCAGTATTCTAGACTCAGTCCAAGCCAAGTACATTTGAGTTAAGACTTTACCAAAATAAAGCATCTTAGCCACCCTTCTTCTTCAACTGTTGTTAATTCTCTTTTTCAGAAAATATCCCTCCAGATTTCATGCAACCTAGAAAACTTGGCTTCCGTAGCAGCCAGTGGTGAAGATTTTAGATGGTATCTCAAGGCAGGTAAAACCATCCATAGTTCTTGATGAAGGGTTCCAGGGTCACCAGAAAACCAAAGCCCTTTGTGCCCACTAAGTGGCATTCAGTGTGAGTTACGCCAGCTACTTGTGGAAACAGATTTCTTCAATCCTTTCTGCCCAACAAACTTGTTTTTGTTCACAAGGGAGAAGCCAGCAAATAGTCAGATAGACCATATAGTTTAGAAGAAGTCTTGTTCTTAACAGGTTTCTTTGATTTATTTTTGAAGCTAAAATCTGTTTGTAAAAAGTTGTGCTTTTCATAAGTAACAATTTTTGTGTAGAAGCTAGCTAAGTTGCTGCAAGCTTGGATGAAGATTGGAGCACTATCCTTCTAGCTTTGACAACATAACAGGGCCGATGAAAACAAGACTAGCCACTACATTTCTGTTTGAGTTATCCATTGCCAGAGGCAAAAGGTTACACGAGAATGAATCCCATTTAGATAGAAGCAACTGGCTGTTGTTAAACGCGTGGTTATTTCTTTTAGCTAATCGAAACTTAGGAATTCTGTCTTTCTAGTTCAAATGTCAAAGCTGCGGAGAGGTGTCAGAGAAGTGGCAACACATCAGCCAAGATGAGTCTGTATCACTGAAAGGAGGCAGGGGGTCTGCTAATCTGGTTATCAAATGCAAGCTATGCTCAAGAGAGAACTCCACAGGTAGCATATACATTTCTATTCATCAGTCTACATTCTTGCACAGATATTACACTTCAAATTGGTCGAATTGTAGCCTTTATTACTTTTTCTCCAGCTAGTTATTCGACGTAAATGTATGGTAGGAACCACTTTAGGACTACTGCCATTAGTCAACTGAACCCTGTATCTCTGATGAGAAGTAATTAAGTTGACGGTCGTGAATCCTGATCTTAAAATTGTAGGCAGAAACACAAGGCATTGCAAAGCATTCCACGATTTTCATGCAAGATTTTTGACTAACAGAATAGCAAATTCTCTCAAGAAAATGGCATGTTGCAATGGTTCAATATCTGGAAAATGTTGCTTTGCTGTAAAGAGGGATCTACAAATGTGACCTACCTACCTTATAACGAAGGTCAGTTCCTCCACTGGTGATGTATACAGAGAAGCATCAACGTGTCTGGATTACTAGATTGGTTCTGAACACCATCTTCCCTTCCAGATATACTCCCTGAAAGCCTTGCTGCTTATACTGCCGATGACGATAACAAAATGAAGTCGATCGTGACATTCGATTGCAGGGGAATGGAGCCGGTCGATTTCTCTCCAAGGGTATGTTTTCATTTTAAAATGCGAACACACGATCAGGATTTCCCGGCCGGATTTCCTGCTCTTTCATCATCAAGTTGAAAAAATTTCAGCTTTTCCATACGGAAATGATGATGGTGCCTAAAATCCGGGCAGGAATTCCAGTCCGAGAGCTCCCTATCCTGATCGTGTGTTCGTACTATTAGTCTGTTGGAATCTCCGATTTCGCGTCACAAAAAGAAACGGATCAAACGCATGAGACGTATTAGGTCCAAGTCCGTTATTCGCCGAGTGATATGGAAAATATTTCCTTTATTCACAAGAAAGCACGAAAACGGGTTTACAAGTGGACTCTCAGCCAGCTCCGACGTGTGGCCGGACCGCTTTCCTGATCGCGACTGAAATGAACCTGAAGGAACTGTGATAGGGGTTAATCGCAGGAAAATGAAATATTTGCCCTGGGCACAACAATAAACCTCGGAGAAGGGCTGATCTCCCAGCTTCACCAACGTCTAAATGTTGTCCGCAGTCTAAAGTTGTAGAATATTATGGGTCCCAACCATAGAGGGAATTTGTAATGCTACTTTGCAGCAATGTTAGCATTGGATATTAAAGGTGTGGGCGCATTGAGTGAACTTCGCTTCGACGCATCGCATGCAGGTTTCCCCGTGGTGACGCGAATTTAGCATGCGAACTTTCGAATGAGAAATCTTATCAGACTGTGTGTGAACTTAGCTCAATTTGGTTATCGGCTAAACATTTTTGTACACGTTTATTTCGGGATCTTATCTTACAAACACGGAAAATCTCACATCCTGAAACGTTTTGCTCTCTTAGCTGACAGGTGGCATTGAAGTGTCCGGAGCCTTTGTTAAGCGGTTCGGACCCTAAAGCATGCCGTCTAGGTCATATGACCTCTGTGCTTGACAAGTTTCATTCAAATCTCTCCCCTCTTTTGACCACTATGCGAGCCATACAATTCCCCCCCCCCCCCCCCCGTGGTCGAATACGACTCGGACACATAAACGTCGCATCTTTGACATATCCTCTTCCCCGTCCATCAAGTTGGGATCGAATTGGAGTATATCTGCAAATTTTCGGTTCCCGCTTGTAACAAATCTAGGCCGCATAAACTCGGTGGTCTTCAACTTACATCCCATTCGACCCATTCGTTTCATGCAGACTATGGCCACATGTGGTTCTGTCACACGTTTTACATACCCAGGTCGTCAGTTCTTATCGCCAGTTTCACTAGAATCAGACCACCCGCTGGCAACCAACGGAAGTCAGTAATTTCCGGATTAAAGCCAGGAAAGACCCAGGAACGGAAGTTTCCTTAGGGCATTGTGTCGGGTCTTTAAATCTATTTGGTAGGGTAGTTTTGTTTCAGGAAACCCCCTCCAACTCTCTCAAAGAGCCCCGATACGGTCTAGTTCTGTCTTTCCACCCAAAGTCCAGCCCGATCCCTCCAAGTCCCCCACCCCCCAACAAGTGTCCGATCCGGTCCGGACTTGAGATGGAACATGAGACGATAGCTCTTTCCATTTGCCAAGCTTCATTCAAATTCGGTCACCTGTTCAAAAGTTATGCCTGCCACTAACTAGATTCCGGATTTCCCATCTTTCTACTCCCCCCACGATGGTCGTATCGGAGAAACGACTATTCTCAAGTCAGTCTGTTCGGGTCCCTGATATGCCTTCCAAGTTTCATCGTCCCACTCGTCCCAGTACATCAGCAATTTCGTACGCCCTCCCTGCAACTCCCCCCACAGTGCCCGAACCCGGTCCGGTTATGTTAGCAATGTCTAGGGCTTGTGCTTGTTCCTACCACCAAGTTTCATCCCGGTCCCACCACTCTAGCGTTTCCCAACACTTCCGGTTCCCTCCTCCAACTCCCTCCAAAGTCACCGGATCTGGTGCGGATTTGAAG
Source organism: Branchinecta lynchi (assembly GCA_023053575.1). NCBI lineage: Eukaryota > Metazoa > Arthropoda > Branchiopoda > Anostraca > Branchinectidae > Branchinecta > Branchinecta lynchi. The sequence goes on from JAKZAP010000005.1 coordinate 12,033,391, forward strand.
CTGGTCGTCAGTAGGGGTCGGCACCGTTTCTGTTTTTGGCTAAAACAGAAACGGTAAAAAACGGCAAATAAAAAACGGAACAGAAACAGAAACGGTGATAAAAAAAACGGAAAACCGTTTCTGTTTTTCCGTTTTTTTCGGAAAAACAGAAACGGACCGTTTTTACAAAAAAAACGGCCGTTTTAACAGGTATTTCTGTTTTTTTTTCTACTTCTTTGGGTTTATAAGATAATAGTAAGGCGACTATTTGGAACGGTAAGGCGGCTGTTGGAAAGTGAATAGAGTGAGGAGGGGACAGCGTGACAGGAGAAGGTTGTGAGAGAAGGTCGAGTATAATTGTGTAAGGTGAAAAAAAAAGAGACTGCACCTGTCTAGTAAACTAAGCCCTTTTTATACCCATGGTCAAATGCTGGGGCATGCTGGCAGGGGTGAGTATGGAAGTCATACGTATGTGTACCCCTTTTTCCCCAGAAGGGTACCAGGAACCTTTAATAGCACAATATTTTAAGGTAAAAAATTAACACCAGGTTGTTTTAGTTCCCAAAGTAGCCTACTGTATACTGATACCCCTATGCGGAATAAGGGGTACAATTACGTGTGAGAACCATGGTCACCCCTGTCAGCATGCCCCAGCGTTTTGCATGGGCTTCATTCAAGTGCCATATACCATACCGATCACTTTTCGGCCGGTCGGTCCACTGTTCCCGAGTTAGGATACTTCCAGATGTGCTAGGACGATGAAACTTGGCAGGCATATGAGGGATCTGACCAAACTGACTTGTAGTCACTTCGAAGATCCGACCAACGTGGGGGGAGTGGTATGAGGGGGAATCCGAAATATTGACTTATGTATATGTATAACTTTGGAACGGGTGATCGGATCTTAATGAAACTTGATATTTCGAACGGTGTCGTGTCTCAGACGTTCCATTTCAAGTCCGGTTCGGATACGATGAATGTGGGGGGGGGGGGGGTGGAAATCTTGTGACATGCTTAAAATTTAGCGATTACGATGAAACTTGGTGGGAAGAACAAGCACAAGCCCTTGGTACATCATAGACAGAACTGGATCGGATTTGGGCACTTCGGGGTAAGTTGGAGGGGGTTCGATCCGGAGTTAGGGTACTCCTAGGTGGGCTAGGACGTTAAACTTGGCAGGAATCAAAGACCCGACCAAATTAACTTGGAAATAGTCAGTTCCCCGATCCGGGCATCGTGGGGGAGTGCAGGGAGGAGGAATCCGGAATCTTGAGGTATTGTCCGGATTCGTGCACTGTGGGGGAAGTTGGAGGGGTCCGGAATTCCGGTGATCGCGAGTTAAGGTACTTCCAGCTGTGCTAGAAGGACGAAACTTGGCTGGAACATTAGAGTCTCGATAAGACCTGGTTGACAAATTGTCACTTTCCAGATCCGACCATCCCTTTAAGTACAAAGTGAACTGCCAGCTCCCTTGAAGTGCGTACCTTAACAGTAAAGTGAAAAATTAATTCTGACAAACTTTACATTTCATGATTACGCGAGGGGCCATGATCATTGCGCCACAACAGTTTTGCTTAAAAATTAATTCCTAGCACCCTGACAGTGCACATCTTTACCGAAAAGTGAAAAAAAAAAGTATTTGAACATTGGAAAAGTTCGGTGGCTCTTTCTTTGTTGTATAATTACAGCTTTGTAGAAAAGTCTCATCAGAAATGGGAGCTTGAAGGCTTCAAGCTTTCAGTACAAAAAGAAATAGCATTATACCAAAAAGAAATAGCCAGATTAATGTTTCCTGCAAAAGTATTATTATACCAACAAGAAATAGCAAGATTAACGTTTTCAGCAATTAGTTCAGAATGGTTATCAAAGGCCGATAATTTAGTCTGTAAGTCGAAAGTCCTATACCTCCTAATGTTAATTTTGTTGTTATATGCTTCCTTTAATGATGGTGTAAAAATATCCGTTTCGTCAGGTAGGGTGCAGTCTCTCTATTTTGACTCAAAAATCTTTCCTTCCGAAAAGCGGAAAATATCGGTAGATGGCAGAATCCGCCGGGAGAATAAAACACGCTAGATTATGCCATGACGCCACGCGTATAAGTCGGAACAAAAAATGGAAATTTGGAAAAAACAGGTAAAATAACAAGAGCTACGAGCTCATATGGCACTTGTTACGAGTAGGCACGGCTCGGTTATGTCAATGATATATCTAGTGTTTGCTAGGTGTCTTCCCACCAAGTTTCATCTCGATCCCTCCACTCATAGCGTTTCCCAAGATTTCCGGTTGCCCCATCCAGCTCCCCCAAAAGTCACCGGATCCGGTCCAGATTTTAAGTGGGTCGTCTGAGGTGTGAGGCCTTTCCAAATATCAAGTTCCATCGAGATCCGATCACCCGTTCAAAAGTTATAAATACCTCAAGATTCCGGATTCCCCCTCCCTCCACTCCCCCCACAGTGCCCGAATTGGCTCGGTTATGTCAATGATGTATCTAGTGTTTGCTAGGTGTCTTCACACCAAGTTTCATCTCGATCCCTCCACTCATAGCGTTTCCCAAGATTTCCGGTTGCCCCCTCCAGCTCCCCCCAAAAGTCACCGGATCCGGTCCGTATTTTAAGTGGGTCGTCTGAGGCATGAGGTCGTTCCAAATATCAAGTTTCATCGAGATCCGGTAACCCGTTCAAAAGTTATAAATACCTCAAGATTCCGGATTCCCCCTCCCTCCACTCCCCCGACAGTGCCCGAATCGGCTCGGTCATGTCAATGATATATCTAGTGTTTGCTAGGTGTCTTCCCACCAAGTTTCATCTCGATCCCTCCACTCATAGCGTTTCCCAAGATTTCCGGTTGCCCCATCCAGCTCCCCCCAAAAGTCACCGGATCCGGTCCAGATTTTAAGTGGTCGTCTGAGGTATGAGGTCTTTCCAAGTATCAAGTTCCATCGAGATCCGATCACCCGTTCAAAAGTTAACAATACCTCAAGATTCCGGATTCCCCCTCCCTCTACTCCCCCCACAGTACCCGAATCGGCTCGGTTATGTCAATGATGTATCTAGTGTTTGCTAGGTGTCTTCCCACCAAGTTTCATCTCGATCCCTCCACTCATAGCGTTTCCCAAGATTTCCGGTTGCCCCCTCCAGCTCCCCCCAAAAGTCACCGGATCCGGTCCGGATTTTAAGTAGGTCGTCTGAGGCATGAGGTCTTTCCAAATATCAAGTTCCATCGAGATCCGATCACCCGTTCAAAAGTTATAAATACCTCAAGATTCCGGATTCCCCCTCCCTCCACTCCCCCCCCCCACAGTGCCCGAATCGGCTCGGTTATGTCAATGATGTATCTAGTGTTTGCTAGGTGTCTTCACACCAAGTTTCATCTCGATCCCTCACTCATAGCGTTTCCCAAGATTTCCGGTTGCCGCCTCCAGCTCCCCCCAAAAGTCACCGGATCCGGTCCGGATTTTAAGTGGGTCGTCTTAGGGATGAGGTCGTTCCAAATATCAAGTTTCATCGAGATCCGATCACCCGTTCAAAAGTTAAAAATACCTCAAGATTCCGGATTCCCCCTCCCTCCACTCCCCCCACGGTGCTCGGAACGGGGAAGTGACTATTTCCAACTTAATCATTTGGGGTCCCTGATATGCCTGCCAAGTTTTATCGTCCTAGCTTATCTGGAAGTGCCCGAACTAGCAAAACCTGGACAGACCGACAGACCGACGGACGGACAGAATTGCGATCGCTATATGGCACTTGGCCGAAGGGCAAGTGCCATAAAAACAGAAACGGCTAAAACGGTCATATAAAAAACGGAACAGAAACGGCATTAAAAAAACGGCTACCTGTTTTCTGTTTTTCTGTTATTTAAAAAAAAAAACAGAACAGATAACGGTAGTAAAACAAGAGCTACGAGCTCATATGGCACTTGTACGAGTAGGCTGTACAAGAAAGTAGATGAGAACGTCACAAAATACACCCGCCATCCAAAAATGCGGTTCGGAAATAGAAATAGGATATTTAGTTTCACTCATTTCTGAGCAGTTCCGGCATCGTCTCGATTGTCTGTAGCAAATGCACATGACTGTTCAAACTTTCACCCCAATAAATCCATTTGTTTGATCCCTAGACGTGCTACACGATTTCCGGTACCCACTCTATCTCCACCTACCGTGGCCGAATCTGGTTCGGAATATAAAAAATCGACCACCTAAAGCATCTTCTTTTATACCATCTATCAAGTTTTACTCGAATCTGAGCATTTTTGGAAAGTTCCGGTACCCCCCCCCCCCCTCCCACCAACGTTATCGGAGCCGGTTCGGGCCCAATCTCTTAATTCCCTGTTCCTGTCCATCAAGTTTTACTGAAATTGGAGCTTAGCCTATCTGCAAGTTTCCAGTACCCCCCCTACCTTGGCGGAATCCGGCTCGGACGCCGAATAACAATTCTAGGCCGCATAAACTCGGCACTGTCGAATTTGCATCTCATTCGGTCCGTCCGTTTGGTTTGTGTGCATGTCAAAAGTCCCCCCACCCCCAATTCCCCTAATCGTGGTCGCATATGGTTCGAACGCATGTTTTACATGTCAAGGCCATCGATTCGTATCACCCATGAAGTTTCACTCGAATCAGACCACTCGTTTGCAATTTATAGAAGTCAATTTCCATATTTCTCTTCTCTTGCTCCCCAAAAAATGCTCGGATCTAATCTAGGAACGGAAGTTTGCGGGGGTATGTTGTGTCAGGTTCTTAAGTCAAGATAATTCGGGTCGCTAATATGCCTGCAAAGTTTCGTTGTCGTTTTACATCTGGAACTATTCTAACTCACGACTACCGGAATTCCAGGAAACCCCCTCCATCTCCCCCCACAAAGCCCCAAAGCATCTGGCTCCGTCAATTTCATCTAGGCCTAATGCTTGTTCCATCCATTAAGTTTCGTCCCAATCCCTCTGCTTTAGAGTTTCTTGAGTTTCCCCCCCCCCCCCCCTCCATCCCCACAGGTATCGGACCCGACTCGGACGTGACACTGAACGTCCGAGGCGATAGCTCACCAGACAAGTTTCATTCAAATCCGATCACCCGTTCAAAAGTTATGCACGCCACTAGATTCCCGACTCCCCATCCACCCACTCCCCCCACGATGGTCGGGTCGGGGAAACGGCTGTTCTCAAGTCAATCTGTTCGGATCCCTGACATACCTGCCAAGTATCATCGCCCTAGGACATCAGGAAGTATGCCGAACTCGCGGGATCGCTAGAAATCCGGTTATATCAGTCACGTATCTAGGACTTTTGCTTGTACTTTCCACCAAGTTTCATCCGGATCCCTCCACTCTAAGTGTTTTCCAAGATTTCCGGTTTCCCCCTCCAACTCCCCCCAATGTCACCGGATCCGGTCTGGATTTAAAATGGAGGGTCTGATACACGAAGTCCTTCCATATATCAAGTTTCATTAAGATCCGATCACCCGTTCGTAAGCTAAAAATATCTAATTTTTCCTATTTTTTCCGGATTCCCCCTCCCTCCACTCCCCTCCAGATGGTCGGATCGGAGAAGCAACTATTTCTAATTTAATCTGGTCTAGTTCCTGATATGCCTGCCAAGTTTCATCGTCCTAGCTTATCTGGAAGTGCCCGAACTAGCAAAACCGGGACCGACAGACCGACTGACGGACAGAAATTACAATCGCTATATGGCACTTGAGTAAGCTCAAGTGCCATAAAAACAGAAACAGAAACGGTGCCGACCCCTAGTCGTCAAAGACACGAGGTCTTTCCAAATATCAAGTTTCATTAAGATCCGATCACAAGTTTTATACATACCTCAAGATTCCGGATTCCCCCTCCCTCCACTCCCCCACGATGGTCGGATCGGGGGAAGTGACTATTTCGAAATTATCTTTTCGGGTCCCTGACATGCCTCCCAAGTTTCATTGTCCTAGCTTATGTGGATGTGCCCGAAGTAGCAAAACCCGGACCGACCGACAGACCGACGGGCGGATCGCTATATGGCACTTTGCCGAATAGCAAGTGCCATAAAAATGGGAAAACCAACCACATCAAAAGAAGTCCAAAACAGAAAATAGGCCTGATGGTCTACCATGTCTTATAAAAGGAAATACAATACTTTGAAGCTTCTCATGCCCTTATGTGCGAAAGAGTTGTCGGCGAACATTGAAGCTTGCTTCAAGTTTGCGTTGCGTGACTGACAAATTCGACTTGCCAAAAAAGCATTGAAAGGTCGAAGGTACAAAACAAAATAATTGCGGAAGGCTGGGATTTCAGAAGCTTAGAATGGAGTTATGGATAATGGGGGAAAGGCAGAACAGGCAAGAGGGGTCTGTTAATCTCTTCTTTTTTTCCAGAACGGTTGGGCTTGCGCAGCAGCCGAAACTGGCACCAAGTTCACCGATGTTGATCTATCAGAAAGCGAATGGGCTGAATACGACGAAAAAGGAAACCAGACCGTAGGCGTGTACGAGCTAAAACACCAGTTTGTTCGAGTCAAGTAAACACATTCTAAAACAAAACTACCTTCTACTGTTTGGCATGAATTTGATTTTCGATTGAGTACTCAAATAAATTTAAAGGTTATGCAAGCGCAAATTTCCTAGTTAGTAAATTTACTCTTAAAGAAGCCCTAGTTAATTTTCTTCCATGTCTGATGATATTTTTCACACTAGAGGAGACAAAAGGGGCCTCGGAGGCATCGGACGATAACGAGGCGCTACACTCCCGGCTGAAGGCCACGAAACAGGAACAGAATTTGCCGCTTCCCGAATTTAATTAAATCTTACGCTATCTGTGAATCATGTACTTTGTGCCATTCTAGGAACATTTTTAAAAGCGTTTTTCCGCGATCCCGCAAAAGCCAGGGCCCCAAAACAGTCTTTCCGCGGTCGTTTGTGTGGTCCACAAGTTTGTTCCGTGATGTTTTGTTGTGGCTCAAACTGGACAAAAACTGTCGAAAATGTGGCGGGAAAACTGAAATTGCGGCAAATTCGAGTCCAAATAATACAATTTTATGACAAAAAAACTATTATTGAGTAGATAGACTAAAAACTTCTAGTAAAGAATGCTATGATATAAAATCATACGCCTGATGTTCTGGTTATTCAGATTTATTTTTTTATTATATTATTATATTAGCGGAAACGGCGTTACCGCTCACACACATCTGTTGCCGTGACGAACATTCAAAAATACGAGGGGACACAAATACCTTGCGGAAAAACGCCTTAAGGTTAGGCTGAACCAGAGGTATGTTGCGACTTCGGTTGTATGCACAAAAGTAGAATATAAAATATCAATTACTGTGCAAGATGCATTCTTTGTCGATATCACCGAGCAGCCAGTGACAGTCTAGCCATGTGAAGCGCGCCTTCGGATGTTTCATGTCCACCAATGAACCCAGTGGCATGAACGAAAATAGCGCCCTCTTTACCTATCAATTTACTTAGTTCCGCATCCCTTACACCCCACCATTCGGGCTTCAGAGGGGTCCTTAGCTCGAAAGAGCCGGCGGTAGGAGGAACGCCCATCACCCGCCATTTCCCGGACTGGTCGGCGAATATGACGAACCGTATGGCATTTTTTATATTCTTTTCTTCTTCAATTTGGAACAGGTGCTCCTTCCAGGGGCAACCGCCATGGCCGAGGAGAATGATCGCACCACTCTCGTCAACCTGTAAGTAAGTTATAATTATGATTTGTGTAAGAAATGACGGCGGTTTACTGAAGGACGGTGTAATGTTAATAACCTAACTCAAGGTCTGATTAACAGCGTGGGAGGGGAAGGGATACATATTCCTTCAGCCAAGCTGACTGCGAATCATATTGAAAGTGCAAAACGGATACGTCAGCTGATTTTTATTAGAGCTATATTTCCGCTCTTCTTGGCAAGGGTTGTCTTCAGGCTCTGAGCCGCTCAAGTTGGAAAAAAGAACTTGTGGGGAGGGAATTTGTTCTCCTCTTTACATTAACAGGAATTCCAACTATTTCCAAAAACCTAGTTGTCTCATCTCACAGTACCTTTTAGGTGGTTTCCGCCCACAACCTTGCTTTCAATCCACCTCGGTTGCTGAAATGTACCTTCATTCACACCTTCGTGTGGCATTCTACCGCTCTGGATTTATAACTACCATTGACTGTGGGCCTCCTCCAAACTGAACTGCTTCAGTGTGCAGAACGACGGTTTTATGAGAACCACGAACCACTTCAAATCTTACATACCAGGTTTACTGGTTACCATTTCAGCCCCGGAGCACACACACCCCCATCCCCCCACCCATATATTACATTGTGTAGGCCTATTCTTTATGATTTACTTATATACTGTATGTCACTGCTTTGGCCAGGCTTTGGCATGAGTAACGTCACTTCGATCCTCTGCTAGCCATTTTCTATCGAGGTATTATGGGATAAAAATATATTTACTTATTATCTATAGCGAATTCCTTAAGTTTTTGGGCTGAACCCTAGGAAGATCCGAGGTAAAACACGAGAGCTGATCCGCATACAACTTTATCAGGAAAGATCATTATCTCAGAACACTGGGAAACAGAAAGTGTTTTTAACAAACAGATAGTTTTAATTTTAATTTCGGGACGACCAAGGTATTCACCGACTGGCTGGCCATTTCTACCGACTGTTAAAATCTACTGTTTTAGGAAGTTTTTTCGTTTTTACCGATTGTTTTTCAGGAAAAAACTACTGTTTTCAAAATATTCGAGGCGTTTCGCGCCGAATCATTTTTCTTTTAGCGACAACATTGGGGGGGGGGGGCGGGGACCCCTCCTCCATACGTGACTCCTCTGCCTGTACCAGTAACTGACCACTTCCTTGTACCACTTACTTCGAATCTAGAGTTTATTGCAGCTTCTACCATTGACTTTGCGGGGTACCAGACATTAGCGAAGTAGTTGACTCTGTCGCAGAATTCTGAATCGACCAACTCCATAGCTTTGTAAAAGCGCGACTGTATGTCGCTAACATCGGTCTCGATCCAGCTGGGGTTGAAGTGACCCACACGGGAGCTCAGATTGGTTGTTACCCGATATCTAGAAAAACAACAATCACACTCACGCAACGAAAACCCTCCATTTCTTTTCTTCCGCCTCTCTAATATGTACACGTCCTCATAGTAGGGGTACGATTCTAGGGACAAACTAACCGCTAGGAGTATAAGTCAGCAACTAGTAGGCTAGGCACCATTTTCTTCACCAACTGTATTCGCGTTGTTTTCTCTTCTCGATGGCTCCCTAGCTAACGAAATGGAAGCTTCCAGTTGAGAGCACTGATGGAAAGAGAAAAGTTAACGCCGCCAACCCGGGGTCTACTCTGTAGACCCTGTACCAGCCAAATAATCCTAAGGGACAAAAATAGTTGTTGAAACGGACTTATTTATGAAAGTTTGCGGCTCGGGTCAATGGCTGAAACAAACAAGACCAAAGGTTTCGATGGAGTCGAAACGGACTTATTTATGAAAGTTTGCGGCTCGGGTCAATGGCTGAAAGAAACAAGACCAAAGGTTTCGATGGAGTCTCGAATGGGAAAATTAATAAGCCTATTGGGTCTTGTGTAACGACACGAAATATTTAATTCCAAATCCTAATTTAACACTTGTAGCTTTCCTGTCCTTGTCAGATCTACCCTAATTAAGTCCTTAATCAGATTCATTAGGCAATTCTTTACTGCTTCAGTTTACAGTTTAGCAAGTTTACGACCGTATTATCAGTCAATCGAAGACACACGTTCACTATTCTGGTCCAACTTGTTCTATTTTACGTGTTTGGTTTTGTCTTCCTTCGGTTTTGTTCTTTCCGAAATGTCCAGATTCGATAAAAATTCGACCATGCACTATAGCATTTATTCAGTAGGCCTGCTATCCCTAAAGCCTACCTCTATACGAAAAGCGCTATTAGAACTAATGATTCCTCTTAAACGACTCAACGATCCGTTTCCGCCAGATACAAGCGAATGTCGCCGTACTATCGACTTGGTAGGAAAAGAGGCTGGTCGAATGTCTATGTATCCTCACTCCTAGATTGAAATTGGAAACAACCGATAAGGACGCGACCTTGGTCCGGCAAGAAAATTAAGTAACGACACCTCATCTCAACGCTACTCGAATTCAGATAATTACTTCTACCAAATTCCGGGTTGCTGCCGGATTCCGAGCAAACTACTTACAAGGCGAGAAAAGTTCAGCCAGGTGTACAGGGCCCATCTCAGAATCAGAATCATTTGTATTTGCCCAATATCTTTACACAAGGGAAAAAATAACCTGGGAGGTCAACAGTTTATACACGTCATGAAATACATAAAATAACAATTAATCTACACAATTAATTCATATCGTGTCAAAATGCTTCACTGTCTTCTTTTCCTTCTATTTTCAGGTTGTGAAGACGGATGAAGTACGGCACGAACGACTTTGTGTAGTATCTGAATATTACCTCTATCTTTCTCAGAGTGCGCCGTCACACTAAGTTTCAACTAAAGATCTGACTTCCTTCAAAAGTTATAGTGCTAACGACAGACAAACTTTACGAAATCAGGTATCCCGTCACGTACGTACTGGGATCCCCAAAAAGTGCTGGATGTTTGCCTCTGGCAGCAAACCTGGGTAGCTGCCTTGCCAGCGAGAGCTCGCGCCACGGAGAATATGCCAGCTGAAGCTCAGAGCATTATCGTAAATCCTAGCGGAATGTTTTCCAAATCAAGGCAAGATTTCAAGGAACATGAGTGCTTCTTTAAAGCTTAGCAACTATTAGCAACTTATTTTAGGAGTAATTTCGTATCCCTCCATAGCTACTATTAATTTGTGTCTCAAATCAAAGGCTGAAATCAAAGCTGAGTGAAGTGGAGCAGCTACAAACGCCTCCTTGCAGGACAAGCCGCTATGAGAAGTCGTTTGTGCCTTATTTCGTTCGGAATTTTAATGAAGATAAGCTTAGAGAAATTGACTGCTGATTGAATTAAACTGTAAATGTAAGATTTGAGTAACTGTAAATATATTTGTTAATTTGATTTAGTTCATTTATTTATAATTGTAATATGTTTGCCTAATCTCAATTGTGCGTGTTGTGAGATTTGTATCATTGTCTTCTTTGTGACGCGTCCAAACTATCTTATGATGATATTGGCAAGAAATATACTGAAATAAACTGAACTGGATTGAAAATAAAATACAACATGTGCCAGAAAACTCGAAATCAATCGGGCGGTCAGCCATTCACTGTTTATTTCAGTCTCGTGGCTAGCTAAAACGAAAGTGATTGGCTCTACTTCTCAAATGACTGGCTACCTACCTTGGGACACCGTCATGGGTCTGAACTCCATTATCAATGGCATCAATTTCCTCAACGAAATTGGAATACACTTTCCGGTAAATTGCACTAATTCTAGGCTCATCATCAGCTCCTAAGATCTGACTAATCACCCGTTTTCCAAAATGAAAGTAGACTAGGCCCGCACTGGAAAGACGAGTCGTCCAGGGGTAGGCAAGGTTGAGGGAGTTCATGGTTTCTGTGAACGACCTAAAATGAAGGAAGTATTAGCGTGTGAAGTCTATCTATATGGAACATCAAAATTTAAATAATAATTACTGGCAACTTTTGCGGTTGCTGAAAATAAACCAAGATTCACCCTTTCATATTTACTCTGTAAAGATCTGCCTAACGGCCTAACCAGGCATAGTATTGACTCGCTCACCTTTGATGGTGATCATACCGATGCGCTGACGGGTCAAAGGTGCCACCAACATCAATGACTATGTTGCAACCGTCCAACACTTCTGGTTTTCTAGAACTGTAAAGAGAAAACGGGTCAAACTCGAAACCAAGCATCCACCCCCCCCCCCCCCCACCCCCCCAACGGAAGGCTCATCGCCAATAGGAAGAAAAGCCACCTCCAATTCTTCTTACTAGCAGGACAGCCAGGGAGGCAGCGTCAGCGGCTACCGACCGCTGGCCATCGATGAAAGAGTCTACTTGATGCAAGCTGACGACCAGCCGGCACGAGCCCAAGTCAAGTAACTTCATTTTAACACACCCTTCCCCGATACAAAATCAAGTACCAACTACTGTGGCATATTTTCCTTTAACTCATCAGAACACCTTATTCTTAAAATGCTCTACATGACTCTCCACCTTCAATGAGGACAATGATGTAACAACAAACAGTTGTACTCATTTAAATGAAACTAGACATACGTTCCCTCGGCAACGTGAAGTGTTGCAGCAATCTTTGGTCGGCTTTTGTTTCCTCGCTATCTATTAAATTCTTATGTTGTCAAGCCATCGAGGTTTTGAAAATGCTATGTTCCAAGAAGAACTTTTGTCTGAACTGATGACATAATCCGTAATCACTAAATTGACTTGCAGCCAGTTGAACTTTATCGGGATCGACTAAAAGCAGGAAAGGAAAGGCAAGAGAAAAGCAGGAAAGGCAAACTAAAACGCAAGCCTTTCTTCTTTTTAGTATCCCGTGAGGGGTCGGCAACTTCCATTTGTTTAGTTCACCTTTTCCTCCTTTTAGTATTCGAAACAACTGGCAACTAAACAGAGGAAAGGCTTGCCAGTTTTTTCGAATACTAAAGGGAGGAAAAGGTGAACTTTAACAAATAGAAGTTGCCGACCCCTCACGGGATACTAAACAAAAGAAAGGCTTGCCAGTTTTTCGAATCCTCGATTCTTGGTCATTCTTTCCTCGTATTAGTTTGCCCTTCCTGGTTTTAGTATTCTTTCCTGCTTTTCTCTTGCCTTTCCTTTCCTGCTTTTAGTCGATCCCAACTTTATCCTTTTCAAGCGTAGCCATCGGGACTGATGAAAGCTTGGAACATTACCTTCCATAACCTAGTTAGTATTATAAAGCTGTCCGTAACTTCTTAGGATCAAAATACTATAGATGCCACTTTACTAATTATTGTGAAACTATGTCATAGTTTTGCATTATGATTTGTACCCGTTGCGTAAACACTTAATTCTCGGTTACAGTGATAGACTATCACCATAGACCAATCTAGCAACTCATGCAAATGACAATACTATAGCAACCGATTCTTACTTGCAAGTCCCTGCCTGACATGTCTCATGTTCCGCCTATTTTGTATAAACGTTTCTACCTAATAGCTTGAGCGGCTTGAGCCTGTAGAGGACCCTTGCCAAGAAGGTCCGAAATATAGCTCTAATACAATGTAGCTGACATATCCGTTTTGCATTGTCAAATATAATTCGCAGTCAGCTTGGTCTGAAGTAATATCTATGTATCCATCCCCTACCACTGAAGTTGTCAACCCCTCAACACTTTAACATGATCAAAGGCTATCCTTGAACGCTGAAAAAACAACAAAAACAATGACGGAAGAAGGGACAAAATTCACTTTGCAGACATTTGAACTTTATCATTTTCGATCGTAAATCGTGACGAATGAAAACATCTAACATTATCTTAAACAGAGGTGTTACTGGCCAAAAATTTGTTTTTGGGGGGACAAGGTATTTACCGACTGGCTGGTAATTTTTACCGACTATTTTGGCAGAAAAACAAGTTTTGAAAAACAAGAGCTACGAGCTCATATGGCACTTGTACGAGTAGGCTGTACAAGAAAGTAGATGAGAACGTCACAAAATACACCCGCCATCCAAAAATGCGGTTCGGAAATAGAAATAGGATATTTAGTTTCACTCATTTCTGAGCAGTTCCGGCATCGTCTCGATTGTCTGTAGCAAATGCACATGACTGTTCAAACTTTCATCCCAATAAATCCATTTGTTTGATCCCTAGACGTGCTACACGATTTCCGGTACTCACTCTATCTCCACCTACCGTGGCCGAATCTGGTTCGGAATAAAAAAAAATCGACCACCTAAAGCATCTTCGTTTATACCATCTATCAAGTTTCACTCGAATCTGACCATTTTTGGAAAGTTCCGGTACACCCCCCCCCCCCCTCCCACCAACGTTATCGGAGCCGGTTCGGGCCCAATCTCTTAATTCCCTGTTCCTGTCCATCAAGTTTTACTGAAATTGGAGCATAGCCTATCTGCAAGTTTCCAGTACCCCCCCCTACCTTGGCCGAATCCGGCCCGGACGCCAAATAACAAATCTAGGCCGCATAAACTCGGCACTGTCGAATTTGCATCTCATTCGGTCCGTCCGTTTGGTTTTTGTGCATGTCAAAAGTCCCCCCCACCCCCAATTCCCCTAATCGTGGTCGCATATGGTTCGAACGCACGTTTTACATGTCGAGGCTATCGATTCGTATCACCCATGAAGTTTCACTCGAATCAGACCACTCGTTCGCAATTTATAGAAGTCAATTTCCATATTTCTCTTCTCTTGCTCCCCAAAAAATGATCGGATCTAGGAACGGAAGTTTCCGGGGGTATGTTGTGTCAGGTTCTTAAGTCAAGATAATTCGGGTCGCTAATATGCCTGCAAAGTTTCGTTGTCGTTTTACATCTGGAACTATTCTAACTCACGACTACCGGAATTCCAGGAAACCCCCTCCAACTCTCCCCACAGAGCCCCGAAACCATCTGGCTCCGTCAATTTCATCTAGGCCTAATGCTTGTTCCATCCATTAAGTTTCGTCCCAATCCCTCTGCTTTTAGAATTTCTTGAGTTCCCCCCCCCCATCCCCACAGGTATCGGACCCGACCCGGATGTGACACTGAACGTCCGAGGCGATAGCTCACCAGACAAGTTTCATTCAAATACGATCACCCGTTCAAAAGTTATGCACGCCACTAGATTCCGGACGCCCCATCCCCCCACTCCCCCCACGATGGTCGGGTCGGGGAAACGGCTATTCTCAAGTCAATCTGTTCGGATCCCTGACATACCTGCCAAGTTTCATCGCCCTAGGAATCAGGAAGTATGCCGAACTCACGGGATCGCTAGAAATCCGGACCCCCACCCCAACTCCCCCACAGTGCCTTGATGCGGTCCGGTTATGTCAATGACGTGTCTAGGACCTGTGCTTGTTTTTCCCACCAAGTTTCATCCCGATCCCTCCACTTTAAGCGTTTCTAAAAATTTCCGGTTCCCTCCTCCAACTCCCCCCAGTGTCATCGGATACGGCCCGGATTTAAAGTGAGACGTCTGAGACACGAGGTCATCCTAAATATCAATTTCCATCAAGATCCGATCACCCGTTCGCAAGCTAAAAATATCTCAAATTTTGGCTTCACCCTCCCTCCACTCGCCCCCCCCCCCCCAGATGGTCGAATCGGGGAATTGACGATTTCCTATTTAATCTGGTCGGGTCCCAGACATGCCTGTCAATTTCCATCGTCCCAGCACATCAGGTAGCACGGAACTCGCGGGATTACTACAAATTCGGACTTCTCCCCCCCCCCCCCAACTCCCCCAAAGTGAGCGGATCCGTTCCGGTTATATCAGTCACGTATCTAGGACTTTTGCTTGTACTTTCCACCAAGTTTCATCCGGATCCCTCGACTCTAAGTGTTTTCCAAGATTTCCGGTTTCCCCCTCCAACTCCCCCCAGTGTCACCGGATCCGGTCTGGATTTAAAATGGAGGGTCTGAGACACGAAGTCCTTCCATATATCAAGTTTCATTAAGATCCGATCACCCGTTCGTAAGCTAAAAATTTCTCATTTTTCCTATTTTTTCAGGATTCCCCCTCCCTCCACTCCCCTCCAGATGGTCGGATCGAGGAAGCGACGATTTCTAATTTAATCTGGTCCAGTTCCTGATATGCCTGCCAAGTTTCATCGTCCTAGCTTATCTGGAAGGGCCCGAACTAGCAAAACCGGGACCGACAGACCGACAGACCGACTGACGGACAGAAATTACAATCGCTATATGGCACTTGAGTAAGCTCAAGTGCCATAAAAACGACTGATTTTCGGAAAAACTGGATGTTTTGACGAAAAATAGATTGGGGTCATTACAGCGAAATAGAGCCAGGCAAAAAAATCGTCCAGGACCTTCCCCAAATTTTTTTTCGGTGAACAAAAATTTTTTCGGATTATGGTCGAAAAAGTCAATATTTTTCAAAAATTCGACAAAAATCAGGGAAATTCAACACGATCTTGAAATGTTTTGAGCTTCTTACCTACCTTTAGGACTGCAAATCTCGAGATGTTCAAGTATGTAGGTACTCTACTTTCCTTTTACGGTAATTTTGGCAAGGTTATAAGGTAAAAAATGTGGGTCTTGGTAGATCCACTCCAGAAGAACCGGCCAGATCACGAAATTCTGAGATTCCCCATGGTAGTAGAGTGAAGAACGAGCTACATTTTTGCATTAGCATTTTTGTGGCTATCGAGCCAGAAATGGTCTTAAATATCGATGTTAGAAAACAGAAATTCTTGGGGAAATGCATTGTTTTTATGACAAAATCAATTAGTCTCACAACGTAAAAATAACAAGTGCGCAAGCGCTCAGACGTGGAGTGTGAAAGTAAATACTGATCACTTTTTGTATACAAACAGCTTTAGAACTAAGACATCTCACATCCCCAATAACCCAATAAGTATTGAAATAACCTAATTTGTAATCATCCCATTTTAAAAGCTTTAAATGTAAACAAACCGCAAGTAAAAATCCAAAGAAATGTTGGAGATCTTGCACGAACAACTTGAGCCAGTCCGACCCTTTAAACCTCTTTTCCATTAGCAAGGTAATAACAAGCAGGGGCGTCACGACCCACAATGTTGTCGGCCAGTCGGTAAAAATAACAAGAGCTACGAGCTCATATGGCACTTGTTACGAGTAGGCACGGCTCGGTTATGTCAATGATATATCTAGTGTTTGCTAGGTGTCTTCCCACCAAGTTTCATCTCGATCCCTCCACTCATAGCGTTTTCCAATTTTTCCGGTTCTCCCCTCCAGCTCCCCCCAAAAGTCACCGGATCCGGTCCGGATTTTAAGTGGGTCGTCTGAGGCATGAGGTCTTTCCAAATATCAAGTTTCATCGAGATCCGGTCACCCGTTCAAAAGTTATAAATACCTCAAGATTCCGGATTCCCCCTCCCTCCACTCCCCCCACAGTGCCCGAATTGGCTCGGTTATGTCAATGATGTATCTTCTCACCAAGTTTCATCTCGATCCCTCCACTCACAGCGTTTCCCAAGATTTCCGGTTGCTCCCTCCAGCTCCCCCCAAAAGTCACCGGATCCGGTCCGGATTTTAAGTGGGTCGTCTGAGGCATGAGGTCGTTCCAAATATCAAGTTTCATCGAGATCCGGTAACCCGTTAAGAAGTTATAAATACCTCAAGATTCCGGATTCCCCTCCCTCCACTCCCCCGACAGTGCCCGAATCTGCTCGGTCATACATCAATGATGTATCTAGTGTTTACTAGGTGTCTTCCCACCAAGTTTCATCTCGACCACTCCACTCATACCGTTTCCCAAGATTTCCGGTTGCCTCCTCCAGCTCCCCCCAAAAGTCCCCGGATCTGGTCCGGATTTTAAGTGGGTCGTCTGAGGCATGAGGTCTTTCCAAATATCAAGTTCCATCGAGATCTGATCACCCGTTCAAAAGTTATAAATACCTCAAGATTCCGGATTCCCCCTCCCTCCGCTCCCCCCACAGTACCAGAATCGGCTCGGTTATGTCAATGACGTATCTAGTGTTTGCTAGGTGTCTTCCCACCAAGTTTCATCTCGATCCCTCCACTCATAGCGTTTCCCAAGATTTCCGGTTGCCCCCTCCAGCTCCCCCCAAAAGTCACCGGATCCGGTCCGGATTTTAAGTACGTCGTCTGAGGCATGAGGTCTTTCCAAATATCAAGTTTCATCGAGATCCGATCACCCGTTCAAAAGTTATAAATACCTCAAGATTCCGGATTCCCCCTCCCTCCACTCCCCCCCACAGTGCCCGAATCGGCTCGGTCATGTCAATGATGTATCTAGTGTTTGTAGGTGTCTTCCCACCAAGTTTCATCTCGATCCCTCCAAGAAAAAGCGTTTCCCAAGATTTCCGGTTGCCCCCTCCAGCTCCCCCCAAAAGTCACCGGATCCGGTCCGGATTTTAAGTGGGTCGTCTGAGGCATGAGGTCGTTCCAAATATCAAGTTTCATCGAGATCCGATCACCCGTTCAAAAGTTATAAATACCTCAAGATTCCGGATTCCCCCTCCCTCCACTCCCCCCACAGTACCAGAATCGGCTCGGTTATGTCAATGATGTATCTAGTGTTTGCTAGGTGTCTTCCCACCAAGTTTCATCTCGATCCCTCCACTCATAGCTTTCCCAAGATTTCCGGTTGCCCCCTCCAGCTCCCCCCAAAAGTCACCGGATCCGGTCCGGATTTTAAGTACGTCGTCTGAGGCATGAGGTCTTTCCAAATATCAAGTTCCATCGAGATCCGATCACCCGTTCAAAAGTTATAAATACCTCAAGGTTCCGGATTCCCCCTCCCTCCACTCCCCCCACAGTGCCCGAATCGGCTCGGTTATGTCAATGATGTATCTAGTGTTTGCTAGGTGTCTTCCCACCAAGTTTCATCTCGATCCCTCCACTCATAGCGTTTCCCAAGATTTCCGGTTGCCCCCTCCAGCTCCCCCCCCCAAAAGTCACCGGATCCGGTCCGGATTTTAATTGGGTCGTCTGAGGCATGAGGTCGTTCCAAATATCAAGTTTCATCGAGATCCGATCACCCGTTCAAGAGTTAAAAATACCTCAAGATTCCGGACTCCCCCTCCCTCCACTCCCCCCACGGTGCTCGGATCGGGGAAGTGACTATTTCCAACTTAATCATTTGGGGTCCTTGATACGCTTGCCAAGTTTTATCGTCCTAGCTTATCTGGAAGTGCCCGAACTAGCAAAACCTGGACAGACCGACAGACCGACGGACGGACAGAAATTGCAATCGCTATATGGCACTTGGCCGAAGGGCAAGTGCCATAAAAACTGAAGCGCCGCGCTTTTTCGTCAAAACAGTAAATTTAGTTCGTGAGAACAGTCGGTTTTTCTGAAAAACAGCCGATTTTTTTCTAAACTGTCGTTTTTATGGCACTTGCCCTTCGGCCAAGTGCCATATAGCGATCGCAATTTCTGTCCGTCCGTCGGTCTGTCGGTCTGTCCAGGTTTTGCTAGTTCGGGCACTTCCACATAAGCTAGGACGATAAAACTTGGCAGGCTTATCAGGGACCCCAAATGATTAAGTTGGAAATAGTCACTTCCCCGATCCGAGCACCGTTGGGGGAGTGGAGGGAGGGGGAATCCGAAATCTTGAGGTATTTTTAACTTTTGAACGGGTGATCGAATCTCGATGAAACTTGATATTTGGAACGACCTCATGCCTCAGACGACCCACTTAAAATCCGGACCGGATCCGGTGACTTTTGGGGGGAGCTGGAGGGGGCAACCGGAAATCTTGGGAAACGCTATGAGTGGAGGGACCGAGATGAAACTTGGTGGGAAGACACCTAGCAAACACTAGATACATCATTGACATAACCGAGCCGATTCGGGCACTGTGGGGGGAGTGGAGGGAGGGGGAATCCGGAATCTTGAGGTATTTATAACTTTTGAACGGGTGATCGGATCTCGATGAAACTTGATATTTGGAAAGACCTCATGCATCAGACGACCTACTTAAAATCCGGACCGGATCCGGTGACTTTTGGGGGGAGCTGGAGGGGGCAACCGGAAATCTTGGGAAACGCTATGAGTGGAGGGATCGAGATGAAACTTGGTGGGAAGACACCTAGCAAACACTAGATACATCATTTACATAATCGAGCCGATTCGGGTACTGTGGGGGGGGGGGTGGAGGGAGGGGGAATCCGGAATCTTGAGGCATTTATTCAAACAATGTTTATAACGGATACGTCAGCTCTGATTTTTCATCAGCGATATTTCGGCCCTTCTTGGCAAGGGTCCTCGTCAGGCTGTCAATCTTCTTGTTCAACTTCGGGGAAGGAAACAAACCTGTAATCAGGAATCTTGAGGTATTTATAACTTTTGAACGGGTGATCGGATCTCGATGGAACTTGATATTTGGAAAGACCTCATACCTCAGACGACCCACTTAAAATCTGGACCGGATCCGGTGACCTTTGAGGGTCTGGGCCCAGTTGACCATGAACGGGGTGAGTCGGGGAAGTGCAACTTTATAAGCAGTTTTCCAGCCTTAGGGTCTACATGTACAAGGAATTTCATCGTCCTATGTTCAGTTCTGGTCAAGTTATGAACCTTATTCACTCGGCAATCTGGGCCCATTTGCCCCTGAACCGGGTTCGGGTGGGGGGTGAGACCCCCAAAAGGCACAACTAGACCCCAACACCCACAAGTGTACCAAGTTTGAACTTGATACTTGCACTAGTTCACGAGTTATGACCTCCACAAAATACGGTGAAAACCGAATGCCGAAAGCTGCTACAGCGCTCGCAATAGTGGATTGTGCCAAGGAATACTCCACTAAAACTGAGAAATGAATGCTGCTCTAACCCTGGTTTCTCAATTTCTAGTTTCTTAGTTTCAGCTCGGCGGAATGCTGCCGGAGTAGTGTAAACAACAGATATTGATAGACTGAAGATAGCAAAACTTATAACTTCGCCATAATATTAACGTGTTCTACATTTTTTTGTACAGAGTTGCAAATACAAAATTTCAGTTTCTTAAATAGTTGCAGCCTATAGATAACAAAATGTACTGACAACGGAACTCGATTAGCGTTTCAAAATTGCGTATAGCAAGAATATGAGTAATTTACCACCCTCGCGCAAACTTACACGTGAGAAGAGCAAAAGCATGCATTGTAGTAAGTTCTGAAAGTAGGCCAAAGATAAGATTTCGGGCCCTTGGACAGCTAAGAATTGTTCCAGGCAGGTTGTGGTCTAACAGTAAGATCTGAAAACTGAAATTCATTTCTCAATTTCTATTTTTAGGTTGTGAGACTCATTTATTTTGTCATAAAAATAATGCATTTCAAATTTTTTTTCGCCAAAGAAAAATTTGGGGAAGGTTCTGGACCCTGACAGATCATTCTGAGAACTTTTTGTCAAAATCTGAGAAATTGATATTTTTGCCTGGTTTTATTTCGCTGGAATGACACACTATTCAGAACAAGAGCTAAGAGCTCTGGCACTTGATACGAGTAAGTGGTACACGAAAGAAGATGAGAGCGTCACAAAATACCCTGCCATCCAAAAATGAGATTCGGACCCATAAAAAGGATATCTAGTTTTACTCAGCATTACCGACATCGCCTCGGATCATCTAGGGCAAATCAGTATTCTACCTTCCAAGTTTCAACCCAGTAGATCCACTCATTTGGTCCCTAGACGTGCCACACTATTTCCGGTACCCCCTTCAACTCCCCCTACCGTGGGCGAATCTGATTCGGACTCCTAAATGGATTATCTGAAGTATTTTCTCTTACCGCCTATTAAGTTTCATTGAAATCTGAGCGTTTTCGGAAACTTTCGGTAACCCTCCCCCTCCCCACCATGGTTGGATCCAGTTCAAATCCTAAAATATGTCATCTATGGCATGTGATCTCGCTACGCTCTAAATTTCATTCGAATCGCTCCCCTGTTTGACCCCTATGCGAGCCACATCATTTCCGGGACTCCCCTTCCAACTCCCCTTGCTGTGGCTCAATACGACTCAGTCCCATAAAAATTGCATCTCTGACATGTCCTATTCCCGTTCATTAAGTTTGACTGGATTCGGAGCATAGCCTATCTGCAAATTCCAGCTTCACCCCGCCCCCCCCCCCCTCCCTCCCCTATACCCATCCGGATTCGATCCGGACGCCAAATAAAAAATCAAGGCCGGATAAACTCGGTACTGTCCAACTTGCATCCCTTTCTGTCCATCCGATTGATTTTGTGGATGTTACCCCCCCCCCTTCCTCCTCCAACTCTTCCAACCGTGGCCGCAAGTAGTTCGGACGCATGTTTTGCTTCTCTAGGTGATCAGTTCTTATCACCCATAAAGTTTCACTCGAATCGGACCACCTGTTCGCAGCTTACGGAAGCCACTGATTTCCGGAATCCCCTTCCCTCGACTCCCCAAAGATGGTCAGATCCAGGAAAACGAGTATTCCTAGGGCATTATGTCTGGTCCTTAAGTCACTAATACGCCTGCAAAGTTTCATCGGTCCTTAGAATATCTGGAACTATCCTAACTGGCAATCACCGGAATTCGGGGAAACAGCCTCCAACTCCCCCATACAGCCCCGATTCGATCTGGTTTTGTCAGTTACGTATCTAGGGCTAATGCTTTTTCTTCCCACCAAATTCCATCCCAATACCTCGAATCTAAGCGTTTCACGAGATTTCCGGTGCCCCACTCCAATTCCCTCCCCCCCCCCCCCCACAGGTATCGGATCCGATCAGGACTTGACGTGGAACATTTCCAAGTTTCATTCAATTCCAATAACCCGTTCAAAAGTTATGCATGGCACTAAATCCGTGCTTCCCATCCCTCCACTCCCCCCGTGATGGTTGGATCGGGCAAATGACTATTCTCAAGTCAGCCTGTTCGGGTCCCTGATAATCCTCCCAAGTTTCATCGTCCTGGCACATCAGGAAGTACCGAACTCGCGGTATCACCAGATTCCAGAGCCCCCCCCCCCCCCCCAACTCCCCTACAGTGCCCGAATCTGGTCCAGTTATGTCAAACTATGTATTTAGTAGTTGTGCTTGTTCTTCCCACCAAGTTTCATCTCGATCCCTCCACTCTAAGCTGTTCCCACGATTTCCGGATCCCCCCTCTAGCTCCCCCTCCAAAGTCACCGGATCCGGTTCGGATTTGAGATGGGTCGTCTGAGACAGGGGTCTTTCCAAATATCAAGTTTCATTAAGATCCGATCACCCGTTCAAAAGTCATAAATACCTCAAGGTTCCGGATTCCCCCTCCCTCCACTCCCCCTAGGATGCTCGGATCGGGGAACAGACTATTTCCAACTTATTCACTTGGTGTCCCTGATATGCCTGCCAAGTTTGATCGTCCTAGCTTATGTGGAAGTGCCCGAACTAGCAAAACCTGGACAGACCGACCGACAGAGCGACAGACCGACGGACGGACAGAAATTGCGATCGCTATATAGCACTTGGCTGAAGGGCAAGTGCCATAAAAAGCGACTGTTTTGATGAAAAAAAACAACTGTTTGACGAAAAATCGCAGCGCGTCGCGCCGACTCGGTTATTTTTTACCGACTGGCCAACAATATTGGGGGAAGGCGTCACCCCCCCCCCCCCTCCAGTCGTGACGCCCCTGATCTTAAATAACCTAGTTGGTGTGATAAAGCTATCCGTAATTTTTCAGGATCAAAATATTATAGATGCCACTGTAGGATACTGATTATTGTGAAACTACGTTATTGGTTTACTCTACCGTTTGTATCCGTTGCGTAAAGACTTAATTCTAAGTTACAGTGACAGACCAAAGAGATTAACATTAGTCTGTATTAGTTCAAACGTTGACTTTTTTGCCGTACGCCAACTTTCTAATATTGCCAATTAGAAAGAGCACAGGACAAGCTCTAGTTTCTTTAGCAATGAGAGAACTTTAAGAGGCACTTAAAGTGTGAAGTTTAAGAGGCACATCTGATACCATATTTGACGGTGCAAAACGGATAAGTCAGCTACATTTTATTCGAGCTACATTTCGGCCCTTCTTGTCCAGAATGAAATTACAGCACCAGCTTTAACTCCAGCAAATTTTCAGAGAAGAAGTTCATAAAATCAAATATTTAAGAGAGCATCTTTTATTGTTTGTAATTTTCCAGCTTGAGCCTCAAGAGGACCCTTGCCAAGAAGGGCCGAATCATAGCTCAAATAAAATGTAGCTGACTTATCCGTTTTACATCGTCAAATATGATTCGCAGTCGGCTTGGGCTGAAGGACTATCTCATCTGATACCATCTCTCTTCCTCAATCACAAGTGTAAGAAAAGGAATAATAAACTCGGCAGATCTCGCGATCAGAAATGGGTAGAACAATAGATAGCAGCACTCTCCGGCCCGTGGGAAAATGCCTTTTTTTTTCTATAAATTTTTCTATTTAGCCGATCGCTCAAAGAAGATATATTGGCTGTGGGGCCAGGGAACTGCCGCACAAACTTAGCACTTGTACATTCTAGTCCATCTTCAATCTGAAACTGGGTGCCTGACTGCTTGCCTTCTAGAACGGAGCTTTCCACTCGAAAGCAGAAGCATGGTTTGATGAAACGAAAACTTGGTTGCATAGCTTCAGATAGTCCTCTCTGACACAGGCTATACAACTCCACTTCACTTCACACACCGTAGGCTCTGGCTCGGCTACAAGCAAAAACCATCCTTTTTGGCCCCAGCAAGAGTTCTACGGAGCTTTCCAAGATGTAATGTCATATCCATCAACCCGGCCTAAAGTCCACACTTTCCGTAAAGACCGATTCTTGCCACTTACTAGCAATAAGCTGAAATCGTTGTACTAGAAAAAAAACACAAAGTGTTGCTCTCGCAACACAATGATCAATCTCCAAGTATGAATCGTCAAATACGTTGACGATTTGTCCCTAGCGGAAGTCGTATCTGAGGATTTGAAAAGCAACGCTGCCGGTTTCATCGACCAGGTTACCTCAGAGGCGACTGAAATGAATATGGTCATGAATAAAGATAAGTACTCGGTTACGACTTTTTCTTTTCTCAGGAAAACTCGGCCGTCTTTCGAACCCCCTATCGATCCTGGGCTCATCAGTGATAAAATAACGCTACTAGGTGTAGTGATCTCTTCTGACCTTTCATGTCATGAAAACACAAAGACAATTGTAAAGAAACCTAACAGAGCAATTCAATGTTAAAAACACTGAAAAAGTTTTGGGTTCCTAAGGACAAGCTACAGCTAATGTTTTGCTCTTTCATTCGACCCTTAGTCGAATACGCTTGTCCGGTTTGGCACTTTGCTCTTACCCAATGTGAAACTGATAAAATAGAGCGAGTTCGGAAGAGATCGCTGCAAATTATCTATGGCGGTTCCCCCCTACCATAACC
Source organism: Branchinecta lynchi (assembly GCA_023053575.1). NCBI lineage: Eukaryota > Metazoa > Arthropoda > Branchiopoda > Anostraca > Branchinectidae > Branchinecta > Branchinecta lynchi. The sequence goes on from JAKZAP010000005.1 coordinate 12,058,314, forward strand.
TTTTTACCTCAAAGAATTTAAAATTGAATCCCTTTCTTCCCGCCGCGAAAAACTATGCCGTAACTTTGGCTCATCCCTTCTCCAGCACCCCATGTACCGTTCATTCCTTCCCCACCCTTTGTTCCTGTAAGATCTCGTCCCCCCACCCCCCGAGAAGTGGCTGAGAAGGTTCCCAAACTGACCCCAATCTACTGTAAAACTATGTGTTACAGTATAAGCTTTGTGCCGAGCTTGGTAAAGCAGTATAATGATCCTTAGCATTGTTCTGCCATGTTATTTTTTGGGATCCCAAAACGTAAGTGGAGGGATACCTATGACATCGCAAAAGTTGTCCGTCTGTCCGTCCGTCCGTCCGTCCGTCCGTCCGTCCGTCCGTCTGTCCGTCCGTCTGTAAGCACGATAACTCTCGAAGGGAGTGAGATATTTTGATGAAACTTGGTGTGAGGATTCGTTGGGTCGTCGGACCAGTCAAGTTCGTAGATGGGCTATGTAGCTCTACATTTAGGGGTGGGGGAGGGGGTTTAAATTAAGGGGCAAACAAAATATTTTGAAACAGCTAATGTGATAGTCGATTATGGGGTAAGAAGACATGCTGAGCACGATGGTGAAAACTATTTTGTCATCGGACGAGTAGTTCGCCCGGAATCCGGCCAAAACCGGAAAGTTTGTTAAAAGTAAAAGTTTTATTTGAAGTTGATTAGATGTTCGATTTAGGGGTAGGAAGACATGCTGAAGACGATGGCGAAAACCATTTTCTCGACGGATAAGTAGTACGCCCGGAATCCGGCCGAAACCGGAAAGTTTGTTAAAATTAGAAGTTTTATTTCGAGTTGATAGTTTGATAGTCGATTATGGGGTAAGAAGACGTGCTGAGCACGATGGGGAAAATCATTTTGTCATCGGACGAGTAGTTCACCCGGAATCCGGCCAAAACCGGAAAGTTTGTTAACAGTGAAAGTTTTATTTGAAGTTGATTAGATGTTCGATTTAGGGGTAGGAAGACATGCTGAAGACGATGGTGAAAATCATTTTCTCGACGGACAAGTAGTTCGCCCGGAATCCGGCCAAAACCGGAAAATTTGTTAAAAGCAAAAGTTCGAGTAGATGACAGATTAAGGGGTAAGAAGGGAGGCTGAGTCGGTTTATGACGATGTTTTTTTACCCGGACATATAATTTTTCCGGAATCCGGTTGTAACCGGATTTTTTTTTTAAGTCAAACTTTTATTCAAAGTTGATTAGATGTTCTTTATAGGGATAAGGAGATACGCTGGTTTTGTTTCTGTATTTTTTTTTTTTGCTGGGCTAGTAGTTCGCTCGGAAATCGGCAGGAAGTCTCGGTCAGTATCGTCAAAATAGATATGGTTTATAGAGGTATATCTGAACTTGGTTTTCTCTGATAATTAGCCTGTCCAAGACTGGATCTGGCGAAGACAAGACTCGATTGTCTGAATCAAATATCAGATTTTTGGGATCCCATCGACACCTTTGGTCTTGTTTCTATTGACAACTTATTTTATTCTTGTTTATGACTAAAAAAAATCCTATTTGGGCTCTGCCCACGAGAGTTTTGCTTTATTATCAAATAAATTGAAACAAAAATAACTTTGACTTCTGCCCTTCAAAAAATTAAAAACAGAAATATGAATGAAATACCCTTGATATTCGTTGACATACTTGGCTTGCTTCACAGTATGACCAAAGGCATAAGCTAAGCTTTGTTTCTCTATTTACTACCTTTTAACAGGTCAGTAGTGTATATGGTGCCAAATAATCAGAAGATAGCCCTGCCAACAATCCTCTTTGTTATTTCATGGGGGACCCCCATCCAACCTGTAGGGCGAGAAACTACAGAAACCAACGAAAAGGCTTCTTGAGACACTAGACTAAAAACCAAGGATAGCAAGACTAAAAGTTCATAGAAGGATTAATATACACGGAACAAGTAGAAACAAGACCAAAGGTGTCGATGGGATCCCAAAAATCTGATATTTGATTCAGACAATCGAGTCTTGTCTTCGCCAGATCCAGTCTTGGACAGGCTAATTATCAGAGAAAACCAAGTTCAGATATACCTCTATAAACCATATCTATTTTGACGATACTGACCGAGACTTCCTGCCGATTTCCGAGCGAACTACTAGCCCAGCAAAAAAAAAAATACAGAAACAAAACCAGCGTATCTCCTTATCCCTATAAAGAACATCTAATCAACTTTGAATAAAAGTTTGACTTAAAAAAAAAATCCGGTTACAACCGGATTCCGGAAAAATTATATGTCCGGGTAAAAAAACATCGTCATAAACCGACTCAGCCTCCCTTCTTACCCCTTAATCTGTCATCTACTCGAACTTTTGCTTTTAACAAATTTTCCGGTTTTGGCCGGATTCCGGGCGAACTACTTGTCCGTCGAGAAAATGATTTTCACCATCGTCTTCAGCATGTCTTCCTACCCCTAAATCGAACATCTAATCAACTTCAAATAAAACTTTCACTGTTAACAAACTTTCCGGTTTTGGCCGGATTCCGGGCGAACTACTCGTCCGATGACAAAATGATTTTCCCCATCGTGCTCAGCACGTCTTCTTACCCCATAATCGACTATCAAACTATCAACTCGAAATAAAACTTCTAATTTTAACAAACTTTCCGGTTTCGGCCGGATTCCGGGCGTACTACTTATCCGTCGAGAAAATGGTTTTCGCCATCGTCTTCAGCATGTCTTCCTACCCCTAAATCGAACATCTAATCAACTTCAAATAAAACTTTTACTTTTAACAAACTTTCCGGTTTTGGCCGGATTCCGGGCGAACTACTCGTCCGATGACAAAATAGTTTTCACCATCGTGCTCAGCATGTCTTCTTACCCCATAATCGACTATCACATTAGCTGTTTCAAAATATTTTGTTTGCCCCTTAATTTAAACCCCCTCCCCCACCCCTAAATGTAGAGCTACATAGCCCATCTACGAACTTGACTGGTCCGACGACCCAACGAATCCTCACACCAAGTTTCATCAAAATATCTCACTCCCTTCGAGAGTTATCGTGCTTACAGACGGACGGACAGACGGACGGACGGACGGACGGACGGACGGACAGACGGACAACTTTTGCGATGTCATAGGTATCCCTCCACTTACGTTTTGGGATCCCAAAAATAATGCCTACCAGCTTAGGCCTACTTACCGAACAATTTCAGCATCTTTGTACTCAGGAAGCCGCTTCAAAAGAGAGCAAGCAAGGACTTCATCACAGTGAAAAGTGCCATCATGTGTGCCAATAGTAATGGATGCCATTGCCCTGTACCCTGAAAATTCAACGAACTAATTACCTTGAATGACACCTGCATTGAAGGGTAATCAAGTGATCAAACAAGTCAACAAACAAGTGAGCTTCGCCTGATAAAAGTACTTTTTCAAGACCTTTCGGTGGGAGTCCCCCCTCCCCCCCCCCCCCCATAGGGACACCCCTGCCTATGACTGAGTATTTTGTTGAATAATGCCTTCATGGTGTGGCTCTTATACTCCATACATTGATTTAAGCAGTAATGATTAACAATAACACAGTTCTACACAACAAATTTCCCCTTTTCACGATGTCAATGATTAAAGTATAAAGACCCAGCCAAGAAATCTTTTCTGTCAGTTCGAATCATATGAACTTGAAATTAATCTAGATGTTATTTTGGCAATTTGTTATTAAGGAGCAAAAGGGGAGACTCCAGATTTAGTATTTAGACCCTAGAATTTTTTACATTTAAATCTCCGTATTTATCCATTTAAGATCGATCTTTTAGTATTTAGCCGTTTTTATTTCACTTGAGCTTACTCAAGTGCCATATAGCGATTGTAATATCTGTCCGTCAGTCGGTCTGTCGGTCTGTCGGTCTGTCGGTCCCGGTTTTGCTAGTTCGGGCACTTCCAGATAAGCTAGGACGATGAAACTTGGCAGGCATATCAGGAACTGGACCAGATTAAATTAGAAATACTCGCTTCCCCGATCCGACCATCTGGAGGGGAGTGGAGGGAGGGGGAATCCGGAAAAATGAGGAAAAATGAGATATTTTTAGCTTACGAACGGGTTATCGGATCTTAATGAAACTTGATATATGGAAGGAACTCGTGTCTCAGACCCTCCATTTTAAATCCAAACCGGATCCGGTGACATTGGGGGGAGTTGGAGGGGGAAACCGGAAATCTTGAAAAACACTTAGAGTGGAGGGATCCGGATGAAACTTGGTGGAAAGTACAAGCACAAGTCCTAGATACATGGCTGATATAACCGGAACGGGTCCGCTCACTTTGGGGGAGTTGGGGGGGGGGGGGGAGAAGTCCGAATTTGTAGTGATCCCGCGAGTTCCGTGCTTCCTGATGTGCTGAGACGATGGAAATTGACAGGCATCTCTGGGACCCGACCAGATTAAATAGGAAATAGGAAATTCCCCGATTCGACCATCTGGGGGGGGGGAGTGGAGGGAGGGGGAAGCCAAAATTTGAGGTATTTTTATCTTGCGAACGAGTCATCGGATCTTGATGAAATTTCATACTTAGGATGACCTCGTGTCTCAGACGTCCCACTATAAATCCGGACAGGATCCGATGACACTGGGGGGAGTTGGAGGAGGGAACCGGAAATCTTGAGAAACACTTAGAGTGGAGGGATCGGGATGAAACTTGGTGGGAAGAACAAGCCCAAGTCCTAGATACGTCATTGATATAAGCGGACCAGATCTAGGCACTCTGGGGGAGTTGGGGGGGGGTCCGGATTTCTAGCGATCCCGCGAGTTCGGCATACTTCCTGATGTCCTAGGGCGATGAAACTTGGCAGGTATGTCAGGGACCCAAACAGGTTCACTTGAGAACAGCCGTTTCCCCAATCCGACCATACTGGGGGGAGTGGATCGATGGGGAGTCCGGAATCTAGTGGCGTGTATAACTTTTGAACGGGTGATCGGATCTTGATGAAATTTTATATTTAGGATGACCTCGTGTCTCAGACATCTCATTTTAAATCCGGGCGGATCCGATGACACTGGGGGGAGTTGGAGGAGGGAACCGGAAATTTTGAGAAACGCTTAGAGTGGAGGGATCGGGATGAAACTTGGTGGGAAAAACAAGCACAAGTCCTAGACACGTCATTGACATAACCGGACCGGATCAGGGCACTGTGGGGGAGTTGGGGTCGGGGTCCGGATTTCTAGCGATCCCGCGAGTTCGGCATACTTCCTGATGTCCTAGGGCGATGAAACTTGGCAGGTATGTCAGGGATCCGAACATATTGACTTGAGAACAGCCGTTTCCCCGACCCGACCATCGTGGGGGGAGTGGGTGGATGGGGAGTCCGGAATCTAGTGGCGTGCATAACTTTTGAACGGGTGATGAATGAAACTTGTCTGGTGAGCTATCGCCTCGGACGTTCAGTGTCACGTCCGGGTCGGGTCCGATACCTGTGGGGATGGAGGGGGGGGGGGGGGAACTCGAGAAACTCTAAAAGCACAGGGATAGGGACGAAACTTAATGGATGGAACAAGCATTAGGCCTAGACGAAATTGAAGGAGCCAGATGGTTTCGGGGCTCTGTGGGGGGAGTTGGAGGGGTTTCCTGGAATTCCGGTAGTCGTGAGTTAGAATAGTTCCAGATGTAAAACGCCAACGAAACTTTGCAGGCATATTAGCGACCCGAATTATCTTGACTTAAGAACCTGACACAACATACCCCCGGAAACTTCCGTTCCTAGATCCGAGCATGTTTTGGGGAGCACGAGAAGAGAAATATGGAAATTGACTTCTATAAATTGCAAACGAGTGGTCTGATTCGAGTGAAACTTTATGGGTGATACGAATCGATGGCCTCGACATGTAAAACATGCGTTCGAACCATATGCGACCACGATTAGGGGAATTGGGGGTGGGGGGACTTTTGACATGCACAAAAACCAAACGGATGGACCGAATGAGATGCAAATTCGACAGTGCCGAGTTTATGCGGCCTAGATTTGTTATTTGGCGTCCGGGCCGAATTCCGCCAAGGTAAGGGGGGGGGGGTACTGGAAACTTGCAGATAGGCTAAGCTCCAATTTCAGTAAAACTTGATGGACAGGAACAGGGAATTAAGAGATTGGGCCCGAACCGGCTCCGACAACGTTGGTGGGAAGGGGGGGGGGGGTACCGGAACTTTCCAAAAATGCTCAGATTCGAGTGAAACTTGATAGATGGTATAAAAGAAGATGCTTTAGGTGGTCGATTTTTTATATTCCGAACCAGATTCGGCCACGGTAGGTCGAGATAGAGTGGGTACCGGAAATCGTGTAGCACGTCTAGGGATCAAACAAATGGATTTATTGGGATGAAAGTTTGAACAGTCATGTGCATTTGCTACAGACAATCGAGACGATGCCGGAACTGCTCAGAAATGAGTGAAACTAAATATCCTATTTCTATTTCCGAACCGCATTTTTGGATGGCGGGTGTATTTTGTGACGTTCTCATCTACTTTCTTGTACAGCCTACTCGTACAAGTGCCATATGAGCTCGTAGCTCTTGTTATTGCTAAATTCTGGCATCACCCTAAACGCTAAGCTTCGGCATCACCCGTTTTAAATCCTAACTTTTCCGCCAATTTAGATGCTATTTTTCAGTAGTCCGTCGTTTAACCCAGTTTTAAATACTAAAAGTTGGTACTTTGCCGTTTTACAGCTACCCTAAACCCGTTTTAAATGCTAAAAGTTGGTGAACGGAAGTGATGAAAGTGGCTAAAATCTTGAGTTTAAAAATCTCAAGATGTGCTAGGACGATGAAACTTGTCAGGTACATTAGGGACCCAACCAAACTAATTTAGAAATATCCACTTCCCCGATCCGGCCACCTTGGGGGAGTGGAGGGAGGGGGAATCCGGAATATTGAGTTGAAACCGGACCGGGTCCGGTGACTTTGGGGGAGTTAGAGGGGGGAACCGAAAATCTTGTAATTTGCTCGGAATGGAGGGATCGGGACCAAACTTGGTGGGAAGAACAAGAACAAGCCCTAGATAGATTGTTGACTAAGCCGGACCTTGCAAAACTGGGTCAGAGAATGACTATCGAAATTTGTCAGCTCATGGGTTTGTTGACTTGACTTGGCTTGACTTGCTTTATTTTCTACTAATTACAAAATAAACTAGACCTACGTTGCCCGGGCAACGTGAAGTGTTGCGGCAACCTTTGTCCGGCTTCGCCGACTAAAGTGTTGCGAGAGCAACACTTTGGTTTTGTTTCTTCGCTGTCGGTTAAATGCTGAAGTTGTCAACTTATCTAAGCTTTTAAAACGGTATGTTCTAAAAAGAATAATCACATGATCAAAAGCTGTTCTTTACCGTTGTAAAACCAACAACAAAACAATATCGGAAGAAGGGACCAAATTGACTTTGCGGTCAGTTGAACTTTATCCTTTTCAATCGTAGATATCGTGACGGATGAAAACTTGAAACAATATCTTATATAATCTAGTTGGTATTATAAAGCTATCCGTAATGTTTCAGGATTAAAATACCACAGAAAACACTATTAATTATTACAAAACTACCTTATTGTTTTACATTACCATATCGTTTGTACCCGTTGTGTAGACAGAAGGCTCAAAAAGCCTGATGATGGACGGCTGCAATCCTCTGATTCTCAACCAATAACAAATTCCATTAAAAAAAAAGAAAAAGGACAAGAACACTCTCACTCAATTAACCTTTAATACCATAATCTAAAAAAAAAAAAAAAAAAAAAAAAAATAACTCTCCTCTCCCAATAAATGTTTTTTAAGTTTTACTTTAAACGACCCAATGTGTTCAGGATCCCCAATGTCAACTGGGATATCATTCCAAATAGCCGGAGCTAGATACCTAATTCCTAAAGCTGCACGTGTGGTGTCTCGGCACTCAACAATAAAATGATCCGCCTCTCTAGTCGCATACCTGTGGTCTCTAGTCGCATACCTGTGGCATAATCATTTGTAAGCAAAACACTTGAGACACGAATGTTCATAGGCCCTTGGGGTCATGAAAATGTATCATTCAGTCGTTCTTGGGATCCCAAAACGTAAGTGGAGGGATACCTATGACATCGCAAAAGTTGTCCGTCTGTCCGCACGATAACTGTCGAAGGGATTTAGATAATTTGATGAAACTTGGTGGGAGGATCCTTTGGGTCAAAGTACAGGTTAAGTTCGAAGACGGGCTCTGTAGCTCTATATTTGAGAGTGGGGGAGGGTTTCAAATTAAGGGGCAACAAAAATATGTTATTAAATCCATTGAAATAGTTGATTTAGGGGTAAGGAAACATGCTGAATTCGAATATGAAATTTACTTCCTCGCCGGACAAATAGTCCACCCGGAATCCGGTGGAAACCGGAAAATTTGTGAAAAGTAAAAGTTTAATATGAAGTTGATTAGAGGTTCGATATAGGGGCAAGGAGACGTGCTCAGTCCGAATATGAAATGTATTTTATCGCCGGACAATTAGTTCGGCCGGAATCCGACGAAAACCGGAGAATTTGTTAAAAGTAAAAGTTTTATTTCGATTTCCGGGTAAGAAAACACGCTGAATTCGAATATTACAATCATTTTCTCACCGGACGTAGAGACCGCTCGGAATTCGACTGATACCGGAAAATTTGTTAAAAGTAAAAGTTTAATCTGAAGTTGACTAGAGGTTGGATGTAGGGTCAAGGAGACATGCTGAATTCGTTTTTTGAGCTTTAGTTTTTTGCCAGACAAGTAGTTTGTCCGGAATCTGGCCGAAACCGGAAGTTCGGCAGAAGTAAGGAAGGAAGGAGATACGACGTAGGTTATAGGGTAAACCATATGCTAGATCCATATTTGAATATTTGACAGCGCAAAAGGGATATCTGAATATATCTGAACTTGTTTCAGCTGGCGTATCCGGTTTGCACTGTCAAATAAGAACTTGGTTTTCTCCGATTATTACCATTGGCCTTAACCTGTTTGTAAAAATGTTTAAGAAGTCTGTTGAAGACCGAATATCTCACAAGACCGAATTGTCGGGAGCAGATATTGAAATTTTGGGATCTCATCGAAACCTTTGATCTTTTTAGTGAAGAGTTCCTTGGAAAAATCAACTCTTTCGAGCGCTCTAACAGCTTTCGGCTTTCGGTTGCAGTTTTCACCGTATTTTGTGGAGCTCATAACTCGTGAACCAGTGCAAGTATTAAGTTCAAACTTGGTACACCAGTGGGTATTGGGGTCTGATTGTGCCTTTTGGGGGTCCCAACCCCACCCTAACACGGTTCAGGGGCAAATAGTCCCAGGTTCCCAGTGAATAATATCCATAACTTGACCAGAACTGGAGATAGGACGATGAAATTCCTTGTACATGTAGATCCTAGGGCTGGGAAATTGCTTTTAAAGTTGCACCTCCCCCACCCACCCCGTTCATGGGCAACCGGGAAGAGATTGCACAGGAGTAAAGTTCGTTACGCGTGACAGGCATCAACAGGTATCAAGTTGAAACTTCGTAAGTTTGTGAGAATTGGGGGTCCTAAACTCCACCCCCACTTAGTTCAGGGGTAATTCGGCCCAGATTGCCCATTTTTAATGTTTTTAACTTGAAAATAACTGGAGATACGGCGATGAAATTCGTTTTGTGCTTTTGGATCATAGGGGTTGGGGATATATATGTGGAGTTGAACCACCCCCCACCCTCCCCGTTCATGGGCAAGTGGGGCCCAAACTGCCCATGAAAAAAGTTTTTGACTTGTGACTGGAATCAAACTCTAAGCTGGTATACTCGAGGAAAAAGAGGTGTAAATACGCATTTTGATGGATCCCGCCCACCCCCCTCCCGTTCATGGGCAGATGGGCTCAGATTTCCCATGAATTAAGGGCATCTACGACAGAAATCAAGTTCAACTCTTGTATATTTGAGGAGATATATCTACAGATGAGGTTTTGGTTTAACAGCAACAAATAAGACGACGCGACGTACTTTATTCTTTAATGAACAGTTGGAAACTGGACTGTTTTGTCATTTGATCGGTGATATGCCGTTCTTAATGAATTATGACAAAGGTGGTATTCGGCTGCCACGATGTGGTTTATTTCACTTGCTATTACCTCGCTGACAGAAAGGAGGTTTAAAGGGTTGTTTGTATATACAATGTGATAAACATCTTACTTTCACACTCCACGTCTGAGCTCTTGCGCACTTGTTTTTACACTTTGCGATGATAATGCTCACCTTGAAGGGACTAGAAATTCATTCAAAAACCCTTGAGGCAAAATGATCATGGGCCGTCGTGGATCATGAAAATGTATCGTTTGCTCTAAAGTATTCTTTGTACTTTACGGTTATGATGAGTACTTTAAGGGAGCAAACCCTTGAGTTTGCTTCTTAGCAAAGCCCTTGAGGCACAAATGAGAAGCAACAGAGGCATGTAGCCTACTCTCCATAGTTGTCCAGTTTCCTTAAGATCTGATCACCATTTAGAAAGGTATGCATGTCTGAAGTTTCCGGATTGTCCCTCCCTCCATTCTCCCCCTCTGCATGATGGTCGGATCTGGAAAGTGGCTATTTCTAAAGGCGTTTTTCCATGACACAACTGTGGGCCACACACTTCTGAGTGTTTTCCGCAGAAACACGATTGCGTGTCACAAAGTCAAGCCACAAGTTGAAACTCGCGGAACTTTTCTCAAGTCCTTACTGTGCTATCTTATTTGGTCCGTCCATTTCATAATTCAATCATTAATCAAATTCATTTGGTTATGATTCGTGACCGAATTCGATAATTCATCCAACTTTTGTTCGGTCCGCATCAATCTCGCCACATTTGGTCCGTCCCTTCCTAAATTCGGTCACATAACCTGTTTCTTAGGTCTCATTCTTCGCCGAATTCGGTAACTCGGTCGCATTCTGTCAGTCGATTTCATAATTAAATTCGGTGAGATTTATTTGGTTCTGATTCGCTACAGAATACGGTAATTCACCGAATTTTCTTTAGTACGTTTCTATTACTAGACTTGCCAAATTCGGTTGTTTTAGATGGTTCTAACAAGAGTTTTATTCTGTTACAAAATTCGGTTGTTATACCGCTATCGATCTGTTCCTTATTTTTTTAGTTAGTTTTTCGGTATAGTACGAATTCATTATTTGCTTCAACCCAGTTACTGAGTTTCGTAATTTAAGTGGCATTTATTTGGCTCTTGTTCTTTACCATTCACGGTAGCTTCAGCTGGTTGCTGTTCATTTCTCTTCAAGTGAAAACTAGTCACGTCTCTTCAAGTGAAAACTGGCCTACTTTTGTTTGCTGTAAATTCCGAACAAATGTACTTTGTAGCTACTTTACCCTGGATCGCCCCTTTCGTTTCGCCAGACAGCTCTGGGTTTAATAGGTAATCTTGGGATCGCAAAAAGGCACTTTTATCATCATTTTCCACAGAGTTTCGCCTGTGGCGCATTTCGCAGTCTTCACTAGTTAGACAAAGGGTGCGTTATTTACTTGCCGTTTGAGGTTTGCAATTTTGGGGGGCTTGCACCACGCTAAAAGCTAGAATTTGCATGGGAAGTAGTTAAATGTTGCCAGAAAAAAAGGCGGATTCAAAAAATTTTGCCTGCGGCGCCTTAAGTAATCCTGGGGACAGGCGTTACCGATGTTGCCGTTTTTGCGATTATTTCAGGTACTGTTGGGAAAACTTGTTGAACAAAAATCCAACGTTACATAAACAAGATGTCAGGCTCCTCAACAACCGTGGACGACATGGAAAGTGGCCTAATAGTCAACAACAGCGCCATCAACGAAGACAAAGAAAAAGCAAAATGCTTTGCCAGACTCTACCAAGGCGATAAGGTCAACCACCCTCCCAGACGTCCACCAACATGCTGCTTGCCAAAGAAGTCTAATTCAAATCAACTCTCGCTGTCCCATCTACAGCCGACGAAATGGAAGATGACATTCACGAAAACACAAAAAAGCCCTCACGAAAACACAAGCTTCACTTCATTCGCTCCAACAACTCCTGAATGGCAGTCATCGAAATTGTGTGTCTCAACATCACCCGCCACGCCGCCTTGGCATATGCCCGGGACTGTAATTCAAATTTATATTATTTTTATTGAATTTTATTTTTGGTTAGTCATGGTTTCGGCGCGTGCTAGAATCAGTTTGTTTATTAATAGAGAAGATTATAATTGTTAGATAGTAACATACAATAAGGTGTTGGTTTGATGTATTTTAATACAGATAGATTGAATGAAGTTAGTTAAAGAGGATAGTGTTTTAAAATGAAATAGAAAAAAAAAAGGGATAAAAAAAAGTACACCCTTATAGAGATGGGAGAAAAAAAGAGAAATATATCCCATAGAAAGGATGAAGGAATGAGAAATAATATGTGATTTGTTGTATTTTAGAGTTGTAATTTTTTTGTTTTATGAATTGACATGCTCACGACAAAGTGCACGTTTTGACATATTTGTTTTTATGACGCAGGTATTTGCCGCAGCAACACAACCCCAACCAACCAGCAAGACAAGTGATATACATAAGACGAAATCAGTGAAAATATTCGAGTGATACCCAAGCAAGTTAGTGAATATAAAGCTCTGCAAGAACGAGTGATACGAACGCATATGACCTTTCGGTCGAACGCGTCAAACCCCAAACAACAACAACATATGCCCGGGCCCAAGGTGATACAACCAGCTAATACCCTTCAAAGATGACGTCTACGGAGAAGCCGAAATACAACAAATATTCTTGCGACGAATGCACCAGCAATTCCCAACCCACCTGCAAGTTTACACCGACGGATCTGTAGTAGGGAAGAAAGCAGGAGCTGCCGCCTTCATACCTCACTACAAGCTCAAGATGTCTATTCAACTGAGTGACGGATGCTTAATCCTAACAGCCGAACTAGCAGCAATCGTCAAAGCGTTGGAGGTGTTGTGCCAAACAACAACATATCCCTAGCCACAAAGGTATCTTACACAATGAGGTCGTTGATATTGGCAGGAGACGCAGTCGCCTCCCCAGCCCCGCCCAACCAAAAATTACGACGCTCTGAGATACGATCTGACAAAGGCCCCCCCCCCCACAAGTCCAAACTCCACACGTCTCCCTTCAATACAAGAGAAGAAACCTGCCTCTTCTACTGTCTCAAAGCGACAACCCTGCTGCTCAACAAACCCTGTTTGATTGCGGCCTCCATCACACTCCAAACCGCAGACTCTGCCACCAGCAGGATGAAACGGTGCAGCACATACTCTTTGAGTGCTCAGCAAACACCTTAGCGACCCAAAAACTCCGAAGAACCTGCCACTGTCTTAAATTGCAACCCTCCTTTCAACAAATAGCAGATACCAACAGTCTGAAGATCCGAGAAGAGGAGGTACTGTACCGCGATATGATCAAAGTTCTGCAGGCAGCGGGAGCGTCTTAGCATTCAAGAAGGATAACGGATGAAAAGAAAGGCAGAAAGGGACCGACAGCAAGTTGGACTCAACACCAATACAAGTTGAAGGAAGGAAAGGTCTTCAAAAGGTAAAAGGCTAGTGACTATCCATGAACAAAAAAACAGAAGCGGAAAAGCGTGAAAACGGGCCAAATTTCTGTTTCAACTTGTTTCTATATACTCTGCAACTTTTTACGTTGTAGCTTCATGAAGACAACTCGCTGAGTTTTTATAAATTTTTTTTTTAATAAAGTCAGTACAAATCAGGTACCGATTCGGTCAATTTTACCAGGTTCGCCCCCCCCCCCCCCCGATGAAGAAAGGCTTGGGATGCCCCTGGCTCTGACATAATATAATAATAATAATAAGATAATTGCAATAATAAGGCTTTCGCCTCTATAGCAAGGTCTTTCCAAATACTAAGTTTTATTACAACCCAATCCCAGTTCCAAAGTTATAGATACCTCAGTATTCCGGATTCACCCTCCCTCCACTCCCCCCCCCCAAGGTGGACGGATTGGGGAAGTGGCTATTTCTAAATTAGTTTGGTCAGGTCTCTAGTATACCTGCGAAGTTTCCCCAACTCCAAGTTTTAGCCACTTTCGTCACTTCCGTTATGGGGTTATGTATTGTAAAATGGTGAAGTACCAACTCTTAATATTTAAAACTGAGTTAAGTTCGAGGTTAAACAGTGGAATACTAAAAAATAGCATTTAAAATGATGGAAAATTTAGGATTTAAAATGTGTGATGCCAAAGCTTAGCATTTCGAACGTCGAAAATGTTAGCATTTAAAACAGGGTGATACCAAAGTTTAGCATTTAAAACATGAAAACTTTAACATTAAAATGCAAAAATTTTCGCATTTAAACGGTGATGCTAAAATTTAGAATGGGCTAAATACTAACAGATTGCTCTTAAATGAAAAATATGGAGATTTTAACGTAATAAATTCTATGGTCTAAATGCTAAATTATGAAGTTTACTGTCCCCTTTTGCTCCTTCATATAGGAGGGATATCCAACCTCGAATTTACATGACCTCAAACTTTGCCTGAAAACCTTACAAGGAAATTCCTGTGCAGCTGAAAACAGGTCTGGGTCACTCCAGGTCAGCTCCAGGCAATGTTGTGATACTGATATTTTGAATTGTACTAGACATAGGTCTAAAAATGTACTTCCCGGGAAAAAATGTACCAAACTCCAACTAATAGAGTTAGTACGATACTCCACTAATCTATACACAATATCTTTCTTTTCACTTATTTTTCTATCTTTCATCCAATTTTCTTTTATATCCTCCTTTTCCTGCACATTTGTGTCTTTGGGAATAGAATATTTTGAATTATACTAGACATAGGTCTAAATATGTAGTTCCCGGGAAAAAATGTACCAAACTCCGTACGGTACTCCACTAATCTATATACAATATCTTTCTTTTGCTTATTTTTCTATCTTTCATCGAATTTTCTTTTATATCCTCCTTTTTCTGCACCTTTGTGTCTTTGGGGATAGAGCTTGGCAGGAAGCAGTGCTCAGGACCAAATGTGCCTGTGGAGGTGAATTAGTTCTGCCAAACCTATCTAACTACGAGCTGGAAAGTCACACAAAATCTGCCAGAAAGAAAAAGGGGTTGGGTCGCGAAGAAATTTGACTGGATCCTTGAGCAGACACAGAAATGCCTCTTCCGACTACTTCCGAGTTAGGGCTCTAGGTCAACCACCAAAGTTAGTACGATAAGTCAAGTTCTTTTTCTTAGTTTTAGATAAAAATGTACTGAATTTGTACCAGTTCGACGTAATTGTACTGATTTTCCGAGTTTTTCAAAAAAGTTGTACAGATGTACAGGTCAGAAAAAAAGTACTGAATCTAGTACAATTGTACCACCCATCGCAACACTGGCTCCAGGTCACCCAGTTTGCTTCTTGACAGTTGGGACCATGTTAGGACTGGACTGAAATTTCCTTCCAACCTTTTTAGGCCAGGTTCGAGGTTGTGTAAATTCAAGGTTGGATACACCTGTATTCCTGTAATTTGTTGTTAGCACAATCTGGGCGCAATTGAGAGATTGCACCACACCCGACGAAAACGGACGGGATTGTGACGAAAAAATTTAACATTAGGAAGTATAGGACTTTCGACTTTGAAATTAAATTATTGGCATTTTATCATCCTTCTGAGCCAAGAACTTGCTAAAAATATTAATTGGGCTATCCTTAACCATATATTCTATTTTTGCAAAAGAGTTTCCATGGAAGTAAGAGTTTGGAGGCGTCAAAGTTTGTAAGCAAAGACGGAGTCTTGTCCTATTGGTCAATTATGACACACTTGTTCAAATCCGCGTCATCTTCGACCAATAGGATTCGAGATTCTGTTTTTGTGTTCAAACTTTGAAGACTTCCTTACTTCCATGGAAACTCTTTTGCAAAAATAGAATTATACGGTTACGGAATAGCCCAATTAACATTTCCAGCAAGTCCCCGGCTCAGTATGATAATAAGATGCCGATAATTTAATTTCAAAGTTGAAAGTCCTATACCTCCCAATATTATTTTTTTTTTTATGATCCCATGATGATGGAGTAGCAATATCCGTTTTTATCGGGTGCAATCTCTCTATAACCATGCTATAACCAGGATGTTTTTGTTAGGACTTCAAAATATGACTGAGAAGCCATGATGAAGCCGGAGTACAAATTTTGACACTTTTTTCGAACAAATCACAAATTCAATCAAACATCTATGTGAAGAGGAGCTACTCCTTCCCTCTATTCTCAAAAAATTATAAGCACCTTGCTTAACTACAGTTTTGAATTTTCTTGTCAGCATTTTGCCATAGAGATGCTGCGACGTCTCAGACTCAGAACAACCGTACTGTATGAGAGTGAAGGTAAAGAAAATATGAAAAGCAGGGTTAAATGAGGGAAACCGAAGTGAAATCCTCTGCCTGAAGCAAGTTATTTCGCGCCTTTATTGGAGTAGGCGGATTCGTACTGTTGAAATCATCGTTGCCGGAGTCGTCAGCGTTTTTCAACGATTCTTCGAAAGTGGTTTTCGTCGATCTGCTGCTATTGTTGGACTGGTACTGTGCTCGCAAAAAAATACCAATTGAATCATGGCTTGGTTGATTCTTTGCAGTGCCTAAAGACGAACTGCTTGTTAGACCTTGGCTGTCAGACTTCGGAATTGTCATGACGACCGCGCGTGCACACAATTCGATACACGTCGTTGCATCAGATTGAGACCAAATTTGTCTGCACAGAGCTCAGGATGTGACGAACTGTGTGTTTGTCGAATTGCCTGTGGACAATTTCCGTGCGAAGAATGCGAACTACGTAACCCCATACGCCGCATTTTGTAAAACTCCGTTTTCTCCATGTCCTTCTCTAGGGTGTTTTCATCGCCTTATCCGTCTTTTTTCTGTATGTGATTAACTTTATTTCTTGTTTTCTCTTGTTGTTTTTCTTTTTTTGTATTTACTCCACTTAACCTCTGTTCTGTAAAGTGGGTGATAAATAAATTATTATTATTATACGCCCTTTTTGGTGAACGGATTTCAAACTTGATAACCGTTGAGGTTCTAACAACAACAAAAAACCTATTATACTAATTATCAAGCGAGGGGCAACTACCTAAAAGATTCAGTAATTTCTGTTGAGTCTTGACTAAATCTGTTCGCGAAATAACAGATTTCGTAGTAAAGAAGATTTCACGCACTATCAGAAAATGACAAATGTTTCTTCTTTTTCCCTCTATAAGAATGTCTGGCGAGTTGGCCGAGTATTTTCAACATCACATCATCTCTTTTCTCCTTCTTTCTGCTGTTGCTGTTGCTCGATTATACGGACGAGAACGTGATTGAGAACTGAGATACCAATTCCATTGCTCATCCGGTAGAATATGATCAAGGATGGGATATAACTAATTCTCCTTTCAGCAAAAAACAGATAATAACACTACTCACTACTGCGTTTTGCAAAAGACGGTTTATAGGAGAATGAGATAGAGAAAGGAAGACGAATTTAACAAAAACAGGGCTATAATCTACATGAAAGTAGTTTATCGCTGACGACAGAGCCGCGTTTCGACCTGCTATAGCGTCATGCCGGAAAACAGAATCAGACTGGCCGATTCAGTCGACAGCCTGAAGCATACCCTACACCACACACACAATTATATCCGAAACAGTTTATTTATTCGCTTGAGCAATTCGTGAAGCAACACAGGGATCACAATAGCCGGTAAATTGCACTGAATTTGACCGGAACCCTATGCAAAACCAACGAAAAGTCTCACAAAACCATAAAACCAGTTCTGGCATCAAATAGCCTTAATACCACGACCCGAGTGCGTAGCCTCAAGCAATAGCCCTCAATAACAAGCAATCTGGGGTTAAACAAGAAACAACTTCGTTAAATGGTAATATAACAAGTGATGATTATCTTATTGTGGTCTGAGGACCGCGTAAACGGAACTTTACTCCGTTTTCTGTTCTCGCAACAGTTTGACTTATTTGTTCTTACAACAAGCAAGAAAACAGAACCGTGCAGAGTAGAGGTAAAGGTGCTCCCTTTCCTAACTCCGTAAATAAAGTTATTACTTACGACAAGGCTGACACGTTATCTCTTGTAAGAACAGCTGCTTAATTCGATAAACTATTAATAATTTGTTACGTGATACCAGCCAAGAAGTTCTGGTTCAGGGAAAATTAGTAAAACCGTAGTGAAAAAAGTCGCTTGGAACGATGGATAGTTACATTACTGTCTCTTCTGACCACGAATTTAATACACGAATTGATCTACCACTGTGACCGGTAAAACTGAAGCACTGACAATGACCAAATGTGACAAATAGGCCTAAAGCTTCCCCAGTATCATCAAAAGCACACATTACGTTGATCATTACTTCTTTAGTCACAGGGGTCGTCCACTGCTGCCATTTCACAGAGCGATCTTCTTCTCCCTTATATTCAGATCGATTTAGCCCACTGCTCGGAATGGCACTAAAGGGCACCATTCTCGTCAGATAGAAAGAAGTAGTGTATAGTAATTTGTGTAGCGAGGCCAAATAAGTTAGTTGCGTTTTTGCAGATACCATGATATCTGATCCTACGGTCTAAAGTCGTTTTTGCAGTTATCTTGGTATCTGATATTCAAGATACCATGGTCCGACCGTGGTAACTGATCGTAATATCTGAAAAAGTCACCTCACTTTCACCACTTTTCGTCAAATTGGTGGGAAAGAAGTTGTGGCACTTAGTGATGTGACTGAATATCCGTTCTTCTTTTAGGATGACTTCGAAAAGCGCAATTTCGGCAATTGTCATTTTTGCAGAGCAAGCGTATATGAGATACTATCCAGTTACCGTGGTAACAGATACCATGGTATCTGCAAAACGCAACTATTGTATATCCTGTTCAAAGCATTACGCAAGGCGCGCCATCTACTTTTTCTCGTAGCTGCCCGTCATCGAGCGGGAATCGAGTGAACGTAGAGTTTGGGAGATCGTTAAGAAATTACAGTAGTGGAAGGCCCTTGTGGCAACTATGAACGACACATCCTGAGCCTTCGTATCTGGATATCCGTAAGCTGCGAACAGAAGATCAGAGTCGGTCGCTCGAAAACTCAAATTTCAGCGAGGATTTTCGGCATCATCATTAGTTCCACACGGAAAAGTTGAGATCTTTTCAACTTGATGACAAAAAGGCTGAAACACCAGACACGAAAACCTGATCGTCCATTCTCAGCATTAAACAGACCTATGCAAATGGGATGTATTTCTAGGCTAATAACCGGTATATTTTACCCAGATAAAGTATAGGAAAAAGATGACGAAAAACAGTAGATCTAAGCAAGATGCAGCAAGGGCTAGATGTTACACACTTGAGGTTTATCTCACATAATGGGAAATCGTTAATTTCTAAGTAACCCCAAGCGTCAGCATAATATACTATAACGCGACTCTATACGATTTTCCACTTCTTGTTCCTTATCCACCTTCTTAGCTTGATGCTAATAGATGGGTGGGATTATTCTACACACACTACCGCGTCGTTGGAAATATGTATCGGTCGAATGGAAAGTCAGTAGAATTACAGTAACAGAAATTAGCCGAGAGATTTTGGAAGCGCCCGCCGTCCCGTGTCGTGTTTTCGAAGTTTTCTTATCAAGAATCTTCTGACTGCAACTTGCCAGAGCCCATAGGTACAAACATTTTGTACTTATCTATTTCGGATAACAGAATCACAACTTTCCAACCAAGCCCTCCTTGTGGATTAAGTGCGACTGGAAACTCTACCACAAATTTACGCCAAAAACTCTTCCCCAAAGCTAGGGTTTCTGATTCTTATATCACCCTTATTGTTATTTGTTGCTATTAACTTGCCAATGTTTTATGTCGCTTTTCACCTGTCGTCTAGACTGACAAGCTTTACACGTCAAATCGAAGCACCGCTTCCAATCGTACTTCGGCAAATTCCTACACATTCACGCTTTCACCGTCACTAAAAGCCAGGCACTTAGAGTTTCGATATCTGTTGTACACTGACAACGAGATTCGTATCCTGCGCGTAGAACAAAAATTCAACAAACAAAATTAAGATACAATATGCGACTAACACCTCCAAGCAACCGCCTGTGACCAGTTCCCAAAAGGGATGGGATAGCCTAGCTGTGATGACCCATAACCGCAGAGTAACCAGCATATGAGAAGAAGGGGTCGACAATTCGAGAAGAGTCTTACGATTTGAAGTGGTCCAATGACTTTGCCTAAACTTTAACTCCTACACGGTAAGTAAAAAATGTATACCGCCGTTCTTTGGGTTGTTCGGATCCTAAGGGAAAGTTTAAGTTTGGCCGAAGGTTGTTGGGCAAAGAAATGGTAATTTCCCTGGTTCGTCATCAGTAAATCCGTCCAGACACTCGAAAAGCAACTTTTCCGTCCTAGCCTACCAGGGCATAGGAATCGAATACGAAGTCGCTGACATAAAATTGTCCACGATGAAAGGAGTTTATTTTCACCGTTTTTCGCCGATCTTATTTGAATGTTAAGATACTTCGACTTTTCTGCAACGTTTTTCAGCCAAACAGGCTAACATTACGAGACCTTACCAACCATTTGACGCTGAACCAAAAGAATCCTCAAGATTGCACCAGAAACTTGCCGTTTGACCAAATTATGGTCGGATTACTCTGTAGCTAAGCCCCTTTAAGCACCAGCATATTCCCACTTAGAGAATTTCCATTTTGGGCGACATTTTCACAGGTAAATTGGCTAACGCCGTAGGTGGCACGTCACTAATTTTCTCACTCGGTTTCTTCAGGTCATCTCCTGGGTTCCGCCGCGATAGGGCATACTTGAAAAACTCGTACACAGTCCAACAAATCGCAGTGGATGGGACCTGGTAAATCACTCGGGCCTGTAGCCCTTGAAAATAGCCCCTGAAGCCATTCAGGGTATATACTGTCCTTGCAGCAGCGTACAATCCGCTAATTCGAACCTGCTGTACCGACGCAAGGGCAGCTGCTTCTTGGGTGTTTAGGAGCGTTTTACACACGTCCAGAGGCGTCGTAAGTGCGGCTGCTAACGCACCAGCGATACCGCCTGATACAACATGGGCTTTGGGGTTGTAAATGCGGTCTGGGTTGGTTAGGTTTTGAAAATATTCGTACGTGACGAAGTGGGTGACTTGGAACGGGACGTTCATGACCAGCTGTGTTCCGTAAGATCGGTAAAAGGCAAGCGCTCCTTCGTACCGGAGAATGGTGCGCGCGCAGTCCCACATGGATTTGAAAGGGCTATTGTACATCTGCATCCGTTGCTTGATAACTGGAAGAAATGATTATGTTCAGATTGGCAGTGACATCCGCTTGTCAAAACTAAGTTTCCTCTAACTAGGCTATGCTTCTCAAGTTTCACAGGAATGATTTTTATGGCACTTGCCATTCGGCCAAGCGCCATATAGCGATCGCAATTTCTGTCCGTCCGTCGGTCTGTCGGTCTGTCCAGGGTTTGCTAGTTCGGGCACTTCCACATAAGCTAGGACGATAAAACTTTGCAGGCGTATCAGGGACCCCAAATGATTAAGTTGGAAATAGTCACTTCCCCCATCCGAGCACCGTGGGGGGAGTGGAGGGAGGGGGAATCCGGAATCTTGAGGTATTTATAACTTTTGAACGGGTGATCGGATCTCGATGAAACTTGATATTTGGAAAGACCTCATGCCTCAGACAACCCATTTAAAATCCGGACCGGATCCAGTGACTTTTTTTTTTGGGGGGGGGCTGGAGGGGGCAACCGGAAATCTTGGGAAACGCTATGAGTGGAGGGATCGAGATGAAACTTGGTGGGAAGACACCTAGCAAACACTAGATACATCATTGACATAACCGAGCCGAATCGGGTACTGTGGGGGGGTGGAGGGAGGGGGAATACAGAATCTTGAGGTATTTATAACTTTTGAACGGGTGATCAGATCTCGATGGAACTTGATATTTGTAAAGATCTCATGCCTCACACGACCCACTTAAAATCCGGACCGGATCCGGTGACTTTTGGGGGGAGCTGGAGGAGGCAACCGGAAATCTTGGGAAACGCTATGAGTGGAGGGATCGAGATGAAACTTGGTGGGAAGATACCTAGAAAACACTAGATACGTCATTGACATGACCGAGCCGATTCGGGCACTGTCGGGGGAGTGGAGGGAGGGGGAATCCGGAATATTGAGGTATTATAACTTTTGAACGGGTGACCGGATCTCGATGAAACTTGATATTTGGAAACACCTCATGCCTCAGACAACCCACTTAAAATCCGGACCGGATCCGGTGACTTTTGGGGGGAGCTGGAGGGGGCAACCGGAAATCTTGGGAAACGTTACGAGTGGAGGGATCGCGATGAAACTTGGTGGGAAGACACCTAGCAAACACTAGATACATCATTGACATAACCGAGTCAATTCGGGCACTGTGGGGGGAGTGTAGGGAGGGGGAATCCGGAATCTTGATGTTTATTCAAACAATGTTTACAACGGATACGTCAGCTATGAATTTTCATGAATGAACGAAGGGTTTATTAAAAAAAAAATGGAATCTTCAATGCCCAGAGGCGAACCTGTAAGGGACTAATTACCCTCAAAACAAAACATTAATAAAAACAAAACTTCGACAAAAACAAAGGAAAAAAGGGAAAGAAAGAAAGAAAGGAGCTTGACTTACGCGGTCTGGGACGCCCAACCAGAAAACCAACCAAAAAAAAACTCATTTTCAACCAGAATCACCACTAACTATCCAAAACAAAAACTTAATGATAAAACACAACTTAAACGGCTGAGAATAACGCATCAAATTCATATACAGCAAAACAATGAACCTTTAACATGCTACGAAAATCTAGTAAAGCACTACATGACCTTAACTCTGTCGACAAACCTTCCCATACTAAAGGCCCAACATGTCTAATGCTAAATCTCGATCTACTAGTTACTACAACCGGCCTACGGATGAGCTGCGAACTACGAGTTCCATGTTCGTGAAAAGATGACGCACGGGAAAAATACTGAGAAAAGCACTGGGGTAAAACTTCATTGTAATGTTTGTACATAAATAAAGCGTCATAAAACTTACAAATTCCCGCAAAAGGTAAAATGTGAAGCTCCTGCGATATTTCGGCCCTTCTTGGCAAGGGTCCTCGTCAGGCTGTAATAGGAATCTTGATGTATTTATAACTTTTGAACGGGTGATCGGATCTCGATGGAACTTGATATTTGGAAAGACCCCATGCCTCAGACGACCCACTTAAAATCCGGACCGGGTCCGGTGACTTTTGGGGGGAGCTGGAGGGGGCAACCGGAAATCTTGGGAAACGCTATGAGTGGAGGGATCGAGATGAAACTTGGCGGGAAGACACCTAGCAAACACTAGATACATCACTGACATGACCGAGCCGATTCGGGCACTGCCGGGGGAGTGGAGGGAGGGGGAATCCGGAATCTTGAGGTATTTATAACTTTTGAACGGGTGATCGGATCTCGATGGAACTTGATATTTGGAAAGACCTCATGCCTCAGACGACTCACGTAAAATCCGGACCGGATTCGGTGACTTTTGGGGGGAGCTGGAGGGGGCAACCAGAAATCTCGGGAAACGCTATGAGTGGAGGGATCGAGATGAAACTTGGTAGGAAGACACCTAGCAAACACTAGATACATCATTGACATGACCGAGCCGATTCGGGCACTGTCGGGGGAGTGGAGGGAGGGGGAATCCGGAATCTTGAGGTACTTATAACTTTTGAACGGGTGACCGGATCTCGATGAAACTTGATATTTGGAAAGACTTCATGCCTCAGACGACCCACTTAAAATCCGGACCGGATCCGGTGACTTTTGGGGGGAGCTGGAGGGGGCAACCGAAAATATTGGAAAACGCTATGAATGGAGGGATCGAGATGAAACTTGGTGGGAAGACACCTAGCAAACACTAGATATATCATTGACATAACCCAGCCGTGCCTACTCGTAACAAGTGCCATATGAGCTCCTAGCTCTTGTTCGTAATTAACGCACACAAAAACTAAAAGCATGGTTTTTAGTAAATATAGGTGGAATTACCAACGAAGATAATGGCGGGAGGGGGACTGGGCAGATTCTAAAACAAGGTTTCAAACACCAAAGCAAGTTGGAAAAACACATGGCGATTCCTTTGGTTTACTTTAACTTATATACCCGCGATTAATCTTTGTCTTAATCCTTCGACTAGAGGCCGCTACGCGTAAGCTCCTCTTAACGACTTAACGAGGCGACGAGCTTAGGACAAGACGGAAGCCTGGCAGAGTTGGCACGATTATACCTTATCGAGTAAATGCAGGGTCAATTCATTCAGTACGACCAGTAGCTTTCAAGTGAGGGGGGGGGAGAGGGGAAAGAGATAAGCTGAGATAATAAGCTTCAAAGTTCAAAAGCTCTCAATGTTGTTTGGCCTACTAGGGAACGCTCATTCATGTTTTCTTTTGGTACTTCTCTTATTGGTTATACGAAGGAACAATTTAATTCATTTTTTTTAACTATTAAGGCATTGTCGATAAGTAATAAAGGTTCTTTCAGCCATCAGTTTCACCTCTTATTCATTACTACCAGAAACAATTGCGTTATTTTTTCTTGGAGAGAGCTAAGAAAAATCCACTGTTCACGACGCCTTATCAGCAAGTGCCCAAATGTCTTATCGTTGAACGACAGGCGACACATACTTTAGCACGCAGGCAGTTTTCCCAATGAGATCTACAAAAAGGGAAACAATAAGCGTAGTACACAAAAACGTAGTTGTCTGAGAATTATCCGCCGGCAATACTAATACATTAGATAAAGAAACTACAGTCGATTGCTGGGCAAATTATGTAATAGATAACAAAACATGTAGGAGTACCAAAGCCAGACTAGTGGGACGAGTAGCACGATCTGATGTTGATATATTTAAATTTGATGTCGATACATTTAAAGCACAAGTTGTAGTAGATGAGATTTTTATCCGAATACACATACTCGACTCCTTCAAAACACTGCTGGGTTTCTCACAATTTATAAGCCAACCAATCGTAACGGAACTAGACTAATTATTGCATTTTCCATGTTTGGCGTTTTTTAGGTGAATCAGGCTCCCGCTTATCGCTTGGAGGAGGTCATTGGTCAGACATACCGGTTATGCATGTTTTTTCCGCGTTTCTCGACAAAGCCAAGGCGAGTGAGGCTAGAAAGAGCCGAGACGAGTTTTCAATCTTTAAGAAAAACTGTACGGTAAGAATACCGAAATAGAAACTGAATCTATCGCGACTTGTGTTTATTGCTAGGATTATTTCGTATTTGCAGTCAGCATAATCCGCAAAATTTATCGTTGGTGATGTTAAATAGACTAGTCAGCAATGTATAACTGTATACATATTCAAATTATTTGTGTTTGTCTTCGGCAAGTTTCTGAGATATTTGAACTAGTGTTGATTTATTTTTGTCAGATTTGATATTTTCAAATTAGTGAATATGAACGTCAACCACAAAATGGCTTGACCATCGTATTGACTTTGAGATTAAATTAAACTGAAAAACTATCGCAAATTATATGTTTAACGACGGCGCGGAGGCCAAGATTCAAGAATAGCCAACATATCGCCGAATCAACCGTTTTAGCAGACTAGTTTGTTAGCACCACAAAATATGGCTCGCAGTCAGCTTGAACCGAATAAATTAACTTCCACAATATTCTATACTTTTCTTAATACACTGGGCAACATAAGACACAGCGACATACTAAAAGCTTAACGCACATTTATCTAAATTAAATATTCAACGGTTTTCAAGTCCCTGCAACTTTTAAATTCTGAAGTCTGGACAACCTATGCTAGATAAAATATCACCAATGGCAAGTAGGCTAAATGTTGAGTATGATTCTGTAATGAGTATGAAGCAAGTACAAACGATGATGGTACCGATACGAGGTTTGACCACACCCGTGGTTGGTCCTTGATTTTGCGAGTTCGTCATTAGTGGGACCTTCTCGGTATCGACTCGGTCCCTTGCAGAGCTTACTCCTGAAGCAAACAGGATTTAACTACAACCATGAACTAGGGTACCTCAATCCAAGCTTTACGAAAGAGCGAAATAGGCCTAGGGCGATCCTCAAAGAGGTTACGAAAATTAGCTGAAAGACCCCACTAAGTACCGGACCCTTTTAAAGTTCGGAAGAAAATCATGGCAGCGTTCACATTTTACTTTGACAGGGCGGTGAAAACCACTAATTTGTTGGGAAACCAAGGAGCTAAGAAACGTATTGCTTGACGGAGGGTCTCAGGCCTTTTTCAGCTCGCAAATGATCTAACACCGAAACTGTGCTAACTTGAAAAAGGACTCTACGCCCTATGACTGCTGCTGCTCCTGCGTTCTGCCACCCTTCACGAGAAAAAAAAGTTATTCCTCTTCTCTTTTCTTGTAGAACATCTCCCTGCCAGACCGCCATTAAAAACTAATAAAAGTACCTTCAGCAGGTGTCATGATTGCGTCATGCAGCACTGTTGCCAAGCATGCTGCTAAACCATGGGCCACGTGATTTTCATTCACTGATAAAATCGATCGTACAGCAATTGCTTCTTTTAGCTTTTCGTAGGCCGAGAAGTAAAGCGCGTGGGCGGGTCCAGCTCCAACTACCATCGCACTCATGCCCCTCATAGGCCGGAGAAGTCCCTCGGTTCGAATCATGTGCATCATCACTTCGCTGATACCCCTTGATGCGCCACTAGTCGCTGGGGCTAGACTTTGAAGTCGAGTCTGTAAAAATATTAGGTGAGCAGGTTCTAACGAAAATCGCGAAGCCCCACCACACCACCGCACTACTTACTCGTTGCTTGTGACTAACACAACAAACCATATGCTGGTTCTTTTCCGTGTAATTGTAATGTGAAATCACGTAAGAGCTTTTGAGAGTCATACAAAATGACACAAAATAATGACTTTCGCCTATTTTCACATCCTTCGAAGGATATATATCTATATTATGCATGTTTAGGGTTGCTGGTGATTTTTCTTCGAATTTCTCTCCACTACAAACTGGGCAACCGACAGCACCATACTACCTGTTACTTAGCTTGAAAAGCTCTCAGAAAAATTTCTAGGGATGCTGGAATCACCCTAAAACAACGGGTTGACAATTTCAGCTCTCGCAACACTTTTGCGGGTGAAGTCGAACTAAGGTTGGTGCCACACTTCACATTGTCAACACTTCACATTGTAAGGCAATGTTGATCTAGTTTATATTACAATTAGTGGCATTTTCTGTTATACCCTACTCCAGCAAAAGGAATCAATCGTAAACAGCACCTGAGATCGAGCCTGTGACACTCCAGGAATTTAAAATCAAAGCTCAGAGAGACATCTAGTACCGTATTTGTAGATAAAGCTAAGAAAACATTACTGTTTTTTTACAAAAATCAGTGATGATTTTAATCATTAGAGACAAAAAAGAAAACATGCCAAAGTCCAAGGGTGCCAGGAAGTAGCTTTTATGTTTTCTTTCACTTTCCAGCTGAAAATAACAGGTGGGGAAGCACTAACGATAGTACTTGGAACAATTTCCTATTGGTAGCACAAATAGTGTAAATCAGGATGCCAAGTCACCACTGGCCACTTTTCACACCTGTCACTCCAACATCCAGAAAAATATTAATTTTGCCCCCTCAGAATCATACACTGTTTACTGGAAAATTACCTAGCTGTTTTATTTTGGCATTTCTGGAGACTGGAGACACAAGACTCTTGAAAACAGAAGACGTCAAGACATGTGCTTTAAGAATATGAATGATAGCCTATAATTTTCATAAACTAGCTTTTCATGTTTCATTATTAGTGGTATTATAGTGAAATTACGAACATCACTATTTTGTTTGAAAAGTCTGCGCTTCCACAATACTGGCTACAGGCAAGGAGGATGAAAGAAAAAGATTAAAGGACAGATTAGACTCCAACCATTTTCAATAATTCCCAAGCACCTGTATAACGTATTCCTTCACATTTTGTCAAGATGCCTCGACGTACAGCATGTCTGTAGGCTAAGAGATTTGTATCTCTTTTTCTTTTGAAGAAATAATACAACAGGAATGTGATAGAAATTAAGTCAGATGGCTCAGCACTACCACAATAGAAGAGACTATTGTCAACCCTTAGAATGCAAAATGATGAAGAGTTTTTGCTATTTTGATACAAATAGCCCTAACTGTTTTATTGAGAATATGCAGAGGGTAATCTGTACTTTCATGATACTATGTGGTTTTTGTTCTATTCTAATTCTGCTGTGACGTGAAATAAATGCATAAATCTCCTGAACAAGATGTAAATGGGAAATTTATGCTGTGTTCCGTCCGACCTTCAGTCCAACCGTACAATACTCGTCGTCCTTCAAGTAAGCTTCCTATGCCTTTAATTGTTTCCGAGCGATCAAGATTTTCCCCATAAACATATTATTGCTAAATATTGGAACAAATATGAATCTTGTTTTAATCAGAGTCTGTCGCTCATAACAATAAAAGCTAAAATTAAAGCTGTACTTATTGATGAATAAAAGTGTGTGAGTAGCTCCCGGCCTTTCAGCTATCGGATCAATAGTAATATAATTATAAAATACAAATTTTTGGTATTTATTTTTTTGGTGTAGATAGAGGGAGAAGTGTGATGGCATCCGTTTCTTCTGGGTTTGTTTGTTTATCCCGTTTGTCGCCCGGCTTTCGAGCCAGTCTCCCTGCTGGGGACGTTATGTGAATATTGTTGAATATGTATGTTTAAATAATAAAAGAACTTGAACTTGTTACAAAACGTGATGACCCATTAGGAGAAGAGGTGGAGCTGTAACTGTAAGCATCGTAACCAGGGGTGGCCCGAAGCAGTCAGGCCAGGGGGGGTGAGACCCCTCATTTCAACGACTCCCGGGTCGTAATATACGACTCGCACGTACCAACAAAAATGACCTGTTGCGACTACGCGGCAATGGCGCACGTTCCCACCAACAAATAATAGAGCCGGTTAAAACTAGGTGCAGTGTATCAGATGAAACTATTCGTGTAATCAACATTTTTGTACACATACCTTCATAGCCTCAGCTTTACATTTCAGCTTTCGCTAAAGAGGAAAGCTTTCAACGCTTATCCCCGGACAAATTAAAGCAAGCGCCGCAGGCGAAATTTTTGAAATCTGCATTTGTCTATTAAGATTTTAGCCAGCCTTTAATGTGTTTCAGATCTAAAAAGTTCCAAGCTTAATCGCCAAGTAAATGACACGCCGTTCCTCTAAATAGAGAATACTATGGAATGCGCCGCAGGCGAAATTTTGTGAAACGCCAAGGAGCAGACCGTCTTTTTGCGATCCCATTGAAAATGAAATTATAGCTTTGAAATCACAAATCTGACAGTCGAAAAAAAAGTGATAAAGTAGTGGCCATAGAAAACAAAGTAGACACAAAGTAGATTTGTTCCGAATTAAAGCAGAAAGTAATTTTTCACGTTAAAGACACGCTTATTCAGAAACATAACGAGGAAGTTTGCAGTGCACCAAAAGAAAAAAAAAATCATCCAGATTAATGGACGTAAACACCGAGGAGCAGAGCATCTTTTTGAGATCCCAATGAGAAGTTAACAATCGCTACGAAATCACGACTATGTCCATCGAAAAAGGGACAAAATAGTGCCCATAGAAAAGGAAGTAGATTTGTTCCAAACTAATAGAAAAAAAAGTAATTTTCACGTTCAAAACACACTTCCTCGGAAACGAAACGAGCAAAACAGTAAAGATAGAAAATAGACGCCGGTTCGCGAACGAGACTGGAGTGGCGTTTTTTTTTTTCGGGCAATTTGATGTACTTTGTTTCATTATGAAAGTACCGTTTTATTTGTCATTTGACACACTGTACTTTCATGTCGAAAACTAAAGCAGGTAAAGCTACAGTGAGCTACATCTGAAAAATTGCAACTTAAAAGCTGGTTTTCAGTATTTGATTCTACGCGACAGAAGATGCTATACACAGCAAATGAAGACAAGAAGTTCGCTTTTGTAATAACTTAAACATAAAAGAGATCATTTTCGAGTTGTATGAGTGTCCTGAATTTTACGAATTCTTTTCAGATGTGAATATTCATTGAGCCCAAGCTGACTTTGAAACATTTATTCAAACGATGTTTACTACGGATATACGTCAGCTACAATTCTTCATCAGCGATATTTCGGCCCTTCTTGGCAACAGTCCTCGTCAGGCTGTTCAAACTTCTCGGTCAACGTCGGGGGAAATATCGCTGATGAAGAATCGTAGTTGACGTATATCCGTTGTAAACATCGTTTGAATAAATGTTTTCAGATGTACTTTAACACTAGCATGCAGGGCGTCACGTATGGGTGGAGGGTGAAGCCCCCCCACCTCCCCCCGATGTTGTCAACCAGCCGGTGAAAAATTGCTGAATCGGCGCGAAGCGCCGCGATTTTTCTTAAAAACAGTCGATTTGTTGGGAGAAACAGTCGATTTTTCTTCAAAACAGTCAGTTTTTTGTAAGTCGATTTTTCTTAAAAACGGTCGGTTTCCAGTCGATTTTTTGTCAAACAGTCGTTTTTTCCGCAAAAAAAGCCGGTAAAAATTACCAGCCAGTCGGTAAATACCGTGCTCTTCCCATACTTGATAGTGCTATGATTCGCAGTCAGCAGTGATAAATATGATTCCCAGTCAGCTTGGGCTGAAGGAATATTTTTGCCCCCCCCCCAAACCTTTTGGATAGTAACCCCTCTGATAGCATAGAGGCCAAAAATTTACCTCCCGACTAGAATGAGCTATTCTAGCGTCTGCAGAACCCCTCCTGTCCTGGGAAACGAATTTCGGGTGTATATTAAAATCTTCCTTGTCCTTTTCAAGCGTTGTTACCACCTTAACCTCTCTTTGTAATCGACATTTTTCTATCTGTTCTGGGCACACTTGTTTCACGGGTTCCTGTCATTTGATTGCTGATGGCTTTTCCATTCTGTTCAAAAATTCTATCTTTCTTTTTTCACTTGTAGCCAAAGTTTGACCAACAATCAATGCACATAACCTTGTCTCTCGCTTTTGGTCTATAAGGTATATCAATGTTATCTAGTCAGAGTGCACTTTACAGTGTTGCCACTCGACCGGCACCGCTTCGCGGTGCCGGCCTCGTCAAAAAGCGGCATTTCTGCGGTATCCTTCATGACAATAGGTAAAAAATGTCATTTTAATATGAATGTTGATTCAATGTCAAGTGAAGTGGGGTAGAAATCTGTCATAAATGCGAGAACACACGTGCTGTCTAGCTTTCTTGTCAGTGGTCAAACGTGAGCTTGGTGCGGGGGAGCTACTGCATTAACACTAGTTTATCATTGACCGTGTTCGAAAGAAGAAGAGATGGGTAGCTAGATTGTCGTATCTCAACCCTTTTCAGTTAATCTTTAATGAAAATCAACATTGAAAGCTTCAAAAAGGAACATTCAGATAAATAAGACAAGACAAACAAACAAGATTAATCGGAATCGGACAGACCACGTGGGTGACAAACAATATCTTTGGCCACACCATACACAATCTTCTGGTTCATCACTCTACACTCACGAGAAGAGGCACTAGCCTTAACATTGGCTTTGTGTTAGTGTGTTCACCAAGCTGATACTAGCCACTGAAAAGCCGTATTTATATTATTCAGATTCAAATTTTCCGTATCATAGTAGAATTTTGCGGTG
Organism: Branchinecta lynchi; assembly: GCA_023053575.1. Taxonomy (NCBI): domain Eukaryota; kingdom Metazoa; phylum Arthropoda; class Branchiopoda; order Anostraca; family Branchinectidae; genus Branchinecta; species Branchinecta lynchi. The sequence continues at coordinate 12,089,999 of JAKZAP010000005.1, forward strand.
TGAGCATGGACGTAAATATTCTCAACGTCATACTAGAGAAAACAGTGAAAATTAAAAAAAATAATCCTCTTAACACAATCCAATAATGCAGTGTATTCAGTTAAAAGATACAGATTAAGTTTGCTTTTCAGTTAAACTTTAAGGAGTCTGGCGAGGGCCGGATACCTACAAGACCCAATTGTCTGGATCAATATTAAATTTTTGGGATTCCGTAGAAACCTTTGGTCAATGTTCATTTAGGACGACCTGGTAGGCCACCCTGTTCTATCTTCTGTTTTGGACTTCTTTTGTTTTGTTTGTTTTTTCCACTTTAACAACCGCACATTCAGTTACCAAATATTTTGCGTCCAGACGGCCGAGTCGGAAAGGAGGAAGGCTGGATGGAGTCGACAAACGTTATCAAGAAAGTCGCTAATTTAAAAAATCAATATTGCTGAGCTATTTCATCATGGAAAGATCATTTCTAGTAAAAGTTAGGCTTTGATAACTGTTGGTAACAAGACCAAAGGTTTCGATGGAATCCCAAAATATTTGATACAGACAAATGGGTCTTGTCTTCGCCAGCCTCCTTGAATATTTGTATTATTAAAATTTAGAAACAGATTAAGGCTAAATAGCTAATCAACTGAGAAAACCAAGTTCCGATATGGATTCTGCATGTGTGTTTACTACAAGTCATATCTAATTTGACGAGACTGATCGAAACTTCCTGCCTTACTTCTGCCAAATTTCCGGCTTCGGCCGAATTCCAGGCGAACTTACCCTCTCCTGACCCTTATATCAAACATCTAATCAACTTCAAAACTTATAATAAATTTTCCGGGTTTCAGTCTGATTCCGGCTGAAGTATATGTTCGGGTAAGAAATGATTGTTATATACGGATTCAGATCTCTTCTTAACCCTGCATTAAGGTAAGTTCCCATTGCCCAGATTTTTTTTCTGGCAAGAAAGTAAATCTGGGAAGCCTGGGTGTTCTCACCTGAATCTGGTACAGAACAGGAGTGTCGCATCGTATTGGTTGGCCTGATAAAAGCTTAAAATGCTCGAGATCTCATTTCCAATGAAACTTTGCTCCAGAATCGATTAAGAAAAGTTTAACAATTTATCGGGTCATTAATAGCTACGAAATGCCGATAGTTTAGTTTCGAAAGACTAAAATCCGATACCACTCAATGTTAAATTCTTTGCCTGTACTTTTTCCGTTTCTGTCGAGCTATACTTATGTGTTTAATCCCTACTACACTACTTAATTTATCCACAAAGTCTGGCTATCGACTAACATCCAAAAGGACAGCCTCACTACACGAATACTCATTAACTTAAGCAATTCATTGATCTTAAACAATTCTCATTTTATCAAATTCCCCAAACTAATTAATATTTATAATGGCTCTTATAGACTTGACTTAACTACTCTCATTAAACTTGAATATACTAGAAACCTTAGTTACAAACCAATATTTATCATCTTTAGTTCATTACAAGTTGGAAATCTGGCCAGATTTTTTTTCTGGACAGGAAATATCTAATCCGACATATCGAAAAATCTGGCCAGAAAACGCCTTCAAATAAAACTCACTTTAACGAATTTTCCGGTTTTGGCCCGGTTCCAGGCGAACTACTTGTCCGGCAAGAAAATGGTGTTCATAGTCGTTTTCAGCATGTCTTCTTACCCCTTAGTCGACTATATCATTAGCTGTTTAAAAACATGTTGCTTGCCCCTTAATCTGAACCCCTCCCCACCCCTAAATGTAGGGCTTAGAGAGCCCATCTACGAACTAGTCCTTTCCGTTGACCTAAAGAATCCTCACACCAAGTTCCAGAAAATATCTCATTCCTTCAAGAGTTATCGTGCTCACAGACGGACGGACAGACAGCTTTTGCGATCTCATTGCGACCAAAACTTACGTTTTGGAATCCCAAAAACTACGAGCCGGTCGGTAAATACCTTGCTGAATAGTACCGCCTCTGATTGACAGTATGTATATGACAAATCCGAAGTTTTAGTAGACGACTAACTGGCAAATGGTTAAAACGTCCTATTTTGGTAAAAAAAAAGAAAACAGATCATAGAAGCCGCCTACCCCCTAGGATAGGCCAGTACTTTTGGGGTGAATAAACTCTCGCTGGCATATACTTAAATAAAGTTATTACTTACCACCACACAGTCCTATGGCGTTATATCCTAATGTCTGGCCTATTGTTAACTCCAAAACACAAACTAAAATGGACTGTTTGGTTCCGACAACAAGGGTCATCGGATGAACTGAGAATTTCAGACGTCTGATAAACTCAACCCATGTGGTGAACTAATTGTCTCCCAGGGGACTAGCTGCCGACAGCGGCTTTGAAATCCTAATTTTATGCAACAAAGACGGGCGAGAAAGATTCGCGTAAGGCGAGAAACTTCAAGTTGGACAAATTTTACGTAATGGAAAAAGGCATTTCGCGGCATAATTGCGGCGTGCGGCATCATAAAAAGTTTACGCGGCATTTCCCTCAGAATCGCGGCATTATGCCGCGAAATGCGGCATAAGTGGCAACACTGGCACTTTAACAACTAACCTATTTTGCCTATTGTAATTTTGACAGGCTAAAATCTGAAAGACCCGAGTGAGGCAGATCCAATTCACATGGGAGTACAACAGGTAGCCGCATTGCTGCCCCCATGAATCATCTCTCGGACCTTTCGGGGATACAAAACCTAGTTTAAACGACCCGACTTGTCTTTAGGGACGGGCTTCCGACTGAAACTGTGCAGAGACAAAATTAACAATTTTTTTTTAAACGACTCGGATTGTTTTTATTAAAATGAATGCCCGGGACCTCGGCGAGGCCAAAATAAACGACTGATACGACTTAGCAAAAGGCCGAAATAAACGACTGATACGACTTAGCAAAAGGCAGGGGGGGTGAGTCACCCCCCCTTCGGGCCACCCCTGATCGTAACTGTTGTGAAACAAAAATGATGAGAGGGAGGAGTTGATTTTCTTAGCATTTGGGACTGTAGAATGAAAACGATAACAGAATTTAAAAAAAAGCCATTGTCAGAATTATCACTCACTGGAACGAAACCTTAGACTAGTTCTAATGCTGCAGGCCTGCTGCAGACAACGCGATAAGAGTAGGGTGTTTGCAGGTGCGTGTGCTTCTACTAATGTCAAATGGTTTTCATTTTTGTTTATCTTTCACAAGAGGGTAGGTTTTATTTTTTATTTGGTAGATCGCAAGTCATTTTATTCAGGTCAGATAAATTAAGTTATATTATTTTTGTTAGATTTATAAGGTACGTAGTTGTTGTTATTATAGAACAAATTTCAACAAGCACTGCATGTTCGAATTTTGTTCTCCACAGTGCTTGTACAATGTATTTGTATTTTTGTATAAAATTAAAAAACTTGACTTTTCGAAAGTGGCACATAGGAGCGTCGCAAGGTGGGTGGGATATTTTTTCAATACCAGAACTATTCGGTATATTTACAGGGGATTCGGTAGTTATACAGAATCTCAAATAGGCTATCGGTACAAATCTTTTCGGTATAATTGCCAGGATTCGGTTAGTTACCACGAATTCGGTGGGCGATTTTTATTTCATGGAATAATATTTAAGCTTTCAGTCCCTTATTAAAAACAAAACCGAGGTTTATCAAAATACAGAAAAAAACTTTTCCTGCTATCTCCCCAATCGTGCAGCAAAAAGAGCGGTAGTGCACAAAATTAAATCTCAGGACTAGTTTTTTCACCACAGCGGTGTTTGAAAGTAATTTGCCCGAATAAGACATTAGTTGCGTTTTTGATCACCTGTATAAGTTCCCCTGTGAGTTCGCCGTTGACGCTTAATTTCTGTTTTTACACTCAGTTCGCCTGACGCCTTCGCCGTTTCAAGACGTTCAATATTGTTCAATACTGAACTGCTGAAGCAATATTTATTTATCCAATATATAAACCATCCAATTAGCTTCAATCTGGTATGTTTGTCATATTTTTTGGTTCCTTTTTTAAGCCAGATAGATTATTCTGAAGGAAAGACCTGGGAAAGACCAGTCATACACAAATCCTCAATTTTTGACACCTGAACGAAGCGTACCAAGTATCATCCCTATCTGTATGACTTCCGTTAATATTGCCTGCAGAAAACCCAATCCAATTACGAAATATTGTTTCCAAGCTATGATTTTTGCTCCATTTTGCATCTGTCCTTATTTCCGAACCAAACAATTTTAGAAATGAACAAATGACTCCAATCAACCCTCCTTCTGCAATATTTTTTAACCAGTAAAGCCCAAACGTATATCTAGAAGAAATTCCAATACTATCCGGCCAGCACTGTACGAGATTTGAATGAATTGCGCTTTTTGTCTTGGAGTCTGCATGTGTAAACCTCCAGAAACGAACATCCCTATTTTGAAAACGTCACGCTCAGGAGAAGAATGATCTCCCTGGCCATGTCTGTCAATGCATTCTCCATGGTGTGTTCAAGTATGGTTTCATTGTTCAGGTCCTTTAATCTGACAATGGCTACATACCTAAATAGGGTCTTCTTCCTGTCCTAGATCAAAAGATACCTGATTTCACTTTCTGTCCAACCTCATTTTCCAATTTTCAAAATGTTAGAGCACTTCCAAGATACAGAGAGTTTTGTGGACGCCACTTCTTTCCCAGTAGGTTTACTCTATCCTTTTCAATGTAGTTGCCACTAGGTAACTCAATCCTTTTCTATGTTGTCAAAAAGTCAAAAGTCAGAGTAAAGAAAAAGTATCTCAAAATAAATACAATAAAAAGCAAACAATCTGAAGAAAATATTTGCTCCAGTGAACAGGTTGAAATGCTTGCCTCGTCCATGCTACCTAGCAGCAATTTTCTGAAAAAGCATAGGATAAACCCACTAGAAGAAAACTGGCCTCCAAAAAACTCTATGTATCTTGGAAGTGCTCTAACATTTTGTAAATTGGAAAATGAGGCTGGATAGAAAGTAAAATCAGGTATCTTTTGATCTGGGACAGGGAGAAGACCCTATTTAGGTATGTAACCAGTCTCAGTTAAACCAAATTTCACAGGGGCACCATGCCCATGCCCATACGTTGGGGCATGCCCAGACGTTGGAGCATGCCCAGACGTTGGGGCACCATGCCCAAAAATTGAGGATTTGTGTATGACTGGGAAAGACTTCTCTTGAAATTTGAAATCTTGTCTGAGGTTGGATACCTCAGGATATATGGATATATTCTGTAAAATTTTTGAAATATTCAGCAAACAAATTTGGCTCTGCATCCCCCCCCCCCAACGAAAATGCACTTGTGACAGTGTCTGTGATGCCCCTGGTGGCACCAGTCTGGGCTCAAGCCTCATTTCCTTCTTTGTCTTCCATCCCAACAGAGTCACCGTGTCCACCAGTGGCCAGGTCCTATAAAGGTAACAAGGCCACTGTCGTCAATGGCACCTATGGCTGCAGTGAGCCTCCTTGGTACCGTGCTCCAGGTATCACCGTGTCACCGTTGGCTGCTGGCGACGAGCTGGTACAGATTGCATGCAGAGAGAGCAACCTCAGCTGTTGAAACTTTTATGTGACTTCGAGGTACTTCACATATTGATTATTTTATGAATGTTTCCTGTTTGTAATGTTTGTTTATGACTCTACAAATAAAGATTTAAGCTGTTTTACGCTTTTTCTATTTTTAGTCCGGTGGACAGTTTGTGATACCCGTCTTGTCTGATCACTACTACTATATGACTGAAACGAAGTTGAGAAGAGTTTTGGAAAACATGCGCTTAGATTGCTCTTTTAGCAGTTGGGCACCAGACTTTTTGGAGAATTCCCCTCCAAAGGGGAATCCCCTGCACAGGTGAAAAAGAATCCCCTGTGGAGGAGATGGTGTTGAGGGAAAAGTGCAGTTTTCCCAACTGCTCACACTTTTCCCTCAACACTATCTCCTCCACAGGGGATTCTTTTTCACCTGTGCAGGGGATTCCCCTGTGGAGGGGAATTCTTCAAAAAGTCTGGTGCCCAACTGTTTAGCGTAGCACGTGGAAGGATTATAGATAACTCTGGGATGAGAGGATCTTGGCACGTGAACCATGAGGCGAATGTAAAACTCAATTGTAGGAATGTTATTGCGCATAAACAATCAACTATTTCAATTGAATTTTGAATATTCACTACACCGAATTAACAGAGGTAGACTTTAAGATCCCTTCGTAATGTTGCCACATCATGTTCATCAGTCTGTCTGGTTCTGCCATAACTTTGGTCCTTACCCTCTTGGACGAGTAATCTTATAGTTCAATCAGAGTCATGTCCTTGTGGACTGGAATTCCTGGCAGTATTTTACAACCATAAGCATTTAGGCACCATAAGCATTTAAAATGCTTACCTTAACAGAGTCAACAGGATACATGACACAATGCTCCATTACTCCAGCCAAAGCTCCTGCAACCATGTGGATAGCTGGACCAGTGGTCGCCGGTAAAGCCTCATAGTCATCTGGTTCTGCCATATTTTGATGGTTAGTCTCCTGCAGCTTAGGGTTAGTTTCTGGAAATAATTTTCACAGTAAATTTATAATTGATGCACTCAAGATATTAGTCTTTCATAACTTTCCAGTTTGTATGTTTGATGAGACCAGCACTGAGCTGTTTAGCCTGTTATGTTACCAAACCAAACCACCACACCACAACTCACAAGTCAGAGTAAAAGCAAAAATTATGCCCCAGAATTTTCACAAGAAATTCCCTAATCACTGTTAAGAAAAAAATTAGAACTCTAAAATTACTTATAAAATGTGTAAAGGAAACATCAAACAACTATTGGGTATTTAAATTCAAAGCTTTTGTATGTTTTAGTATTTCTTTAGGAAGATTTGGTATTTCCAACTAGTAACGATGAGGGACTTTCCTTCGGTACCGTTAGAGCTTTGGACTTGGAGACTTGATATTTGAAAACTGGACGGTGCGTGCAGTCTAGAACACTCTTGTAATCACCCGCTCGTGCGGTTTCCTCTGATCTGGCCGTCTGGTAGTCTCCTGAACTTGCGGTTTCGCTCGTTACAGCCAAACCTCGTATCTCCGCCTTTTCCACCAATACGTCTACCCAGTAGCCGCCTGAGGTTGCGGTTCCGCCTGTCCTGGCGGTCAGTGTGTCCTCGTACAGATGCTAAAACTCCTCAGAGCGCGGTTCGGCTCTGATGATGGCATGGGGCTGTGTCATCTATGGGTCGTTTTATTCTGTCGAGGCTGCTGTACTATTTGGCGTCAGGTGTCGGCGCAATAGATCTAGCAAGGGGGTAACGACTTCTTTTTGTTCTAGGTGTACGTCTGTATGATCGCAGTCATCACGCACTTTTTTATTATGGATGTATTTAAGTAAAATTTTAACCGAGTTTGACGAATTATTGGCGTTCGGAACAGGACACCTGTTTAATTAGTTTGAAATTCGCTTTACTATCTTCTCTTCTCCCTTTCCGGAACTTGATGCGGTACGTCTCCTCCGTAATGGTGGGTTTCCACACTGCGTAAATTCCGAGCGTATTTGAGCTTTAAAAGATTTCTAGCAATACAATACTCCTTCTCGAATTGACTATCAGGTTATGGTTTCGTTCTTGCCTACTTTAGTACGCAAAACACTCGACGAACCAAAATGAGTCGGCGCTCTTATCGCAACTGCTGTCCCACCTGTTTGACCGCAAACAAAAGCCTACTTGGAATTGTTCTTCCTGTTCAACAAACTTTTCCGCTATAATTAACCCACAACCCTTTAACAAATTAAAGATTACGCAACTCCCGACTCAGGTCCTTGGACAACCGTAATCAAGTATCGGTTCGATTTTTATCAGTTCCCAACCCGTGTGAAAAGTTTCGCGCTCGTGAGAATTAGTTAAGGGGAAGCTAGTCCAAACCCATTATGACAGGCAGATTCAGAAAGGGTTTCAGTCGGTAAACAGGTCAAAGCAAAGGACTACTGTGCGATGTTTATCTGATTTTCACAGGTCATTAGAGGGAATTAGGTCTTGACGCTGACTTCACATCGCAGTTGCATAACGTTTAGGGTTATTTCGGAGGGGGGGGGGGGCCTCGGGTCGGATTAAAAAAGTAAAAACGACAGATCAGAGGTTAACGGTTATAAAAACGATTATTTTGGCATGTTTTTTTTTTTTGGGGGGGGGGGGGGTGCTTGGGTCGCTTGAGACGTTAAGTCTTTCCAAATGCCAAGTTTCATTAAGAATCGATCATCCGTTCAGTAGCTATAAATGCCCCAAGATCCGGATTCCCCCTCCCTCCACCCCCCCCCCCACGATGCTTGGATCGGGAAATCGACTATTTCCAGCCTAATCATTTGGGTGCTACTGATATGCCTGCCAAGCTTATGTAGCTTATGGAAGTGCACGGAGCAGTAAAACCCGAACCGACAGACCGACAGACATTGTGATCGCCGACTTTGCCGAAGGGCAAGTGCCATAAAATGGTCCGTTGTTCTGAAAATTATTTTAAAAACAGTCCGTAAAAAATTAAGAGCCAGTCAGTAAATACCTCCCCTCCCCTAAAATTTGTGGCTAGTAACGCCTCCGGTGGTTACATTGTCAACTTAAAAATACAAGCTACGTTAGAACTCGAATACTTAATTTTATGTATTTATCATATGTCATTTCAAAAAGAAAATTTTTCGGATTTATCAAACTAACGTGAACTTGCGAATGTTTAATCGGATTAAACAAGTCAAGTCTGATCCGATTAAACTTGAACTTGAAAACTATTACAAATCCTGTTTATTAACTGAATATTTCAAAGTGATTTATTAGACATTACACAGCTTGACGAGGACCCTTGCCAAGAAGGGCCGCAATATTGCTGTCAGAAGCACCGTAGCTGACCTATCTATTTTTAGCCATTGTCTGAATGTAATTACAACATTATACACCAACAACCTCCCCCCACAGAGGTCGTACCTGGTCCAGATCTCACATCTTACAATTCGGGCCGATGACCATTGTATTTTCCAGTTTTCACCCCATTATCAGTTTGATTTATACATACGTTAATACATTTCTCGGCCCCCCCCCCCCCCCATCCAACTACCATCTAAAACCATCGCTCTAAAAGAAGGTACATAAATCTGTTTTCGCAACTATTATACAATAGCCTACTCGGGCTTGTTCTTCCACTTAAACAAACTTCTCCGCTGTAATTAACCCACAACCCTTTAACAAATTAAAGATTACGCAATTCCCGAGGCAGGTCCTTGGACAACCGTAATCAAGTATCCGTTTGATTCTATCCGTTCCCAACCGTGTGAAAAATTTCGCGCTCGTGAGAATTAGTTAAGGGGACGCTAGTCTAAACCGATTATGGCAGTCAGATTCAGAACGGGTTTCGGTCGGTAAACAGGTCAAAGCAAATGATTCTACTGTACGATGTTTATTTGAGTCTCACAGGTCATTAGAGGGAATTGGGTTTTGACGCTGACTTCAAATCGCATTGCACTACGTTTAGGGTGCTTCTTTTTAGCATTTATTTCGGAGGGATTAACAAAGTAAAAAGACAGATCAGAGGTGAACGCTTATAAAAACGGTTATTTTTGCATGTTTTTTTTTATTTGCGGGGGGGGCTTTGGGTCGCCTGAGACATGAAGTCTTTCCAAATGCCAAGTTTCATTACGATTCGATCATCTGTTCAGTAGCTATAAATGCCCCAAGATCCAGGTTCCCCCTCCCTCCACTCCCCCCCCCGCGGGAATTGACTATTTCCAGCTTAATCATTTGGGTCCTGCTGTTTCGTTTCGTTGTCCTAGCTTATTTGGAACTGCACTAGGTAGCAAAACCCGGACCGACGGACGGACAGACATTGTGATCGCCGACTTTGCTTGACTTTGCTGAAGGGCAAGTGCCATAAAATGGTCCGTTCTTCTGAAAATCAGTCGATTTTTCGTCAGAACAGTCGATTTTTTCTTGAAAAACAGTCCGTAAAAAATTAATAGCCAGTCAGTAAATACCTCCCCTCCCCTCCCCTAACATTTTTGGCTAGTAACGCCTCTGGTGGTTACATAGTCCCTTCAAAAATACAAGCTACGTTAGAGTGGTTACATAGTCCCTTCAAAAATACAAGCTACGTTAGAACTCAAATACATAATTTTATGTATTTATCATCCGTCATTTCAAAAAGAAAATGACGGAGTATAAAGGTTGCATTTTTCATATTTATCAAATCTAACGTCAACTTACGAATGTCGAAAACTTGCGAATGTCGGTAAACAGGTCAAAGGAAAGGACTCCTACTGTGCAGTGTTTATCTGAGTCTCACAGGTCATTAGAGGGAATTGGGTTTTGACCCTGACTTCAAATCGCATTTGCATTACGTTTAGGGTTCTTTTTTTGCATCCTTTAAGTGCCTGAAGCAGCAAGCTTCCTAATTAATGTATCGTAGAGCCACAAAATTTCCGGGACTCCCCCTCCAACTCCCCCCACTGTGGCTGAATAATTTGATCTCCAAAAAAACTTCTCCAGTGTAATTCCTTGGAATCAAATAATAAACAATCATAAACAATCAACAATTTCAATTGTATTTTGCACAATCACTATGACAGTGAAGCACGCCGAATTAACAGAAGTAGACTTGAAGATCCCTTAGTAATGTTGCCACATCATGTTCATCAGTCTGTCTCGGTCTGCCATAACTTTTGTCCCTACCCTCTTGGACGAGTGAATCTTATGGTTCGATCAGAGTCATGTCCTTGTGGACTGGAATTCCTGGCAGTATTTTTGCCACTATCAACCGTATCTCAACTTTTCCATACGAACATCAACTCATGGAGATTCGGTAGCTACACAGAGTACCAAATGGGCTATCGGTCCAAAATTATTCGGTATCAGGATTGAGATTCGGTAAATTATTCGGCATAATTTTTGGGACTCGATAGTTACCACGAATCCCTGATTCGTGAGTTTCTCATCGGCTCTCGAGTGTTTTGTCTATGTCCTGAAGAGCACCACTGCCAAGAAGAGCCGACAAAAAAATCGGCATTTCATTATTTTAGCTGCGGCTTGAGGAGTTGGACCTCGGGTTGCTCAAGTCACATTTAGAGGGGGTTAAATTTCGTAGTTTCATATTTTTGCCAGTGACCTGAAAAGATCCCTTGCCAAAAAAGGACCGACAAAAAATCCAAGGAGGACCATTGCCGCGAAGGGCTGACATACCAAAAATTGCAAATTTCGTATTTTCTCGTCTCTCGAGTTTCTCAATGGGTTTCGAGTTTAAACCCTTACGATATTGGCATTGAAATTTAAAAAAAAATCGGTATTTCATAATTTTAGCTGCAGACTGAGGAGTAGCTTTGTGAAGAAGGGTCGAAATCCCCAGATAGAAATTTCATGTTTTAGCTGACCTTAGAAGAAAGCCACGAGGAGACCAGATACCAAAAATTGTGAAAACTTCGTATTTTTATAATGGCACTTTGGGTTGCTCTGAGAGGTTTAAGTTTCATAATTTCATTATTTCATTTTTGTGAATCAATGATCGACATTTAGGAAGTCTTATTTGACCCTTTGTTTGAGTAAACACAATAATATAGATACCACTTCTTGGTAATGAAGCTCATTTCAGTGGTGTAGGCTACCACACATAAAAGTCGCAGACCCTCGTAAATAAAAATAAAAAAACTGAATTTCAGCTTAAATTGTTAAGAAACAAATGGGACTCATTTTCTTAGAGAATACAAAAGTTCATTACCTTGAAAAAAATTCCGCGTTCTGAGCCTTTCTTTTGCAATTTTTGCGATAATTTGTAACCATTATTTGTAAAATATGGTGAATAGAGAATGAACAGTTAATCAGATAATAGAGAATGAATCGTATTCTTGTAGAGCTCGCTTTGGCCTTTCGAATGATATAAGATAACATTGGATTTCGACAACTATGTATCTTTGAAAAAATGTACAATGATGACAAGTCAACACGAGTTTTAGCCTACATCTCGGAAATGCAACAGCTGCGGCAACGCGCACTACGATATTCGTTTTCAGCGACATCGACTACCCTATAAACTACTTCTCAATGTTTGTGTTCCAAAACTTCTCAGCATTTGTGTTCCACCTAAGCTTTTATTAACAGAAATACGCGAGTCGTCAAAATATAGAATCTGGCTGGCGCCAGCCTGAGCTAGGATATTCGGTATCAACTCACCCCTTGTTGTCATTCGATGCCAGTCAAACCCGCAATGTGGGAGGGAATAGGGTGGCAATGCGCAAAGTGGGTGGGTTACGCTGATACAACAGTGAATACACGTCGGAAATTGACGTGTCCATTTAACAGGTGGGCCGTGGGAAGTAAATAGTGATTATTGCAATTGGAGAGCAGGGAAGGCAACGTTTGAAGGGGAAGATAACAGAGCTGTTTAATGGAAATAGAAGACTCGAAAGAAGACTTTCGTTATCTCAGATCCTATCATCTGTTGTTATAATACTTCGGTGAGCTAATATTTTGGCCACGGGAAAGGAAACGATACGGAGAGAAGCAGGGGGATAGTGTAGACTACACCACGGAACTGGAACCTCGATTAAAACTTTAAATTAGATTGGCGGGCTCTAATTCCCCACTGTAAAATGTACTTTCCGAAAGAACAAGACCGAATGTTTCGATGGGATCCCAATGTGGAATATTTGTTGATTTATTTAACAACCTATAGACAAGCGGGTCTAGTAGATGTCGAGGGGTTGCTCACTCCCAAAAACGACGCACACCAAGTGGCGCGTGCCGGTGCCAAGCCGCGTTATTTTTTCAAATTAAGTATTGTGATAAACCATGATTTCTGATGTACATGTAAACAAATTTCATCAGATATTGGCCAAGAATGAAGCAAGTCTACAATGTTCACGAGCTTGGGTTGAATTACTTGCAAGGCTGGGTCACAGGATGAAATTTACGAATGTGTAAATTCTTGGGTTTCTTGTATTTAATTATAAACGATACCCTTGAAATAAGAATGATCATGGGCCCTTGGAAATCAAGAGAATGATCTGGTGAAAAGTATTATATATATTATAAAAAAGGAAAGTCAGGTGCCGGCATTTGCACCCTGGAAATTGGTGTACAGTTAAATCGAGGATGGGCAACCCCTTTGTAGCTGAGCTCTTTACACTGTTTCCGCGGTAGTTTTGTTTGCCTCTCCACACATCGCTGCTAAAACATCGTAGCTGACGTATCCTATGCACGAATACATTTACCTCCTCCCACCCCCTTCCTCCCATAGTTTCTTTATCAACCGTCACCTTTTCTCTACTTGTAAAATGGACGTATGACATTTTCAGCACAAAATAATTACTCAAAAAATTAGTCTCTAGCAGTGAGCAGCAGGGTTGCCAAAGTGACACTTTTGGTGTCATTATGACACTTTTTGAAGTCCTTGAAACTTTCCACACTTTCAGGCCAAATTGTGGCACTTTTTGTTAAAATGACACTTTTATGAAACTTTCTGAGTATTAGTCATACAATTTGATAGAAATACATATTTCTGTTTAGTTACTAAGCTGCATGGGTCACATTGGTGACCGCAAGTCTTGTCCAGAACTCTGATTAAATCGTTTATTTTCGACACTGATTGCTTCGAAGCAAACCTAAACATGATTGAAGTAAATATTGTGATAGTTTGATCTCTCATCTGAACTACAGGTTGTGTTTGTTTTATCTTGGGTTATATGCCGGGATTCTGTGGGCAACGACTTGGTTTTCAGACCAATTCTCCTGTTATGCGCCACAACGTCGTTTTCGCTGTACACACCGAATTTTTTGTTTTTTTTTGGGAGGGGTGCCGATCAGTCGGGTAAGTGTCCAAAACCGGCACTTAACATCCGCTTTTAAACGGAAATTGGATAAACATTGACACAAATTTTGAAAACTGCCACTTAAAAACACATCTTTAGATATCGAGAGGTTGAAAGGGGTTGCGCTCCCATCCCCCTTGTGTATTTCTTGGGTGGAAAACATCTGAAAAGTGAAACTTTTTGAGACACTTTCTGAATTTGTAAATGACACCGAATGACACTTTTTGGCTCAAAAAGTGACACTCTCGGCCAAAAATATTTGGCAACCCTGGTGAGCAGTGGGCAAGATTCGTCATCATGCATGAAAGGCCTCCCAGCGCTGCGAATTTGACTCCCACGTCACCCCCTTTCTCCCACCGGCTTCGGTCAAGCAAGGTGAATGAGTAGCCTACTATGTAGCGCTACCAAGGCCGATAAATTGTTCAATTTGGTTGTTCGTTGGAAAACAGAAGATCGGAATAATTGGCTACTAAGGATTCCATCCGTGGGTTATTAATTATGATAGTACGGCATACGCGGGGCCATGCAAGGATTCGATTCCAAATCAAGGGCTAGGTACGCATCAGAGTACACCATTTCATGCTGAGGATTCGAACTCGACCTTAAAAACAAGACCTAAGGTTTCGATGGGATTCCAAAAATTTAATATTCGATACAGGAAATTGTGTTTTGTCTTTGCCAGGTCCAGTCTTCGCCAGACTCCTTGATCTGAGCAAACCAAATTCAAATATTGGTTCAGTCCGTCGACGTATTAGCTCACTAACACCTGCAGGCGTGACACGTTGTGTACGGATTACGGAATATCGTTCTCGGAGTGAGCAAACCCTCCCCATTTTGCGAAATTTATTTACACTTGTAGTTTTGTGTGATATGTAGTGGTTAATCTGTGTTTTTCCATACGTCTAGTTCGCTTACTCTGTTCGCCCCTTAAATCGAGTATTTTTAAAATAATTTGCATTACTCTACGCACGTAATTCGCATCTTCCTGACCTGGCACTACGCTAATCTCTACAAAATGACAAAGATTATGTAGAATTAAATTTGGTTATGTTTAACCACGAGAAAGTGCAACCTCGAGTGCAAGTTAAGTTAAACTAAAATGACGGAAGCATAACGGCACTGCACTGACTCTTACGAAATCATTTGCATGATTTTTTAGCATAAGTAAGATTGTTATAATCCAATATGGTAAACCCCCTTTATCACCGCTTGGACCTGGTTCTGCCGCGCCGAGATTTTCGATTTCCTTCAGCGCGAGTTTTCTTTGGCCAATATGTAATAAGTTTATCTTAATGCCTTTTTTGAGCAAGAACAGAGATTCAACTAATTGTATGCTGATCTAAATTTCCGTGTTCTTTTAGAGCGAACTCGTGTAACACCGATCCCTGGAAATTAGAGTTTCCTTCTTTTTTTTTTACGAAATCCCAAATATTTTGTAGAATCAGATTTCTCTTTTTCTCTAGTATTTATGTTGCCTGCCTGTTTTTCCTCATCTACCCTCGTCCCTTGCCCAAATCTGAAAAATACAATTCAATAGCCTTTGCCAACTTTGCGGTAATACCCTCCAGCTTGAGGCTACGAAACTTGCAGACCGGCCGACTCCGTTGCTTGCTTTGCTCCGACACCCCTTATCTTCGTCCGGCTCTTTTGAATAATTAACAGTCAAGATGGGTTTGAATAATTAAAAACTCAGATGGGGATGCTCAGGAGAATAGTTGCGAAAACAGATTTATGTACCTTCTTTTAGAGCGATGGTTTTAGATGGTAGTTGGATGGGGGGGGGGGGGGGGGGGGGTCCGAGAAATGTATTAACATATGTATAAATCAAACCGATAGAGATAATGGGGTGAAAACTGGCAAATACAATCGCCATCGGCCCGAATTGTAAGATGTGAGATCTGGACCAGGTACGACCTCTGTGGGGGGAGGTTGTTGGTGTATACTGTTGTAATTACATTCAGACAATGGCTAAAAATGGATAGGTCAGCTACGGTGCTTCTGACAGCAATATTGCGGCCCTTCTTGGCAAGGGTCCTCGTCAAGCTGTGTAATGTCTAATAAATCACCTTGAAATATTCAGTTAATAAACAGGATTTGTAATATTTTTCAGGTTCAAGTTTAATCGGATCAAACTTGACTTGTTTAATCCGATTAAACATTCGCAAGTTCACGTTAGACTTGATAAATATGAAAAATGCAACTTTTGTACTCCGCCATTTTCATTTTGAAATTCTTTTTCTTTTTGAAATGACGGATGATAAATACATAAAATTAAGTATTCGAGTTCTAACGTAGCTTGTATTTTTGAATTGACAATGTAACCACCGGAGGCGTTACTAGCCAAAAATTTTAGGGGAGGGGAGGTATTTATCGACTGGCTCTTAATTTTTTACAGACTGTTTTTCAGAAGAATTTTCAGAACAACGGACCATTTTATGGCACTTGCCCTTCGGCAAAGTCGGCGATCACAATGTCTGTCCGTCCGTCGGTCTGTCGGTTCGGGTTTTGCTACTCCGTGCACTTCCATAAGCTACATAAGCTTGGCAGGCATATCAGTAGCACCCAAATGATTAGGCTGGAAATAGTCGATTTCCCGATCCAAGCATCGTGGAGGGGGGGGGGGTGGAGGAAGGGGGAATCCGGATCTTGGGGCATTTATAGCTACTGAACGGATGATCGATTCTTAATGAAACTTGGCATTTGGAAAGACTTAGCGTCTCAAGCGACCCAAGCCAAAAAAAAAACAGGCAAGTTTTTATAACCGTTAACCTCTGATCTGTCTCTTTTACTTTTTTAATCCGACCCGAGGCCCCCCCCCCCCCCTCCGAAATAACCCTAAACGTAATGCAACTGCGATGTGAAGTCAGCGTAAAACCCAATTCCCTCTAATGACCTGTGAAAATCAGATAAACATCGCACAGTAGTCCTTTGCTTTGACCTGTTTACCGACCGAAACCCTTTCTGAATCTGCCTGTCATGATGGGTTTGGACTAGCGTCCCCTTAACTAATTCTCACGAGCGCGAAATTTTTCACACGGGTTGGGAACTGACAAAAATCAAACCGATACTTGATTACGGTTGTCCAAGGACCTGAGGACCAAATCTTTAATTTGTTAAAGTGTTATGGGTTAATTAAAGCGGAAAAGTTTGTTGAACAGGAAGAACAATTCCAAGTAGGCTATTGTTTGCGGTCAAACAGGTGGGACAGCAGTTGCGATAGGAGCGCCGATTCGTTTTGGTTCGACGACTGTTTTGCGTACTAAAGTAGGCCAGAACGAAACCATATCCTGATAGTCAATTCGAGAAGGAGGCAAGACAATCTAAATACTCGACGGAGCGGCTTCCATCCCGGTTGGAAATTCTAGGCCGATCGTGAGTCAAAAGTACGGCGGAGAAGATTGCAGCGGCGAAGGCAAATCAGTTACGCTTAAGGCGGCGTCACGCAGTACCAAGAGTGACGGCGAGCGAGTATTTAGTGGCACTATAAACTCGTCGGTTAAGGTTGATTCCCACCAATCGAGCAAAATATCAGGTTCCGGTTCACCAGTCGTCATGCATGCTGCTCAATATTATCAACTTGTGACGACGATGAATAGCATGCTGGTACGCATGCTGGTACAGCAGAATGGAGCACAAGGTGTTTCTGATCCGATGCCTAAACTGCTGGAACTCAGCGAGCGCCAACTCTTTTCTCAGCATGTTCGAGTCACGTGCCACCACATTCCCGGAAATAAGTGGGCAACTCACCTGTATCCTGTGTGGTCTGGTCCGGCGCTGGAAGCCATGTCCAGTTCAAGTAGCGACACTTTTATTGTATTGCTAGAAATCTTTTAAAGCTCAAATACGCTCGGAATTTACGCAGTGTGGAAACCCACCATTACGGAGGAGACGTACCGCATCAAGTTCCGGAAAGGGAGAAGAGAAGATAGTAAAGCGAATTTCAAACTAATTAAACAGGTGTCCTGTTCCGAACGCCAATAATTCGTCAAACTCGGTTAAAATTTTACTTAAATACATCCATAATAAAAAAGTGCGTGATGACTGCGATCATACAGACGTACACCTAGAACAAAAAGAAGTCGTTACCCCCTTGCTAGATCTATTGCGCCGACACCTGACGCCAAATAGTACAGCAGCCTCGACAGAATAAAACGACCCATAGATGACACAGCCCCATGCCATCATCAGAGCCGAACCGCGCTCTGAGGAGTTTTAGCATCTGTACGAGGACACACTGACCGCCAGGACAGGCGGAACCGCAACCTCCAGGCGGCTACTGGGTAGACGTATTGGTGGAAAAGGCGGAGATACGAGGTTTGGCTGTAACGAGCGAAACCGCAAGTTCAGGAGACTACCAGACGGCCAGATCAGAGGAAACCGCACGAGCGGGTGATTACAAGAGTGTTCTAGACTGGGTGCGTGCTTACAATTTATTGGAACATCAGATATGATTACCATCAGTGACAGCTGGTCCGTTCGTGAAAAGCTTGCTCTTGTAACTGCTGTTTCAAAGTTAAGTGGAGGAGCCTCTTGTCAGTGGTAAGCTTCTAGTACTGTACTGCTTTACAGTTCTGTTTTTTATGTACTGCTTATATGTTATAGTCAGTTTATAGCAGTCTACCACAAATCCCTGATTTCTGGATACCCTATGCCAAACGCTGGATACCTGTTTCCAAGAAGATATTGATAATTTGATGAAGCTCTGAAATCAACCAATAAGAATTAACCTATAGTGAAAAAGGTCAGGGTTAGAGTACCAACAGGTATCCAGCGTTTGGCATAGGGTATCCAGCGTTAGGCATAGGCTATGCCAAATGTTAGATATATCCAGCGTTTGGCATAGGGTATCCAAAAATCAGGGGTTTGTGGTAGACTGGTTTATAGTGCTTATTCTTATGGCTTTTAGGCTAGATTTGCATCATAGAAAACTTTTAGAGGATCATCAAAAATTGCCCCAACTAGGCTAATTACCTAGCCATATCTAGGCAAAGAACAAAATGTCACCAACAGATTGCAATCTCTTTATTTTGTTATTCTGATCAAGTAAATTTCACTATTGAAGTCCCTGTGAAGTCCCCAAATTAACACCAGTAATTTGCACTCACAAAAGATTCAGGAAAAGCTTTGTTCCATCTTTCGTGACACTTTTAATTCTCACGACTAAAAATGAATTTGTTTTGGCATCTGCAAATCTGCTGTGAATGTCCATTGAGAACATTTTCGTTTATGATATGTTGGCGAGAAATATAAATTCGCCATGATTGCTGTGAAAGTCATTTTCAAATTAAATTCTACTCTACTCTGAAGTCATCGTACTTTGAGTGCAACCTAAGATCAACTCTTGTTATTGCTAACGTCTGTAGACTACTTGTTCTAGGTGTTGCACCTGGTCCAACAAATAGGAATCCTTACCTATCTGTGTATGCAAATATTCACAAAAGCTACCTGTCCCAATAATATAGTCCCAATAGATGGTGAATGTCAGTGAAACAGATAGCAATTCAACATTAGCATGAGCATGGCTCAGACTGGACACACTATTTGATATGTTTAGAAAAATATGTATTTAATTTCAGGACATCTGTCAGTCAGCTCATCAGACAATTAGTAGATGAACATAGACCTTCTGATTGGAACAGCCCTGAGAACTGTGCTCTTCAGTATAACATCTTAGTAGAGTCTGTCAGTAATTCAAAAAAGAAAAGGGGACTGTCCTCTGTAGAATGTAATCAGGCACTTCTAAAGAAATTAAGAGATGAGAGGATAGAGGAACTTAGATCTACTGCAGAAAGAGCAAAAAATGCATATCAGAAGTTAAAAGAGCAGATTGAGTCTCTTCAAGAAGGAAGTCAAAATCACCGTCTGCAGGAGATATGGAAAGAGATTGAGAGGTGAGATTCAGTTGCTTGACATCTTTTGGGCAGTCTTTATTGCCAGCATTCTAAGTAATAGGAGCATGCAGGCAGGGGCGTCCCGAGAGGGGTGAAGCACCCCCCCCCCCCCCCTCAGAATGCCTGTGGGAAAATAATTCAGAAGCCGCGCCAGTTAAAATTTGTCAAATTCACCTGAACTTGATGATTCTAGGGAATCTACCAGATTATTGCACAGGGAAACTACCGGATTTTGCTCAGGGAATCTATGCTAAATCTTTCACGAGGAATCTACCATAACCTGTCTCAGAGAATCTACCGGAATTTGTGCGAAATCTTTCAGAAGGAATTTACCGGATCTTGTTTCAGGATCTACCGGAATTATGAATTACTCGGAATCTACGAAGTTCGTACCGTTCGTATTTGTGCAAAATCTTTCACAAGTCTACCGGAATTTACCCCTCGGAATCTACGAAATTCGGCTGAGGGAATCTACCGGATTTTGCTCATGGAATCTACGCTAAATCTTTCACAAGGAATCTGCCGGAATTTGTCTCAGGGAATCTAGGAATTTGTCTCAGGGAATCTACTGGAATTTACCCCACGAAATGTACCAGAATTCGGCTCAGGGAATCTACCGGAATCTACTCCTCGAAATCTACGAAATTTGGCTCAGGGAGTCTACCGGAATTTGTGCGGAATCTTTCACAAGGAATTTACCGGAACTCGTCTCAGGGATTCTACCGGAATTTGTGCGAAATCTTTCAATAGGAATTTGCCGGAATTTGTCTCAGGGAATCTACCGGAATTTACCCCACGGAATCTACCAGAATTTGGCTTAGGGATTCCACCGGAATTTTTGCGATATCTTTCACAAGGAATCTACCAGAACTTGTCTCAGGGAATCTACGAAATTCGATTCAGGGAATCTACCGAAATTTGTGCGAAATCTGTCACAAGGAATTTACCGGAACTCGTCTCAAGGAATCTACCGGAATTCACCCCATGAAATCTACCGGAATTCGGCTCAAGGAACCTACCGGATTTTGCTTGTGGAATCTAGCGCTAAATCTTTCACAAGGAATCTACCGGAACTCTTCTCAGGGAATCAATCGGAATTTACCCCTCGGAATCTACGAAATTCGGTTCAGGGAATCTACCGGAATTTGTGCAGAATCTTTCACAAGGAATCTACCGGAACTTGTCTCAGGGAATCTACAGGAATTCACCCCACGGAATCTAACAGACTTCGGCTCAGGGAACCTACCGGATTTTGCTTATGGAATCTACGCTAAATCTTCACAAGGAATCTACCTAAATTTGTCTCAGGGAATCCACCGGAATTTACCCCACGGAATCTACCAGAATTACCCCACGGAATCTACCAGAATTTGGCTCACGGAATCTATCGGAATTTCGCCGGAATTTGTGCGATATCTCTCACAAGGAACCTACCGGAACTTGTCTCGGGGAATCTACCGGAGTTGACCCCATAGAATCTACCGGAATTCGGCTGAATCTAAATCCAAAAAGCGTCGACAGCTTTCTCAACTCCTTTCCGGTGATACGGGTGAACCGAGAAGAGTTCAAAAACGAATTAGCTCTGTTTCGACATGATGGAGAAAGTTGCCGGGAGAGCCTCGAAATAAACAAAAAGTTTGAAGACACAGTCGAGGTCTCTCGTCAACTGAAAGACGTCTTACCACTAGTATGTAAAGCGTTCAAGCTTGCCAAGACAATCCCTATTACCTCAGCAAAAGGGGAACGAATTTTTAGCAAGATGAAGCTGTGTAAGACCACCTTGCCTTAAACAATGGCTGACCAGTGTCTTGAAAGTCTGCTACTAATAGCATGTGAAACAGATCCAGTTGATGAGTGTGAAATAGGTTCTGTTGTGGACAAACGGAAAATGGTTAAAACGAGACGAGGAAATGTGTAGGGTGTGTTGAATGTCAGATTTTTGTTTTGTTTTAAGTGCTAACGAGCCTTTTTTTGTTTGCTCTTGTTTACAATACATAACCGAATTCAGAACACAACAGTATCCTAGAGTTTCTGCAGAGATTATCGCTACGGAGAATTTCCGGCTAAACCTAGAAAAATTCTGGTAAAATCTCGAAAAGTTCCGGTAAATTCTGAAGCTGCACCCCCCTCATCAGGAAGGTGTCGGGACGCCCCTGCCTGCAGGGCAGGTCAGTGAAAGCTGATTAAAGGTGTTTCTGCTCCAAGATTTATCAAGCTCACAGGCTCATTCATTATTCATTTCCAGATATTTTTCCATAATTTGATAATTAATTTTAGTTGCTACCGGGTAAATGGATGAGGCGACATCGGTTATACTTTTGTAGTAAATCAATAACAGTGCATGGTTGTTGCGGTTAATGTAAGGCTAATATGCTTATTTTGCAGAGAGCAAGAACTGAAACAAGAAAAAGAAAATGCCAGGACGAAAGTACTTGAAGAAAGAGAAAGGAGGGCTCAGGAAGCCAACCAAGCTACTCGTAAGTAGTAAAGACTTTTCAGCTTCTCCTCCATGATTGGCTAGAATCTGATAGTTTGCCAGATCTGTTTTGAACCATATTTTTCGTTTTTAGTCCTGAAAGAGAAGACTATTTCCGATGAAGAGTTAACGACTATTGTGGAAGAAGTTCTTCCTCTACAGCCTGACCTTCGGGACGAAGACCTTGTAGATGTAAGACAACTTTCGTTTATTACTTACATCATTTATCAGCTTTAAACTTTGTGGGCTCATAGCTCCTGCGACCATATGTCCAGTGCTGCTGTATCGGACAGTTAAGTATGTATGTATTATTTCTAACCGATTACATTCAAAGTGAACAAGAACAGAGTTTATGAAAGAAAAATAAAGAGTAATGAGAGAAAAGACCATTAGCGGTCATGTTTCTTAACTGCAGACAACTGTACGTACCTACACCTGTCAGGTTGAAAATACACGCAGGTCCGTCCAGAAAATAAAGTACTTTCTTAGTACAGCTAATCTGTCTCTGTTTTTTAGCTTATCACTGAAGAAATCATCGACATACAGCCTACTGAATATGAAATCTCTGTAGACGGTAGCGAATATCAGGTACCGTTTGAGCTAGCGCCCGGGGAGTTCGAGATTCCAGAAGAAATTCAGTCCCATCCGGAAGAACTGGATGAAAAACGCTTATCCTTACAAGATACTACAGAGGAAAATCAGGTAGCCGACGAGGTTCTGCCGATGAAAGAGGAAGAGGTAAGAATTTAGACTAAGTAGGGGAATTAAAGCTGGTTCATCTTTTTGCTGAAGCTGCAATGAGGATTGGGGTAAGCCGTACCGGCCCCAGGATGCTCGGCCCCTTTTGTCTGTATGCTGCTCGTTGCCGGTTTGGAAGTTTTAAGTGGAAGAAGACCAGAAGGCATAGATCGGTTGTGAAGTTAGGTTCCCAAGTAGACTTTGGCCGACGCTGATATCATGTGTCTTTCATGGCGAAATGTTTCGCACAAACCCACTTAGTAACCAGGCTTCTTTTTTCTCAATCAATCGTTTATTTATACCAAATTATCGATTGGGTAGGCTGACGACAAGATGATCATAAACTAGACGAAAAAAGAAACAATTATAATAGCTATATACAATTGATTTGTGAAATTAATTAAAATAAACTATGTTAGGTATACGATAAAACACTAAAATAACGTTGTCAGATTTTCATAATATCGTCTGTAGGCCTATCGGTTATTTCTTCATGTTTTAGAGCGTCTTATAGTGTTGAACAAAATAAGGTACAAACGAGTGGAGATATCTTGTTGATGCTTTGACGGGTGGTTGTTTTAACTTTCGCTTCCCAGCTTCAGTATTTGAGCATAGGACGATTCTTGGTGGTTTCTTCATATTCGAGGAGAATATGCCTATGCGTTTTAGAATGGACTCATTCGTATCCGAATTTCATCAGCATATTGTGTCGTCGTTCGGTTAGAGTTTCCATTTTTAAGAATGAAAGACTTTCATTATACCACGTGTATGTATTGCTGAGTATTATTTTGCAAGCACACTTTTGGAGTCTTTCAATCTTCAGCGCGCCATACTTCGCTGCAGTATTCAAGTACTGGTCTTACATTTGTTTTGTGTAGTCTGCAGAGGACTTCATGTGAGAAACCAAAACGCTTTAGCTATGCAGAAGATCTGAGGTAGATCACACCATTTTTTTATGATCTTCTGCACATGAGGTCCCCGTTTGACATCGGTAGAGACAGCGCTCTTTTCTCTACAAATGGAGAGTGTTGCTTCCTCAGTTTGCTTTGTTAGTTGATCCAGTGTGGATTTTAAAGCCATTTCAGAAGAATTGTCAAAGCGGAGGATCGGAAGTGAGAGGTCGTCAGCAAATTTGAGTCTATTTTTCATGTTTTTTACGAGCTTGTAACCGCTATGGTAAAATCAGGTGGACCTAGTCGAGTTCCTTGTGGGGCGCCACAAGTTATTAAGAGTATCTTAAATACTCTAAAATATATTAAAAGTAACGTCACTGAGGGATGGAGGAGTAGCCACAAAAAGTACGAAATATAATTTCTTAGCTTTTAAGTAATATAAAAATAAGTTAAATTTACAAAAGATGCTACGGAAAAAAAAAAAAAAAAAAGTATCTCCGAAAGTTGGTCACCAAGTTGTGCACGTGGTTTTCTCCCAGTTAAGAGGCTTGCTAGCAATCTTACGAGAAATTTTCGTGCTGTCACGACAAATTCATGCGCCAAGAAGTCAAATGCCTTGATCATGTCCGCTATTAAGAGGTCGACTCCAGAACATATCAGCCTCCAAAAAAGGAAGAAAACGGATGCATAATTTCTCAGCATATCTTACTTCTGTTCGTTCTTTTTATTTGTTCGTTCTTGTGTAAGTGAAATTTATAGATCCTTCGCTCGCTTCTTTGGTTTGGCTTGAAATTTAGCACAAGTAGATGGGTCCTCTTATAAGGTGCAATAAATTTTACTAAGTACATATGAAACAAATAATATATCCTTCCGCTCGGGTCATAATTTTGGCTGGAAATTTATGTTTTATGTATTTCCCCCAAAGCTGAGGAGTAGCAAGATATAATGTAGAAACAAAACCCAAATCAGCTGATCCATTCAGTGACGTTATGAGCGAGTTCCATCCTACTTAGCGTAGCTACTACGCATGACGTCACGAATTCTGGCTTTTTGCCATCAAGGCTGGAACGATTTTCCAATTTTCCAGCAGAATATCATGCCACGGGCGAATCCGACCAATCACGTTACAGAGATCCGTAGTTACTACACTTACTACGCTCCCGAGCGTGGTAAGCAAATAGTTACTATTAATTACTATTTCGAGAAGGTTGGAACGGTCAGCGTAGTAACTTTTGGTGAGGTTGGAACGGAAATAGTAACTAGAAGGGTGGAACACGCTCTATAGGTACTTTGGAGAAAAAAATACACAGACTTTACAACTCAAGTAAGATTGTTAACATTACACACTTATGAACGGGTATAGGCGGGAGATTTTTTATTTTTGAACTTCGTCAACGAAACAACCTGGGAATTACTAAATTCCAACATTATAGTCAGATAGGTAGAGAAACAAAAATGAATTCAGTTTTAGGAAGTGCATATGAAAAAAAAAGAATAAATAAATCTTGTAGGATTCTTCGCAGAAGAATCCTACATACAGCTGTGTATGTATTTTTTGTTTTGATTGTATGAAACTTGTCTTTTACGCTTACAGATGGATCTTCCGGACATTCCGGTAGAGGAGGTAGCACTGGACCAGATTTCTGTTGCTCTAGATTTACTGGAAGACTCGAATCAAGAACCCGCTTTCAAAACCCCACCAACGTCCCCCCAAAAGGAAGCAGTCATGTCACCCCGGAGAGACCTTCCCCGAGATACCTTTGTACCAGAACCTGAACAGACTCAAACTCTGAATACCACCCAAGAATCCCTCGAGTTCGCTTCCCCGACGAAAAAAGTTACGCCCGATGTGGCAGTAGTTCAGGCTCCCCTAGAATTGGGTTCCCCCGAACAAAGTTCTGTGGAAGGCCCCCTTTCTCCAAAATGCGAGGCAGTTCTGTCGCCTCTGGATGTGTCGCCTCATCCGGAAAGATCTCCAGAGAAGAGAATAAAGGAGACGGAAGAAGCTGAGAAGACATCTATGGAGAAGGAGCCCAGCCAGGAGAAAGAGCATATGGAAGGGATTCCAGAAGAACAGGTCAGTTTTCATACAGTCCGGATACAGCTTACACACTTCATTTTCTATTGTCCAGTTTTTCTGATTATTTTTAGGTTTGATTCCTCGCTCATAACCTCGCGCAAAACGGGCAGATTTCGTTTGTTTAAGAAACTTGCGCGGACAATTAGAACGCCAGTGAAAAACAAGTTTTTTTAGCTCATGACTAAAGGAAGATACAGAGCGAACGTAGCAGAAACAGCTCTGCCAAGCTATGTTGAGCAGTTTAAAAGTGCTCTTCCAAGAGAAGGTACCTGTGGCCAGGACTCGGGACTGTTAATTCTCGATACGATACTTCCGATCTCAATACTTTTTCACAGACTCGGTCTCGACTCCGGAGTTCGAGTAAACGTCTTGGCCGCAAACCTACAATCACACAGACGTCTTCAGCGACCAAGTAAAGGGATTATCCAACCGATGGTTATGTTACCTTGGATTAATTTAAAGTTCATTTAGGAAAAAAACAAAAACATATTTTTGGAGCGTGACTGGGTCTCGAGAACATATTTTATAGTCTCGTTCTCGCCTCGTCTCGAGGGACTTTGGGCAGAACTCGGAGTCGTGGGTTTGGCTTTGGTCTTGAACTAGACTAGGACACGCTGGAATTGAGAGCAGCTCTGCCTGTTGTACAGTGCCAATTCTTTTGCAGCCTGAAGAGGTAATGGAAACGAAAGATAACGAGACTGAAGAAGTAGAAGAGGCTAACGCACCGGACCATCCTGAGCCCGAAAGTGAACAAGGTATGGCGCGTTTAACCTATGGAGGTCAACTCTTTTTTCTTCTAACCTCTTTTAATGGCACTTGAAGCTTCGCTGAAGTGACATATACCGATCATTTTTCGCTCGGTCTGTCCAGTCTTGTCGAGTTAGGGTACTTCCAGTAATCCAGAAGTGCTAGGACGACGAAACTTGGCAGGCGCATCAGGGACCCGACCGAACTAACTTGGAAATAATCACATCCCCGATCTGACCACCATGGGGGGGGGGGAGTGGAAGGATGGGGAATTCGGAATCTTGAGGAATGTATGACTTTCGAATGGGTGATCGGATCTTGGTGAAACTTTATATTTGGAAATATCCCGTGTCTCAGATGTCCCTTTGCAAGTCCGGACGGTATCCAATGAATGTGTGTGGGGGGGGGGGGGGTCGGAGGAGCACCGGAAATCTTGTCATACGCTAAGAGTGGAGCGATTGTGATGAAATTTGGTGGGAAGAACAAGCACAAGCCCTAGATACATCAGTGACGAACCGTACCGGATTCGGGCACCTGGGGGAAGTTGTAGGAGTGGGTCCGGAATTCCGATTATCGCGTTTTAAGGTATTTCCCGATGTGCAAGGACGATGAAAATTGGCTTGAGGATTAGAGACTTGGCAAGATTGGTTTAGAAATGGTTAGTTGTCCGATCCGACCATCGGGGGGGGGGGGGATCCGGGATTTGGAGGTATGTATGATTTTTGAACTGGTGAGCGGACCTTAATGAAACTTGATATTTGAAAAGACTTCGTGTCTCTAGTGTCCCAAATCAAGTTCGGGCCGGATCCGATGAGTATGGGGCGGTTCGATGGAAGAACCAGAAATCTTGTGACACGCTAGAGTAGAACGATAGGGATGAAATTTGGTGCATCAGTGAAAGAACAGGACCGGATTCGGGCAATGTGGGGGAGTTGTAGGGGGGAGGGGAGGATTCCGGTCCGATTCCACCATCAAAATTCGCATCTTAACCGAAAAGTCGAAAAAGTATTTTTGACCGAATGCTATACATTCATGATCCTAAAAGGCCCATAATCATTTTTGCCTCGAGGGTTTTGATTTCTGATCATCACAGCCAAATGCGAAAAAAAACTTACTTTTTTTTTATCAAACTCGTGATTTCCAAGGACATTCTTCATTCTTATCTTAGGGGTCTTTCTTACAAATGATCACAACAAACCCACATATTGGCAAATTCCTACTTTCATCCCCTGAACCAGCCTTACTATTGCCATATGAGCTTCAAGCTTTTGTTTTTATAGCACGCATTTGGCCAGTATCCAAGGACGCTGTCTCTGCCCCCCCCCCCCCCCCAACAAAAA
Source organism: Branchinecta lynchi (assembly GCA_023053575.1). Lineage (NCBI taxonomy): Eukaryota > Metazoa > Arthropoda > Branchiopoda > Anostraca > Branchinectidae > Branchinecta > Branchinecta lynchi. Next base: position 12,117,969 of record JAKZAP010000005.1, read on the forward strand.
AAAAATATTTCACTAGGTTTTACAGTTCGTCTAGCAAAGGCCTACAACAAATGGTGATAAGCTAGCTATCAAATTTTTCAGGCAAAGTATCCGTGAACGAAGTGCCGCACAGTGATTCGGTACTACTTGGTGAAGAAGAAACGAAGAAACAAGCACCGGAACCACGCGTCGAGTAAGTAAACTACAATAACTCCAGCTTACCATCTGTTAAAGACCAACGACCAAAGAGTACCTTTGCCAAGAACGGCCAAAACGTCGCCTGAATAGAAATCAATTTAACGCGGTCAAAAATTATTCTCAGCCAGCTTAGCCTAAAGGGATATCTACTAAAGTCAAGGTTTTCCGGAAATTGAGAGGCATGTGAAGTAATCTGCCTTCCCACCCCCCGTAGAAAGGAACTCTGTGTAGAATGCTGATCCTTGCTTTTTTTTCACTCAGAGAATGAACTTCTGGGGCGAAATTCTCTGAACGTTGGGGCTAAATCAAGGTCCAAGTTTGTTATATTTCTGTACGTAACTATCACCTATTTTAGAGAAGCACTGCAGGGAAACAAACTTCGTACAGGGTGTGCTTGTCTATTGATTTTACAATAACAAATTAGAATTTTCAGTAAATCATTCGCGTGTCCCGTAGTCCTCCCAGAAAATTACTATGTACCCGTTTCACAGCTCGCTTTACCTTGCAGTCTATGCTGTTTATTCAATACCTGGCAGGGTAGACAATCCTTTCGAAAGAAGTGAGTGTCCAGTGCAGTGGATACAGTAGAGGTATGTTTATTTGAACAGTTGCCTAGATTTGAACGGTGCAGCTATGGGTTAAATGGTAGAAGATCTATTCAGGTGTTTTAAAGGACCCTTAATTAGCTACTTTCGGTAGTTGACTGTAGCCAGAGCAAGTGCATGAAAATAGCACCGTTCTGAGTCAACAAACGTTCAAATAAGCATACCCCTAGATTCGCCGAAAATCCTGTTGTATGTATACTTGAGCCCCTCTAATGCTACACACTACGCAGGCTCGAATCCCGAGAGGATGCAGACTTGAAGACTTGGAGAAAGTCAATCACACTCGTTTGGAAGGAGTTGAGCCAACACAAGAATTCGTCAATATTCACGAGACCCATCAGCGATGAGAAAGTAAAGGGATACTCCGCTGCAGTGAAAAGGTAAGAAGGCCTTTGAGTTTTAACGTGGAGATTTTCTAGATCTTTTAGAGCATTGGTTACCAACCGGGGGTACGCGAGACCCTTGCAAGGGGTACGCGAAGGAACCGAAATTGATATAGTCTGTAGCTTTAAAATCTCGCCTCACTCATTTTTGATTGCCGAAAGCCTATACCATCAGGGGTATCACCAGCCAAAATGTATCTTAAGGTATTTTTACTGACCCGATTGTTTTTTGTTGTTTTTAAATAACTGCTTTTACGAAAAATCGCGGCGCTTCGCGCCGACTCATTTCTTTTTAATCGTCTGGCCGACCTTTTTGGGGGATGGGTATTGTCAACCCGTGCGTGACTCCTCTAATTACAAGCCCTAGTGAAAGTCAGTGAACAAATGTCGATTTAAAAACAGCTCAACCATAGGCTACTGCCGTAAAATCTGTTCCTGTGTCAAACAATATTATTTCAAGAAGAATCAAATTCATTGCAAGTTATATTGTCATTCAGGTTGCGAATTAAGCTAAAGAAAAAATTTGCGATGCAGCTTGATGAAAACACTGAGAACATAAAATCCAAACACAGAAACAGGCTGACTGTAAAATATATTACGCCAACGACGTCGGGCCGAGATTTGACAAAAAATTTGCTACAAAGCAGCCTCTGGTAATTGCCTCATTGGTTTTATAAATATTTTACACATGTACGCCTTATCATTTATGATAATAACTATCGTTTTTTTCGCGTTCTGGAAAAGAGGGTACGCAATCTTTTCGAACCGTGATTAGGGGTACGCGGTACTGAAAGGGAACCACTGTTTCTAGAGCATAGTATAGTTTCGGGCATTTCCTAATTTACCGCAAATCTTCCAGGCCAATGGACTTGTCAACTGTAAAGAAGAACATCGATTCTGGAGTTATTACGACCACGACCGAATTCTACCGAGACGTTATGCTAATGTTCACAAACGCGATGATGTTCAACAGCTCTCAGTCCAACGTATACGCAATGGCCCTTGACATGCAGAGGGATGCCATGGAGATAATACAGGTAATGGTTTGTGCATACGCTTTCCTAAGGTCGACGAGCTAAATGCGGTGTGGGATTTTACTGATACTTCGCGCGCCCTTTTCGGTACTGCGAGTGGATAACTGAGCATTCGAAGATCATTCTGTGTTCAAAGGTCTGTACGTTCTGATCACATATTCATTACCCAGTTCTCTAAATGTTGCGCATGCCTTTTCCATTTAAAACTGTTACACCGTGTGTCTCAAGGTGTGTGTGAGCAAGAATAGCTTATCAGCCGTACAATCAGGAAAACTCTACGACACGAACATTACTGGCCCTCTTGTGTCTTCATCCGTTCAATGACATGATAGTTCTGTCCTGGCAGTACGCTTCCGTTTTCGTACATTCATGGAGCACATCTGTTTTAATATTTATTTATTGAACTAACAGCCAGCAAATAAATAAAACAATAAAAAAAGAGAAAAAACATCAAATCCAAAAAAAATGGTGGTCAACTTCAGACCGCACTGTAAAAAGTTTCTCCGTGTAAAAATTAAAGATAAATGCAGTATTTGGTACTCGGATTCATCTTATCTCTATTTGGTATTAATCTTATCTGCGTAGAGATAGCCTAAGGATAATCCGAGTAGCAAATACTGCAGTTAACTTTAATTTTTATACGAAAAAAACTTTTTACACTGCTGTTGAGCGTATAGATAGACCAAGTCCGAAAGAAGAGCTGGAAGATCATATGGCACTTGCAAGGCTGGGTCAGAGGATTAAAGTATGAATTCGTCAATTCGTGGGTTTGTTGTGATCATTTGTAAGCAAAACCCCTTAGATAAGAATGGTCATGGGTCCTTGGAAATCACGGGAATTTATTGTTCGTAAAAACTATTTTATTTGTGCATTTGGCCGTGATGATGCGCGCTTTAAGGGCGCTAGAGATTCATCTGTAATGAACACTGTTGAAGCACAAATGATGATAAGCTCATTGGAATCATGAAAATGTATATTTTGCTCGAAGCTATTGTTTGTATTTTAAGAAATTCAGTTCAAAAATTATCATGGGCCCTTGGGGATCATGAATAAATATCGTATGGTTAAATTTAAAGTATTTTTTTTTACTTTTCGGTTAAGAAACGCACTTTAAGGGTGCCAAAAATTGGTTCTTGAGTAACACCCTTGAGTTAAAATGTATACTTTGCGTAAAAGTATTGTTTGTACTTTGTGGTTAGGATTATTACTTAATTTCTAAGACAATCTTGTCCAGTTTATAATGTTCAAGCCAAGTTTCGTCGCCCTAAGACATCAGGAAGCACCTTCATTCGAGATCGCCGATCCGGACCCCCCCCCCCCCCCAACTCCCCTCACAGTGCCCGAACCCGGTCTGGTTTTGTCACTGATGTACCTAATTCTTGTCCTTGTTCTTCCGACCAAGTTGCATCCCAATCGCTCCACTCTAATAGTGCGAACACACGACCAGGGTCAGGAGCTCCCTGATTGGAATTCCTGCCCGGATTTTCAGCACCATCATCACCATATGGAAAAGTTGAAATTTTTCCATCAATCAATCAATCTTTGTAATTTGCCAGAATATTGTACAAAATAGCAGTGGCATTGTCAAAACATAGTTAAAAAACAAGAGCTGTAAGCTCATATGGCACTTGCAAGCATATGTAGTAAGAAATACCCCAGCAAGAAAAAATTAAGGGGGCTGAAAATTCAACCTATGGTTTCACTTTAAATATAAAAATAGGAGACAGAAAGCAAAAGGAAACAAGAAGGAAAACAAAAACCCAGAAGGCTGGGTCAGATGGAAGTATTCGGTTAAGATGCGCCAAACTTGCAAGGCTGGGTCAGAGATTGGAAGTGACGGTCAAAAGTTTTTTTTCACTTTTCGGTTAAGATGCGCACTTTAAGGGTGCTAAAAAATAATTTCTAAGCAAAACCCTTGACGCAAAAAGGTTCATGTACTCATTGCGATCTTGAAAAAGTAAATTTTGCTTAAAAGTATTTTTTGTATTTTGCGGTTAAGAATGGTCGGATCGGAGAAGTGACGATGTCAAGGTTCTAATGCTCCAGCAAAGTTTTATCGTCCTATCACATCTGGGAGTACATTAACTCACGATCTCCGGAGTTCCGGAACCCCTCTCCAACTCCTCCCACAGTGTCCGAATCCGGTCCAGTTCTGTCAGTTATTTATCTGGAGCGTGTGCTAGTTCTTCCCACCAAGTTTCATCCTGATCGCTCCACTCCGAGAGTTTCACACGATTTCCGGCTCCACCTCCGACTCCCCCTCAGATTCATCGGATCCGGTCCGGACTTGAGATGAGACATCTGAGGTCTTCCCAGGTATCAAGTTTCATTAAGATCCGATCACCCATTCGAAAGTTACGCATGTCCCTATTTTCTGGATTCCGCAACCTCCCCCTCCCCCCACGATGGTCGGATCGGGCAAGTGACTATTTCCAAGTTAGTTTGGTCGGATCCCTAATATGTCTGCCAAGTTTCATCGTCCTAGCATATCTGGAAGTACCCTAACTCGCAAACACCGGACTAACCGACCGACCGACGGAAAAGTGATCGGTATATGGCACTTGGCCGGAAGGCAGTTGCCATAAAAAACAGTTAAAATGAGCACACACACACAAAAACAAGACGCACATATCTGGCATTGTACTGCTGAACAAAGTAGGGGGACGAAAGATAAATTGTATCGCTCCCTGGAGTTTGCAGGTGGTTGCTTTAGGGTGACTTTTGAGGCTGCTTTAGTTCTTGTCACGGGACCATCGACCGTAGGCGCCGCAAAGTCGGGTAGGATCTGCCTGTGCCTTCCGGAAGCAAGACACTGGTTCCCAAACCTCATAACTGCTTCATGCCTTCGTTCAGATAGTGACTTGAGCTTGAGTGTGCGAAGTCTGTTCTCGTACGAGGTGTGATTTTGTCCGAGAATGATCCGGCAAGCCCGTTGTTTAATTTTCTCAATCCTCTTTTCCTGTGCTTCCGTTAGTCCTGGATTCCGTATGGAAGTGATGATGGTGCTGAAAATCCGGGCAGGAATTCCAGACCGGGAGCTCCCGATCCTGATCGTTTGTTCGCACTATTGACGTGTCACAAGATTTCTGCCCCCCCCCCCCCCACATTCATCTGATCCGGTCCGAGCTTAAAAGGGGACATCCGAGACACGAGGTCTTTCCGACCACTCGTTCAAAAGTTTTACATACTTCAAGATTCCAGATTCCCCCTCCCTCCACTCCCTCAGGATGGTTGGGTCGGAGAACTGACTATTTCTAAGCCAATCATGTCAAGTCTCTAATGTTCAATCCAAGTTTCATCGTTCTAGCACATCCGAGAATACCTTAACTCGCGATAGCCTGAACTCCGCCCCCCCCCCCCTCTAACTCCCCCCACATTGACCAAATCTGATCCGGTTCTATCACTGACAGATCAAATTCTTGTCCTTGTTCTTCCCACCAAGTTTCATCCCAATCGCTCCACTCTAAGTGTGTCACAAGATTTCCCCCCCCCACACACACACACACATTCATCGGATCCGGCCCGGACTTAAAACGGGACATCCGAGACACGATGTCTTACCAAATATCAAGTTTCGTTAAGATCCGAGTACTTGTTCAAAAGTTAAACATATATCAAGATTCCCCCTCCATCCGCCCCCCCCCCCCCCCACGGTGGTCGGATGGGGAAATTGGACTATTTCCAGGTTAGTCTTGTCGGATCTCAGACTTGCCTGCCAAGTTTCATTGACGTAGCCAACCTGGAAGTAACTTAACTCCGTATCACCGGAATTCCGGAACCCCCCTCCAACTCCCCCCACAGTGCACGAATCCGGTCCGGTTCTGTCAGTGATATACCTAGGGCTTGTGCTCCTTCCTCCTACCTAGTTTAATCCCGATCGCTCCACTGTAAGCGTGTCACACGCTTGGCCGGAAGGCAAGTGCCAAAAAATAGAAGAAACGGTCGAAAAAGCGGTCCTGAAAGCAACAGAAGAATTTCAAAACAAAGTACCCACGTATGGATCAAAAGGAACATTTCCTACCCAGTTCTAGAAAATATGGAAAGCCAACACTTGGGACCATCCCGGTCCCAAACTGCCTACACCCATAGCTAATAACCCCTCGAAAACATCTAGCTTCCATCGACGAAGCAGTTGTATTATTATTTTATCCTCCAATGCAAAAAATAAGTCAGTTTTCAAAGTTTGGGAGAAAACGTCCCCTTGCGTCCAACGGCATTTACACATTATACTGAGGTCCATCGTTAACACCGGGTGGACGAACTGCTATATCAATCAGCACCTTTCAATTTTGAGGCTTGGAAGACTTGACAGTAAGGCCACAACAGTCCCTCCAGGGTTTATTTATGCGTTTTAATTATCAACAAGAAGCTGTAAGCTCGAATGGCACTTGCAGGCATAGGTGATAGGTAGTAGCTAAGAGTATCAGCTAAGAATCGCGCCGTATTGAAGCATAAATGACTGTGGGCCCTTCGGAACCAAGAAAGTGTATGGTTTAGTTTTAAGTGGGTTAGGAATCCATTTTCTAAGCAAAAGCACTGGGGCAAAGTGTATCATTTGCTCGGAAGTACTTTTTTCTTGTACTTTGCGGCTAAGATGCCCACTTTAAGGTGGCTTTTTCGCACTTTGCGGTTAAGACTGAGTTATTTGTAACTAAAGACTTTGCAGAAAAAATGATCGTGGACATCCACGGTGGGAATCACGAAAATGTATCTTTTGGTAAAAAGGTATCTTTTTGGCTTTGCAGTTAAGATATGCACTAATTCGTAAGCATATACTCGAGGTAATGATCATGGGCCCTTTGGGACTTCCGAAGTGTAGCCTAACGTTTGATCAAAAACGCGTCCTCTCGTCAATTAATCAGGTTTCCTTCTGATCCGACCACCCGTTGGAAAGTTGTGCATGTCTTAACATTCCGGATTCCAACTCCCTGCTCGGATCGCGAAAATTACTGCTTCCAAGCCTGTCTGCTCGGTTCCTTCCAAGCCAATCTGCTCCGTTCCCGAATACACCAGCCGAGTTTCGCCCTCCTGGTGCCGGGAATTCCGCAAAATCCCCCCTCCCACACTGTGATCCGGTCCGTTTCTACCAAGTATGTATTTAGAGCTTGTCTTTGTTCTTCTCACCAAGTTTCATCCCGATTCCTCCTCTCTAAGATCCCAAGATTTCCGGTCCCCCTCCAATCCCTCCCACCACAGTTATCGGATCCGATCCGAATACGAAATGAGACATAAGCTCTTATTCCAACAGTCAAGTTTCATTCAGATCCGATGCCCCGTTCGAAAGTTATGCTTCCCCCAAGATTCCGGATTTCCCCTCCCTCCTCTCCCCCACGACGGTCGATGGGGAAACGACTATTCTGTGGTCGGGTCCGTGACAATGCCTGCCAAGTTTCATCGTCCTGGCACATCTGGAAGTATCTTAACTTGGGATCACAGTAATCCCGAGACCTCGAACTCCCTCCCAGTGAAAGGATCATGTCCGATTCTATCAACGATTTATACAGGGCTTGTTTTTCCCGCTAAATTTCATCTCCCACTATGAGCGTTTCGCATGGTTTCCAGTCCAGCTCTCCCAGAGTCACCGGATCCGGTCCGACCATGAAATGGAAGATCTGATACACGAGGTCTTTCCAAATATCAAGTTTCGTCAAGATCCGATCTCCCCTTCAAAAGTTAGACATACCTAAAGATTCCGGACTCTCCCTCCCTCCACTCCTCCCACGACGGTCGGACCGGGAAATGACTATTTCCAAGTTAGTTTGGTCTGATCCCTAATACGCCTTATCGGCACATGGCCGGAAGGCAAGTGCCATAAAAACACAACCGCAACTGCCCTCTACACTTATAGCGTCCTTGGCGGCTGTAACGGTAACCAGAGAGCCATCCGGACCCCAGTCCTGTTTCCGTCAGCCAAGGTGCGAGTAGACCACGGGTTTCCAGAGGGTCTTCCCTTAAGCGGCATCAACTATAAAAGCTAATGCGGTGGCTGAAGTCGGTCTGACTTCGAGCATTCTCACCGATGAACTGAACTCACCTTCGATACCTGTGCAGGATAATGGGAACGAATCTACATATAGTATGGGGTGACCTGTCTGTTTTTGTCAAGTGCGGTAAACCAAATCGTAGCAGCCTAATACCTCCTTTGTCATTAAGAACGGCATATCGTCGATCATATGACAAAATGGTCCAGTTTCCAACTTATCATTAGGGAATGAGGTACGCCGCGTGGTCCTATTTGTTGCTGTTACACCAGATCCGCATCTATACATACATATCCACAAGTATACAAAACTAGAACTCTGTCATACGTGAACGTAACTCTGGGGAAATCTGGACACAGATACCCATGAAGGGGAGGTTGAGGGTCGGGACCCATCAGATTGCGTATCTAGGCATAAATATCCCCCACTATACCAGCTTAAGAGTTTGTTTCCAGTCAGGGTTCCAAAACTTAACTCATGGGCAAATTGGGCCCACCTGCCGATGAATGGGGAGGGTAGGGAGTGTTTAAACTCCACATATATATCTCCAAACCCTGTGTATTATCTCCAGTTATTGTAAAGTTAAAAAACATTAAAAAATAGGGCAATTTCCCCTGAACTAGGTGATGGTGTGGCTTGGGACCCGCAAAAGGAAAAAAGAGACCCCAATGCTCACAAACCTATCAAGTTTCCACTTGATACCTCTTGATTACTGTCACGGGTAACGAACAATTTCATCGTCCTATGTCCGGGTCTGGTGAAGTTATGGGCAATCTGGGCCCATTTGACCCAGAAATGGCACGACTAGACACCAATAGTCACCAGCGCTTGCAATAGTGGATTGTTTCAAGACTCAACACTCGACTAAAAACGGCTCCCAATACTTATCTCTAGCTGCACTTAGGCTTACAACTAAATAACATTACGAGTAGTGAACTAAAAGACAAGAATACCCCTAGCCTAGGGCGAGATTTGAACCCGACAGTCGGCTTCAGTTGCCGAGGGGCGTGTCCTAGTCGCCGAATCGAAGCGGGCTACAGAGAAATATTTCGGTTTACTACTTATAAAGTTGTTATCTCAAGGGCGCCCTTAGTCGTCAGATATTTGGTTACAGTCCATGTTTTAGCCATTAGTTAAGAGGCTCCGACATTTGGATTCAGTAAGACTTCCAGGTCTCTTGTGTAAATTACGTTAACAAACAGAATATATTCATTAGCGATTACCTTAATGTTTTCTATTTGGACAGAATTATATCAACACGCAGCTCATCGTCCAGGCCGACAAAGCCAAGTCACCATCTCCTGACAAGGAAGCAGCCTCTGCCTCTTCACAGCCCCCTTCCTCCAAGAAGGTCAAGAAGCCACACGTAATAACACCTCAAAGTACCCCCGAGCCGAAACGACGTCGTACAACTCGCAACTCCGAAAATTTATAAATTTCTTTTTTACTTTCCTAAGCTTTTGTAACAAATAAATAAAAACACGAACACAGGTACATTTGTCAGGTACATCCTTTTTTCATATCACAGACGGGTTGCAGTGTTGACTGGTCCTTGTATCCTGAAAATATCGACAAAAAATCAGAATCCTTTAAGAAAAGAGTTATCTGTAATAAAGAGATACCTAATCGCGATGCTGTAGTTGCCGAAGAAACTATTTGAGTCACAGAAAGGCTCCAACTTCTGCGTAGCTCGCTCCAGATTGTGTTTTCGTACGGCTTTACCAATATCACCCAAATGATGATTGTCTTCCTCCTTCGAAGACCAACCGACCGACCCCCCATCTACACCTTACAGTTCCCATGTCGTCGGCCCGGTCTGAATCTGAAAAAGGCATTTCTAGAGCAGCTGATCATCCTGCCTGCCCCGATCACAGCGTGCGACACGATTTCCGGGCAATATCGCTATGATATATATCAGTGGCTTCTCCGTTTACCGTAATCGAATATGATTTGCAGTGTGCTGTAGTAATACTTCTCTTCCACCGGAGTGACGGAACCCCCCGCTCCAACTCCCCTCCCAATGATCGGATCGGTTCTGGACTTGTAAGCAGAAAGTCTAGGATATGTGTTCTTGCCTAACACCGTTCCGTCTGGATCGGATCAGTATACAGTACACAAGATTTCAAGCCCGCTACCCCCCCCCCCCCCCCCCCCCCCCCCCCGTAAAATCCCCACTCAAGGACCGGACCAGTGAACGGAACATCTAGGACGCATGTCTTTATACGAAGCGAATCGCTCGGTCGAGAGCTATTCACGTCTCAATATTTCCAGTATATCTCCAACTTTTTCCCCTCGATGGTCGGATCCGGGTAGTAACAATCTTCAAATAAATTTAGCCAAGTTCCAAATACACCTCACAAAATTTCACCGCCCTATCCCATCTGGAGGTCAACTAACACAGCGGACCGACCGACCGACGGAAAAGCGACTGACATGGCACCTGAGCCGAAGCTTGTAAGTGCAATAAAAACTTTCCATGGTCCATCCCATCCACTTTCCATCCATCTCCACTCTATCGATCCAGCAGTCAGGTACACACTTTTTTTTGTTTTACATTCTCTCCACTTATACAAGAGAGGCTTTTTCTTCCACAACCCAATCTAGCACACGGAATGAATGTTGAAGCTAATCCTGGGTTCGTCGACCGCAGACTTGGATGATATTTCACAAACAAGCATGGGAATTTCTCACCAGTGACGGTCGGTAAAACTCGAGCGGATTGGATCGAATACTATTTGAATAAACGAGGAAGAAGATCGCTCAATTCAAAGAGGATGATCACTGTGAATAGATTAATTACAAACACCTCATTTTGGGTCCAAGCTACTATCCAAAACTCCTTGCTGATTTTAAAATTGCAATTTTTACCACAAGGCATCGCAGATACGTCAAAAGGCCAGTCCGTCGCTCTGCACCTCATCCGTCTAATTATAACAACAAATCATTGGTCAACACAATTCGGCCAGCAGTCACGCGTGGTTGTCGCACCAGGTCGCCTCTATCTGCTGCAGAAGCAGTAAATTCATCACTGGAGACGAACAACAAATCCTTCAGATAAATACTCCTGTAAAAAAAATTAGAATTTTCCTAACTCAGCAAAAATTATGAACTAAGGCTTTGGACAAATACGGTCTGGTTACCCGTGCATTAGATTCCAAAACCCAGACGAAGGAAGTGAAGAAAAAAAGGCGTGGAAAATTCAAGGCACTGCTTTTACCGCCGAATTTTTTCAAGTCAGTCCGGATGAACAGCAAGAATTTTTAGCGAATTTTAAGCTCAACCTTTCAGTTGCTTACAAAACCAGCAGCTGCAGAACAAGTCAGCAAAAAAGGCCTTCACATATACGCCGCGGCTACTATACAAAGACACTCTGCGTAATATACCTAAACAGGGACTGATGGGTTCATAACCAGTCACCTCACCAACTTCCAGACCGACCACTCCAGCAAAATTGAGAGGATAGTTAATAAAAGGGACCATCTTACCGTGCACGATTGAAACAGAAGAACGCTCAGTGGAACAACTCAAGGACCAACATCGATACTTCGTAGGAGGATTCGAACCCTACTCCCATCTTAAGTCAGTGCCCATGGCCAGGAACAGCTGTATCTTCATCAGGGCTGCACATCCACTTGAGCTTTCTTTAACCAAATTATACAACGGCGGGACGCTGCTGCAGGGTTTAAAGAGTTAGCGTACACATATCCCGGGGCCAACCACTCAGGACGCTTGTCGGGCGCATCCCGGAAATTTTAAGTTTCGGATCGGTCCTTCCTGGGAAGTGTCCTCGTCAGGCGGAATCTAGAAGTGATATCAACCTCGACGCTACGTACCAAAGCCACGAAAAGTGCATCGATTTTCAACTGAACATGTAAAACGGAACGGCGCTGGTCTACGCAAAAGGAGTTCTATGACAGGCATCCCAAATGGTGCTACTTTGCTTCCAAGGCCCAGGCTGCCAGTTCCCAAAAAGCTTACCATGGTATATCTAATGTTGGGCCATATCCGATATAGGTATATCGCACCAAATATCGATATCGAGTATGAAAAGTAAATATTGACTTCGAAAACGATTAACAAAAGACGGTACAAAATGCTACTTGACTGCAGTTTCGTTCTTAAATTTTTAGCAAAAATGTTCATGAGAGCAAATATGGTCCTGAAATATCGATAGTGAAAATGTCGATACATATAACAACTCCCAACACTAGTTATTGCTATAAAAGTTGAAGACGGATCGCTACACAGCCCTGTTCCAACTCCCACAACCATGACAGGTCTTAAACCCGGCCTAAAATCCTTAGTTTTCTTAAAACAAAACAAAAATGATTCCAAGGTAGCTTAGCTGAAGGGATACTTAGCCATAGTTTCTTCTTCGTTATGAAACCCAAGAAGAAAAATACAGTGAAAACAACTGACCGATACCCTTAAAAATAATTAAGACATCTCCCCAGCGAGAATTCAGAGCTTTCTTTGTTTATAACTGAAGTGGAGGACCTATTTCATACAGCATACACAAGTGACAAGGTCCTTAAAACGTATGCACTCTATGTCGGGTGTTTTAAGTAAAACTGAACTGAACTGTCAGCAGGCACGGTTGAGACAATCCAACTAGAGATAACAGAAAAGCCCAAATTTACTTGACGTCGCGAAGATGAAGTTGTTTTTAAGATTGTGGATGAACCAACAGTCCTGGTCTTCAAAGAGTCTTTAAATATATGTTTAAATACCGAAGGTCTCCGTCCATCAACACAGTAACTGCAAATTTCAGGCTTACCAACTAGGTCCTCGACAGTCTAGAAGTTCAGCCATAAACTGAGCAATACGTCCCAATCTTCACAATGGATATTCCCGCGAGCGTGTTCCATCCTTGTTATAATAGCAATTATTAGTTACTATTTCCGTTCAAACTATCCGAAATAGTAACTGATAAGAACTATTTGCTTACCACGCTCGGAAGCGTAATAAGCGTGGTAACTGCGATCAAGTGGCGCGATATTTCGTTGAAAGTGGAAAAACGCGTACCAGCTTTGACGCCAAGAAGCCAAAAGCCGTGACGTCATGCATAGTTACCACGGCGAGTAGGGCGGAATACGACCCGATTCTTTGCTTTCTTAGAATAATCCCAGCACAGATTATCACTTAAGCTGAGGCTTGCACATGGTCCGGTGCGAAATTTGGATGGAATCGATGTGTAGGGTAGAAGGAATCCAATTTTTTTAGTGTGGTGGCAAATGTCCGGGTCCGTTTACGGCTGTTGTTTCAACCAATCCCTACTATAGTATTATGGGAAAACCTGCCAGACAAAGCCAGGGTTTAGAACCGGATTTAACCTCAGTTGAACGCCCAAGAACAGTCGAGAATCGACATTCTAGGGCGAGAAAAAGCAGTAGGGATAACAAAAAAAAAAAGGCGTGCTACTATGACGCAGCTGACTGATCTCAAGGCGTTATCACGAAACTTCGCGGGTGATGACAATAAGGGTCCAATACAGCAAGGCCGTTATGTCGACAACAAAACGGTCCATGCAAATACTTTATCCGCCAGACTAAAATTAGAAACATCTCCAGAGCTACGACAAATTAATGCTATAATACAGATCACTTCATAAAAAAGAGTTACGAATCAGTAAAAATTGCAGGTCTGACAAAACACTTATGCTGATGTTGATACAACTACCATGTCCGATGCAGAGAATCTAGAAAGTTTCTACGATCCATACAAATCCCGGTGGATGACAGCCAAACAGGACTGACAGAAATCCTTCAAATGGACTCGAAACGACGACAAGGAAAATAATCAGTCCAAACAACGCCAGCAGTCGACGACGGAGTACACTCAACTCTCAACCTGTAAACAAAGTGAAACAAAAATCAGCCACAATATGTAGTCCTGATGCTTACTACCCAGGTCAAACCATGAGATACGCTACAAACTAAGACCGACCGTTGCCACACACCTATATTAAAACTTTCACCGAAATTAAACGATAAGGACTGTCCAACGATGGGGATCAAAATTATTTCACTTCCTAGATTACTAGAATCCTCCCCCAACAGGATAGTTACGTATGCTCTGATTCCGCACTAGCGTTCCATTGGGCACGAAAAGCTGCTAGCCGACTGTTCGTGCCGAAAGCTCGCTCTATCCGTTAGGACAGCGGATAAGTGTCAAGAGCGGTAGACCTCCTGGACGAGACCTCAATGCGTAACACACAACAGTAACGTATTACCATGCTGTTTTTAAATTAAGGATTCAAAAAGGTCAGAGGGAAGTAGATCCATTGGTTACACCTTCGTTAAAAACTAACGAAACAAAACAATATGACAAGCTACTCTCTACACGGGATTCGTCAAGCAAACTTGTTCCCGCAAAACAAAATCCTAATATTTTCATCAGTTCTTAATTCGCTTTGCTTCTTGGACCGCCTGTAAGCACCTAGAAGGGAGCCCGACCTTAAGTGAATCCACCCATCAAACCCAAATTGGGCATCTCACGACGAAAAGACAAGTGGATGATTTGAGAGCGTGGATGTTCGGAACTCGATTCCCTGCCGATTTAGCACATCAGCAAAACGAGTAGCATTTTGAACTAATTGACTGCGACTACTTACACAGTAGGGAGTTCCACGATGGGACGACCCTTCTGCCAGGTGGCCGATGTCTATACTCTATCTTGAAAGGATGACCCTGAATTTCCGTTGAAGTGGACCAGTTTCCAGCCAGCCAGCCAGCCAGACCAAAATGTAACAAAACCACCAGCCATTCCGGCTCGCCAAATACAGTGCTAGCCTCTCAATGGTCTACTATATGATCAACGCTGACAAGCGAATACCCAGTCATATCTCCGCCAATGAACAAGTGGGACACGAAACACAGAAAAATAAAAAGATATATACTGCACTTACCTAGTGGAAGTCCACCTCAATGAGCCTTCCTTCGTATCTTGTGCGATCCATAACATCTAGGGAAAGAGACGGTAAATAGTTACCCAGGCCAATCCGGTATGGTGCAGAGATACAAAGTACGTGAAACGGGACTACCCATACTAACTACTTGACACGGCAAGTCGGGTCACGTTAGCTAAAATTAAAATCTTGAATACACCAGCATTACGTGATATCCTCCCCCCAGATTTTTCAATGGCAAGAGTAAGGCCTGAGAGAGTGGTAGCCCAGCCAATACCCAAATTGCAAACACACAACGACTCGTTACCTAAGAAGTCTTGTTCCCGCCTTCGTCAACCTTTTTAACTCGCATCATTTAACAGAAACAGATTTGAATGTTTTGTGTTATGTTTGACAAGCCTTTGTTCAAACCAATGCAGAATTATCATTTGTATATAATTAGGGTTAATATGGAGGAGAACCACCAAATCGGCTTGACCGTTGTATCGCTTCTGAAAATAAATTGAATTGAACTCAACTGAAAAACTGAGCTGGCACAAACCGACGCTCGAATTGGAACTAAATGAGCTGACTTGAATTACAAAGACTCGGCCAAAAGGCAGAACACAATTATTTCGTATTATTACATCTTACTGAAAAAAGGACGCACAAATTCAGGCATACACAGATCCCGTTTAACAGAGGATGGGGCGAAAGTGTGACAAGAGATGTGTCTAGTTAAACAAGGTGAAGAGGTTCAAAGCCTGTGAAATAAGGGTAAGCTAGAGCACGTAGCATGATGTTTCGGTAGTAACAGCAGATATCTCTCTTCCTAACAAGACAAACGTATTTGTTGTGGTGTGCCTAGTAGTTCCAGATGACCCGCCGTACCTATGATGCGAATGTAACCCACTTCCGTAACTGCATTTACTAATTCTTAAACCGGAGAGCTCCCGAAGAGTGTTCGCGGGGCATGCTATTGATAAGTAGAAGCGATTACAGGTTACCTGAATTTTGCCAAGTTTTTGCTAAAAGTCAGTGGGCCCGGGGAAAGGCTTAAACAGCCAAGTCTGGGACAACTTGTTAAAAGCAGATCCGAGTCCTACAGTATTCAAATAGTTATGAATACTGGAACATAAACAGTAAATAGTTAGAGGTGTGCTTTAAGGTTCCAGAGGCCCTGCTCTTCCCATTGACGATAACACAAACTTAATCACCAATCCAGACGTTCCTGTTTCTGTGTGAAACGACCTATGCTTCAGAGCCTGACAGTGGACGCCTTCTTGCGTCGTCTACCGGCTCGATGAAAACTGGCACGCGAAAATGTAGACTGATCTCTTGTAGCTGTAGCCGGGAAAAAGTCACAGTAATTTATCACAACCTTGTCACCGTGATACTTCATCCTTATTGCTTATCAGCTCAATTTCAGATTATGTGCTAGGGGAGTGAATACTACTCACCAATGGCCCTTTGAGCGTCACGTTCCGACATGAACCGCACGACTCCTTCGCCACGACCGCGCACTTCAGCGAATCGAACTTCCCCGATCTCTCCAAACTTATCACGCAGCATCTGCCAGGTGACGTGGGATGGAAGCTGAAACACGAAAGTAAGTAAGGATCTGTCTAACCCATCAAGATTCAAAAGAACAAAACGATGGAATACAAGGACAGGAAACTGGGGTTAGTAACCTTACTTCATACAAATCTGAAGTCGCTGGGCTTGGCTGCCCTCGAATTAAATACGTCTCATACAGGCTGGAGTTATACCACCGATTCGGGATCTAGAGCAGAAATCGTAGATGAAGAACAATCTTCCCACCACTTTTCGCAAAGATGTCCCAAAAAGGAACTAAATACAGGATATGGGTTGCCTCCGCACCACGGCAGATGGTTCAAAAAAGAACACCTAAACCTTATAGTCGGTCAGAACCAAGACTTTCAACCGTTGTAGGTACAAACGCAAAACGGTTTCAAACAACTTGCAAACCTTGATAAAGTGAGAAAACATCGCGTCCTTGTTAATGTTGCTTCAATGAATAGGAAACGATTGAGAACCAGCGCTCTTCCTAACTTTGCAAAAGTGCAGACTACTCCTCAAGCTACGTCCCAACGCTCAATCATGCTAAAAGATTCACTACACACATTACATAACAGCAGCCTCATCTCTACTGGTTGGACGAAAAATGCACAATGCTACTTACTGATGAGATCTTCACTGTGTCCGACGTCCTGGGTATGCCAAGCCTTGCACCTTGTCCAGCGTTGCTAGCTCCCATTGAGGAAGGTGCGGGAACTGGGCCAGGTGCCATGCCCATTAGGGACCCGCTCAATGGACCACCGCTACCGAATGAGTCGAAAGATCCACTGCTTCCCATTGGCCTGAAAGGAAAAAAGAAGGTTCGAGTCTGATCGGCTAAAAAAAAAAGTCGAAGGACAGCCGAGCTTTAGACTGACCTTAGGTTACATTAGCCCCTCCACCAGAGTCCTTGTTGAGCCAAGGATGAAACTAATTTCTTTCCTTTCCCTCAATCCCGAGTTTCCAAGCTCTAATAGTCACGAAATACAATATAGCAAGGGCAACAAGAGCATTAATCGAACTGCCTTCCCCCTTTGTTTAGGGTCGCTTTTATCCAATGCCAGATGTGAGGCTGAACGGCACCTTTTTGGTTAAACAGATTGAAGTACTTCGACAAACGTCCATTTTGCTTTGTCTTCAATGAGACCAAATCAATTTTCCGTCCACCTGAACAGGAACGCACACACAGCCATCTACTTTCCACCGTAGCTGCACAGCATCTTGCGGAAACAACGAGAAATCACTAGACAGGACTTTCGCCGAGAGACCATACCAGCAGATGGCCTTTGTGCAAACTTATGGGGTCGCCGAATTAGCTGGAGGGACGAAACTCACATCTGATTGTTATCAATACAATAGTAAAGCTGTGAGATAACAAACAAAATCTCCCGGATTTCATAGAATTACCTCCATATCGGTGGAACGTTTGTTTTTGTTTAGTGATTGTCTAATCACATTTTTGAACGCCGTAATAAAACATTGAACCAAGCAGACATCTGTTTGTTTGACATTAAACGCAAATTTGGTTTATAACCACGATAGTCGATTTTTACAATAAACTTTCTATCTATCTATCTATTACTCGTACAGTATAGCCGCAGAATACAGAAGGACCGAAATTTCCCAACTAACTAGAAATTAGAAATAGAGCCCTTGGGATTGTGTTTAATAAATAGATTTTGCTTACTGTATGCTGCGTATGTTAGTTTTGTATACATAAGTTTGCCAACAAAAAGAACTTGATCTTGTCGCCGACGCAATACCACTAATATGATCAAGCTGACCACTCTGCCGAGGACAACGTTACTTGTCTCTTTTAATGGTCTTTTAAACTCAGTTCCAATTACATTCTGTAGAGAGAGAAAAGGCTACCTGCTGAATTCGGATGGTCTATCCAAAGGTCGGTCGCCGAAGATTTCTCGACGATCATTGTACATTCTCTCCCGTATAGCACTGCTTGGGGATGGAGTGTATCCGCCACTGGGTGCAGAGCTCTGGGAGAGACTTGAGCCACCGAAGCTCGACGAGCCTCCGAAGCCACTGGATCCATTCGATCCACCTATCAGGAACAAGTTCATTACATATGAGGAGAGAAATAGGACAGTAGCGTACAAGGCTAAAAAGTATGGAGACCAGACTTTCTTACCAACTGTTTTGCATTCAAACGATCATAGTGACAAAGAAACTTACCTCCTAAGCCACCTCCCAAGCCGCCAAAGGACGATCCTACCCCGCCGAGCCCACTGACACCGGAACCGGCATTGGACGACATAGGGTTGCCACCAAGACCTGCTCCAAGCCCACCAAGTCCGCTAAGTCCGCCAAGTCCACCAAAATTGCCTCCGAGCCCAGCTAGAAAAAAAAAAACAGACACGATTAGTTACATTTTCAGCGGGGTGGTCATTCGGCAGTCAGGCAGCCTCGTAGCGGAGAGGCGGTGTTGGGACAACTACTCCAGATTTGTACTAAAGTATTTGGTGTAACTCCCAAATTTTGTACTTAATTACCTGACTTGAGTACTGATTCACGTGTAGTTTAGGTACTAGCAGTGGCGAAACTAGCCCATTTTCGTGGGGGAGCCAAGCCCAGATTTTACCGACAAGATTGAACGATTTACCGACAAAAAGCGCCGGTGCGCGGCAACGGCGCAAGTTCCCCATGAATGTATCTTACAACCGTTGTAATAATAAGTTGCAACATATCAACTGAGATGGTATTCTAATGAAATTAATGAATTCGCCATTAACTTCCTGGTACCAATGGTTATCACATAGAACCAGGAACGTACTATGCAGTCGGTAGTCTTGCAAATCAGAAAAGTAGTGATAGACACTGCAACAGATTACTTCACTGTCTAGGGGCCGAATTGCGATCGAGCCAAGGACCAACTGTCCAAAATCACTTCAGAGTAAGTCATAGAACAACATTTCTAAATGAGGTTCACGGTCTGTACACTTTAATGTGAGTCCAGATCAATCCTTCACACGTCAATCTGGCGCACGTTTTTTCCTATCAGACTAGGTATATGAGAGTTTAAACTTCACCAGATAAAAGCTAACATAATTTAGATCCCTATTCGCACACCCTCAGGCTGGACTCTCTCATCGGAAATAAGGCACGTCATCGAGGCCACAGGAGGTCGAGGACAAACCTAAGCGCTATAAGAAGCACGACACTTCAGTACCGGAGGACAAGCTTTGACTGACGTGCTTACGAAGAACAGTAAACGACGACTGCGAGATTATTGGCCATTGCTGTGTGGAAATTAAGTATGCACGTATTTATACTCTCAATATTTTTAAGGTTAATTTTTCGTAGAATGTAACACTGATTGTAACACTGTTCTAGTGCTATACCAAATTACGTATTTTTATTTTTTATATTACAAGTTAATAAGTATACACATATTTCTGTTATAAATATTTTTAAGGTTACATTTCCTAGAATGTAACGTTGTCCTAGTGCTATACCAAGGTTGTGGATCTCAACTATTCACAAACTATTGACATTAGACTTCTGACCGCGCACAAAACCCATGCCTATAGATACCCGATAATAAGATACTATTTCGAAACAAACCGCAACATACTAAAGCATCCCCAAGGAGGATCACACGTGACCTGATAAATTGTCTGAAATATGCCCGTATCTTACCAAGGGCGGTAAGCGCGGACAGGTCAGCTCCTGCTCCACCTCCGGTAAGGCTTCCAAGTGCTGACAGGATTCCCTGAAGTCCAGAAAGGTTATTTAAGTTGGCCATCGGCGCAGGGGCAGGTGCAGGACCACCACCAACACCAGGTCCCATCGGGCCGGGTCCGCCCATTCCTAGAAGAAAAAAATATAAATCTCGGATCGATGGTCTCTAACGTTTAAAGAGGCGAAAAGAAGTTCAGTCATCCAAGGAAGAAAATGTATCAGGAGTCTGTGTGTATATGTTGCTGTCATCATACGAACCCACGAGTTTAGATTTAGGAATGATAATGATGAAACTTACACTCTCGGTACTTTGATTTTATGATCATTTTAAGTATCCAATACGGGCTACGAAAGCGTCTGAGCCAAAATTGAATTTTTCACGGACTACACTGTCAGAAGTTTCATAAAAGATAACACAAGGATGCTCGGTTTAAACAGGTAACACTTATGATGTTTACCTGTTATGTTTTCCAAACGTAACGCGCTAAACTTTATGAATACAAACAGAGAAGAGACATCGCCGAAAAAATATGTGCTGACTTTTTTGTTTGTCATCATGTTACCGGAAAACTCAGCAGATACTTTTTCGACGGTTTTTCGGAACTTCCTGGCAATGCTTGTTATCCATAACGTTTGAAAAATCACAACATACTACATCACAAGTGTCATCTCTTGAAACTGCGCATTATTCTGGTATCTGTTATGAAACTTAGTAGGGGCCACTCCCGGAAGCTGTTCCTTAAGGTCCTGCTCCTCTTGTGTTGTCAAAGTGTAGCCTGTGTAGTTGTATGGTAGTTGTACGAAAAAGTTAATGTACTGATATGCGTTGGTAAAGAAGACTTAAATTTCATGTGCCTCACACTCGGCCAATCTTAAGCAGTATAGTATTCAGTAGCATCCCCCCTTGCTCCAGTAAAATCCAGTCTTGCTATAGTAGCATGTACTAACATGAGTTGGTACTGCATGCTACCTTTTCGTACATCTTCATAATAGTATTTTGAGATAATTTGTCATTGGAATTCTGAATCAACTGTTACCAGCAAACACCTGAGGGATTCCAAAAGCGATTCGACGAAGACTGGCGCTCGCAGCCATGGAAAGAGGACTAGAGCGACAGACGCAGTAAGTAGAAAATAGACACCACCATCAACTTCAAGCTACTCATCAGGATACAACATCCTTATTGCATGCAAGTGCAATTTAAGATAATTTTAAGTTCTCTTTGCAATTGTGAGTTTTAGGGTGCCGAGTCCAAAAGATACCAGGTACTCACTTCCAAAGTCTGGCATAGGCATGGGTGGCCCACCGACGGGGGCAAGACCCATTCCAACCCCCTTAAGACCTTCAGGTAATCTTGCGGGTTTGTCACCAGCAGGGTCAACCTTCTCGTCTAGTCTGACTGACATCTTGCGAGAAAACAGTTCTTGGTTGTTGAACATAGCTGAAAAAAGAGGCATATGAGCTGATGGAAATAGAGACCACATAAAGCTGAGCACACGGCTAAACATCTCAGACATCCAAGGAAGAAAGATACATCAGAAGTATCAGTTGGCATAAATTTTGTCATCATTCTGGAGTTGAACCCCAGTCCACAGTAGAGGAGCCTACCATCAGTGCATTAGCGGCATCATTTGAATTCTCTGCTATTTGTTGCTAGAGCTCAACGTCGATTCATCGACGTCCGCCACTGCATGGTCAAATAATCAAGGGACAAATGCTGTGATCAGCCTTTTCTGATCACCAACTATCCTTACGTATGCAAGCACGCATCAAGTTAACATCGCTAAGTAGGTTTCGCGCCCCCAAAACGCCGTCCAAGTTCTATTTTTCTGTAACATACTTCCTAGTATATTTATCTGAATCTAGTAGGGAACCACTGCTTAATGTCGCACTAAGACCCAAGGCAGGGGGACTATTCTTAATCGCCACTACCCCCCTGCCGTGGGACGCCAAATCTACTCAGTGCATCAGAGGTAATGTTTTCCCTGTGTAACTGCCCTACGAATTTCCTAACGGTGGCACAGAAACAAAGGTGGAAGGCGCAAAAAGGAGGGACATTAGATAGAAGAGCTGCTTCTTGAATTCGGGCCACCTCCCAGGGGACATTTGACAACGAAGTATTTCCAGACTAACTTCGGCTAATCCCTGCTTCTGTTCGTCACATACCCATGATCAGCGGGCAAATTTCTAGTCAGCTGTTTGCAGTTATTCAAACAATGTTTACAACGGATACATCAGCTAAGATTCTTCATCAGCGATATTTCGGCCCTTCTTGGCAGGGGTCCTCGTCAGGACCCTTATTTATTACAGGTTTGTTTCCTTCCCCGAAGTTGAACCAGAGGATTGACAGCCTGACGAGGACCCTTGCCAAGAAGGGCCGAAATATCGCTGATGAAGAATCGTAGCTGACGTATCCGCTGTAAACATTGTTTGAATAAATGTTTCAAAGTCAGCCTGGGCTCAAAATATTTGTTTGCAGTTTTTCAGAATACAGTCTTATGACTGAATACAAAAGGCAGTTTTTAAATCATGAAATCCAGAAAAATCAGATTTAAAAAAAAAGCTGATTCCAGCGATTTTCTGTTATTACCAACGACATGTTTCTTTAAGCTAGTAAAAACTGGCTTTAAAGGACCTGTCTTGCTTATTCTGCCTTTTATTCTATACCTAGCTCCCTTGTGGAATTATAAGCTTCTAAAATCCCCACCTTTTTCCATTGTTTCGTTTTCTGCCTACGAATTTTTAGCGCTTTTCCGCTCTTGCCGAGTTTTGCCCGTCATACAACGGAAACCTTGTCGAAATATTCAATGTCCCCTGACAACTCATTCACACATAAGGATATGATAATCTTCTGTTTTTTCCTTCTTTTCTTTGCTTAGTTTTCCAACTTTTTAACCACAGCATGTTCAGTTTTCAAACCTTTTGCTCCCAGCCGCCGCGTCGGAGACCAGGAAGGCTGGATAGTGTTGACAAGCGCTTTTACAAGAAAATCGTTAGTTTCAGGTGAAAAGTAATGGTATTTTTGAAAAACGTTTTTCCGATCCCATTCATAGGGAAAAGATCATTTCTAGTAAGAGTTGAGCTTTAATGTTTCTATAAACTCGTACAAGTTCCGCATGTGGCACTGTTTTTCTTGGCTTTTGTTCTAACCAATATGACTTTTGAGCCTTGTCGGACATCCGCCATTCGTATATTTTAAGGTAGTCACCCCCCATTCCCTAGCCTTTCAAACCACCCTTGAGCTTGGAGATACGACTACTTCAACGCGTGCAGCTACAGCAAGACTTTTACTGTAAATGTGTGAAAAACAAGCTGAAATGGGCGGCAGGCACACTCCCCCCCCCCCCCCTCAAGTTTTGGCTAGCAACTACCCTGTCCATGCTACAAAATTTCCGAGTCCACAATCCACTCTTTCAGCATTTTGATATCATATAAACAACAGTAGGCCGAGCAATCTTGTATTTAATGTCATCAAACGTTCTTTAACCAACTTTATGTGTTATGATTTCCAAAGTTGACAACAATGAACAGAAGGATGCATGTTGTATGTTATCAAACTTTTCACTGTGCCAGACCAGGACATCTGCTTTCTTGTTTCATCCGGAACAGATCGCCCATTCGGTAGCACTGCATGTAACGAAGTTCCATACCCCCCCCCCCCCCCCCCCCCCCTCCTTCCCCGGATGGTCGACTCCAGGAAATGTGAGCTCGTGATCACCTAACCGACTGACCAACGACCTCTCTCTCAATTGAGCCAAAAGCTGAAAGGAGTATACAGGTAGGCTACAGATACAGATGAGTAAAAAGATACCCTGGAAAATGGGTACTTACAGATGGCCTGCACTGCCTCGACCGGAGAGTCGAACTTGACAATGGCCCATCCTCTGCTTTTCTTATCCGAATCGCGTGCCAGGTCGACATCACGGACACGTCCAGCCATCTTGAACACCTCTTCGAGTTTCTTTTCGTCAACTTTAAAGTCCAACTAAACCAAGAAATTAAAAATATTAAAGAAAAAAAATGCAATTGCATACACCGCGGAAATGTTGTACCTTTGAAAAGGCTTTAGAGAATGATTTAAAATGTGTTCAATGCGCAGCTCTCAAAGTACAAGCTAAATGGCAACAGAAACCAAGCACCGTTCGTACGATATGGAGAGTCGAAACACGCCAGAGATCACTCTTGTGTTCTAGAAAAGTTTTTTTCATCAATCACACCATTACAATGGCACGTGAAAGAGAACGGCAAGAACTCATTTAAGCTGACCGACTCGTGGACTGACGTCGAACACTTGGTATGAAAACAGATAAGAAAGGGTTTCAATTACTTTGTCCGCCAATCAAACCGAGCAGTTTTTACCGTTACTTGTAGCTGCTTTTATATGTTAAAAAGGAACTTCCCACTCGGTATGCAAAGGTAGTAACTGTGAAGTACCCTGTTTGAAGAGGCACCCTCGAAAGCTTCCTTTTGACGGGAAATTTCCTGACCATTGCCGTTTTAAGTTTAATTATCTTACAATGATTCTGATTTACCCGACGAAAACGGCAAGATCGGCCGGCAGTCCATTGCTGTAAAAAATCGTCTCGTAATAATAAAATATCGAGTTTCAAACTCCAATGAATTCATAGACCACTAAATGCAAATGTTTTATAGACCAATAAATCCAAGATGTTTTTCATAAGACATCAAAAACTTTGCCATCTGGCTCGTTTTGTCGACAACAAGGAAAAATCTCCGACATCTCAACTGAGCAGTATAAATTCTAGGATGACTTCCAATACTTGCGGTGACTTCCAGCTACCGAAAACGGAGAAAAGGCTTTTCTTACGTTTGCGATGAACACCCTGTTGGTCAAGGGTCCTCGGATGCCGAGACTTTCAAGGAACTGTGGGCTAAGTCCGTAGGTATTGAAGCCTTGTGGTGGAGCCATATCCCTTCCTCCCATAGGTCCACCTGGTCGTCCTCCAGGTGGCCGTCGGTCATCTCTTGGTGGCCCCCTGCTGTCACGTCGGTCATCCTCTCTGCGTCCACCAGCACCGCCGCCACGAACTATGAACCCGTACTGATCACGTTCAACATCTCGATCCTATGGGATAAAAAAAAGTGAATGCTCATCACTACAGCAACCATCCCACTCCCAACGGCGTCCAACCCACGAGACGGCAGTTTTCAATGCACAGATGACACAACACTTTCAAGTCAAGAAGCACGGAGGGGGCCCTGTTCTTCGCATCTTGGTTGGCGAAATTACTTACTGCTGTCCCAGGGCGGGGCAAAAAACAATTCGAATAACAAAACAATACTTTTAAGGAGATAGCCACAAAAGATGGTTTAAAGTTGAGCAGAAAACCTGAAATTTTCATCATAACTATCATAACATAACTAATCTCAATTCTCAATCCTAAACCTTTTCCATCCTCCATCATATGTGTATGATTTGTCCATGGTCTAACTTGTAGCATATTCCTTGACGACGATAAGTGAGCCAATCAGAAGGACATTTTACCACCAGAGCCAAACAGAAAATGAACCAGCAGGCAATGGCTCACAGACAAATGGCTCAAAGAAAACGTGCTTCTCAAAATACCATTGGGTGGGTGTGGTGGGGCGGGGCTATCATGTTACCAAAGTCCAACAGCTGAACACTTACTACTTCAACCTGGGTGTCAGGCTATACAATAAGATACACACAAGACAAACAAATAGCAATACTACACATATTACAGACATACCAGGCTAAGAAATGAGAAACGAACAGTCCAGCCCAATCAGGGGTAAAACAGGGACATACCTCTTTGACCACTAACTTTCTTCCATCAAGCTCATGTCTGTGAACTTTGTCAACTGCCTCTTTTGCCAACTGGGGTGTGGAGAACTCGACAATACCACAGCCTCGTGCTTTCCCACTCTCATCATTGAAGAGTTCAACATATGTAACATCACCAACTAAAAAAAAAAAAAAAATTACCATTGATAATAAAAGGGTAATCCACTACTGAATACCAAATCAGGATACATCTGGAACACGGATGCTAACTTTCACTGTCAAAAGCTGCAACTTAATATGATATTTACTTTGTTGTTCTGATTTCTATGTTGTGGTCAGCTAAACATACTAATACTTCTAACACATCGCAGATTCCTTAACTGGGGATAGTTTGTATTACTATTAGGTGTTATAAGAAAAATTATGGTGAAGCTTTTCTTTTTGAAAATTTGAATTCCCTGCCTGATTCTCGAATCTATCATGCTCTTTGTACATTATAGTTAAACAGCTATCAAAGGCAGCTGTCAGAAATCATCCAATTATGTTGTGTATGCTTATGTGAATCATCCACACGCCTTCACATATACCATTCCAAGCCAAGTTTTGGGATAAAGGCTGTAAGTATACAGCTGCCAGGTGAGCAGCCTGGCTGTAACCAACGTAAGTGGTTAATTTATAAGTTTAGTGATTTCCTGTAAGATTTCCTCGACTCTTGATTTTTCTTCTCTACGAGAAGTTATATAAGTGTTTAGGAATGCTGTAACACTGGATCACCGAGTTATCACGCAACGGTCTCCTACCTGCGACTTCTGGTAGATGCCTGAATCGTTTCTATAACAAATGTGTTGCCAACTGGACAACATAGATTTTTTTTTTAACTACCGTTAAGGGTTTTCGAACACACCTCTTGGGAAGAGAAACCACAGGTGCTAGCACAGAAACCAAAGGTACTTGTTTCGGAAGTTCCTCCTTTACCATGACTGGAAGACAAGATGAAGGACTGGAATTTCATAGTGATATTAACCACCCTGAGACAGATGTCAACTTACCTAATCTTCTAAACAAGTCCTTCAGATCTTGCCATTTGAACTCATATGGAATGTTTGACACATACACTCTGCATTCAGCAGATCTTCCCCCTCTGCGGTTACCACCAGTGCTGGGACGATTCCTCCTCTCTCTCTCCTTCTCCCTGAAGTTGCTTTTAGGGTCATCCTTTGCTGACCTTTCCACTGTTTCTTCTTTGACTCTGATGGGAGACCTGGAGAACACAAAACCTAATTTATCTTACTCAATAAGGGTTTTGACTCAACAACATTACAGCCTTCACACAGCAAGGATCCTCTCAATGATGTAAGCTAACAAGCTACACTATGCCTCGGATAGATTGTAAGCTGGGGCTTGAAAAAGAATCTTACCAACAAGCACAGAAACATTGCAGAATGGATATTTATGTCTGAAACGCCGAGCAGGAACTGCAATAAGCTCGGAATACCCTAAGAACTTCGACATACTCTGACCTAAAGAGCACTAAGCCCGACTAAACCTCAGATAGATTGTAAGCTGGGGAGTGAAGAAGACTTGTGCCAACAAGTACAGAAACAATCGTAGAATGGAAATTCATGTTCGAAACACGGAGCAATACTGAGATAAGCTAGGACGACTCAAAACTCATAAAACCCATAAGATAACCTAAATCAGAAGATATCTGGTGATCAGACACGAAACTACCTCAAAACTAGACATCTTCTGATCTAGAGAGCATAATAATTATCCACACCGTCTAGAAAAAAAAAATCTGCTTCTTTTCTTAATTTTTTCTAATATTTTCATTTTTCTTTACATTTTTAGAAATACTAATGTAACAAATATTTACTCCACTGTAGGCCTATTTCATCTTTGCTCAACAACAGAAACCAACAAGAAGCAGAAGTTCTGCAAGGTGTTGGTTTCTGTCTGTTATGTTTGTTCTTCTTACAGTGTTTGACCGTACTATTAAGCAACTGTCATTGGTCAATGTCCAACAGTTCTCCACAGGCTGATCTTAGATGGTTCAAGTTCAAATAATGTCAGTGGTAGTACAATCCATAGCAACAGCATCCTCACCCATTTCATGCAAAAGTAGCTTCTCATTTTAAGATCAAGGAAAATCCCAAGAGAGATGCAGAAAACATGTGACGTCTTGCTCTTTCATCCAATCTGAACTGCAAAATGATGAAGACAAATGCTGGTGTCATAAACCTCAACCATGAAAAGCAACAGAAATATCTGACTGCATCTCAGTGTTTAACCTTGCCATAGAGAGATTGCAGAATGCCCAACGAAAATGGATAGGAGTAGAAAAAGAGTAATTTAAGATTGTGACGGTATCACCATATACATAATGATGGTGTATCCCATAATGATGGTGTAGGGTACAATCTTTCTATTACCTTAGAATTTTTCTTTGTCAGCTCAACTGCCATTTTAACTTCAGAGTTCTTCAAAAGAAATCAGGTCATTCGAGTTCAAGTATATCCCACAATGGAGTCGGAAGTAAAATTTGGGGGTTTTCAACCTAGGGTACGAGCGACAATATGCGGACAGCAGATAAACACTGGCACTACATTAACCAGTTCCTGCTAGCGCCCGGCCAAGAGTTAATCTCGGGCACTTGGTTTAAGCTACCTGATTTTTCTTCCTTGTGAAGTAATTTTAAATATTGTGCCTCGTATATTCTTTTCTTCTGCTGAAGCTCAACATCCGTCCACAATTGCCGTCTAAAAATCAGCAGCACAAACCACCAGAAGTATCAAAACCAAAATGAAGCTGCCCGAGTTTATCTTGACTACCTGTGATCATCTGAGCACAAAAAGGACCGCCCGTGAATATAGCTTTGGGCAGAATATGTGAAAATCAAGTGGAGCATTCTTGTTTGGCAACATTGGTGTCAAGAAACGGCAAAAAGAAGCGTGATTCTCAAACGAATTGTTTTATACATAAACGAGATCTGTGAGTTGAGTGGTTTAGTTTTAAAGGTGATTCAAAGCTAAGTGAGGAGTCAACTGCCCGACTACCACCGCTCGTACCCTATTTTTAATACCTAAATTGAAAAACTATCTAACAAATATAAGTGGAAATTACTGAATTAAAAAAAAAAATCTTTCATTCAAGATATTTCTCTCAGATTTTGACGACTGTGTTGTTTCAGGGGCATTCAAAGTTTAACAACATGATGGAAAAAAAACTGAAAT
The DNA here is from genome assembly GCA_023053575.1 of Branchinecta lynchi. Taxonomy (NCBI): domain Eukaryota; kingdom Metazoa; phylum Arthropoda; class Branchiopoda; order Anostraca; family Branchinectidae; genus Branchinecta; species Branchinecta lynchi. The sequence continues at coordinate 12,147,309 of JAKZAP010000005.1, forward strand.
GGCTAAGGCAAAACATCAAAATTCAGACAGATATGTAGGTTAACTGAACAGATATGTTCAGTGTCCTTTATATTCTTTTACATTTGCTGGGACATCCATTGCCGTAACAGCTTGTGAATCAGGCTGGATAACAGGGCAGAACATCACATGTTTTCTCCAACTGTTCCAGAATTTATTTTGCTGAGGCAGTAGAGGTATGCATGTATAAATTTGAACGTTTGTTGACTTTGGACTTTCTGTTTTAATATTCGAACATGGAAAAACCCTTTCGAACAACAATGGGACTTTCACCAATGGTAAATAATGGTGAATCTTTTGTTCATAATGTACTTAATCACAAGACACAATCCAGTTGTCCGAGTAGGTTTATCTTGTCAAAAATAGATAGAATACAGTAAAATATTTTTAGACCAAGGGCAAGTATTCAAACAGAAGTCATTGTAGGCGATTTTGGAACCAGTGTGACAATTACTAATTATAGTTGCTTTGATATTTTAGCCCCAGGGTTGCCACGGGTAGCACAAAAGTGCTACTTTTAACACTTTTGTCTAAGAGTAGCACTATCAAGAAAATGTAGCACTATCATAGCATTTTTTAGCAAAAATAACACCTTGTTCTTTAAAACGAACACTTTTCTTCTGTTCAACTACTATTCCGTTTACAGGCACACAACTAGTTCGAAAAATACTGCTCCCAAGGTTCAAGGTTTTTTTATTTTTACTTTATATAATACATAAACATTAACAATACTATACTCTGCACTTACAATTATTTCAGGGTTTGAACCAGAGAGAAGAAAATCATCGAATGGTTCAGACCCTTCCATAAAAGAAAATCAATAAAACGAAATCGACCCAACGCTGAGTAAAAAGATCACCGCACAACAACCCATGAGTACCAAGAAGTAACTGAAGTAGAAATAAAGTGAATTGGTTTGAGCCAGAGAGAAGAAAATCATCGAATGGTTCAGACCCTTCCATAAAAGAAAATCAATAAAACGAAATCGACCCAACGCTGAGTAAAAAGATCACCGCACAACAACCCATGAGTACCAAGAAGTAACTGAAGTAGAAATAAAGTGAATTGTGGTGGCATTCCATAACTGAAATATCCTCTACTGCTACGTATTTATACCATGGCTTCGTCCATTGTTACACTTTCAACTGGACCTGTTAGGAGAAAAAGATTCACTTTGACGAGCTTGGGCTTGTGACAATTACCATTTGCCAGCTTTTAGACTTCAGTTGTTTGTAACTACCAGTGCAAAATAATACGTATAAGCTTACTGATAAACTTTAATTGAAGTTCTTGTAAAAAAAAAACCTGCTTATGCTCCTGCACCCTGGTAAGTCAGTGCAGTAGTTTCTGGAGGTGAAGCAAAAGCAAAGCTACTGCTTTTTAGGTAGAACATTAAAATTTAAGCCAATAAAGTAGGCTACTATATATATAGCCCACTGCATTGCAAAATGGAGGGAAAAAATAAGATAACAAAATGTTAGTTGTAGCATGGTCGAATCAGACAGAGGTTGGGTGGTGCGTGTTACACGTTAAAAAAAAAAATTAAGTAAGTAGGGTAACTATCCTAGTTCCTGAACGATTTTCACATTTACTGGCAGATTTCTTTTTAAAAAATTGCAAGAAATTTCCCCGAGGAGATAGAAGAAAACTCTCATCAACTGATCATTCGTTGTAAGACTGGCTTACATACTGGTACATGCCACCTTTCTAGTTTGAAGCGGATGGTCGTAACAGTACTTTTTCCGAACTATAGTATCATTTCTCAGTTTCCGAAAGCCAAGAGATCAGAAAACCGTTCGGAAACCAATGTTTGGAACCCATGTTCCAGTTCTCGAATTTTTCGTCTCAGTTACCGAACTTAGGATCAAAACCGAAACTGATTGTTGGTTCAGTTTCCAAACAGCAAACTGTGTCTTCATAGCGGCAGCACCTGGGTAACACTAGTTGAAGGTTAGCTGTGTTCGTATTCGTCATTCCAACCATTGTTTTACTACAAGCATATTTTTTATAACGCTGTTTATGTACAGCGTTAAACTGCAGAGAGTAAGATATTTTCTTTGTTCGGTTGAACTACCGTTTCATTCACCATTAATGAAACAACGAACTAAGGTTGAAAGTAAGTTTCAGTATTTTGGTACGGTAATTAGGCGAGAAATTTCAATATTCTAAAAAACAAAAATTGTTAACCAAGTTTAGTTTTTCTCCAACAGGTATGTAATGTATATCCTCCTATGACACACATTAAGTATTATTACGAAAATCTTCACACAGAAAATTAGTGGTGGAAACGGGAGGATGATATAAAGTCGTATCAGCCTCCAGAGAGGATGATATGAAGCCGTATCAGCCTCCAGAGAGGATGATCTGAAGTCATCAGTCTCCAGAGATGATGATATGAAGTCATCAGTCTCCAGCGAAGACCTCTGTTCAACAAAGTTATAACACGAGGCCTACTGAATTTCTGGTCTTCACCTAACTTTGTCCATAGTATGGACCAAGCACAGTAAACCAAAAAGATCAATTCAGAATGTAAGATCTTCAAAACTCGAACCACTTGATCAAGGAATTATAAACAGTACCGACAAGTAATTCCCAGATGAAAACAGATTTATCGTAGTTTTCAACCCTATCTCACCCACAAATTAAATCTTGGGGCCCATCTGGAGTAGGCTTGGTACTTAAACTTCAGTAAATAATTAAAGTACTTGGCACAACACTTCCCAGAACGTTCATCCCACATATTCTTTCGGATTCATAGACCGTATGTTCGAAAACCGGGATTATTTTTCCGAATGATTCTTCTTCGACCATTCAGAAACGAGAAATGTGTTGTTTGAAGACGTCTTCTTCGACCATTCAGAAACCAGAAATGTGTTGTTTGAATCGACATCCAGTCTGTAAGTTTCCTTTAAAGCCTGAACAATAAGCAAAATAACTTGACAAACAATTTATTAGAGCGGTCCTAGGCAATGAAACTAAAAACGGGCGGAAACCACAGAAATAGGAATTCGAGGATTTTGTTCAGAAACTCGAAAATGCATGCAACCAGTTTCCGAACAATAGTACCCTCGGCAAAAAATTTATAAATGTTATAGGATGCAACATCAATAAAATGTGTTATCCGTTTGGCGAGAAAGATGCCCTCTTTCAAATGCTGTCAAAATTTGTAATTTAAAAACTTAGCAAAACGGAAGCACACTAATTGCAGAAGACCTCTTTCCAAGTATCAGATATACTTTGGGGTTCTTTTATTCTTTTCAAGTGCGATTCGACAGAGGAGCGGAGCAAGTACAGACAAAAACGCACCAGTACTGAGTGATAATAAGCGCAAGTCTTCAATAGCACGAAAAAGTTCAGTGGCGTGGCAGCCCTGTTTAGCTTCCAAGCAATTTATTGCTTTACAGAACCATTTCTGAACAATCAAAGACTATATTTAATATTTAATTAGAATTTTCCCTCAATAAAAGTTTCCAGCATAGCTAAAAGTTCCCTGCTGCGGTGTTTGTGTTTTAGAAACTTAAGACTATCCTATCTTTTCTACAAGTATCTTGACCTGGATTGACAAATAAATAAAAAGTCCAATGAATTCCTATTTGTTTGAATTTCAATGTTTTACCTTACATTTCATACAAATTGCTCCACTTTCTTTTTTAACAAGAAACTCACATTTCAACAAATTTCTTTGTAACCAACACCAAATTCAAAACAGTTCATATCTCACCTATCTCTGTCGCCGTTTTCCATTTCGATTCTCACAATTCCAAACAGGCAAACGAAGTTCTAAAATGGCGGAATATCGGCCTTCGGAGATGATGAAAGTGGGACGTTTCTACACTACAAACAGGTTAAAGCAGATTGTAAACAAGTAGCTACTAAGCTAGCAGTATAGAAACAATGAACAGAAGTACAAATTGACTACCGGGCGGAAACTTGATAGAAATCTGATAGAAACAAATAAAAAAGTAGATGAGGATTCCGCTGGCAACAAGGAGCAGAGAAGACTTGAACTGAAAATTCCCACTGCACAAGGGTTTCTGTAAGTCTGAACTCACTGAAGGAAATCCAACCAACGCGCGACGATCAGGCGACGATCAGTAATCTCTCAACGTCTAGATCATTTTTTAGAGATCTTATTTTCTGATAAATTTTTTTTTGGAATTTCACAAGTTCTCGCTGGAGTCTAATGTGAACATCTACAAAAAAAAAAGAATTGCAGTCTCGCAACCTCTTGGGCGGCTGGTTCGGACTGAAGAGTGAATATAAAAAAAAAAAACGAGGTAAACAAACAATTAAGTCAAGAAAGGAATCGGGAACAACGTTCTTAGCAATTGACAGGCTAAGCATGGCTCCCTAAACACCGATGGTTCAGTCTCAAAGTGAAAAATCCTCTACATCGCAGTACATTGAATTCTTTGATTGTTTTTTATTTGTTCGCTTTCGTCGTGATAAGTGTCTATTTATTATTCTTTAGAAAATGTATCACTTCATTGTGAAGAAAATCTGGCCGCAGAACTTCAGAATCCGAGAAAAAATTTGACAATTTTCGCCAGATTTCTGGTTAGTGAGAACGGTGATTCGGTCAGCAGGGGCGTCACTATGGGGCGGGAGGGGGGGTACTCCCCCCCTAAAGGTCTTGAGAAAGTACTTTCATCGGGCGAAGCCCGGCGAAAGTTCCCTTGTTTGTCGGCGCGAAGCGCCGGCAAACACAGAAGAAATAAAATTGTGTATGCTTTTGTCAGGCGTCGGTCGACTTTTTATACGCAAGAAATGAAATCCTGCAAACCTTTGTCGGGCAAAACACTGAAGAAATCGAATTCTGCATGCTTTTGTCGTGCCTCGGTATTCTCGCAGGCACATCATGTTTCTTATAAATAAGGAATCCAAAAGAAATACATTTTTTATATTTTTGTCGGGCGTCGGTCGACTCGTCGACACATCGGGTTCTTTTTATGCAAGAATGACATCCTGCAAACATTTGTCGGGCAAAATACTGTAGAAATTGAAGTATGCATGCTACGCATGCCTCGGTATTCTCGTCCGGACATCTGGTTCTTTTTATACGGGCGTCGGTCGACTCGTCGGCACATCGGGTTCTACTTATACTTAAGAAATCAAATTTTGCAAACCCTGTTCGGCGCACTCAGGAAGTTCAAGTCTCATCGGCAAATGGGGTTATTTTTACACGTAAGAAATCGAAGTTCTGCACAGTCTAGTCGAGCAAAACACAGAAGATGGGCTCTGTAGCCCCACATTCAGGAGTGGGTTTAAATTAAGGGGCAAATTAAATATTTTCAAACAGATACTGTGATAGTCGATTATGTGGTAAGAAGTCATGCTGAACACGATGGTGAAAATCATTTTGTCATCGGACAAGTAGTTCGCCCGGAATCCGGCCGAAACCAGAAAGTTTGTTAAAAGTAAAAGTTTTATTTGAAGTTGATTAGATGTTCGATTTAGAGGTAAGAAGACACGCTGAACACGATGGTGAAAACCATTTTTGTGCCGGACAAGTAGTTGGCCCGGAATCCGGGCCAAGTTTTATTTGGAGTTGCTTAGGTATTCAATTTTACTGTTACAATTTATAGAACAATTCTCTACCCGGGCAAGTACTTTGCCCGGAGTCCGGCCAAAACCGGAAAAATTAAAAGTTTTAGATATCCGATTTAGGGGTAAGAAGAGATGCTGAGTCCGTGTATTAAAATCATTTTTCGCCCGGACATATAGTTCGATCGGAATCCGACTGGAGCCAGAAAATTTGTAATAAGTTAAATTTTTATTTGAAGTTGATTAGATATTCAATATTGGGGAAAGAAGAAACGCTGAGTTCGTTTTTGAGCTTTGTTTTTTTGCCGGACAAGTAGTTCCGGAATTCGGCTGAAACCGGGAAATTGGCAGAAGTGGCAGGAAGTTTTCGTCAAAACAGGTATGACTTATAGGGGTAAACACACATGCTGAATACATATCTGAGCTTTGTTTTCTCAGATGATTAGCTATTTGGCCTTAATCTATTTCTGAATTTTAATAGTAAAAGCGGTCAAGGAGTCTGGCGAAGACAAGACCCAATTGTCTGGATCAAATATTGACTTTTTGGGATCCCATCGAAACCTTTGGTCTTTTTCTAATAGAGGGATTCTGGACAATGTTCAAAGAGGCGGAGTTCTGCAGATTATCGAAACTCGGAACAGTCAACAGTCTAGCTAGTTCGTAAGATGACTCCCGAGACCCGACCTGATATGGGATTTTAATCTATAGTCCAACTCGAGGTCTCCGGAGATTCGAATCCAGAGATTCGCAACATCCCCCAGACTTTATAAGACTCGTTAAAATTTTGGGCCGTAGGCCCAAATTTAACTAGAATTATTTCATAGCCTTTTCCTCTAAAATAATTCGGCATAATTACCTGGATTCGGTAGTTGGCACGAATCCCGAGCTTGCGACGAAATTATACCGAATCACTCCATAGTTTTCTGATTCGGTATGAGTTACTCATACTCAGTCTATTACTTATCCTGAACTTCGGTCCATAATTATCCGGTATGGTTGCCGGAATTCAATAATTATACCGAATCTCCAACTTTGATCCAATTTCGACGTCAATCTTAAAATCCGGTAGTTCAAGAGGTTTGGTGGCAGAAGTGGTAAAATTTATACTTAATCCAAAATAGCTTCATCACTTGTAACATTGAACCTCTCATTAGAAATACAACATTTTTATTGATAAACTATAATATATACAATATACATCGTGTCGCTACTTCGATGATAAACAGCATGGGCTCTCATCACTACTCAAACGGAAGATCGTTCAGCTTTTTCAACGAACGAAAAAGAGAAGACCTGTTTTGCCCTGAGGAACGTCAACGAAGACATGGAGCTAATAATACAGCAACAAACAAAACACATTGTGACAGAGACTGCAACGGCCTAACGATACTTTCTCCATTTCATAAACCACTTTTGCGAAATTACTCGCAGTCTTACCCCGGGTTCCCACAAGCTGCGTTTCTTCGTTGAAAGCTGCCCTGAAGTGAAAAACGGGCAGAAACGACAATAATTATGTTCAAGTCTCGAAGCTATCATCCTGCGTTGCTTAAAAGACACATAATTGACGCAATGAGTGTGAATAAGGGATTCGCATATTCAGGGATCAAAAAATTTGTTTCGCACATCGAACACACTTAGGACCGAGGGCCAAAAGTGTGTTGTTCATGGGTGTTCAGGATTGCTGTAAACTAAGACTTCCGCGACCTATGGTCGAAAGATAAGGTACCAGACTTTCGCAGTCGGATGCGAAATTTCGCACGCGAATTCTTATCCGACTGAGTGTACTCGTTGCCCAAGCCCACATGCGTCAATTGTACATAATTTAGAAGTTGAATTAAACTCACTCCCCTCGTAAGAGTTCGTCATTACTGTTATGCAACTGCCATATTCTATTCAGTGCAGTATGACTGCCGTATATGTGTTATTCAGTCATTGTTAAAATTCATTAAATTAATAAATCTATCAGCGGAAAGTCTTCAACTAGCACGATTTTTGGCGAGGTCTATCCCCCTTATTAGTTTCCCTGGTTTCCGCTGAAGGATGAGAAGCTACGACAGAAATTGATATTGCTCTCTGTGCTCCACCTTGGATAGACAAAAAAATCATTTGGTATGAAGCAAACGAAAACAAAAGGGACTTCCAAGTAAGTATCCGGAATGGAACGAGTCTTTCTTTCTTTTGTGTGCGTATTTACAGAGGAACGACTCATTTATATTATCTACATATTGTCAGTGTTTAAAATGGGGCCGAGCTAACGAGCTCGTATCCCTGCCGGCCCCCAGAGATCAAAATATATTGTCACGAAGTGTTTTAGAAATTGAAGAACCTGAACCTGAGCCAGGAATTGCGTACTTCGTTATAAGACCTGCGCACGTTGAAGGGGGTCCCATAAATTTTGTGACAGACCAAACGGAATGAGAGACTGTGGTAAAACTTGGGCGGTAAAACCTCAGGGGCCCTAGATGTTCCATTCCGAGATCTGGACAAGATACGAGGGGGGAGTTGGAGCGGGGGGTTGTCTGGAAGTGCTCCGGTTAGAGTGAAACTTGTTTTCATGAGGCCTTTCATAACTGCATCAGTGAGTAGACAAAGTGATTAATTATAGGATAGTGAATGAAAGCTTTTTTGAATAACTAAGTCACGAGTTTTCGTTGTTGCGTTTTGTATATTGGGTTAACTGTCGCGCGCTCACCTCACTCGAAAGCATGATGACACATGCGTCGACGCTATGACCGAATTCTATCATTTTATCATATTAGTTCCTGAAACTACCGAGCCCCAAATATAACAGCTATAGGATTCAGCTACTTTATAAAACTTACTGTCCTGATGTTATGACGAACTCATCTCGTGATCAGGGTGTTACAACCGTCAATAGTCAATGGCACAACATCTCTGCTGTAACTGCACAATATATCTAATTATTATAGCCAAAGTTTGAGGGCACTAAGGGGGAAATTATCAGACGAAGGTATCTGATAAGGCCCGGGCGAAACCAATAGACTACCCTGGTTTTCTTAGACACCCGGAACTGAAAGTCCCACTGACGCTAAGAAAGAATGGCAATAATGGTATGACATCAGCAAGCCGTGCAGCCTCGTCAGGGTTTGTGCCGTCCCGGTATGCTACCAACAAAACATCCAAATCCTTCTCCACCCATCTGAGGCTTGGAGTATACGTCCTTCATAAAACCCGATGACGAATTGCCGCCAGACGCGCTAACACTAACAATCACACGCGAGATCTGGATATAAGTTATCTGACGGGCGAATAAGCGATTAGGCTTTCGCTTCATATCGAATCGCGCATTAGCCGCGTGGAAAAGTCAGCCAGCACTCAGCACTGAAGTCGGAAGGCAGAAGTGACTAACTTGATGACGCTTGACAGAACAGAGTTGAGTAAAGCAAAAAGGGGGGAAGAGGCATTTTAAACAGTTTTAAACCTGGTTAGGCCTGCGAGGAATTGAAAATAGCAAAACAAACCTGGATAAACGTACACCAAGAAGTAACGTGTCATTGTTTTCTTTACGATAGCGCACCTAGCGGCCAAAAGAGAACTAATCTGAGAGGAATTTTATGAGGGGCGTATTAAAACTTAGAATAGGACGGATATAGCTGCAAAACGTCCTAATGTTATAAAACAAAACAAAAAACTCCTTCAACCCAAGCTGACTGCGAATTGATTTCAGCCTCGCAGTTTCGTCTCTCTAGCTTGAACCTGGAGAGGACCCTTGCCAAGAAGAGCCGAACTATCGCATGAATAAACCGCAACTGGCTTTCTCGTTTAGCGCTATCACATATAAAACAAAACAAAAAAAGCATAAGAGCAACCAACTGACCCTAGGTTATCGCAGTTAGCAAAAATGTATACTGAATTACAATTCGTCAATAACATAGTCTGAAAAGAAAGAAGACCTGTGGCTAGTCGGTAACCTACTTCTTTCATGTACGTCCATAAGAAAAGGCAGGAAAATTTGCCAGAAAACACCTTTTGCACTGGCTTGAAATTAAAACAAAAGAAAACTTCAAATACACCAGGTTAACAAAATACATTACTTGACTATCCCCAAATGAGCTGAACTAGCTTCTGCTTTATACCACTGACTGAAAAGCCAAATGAAAGTGGAACTGGCCAAAATTTAACTCTTAGTTTAATTAATTAAAGTTTAATTGAAATGCAGCTTATTTTAACATCTGACATTTGTATACACTGAAGGGATTTCGTATTTTTTTCACGCGAAGCTCTATAATAACGTCTAGAATGTGCACTGCTTGCACGACAACCAAAATTTCATCCAGACGCGGGAAATCTGAATTTAAAAAAAAACTTTATTTCCAGAACTAAAGACGCTAAACGCGGAAAAGCCACGGCTTGAGAAAGTAGGAAAATAATGTTAAGGTCTGTCTAACAAAAAAACTGTAATTTTTAGTTTATATTCCGGCGGTGGCTTACCTTGTAGTTGGTAAATATGTCAAGCATAGAGGTATCACAAGTCCGAAAAAGTTCGAAATGTTGCCCGAGCATTTGTTGAGTCCCTCTCTGCCGGGTAACTTCCTGATATTCAGTTATTTTGTTTTGTTGTAAATAATAAAACCTTGAACCTTGAACCTTGAAAGAATAACTTCGTTGGATGAAACCAATTATCTGTAGATAGCGGACAAACAGAGTAACGCATCTTTAGTGGGTTCTAAGGTCTAATGAAGTGAATAAGTGATGTGTCGCTAGATCGGAAGATCTCAGCCCTATTTTTTCAGGCATTGCGACTTCGGGTGCGTTCCCCCCCCCCCCCCCCCGTCCCCCGGGATCAACGGACAGTCAAGTATTGCACCGTCTCAGCCTTCACGGTCTAACAGAACACAGAAAACAAAACGCAAATAACAATACACACCAAAATAGGAGAACTTCAGAAATTCAAAGTCGAGATCTCAAAGAAAACACGAATGTATCTGGTTAACGAAATCAACGTTTCAAACATCATAGTCAAAACTTAGAATACAAGGTATATAGACATAAATCCTCGGACTAGCTTTCCCGGCGGACGGCCATCTGAAAATGGCCGCTTCCGAACTACCGTTTTCCCCCGCTCTGCTGGATTTCCTGTTCTAGCATCGCGTCAAGCTCGTTCGTGAGACCGGCGAGCATGGAGCCAATGTCGGTGAGAACATCGAGACTGGACTCGGAGGCGTCGGCAACGGCCGTCGCAGACAGCCTGAAACAAGAGTTACGTCAGCATGAGGCTGCCAAAATATGAGCTCTGGCTGGAGGGGCGTCGCAAGTGCATTTTCGGTGGGGGGGGGGGGTGAGGTGCAGAGCCAAAACTTTTACCGAATCCTAGAACTAAGAATTCGAGCTTTAAATTATGGAACAGAAACGATTACGTAGGAAGAGTAACAATAAAGGGCAGCATGAAAGACGATAAGCCAACTATTAGGCGGCGTTTCGGCGAAGCCCACATGTAGAATATATTGTCGGGCATGATTGCACTAAAAGCTTCTATCTTATTATAGCCAATATAAAACTAAATCGAGCGCCGCAGGCGAAAATTTCGAAATCGATTTTGTTTCTTTAGGGTAAAATTTAACTGCTTCTCTTACAAATTCTATTATTTACCGTTGATTAAATAACGAGACTCTAAGAAGTTCCAGAAACCGGACGGAGCGACGTTCCGGCAGCAGCAGCAACTGTAGCCTAGTTAATATACTACCCATAATCACATAAAGTGAGCGTCGCAGGCGAAATTTTGTTTTGCTTTTTCCTGCCAAATTTAATTTCCATCCAAATTCTACCTTTTAATGTTTGAAAATGAAAAAAAAATGATGCGCCCTTCTAAAAAATAGAGACTATTACGAAAAGTGCTGCAGGCGGAATTTTCGAAATATTTATGATTAGATATTCTTTTGGGGATCCAAAATAAAAGTAAGGACTATCGATGGTATTATAGATCATCCCTTTTGTCTGCGACCAGTGCTTCACTCGACCTCTTCTCAAATTCGTGGTAACTTCCGAATCCTGGCAATTATAACGAATAAATTACCGAATCCCAGTTATTATACCGAATAAGTTTAGACCGATAGCATGTTCGGGATTCTGTATAACTACCGTAGCCCGGTTATTATACCGAATTGTTTTGGTGTCGAGAGACTACCGAACAATATTCTTATTCGGTATACTTTCGTCGGTACTGGAACGAAGTCAGGATTCGTGGTTAACTTCCTAATCCTGGAAATTATACTGAATAAATTACCAAATCCTGATCATGATACCGAATAATTTTGAACCAATAGCTTATTCGGGATTATGTGTACCATAAATAGACCAAATAGTTCCGGCATCGAAAAATTACCAAATGATTTCAGTAAATTCTCTCACCAAATTCGTGATAACTACCGAATACTGGCAGTTATACCGAATACCGATCATTATACCAAGGAGATTTGTACATATAGCCTATTTAGGATTCTGTATAATTACCGAATCCCCGTAAATATATCGAACAGTTCTGCTATCGAAAAAATACCGAACAATTTTAGTAAGATTTTGGGCCTCCCGCCCAAAATTTTTACCGAATCTCAAAGAGGTGGGGGGGTACTGCACCCCCCCCCCCCTTGCGACACCCCTGTCTGACTTTTCAATCTGCTCGTGTTCCCCGTAACAGAAATCACAGGTCCTGTGGGAATCCTAACTCGGCGTAGTTTTCGCACGAAACCTACTTGAAGTCGGGTCGCATACAAAGTAAGAATGTCCTGGTAAAAGCGCATCTCCGGCTTAGGGAGTCGAGAATCCTCTTTTTTTTCTTTGGTTCTCTTCTGTTTCTGCGCAGATGAGTAGAATATTGAAACACATTTTGAAAACTATTCTTGCATTAGTTTCTCAAAAGTTGGCGCGTAGAAGCTACATGGAGCTATTTCGGAAGCTGTGATTAGCTGTTGCTCACGCTTCTGATTGGCAATTCAATGTGAATGGGCTGTTTCAATCGGCGTAGAGTCTCGAAAGAGAAAATTTCGGTATAGGCGAAAATATTCTGGCTTAAAGCACACTGGGTACTAACTATGCTTTAATTTTATAAAATGCTTCGCACATACACATTTCCGACTACCTCTAGAGAGCGCTTCAAAAATAAGCTGTTTCTTGTTATCGCTTGTCATTACCTCTACGGCGCCTCGGCGGAGACGATTTCATACATGGTCCAGCAAGGCGCGGAAATTCAAAAACTCTCGGCCACGTACGAAAATCAATCATTTTGTAGAGCTTAGTGATGTGCCACGGCTGCTCAAATAAACCGTCTTTGTAGCTGTTGCTCCAGCCTTGTCAGATGAGACTTCTGTGGTTTGTGGTATCGGTATCGAAGAAAAGTTTTGTTTTCTGGATGTAAAGCTACTAAACTGCTAAAATGTACAAGTATAACTTGTATAAATAAGTAAGTATAACTTACTTATTTGCAGCTGATTCCAGAGCTTACAGGGAATTTTCAGTTAACACTGTTAATATGATTGTTTGTCAATAATAGAAACAATCCGCAGTATCTAATAACAACGATGGTTAAGAAAAAGAAACTTCGCTTATAATAATAACTGTATTTGAAAAAGCCCGAGGACCATATACAGGTTACTATTTGTCGAAGCTAGTAAATTAGAGTACGGCAGTCACCAAAAAACGCCGTAATGATGCATTTGTGAAAATAAGCTGTCTAGGAATCTGCTGATTCGTCATGTAACATTGTATTCTAGGGGTTGCAACAGGGGCGTCACTAGCCTTTTACCTTTGTGGGGGGGGAGGGGGGGGGAGGGGGCGTCCGGTTTGTGCCGACGGAATGAAAAATGTGCCGACAAAAAAGGCTATCCCGCCAGCAAAGAATAGAACCGGGCTAAAACTAACTGTAATGCATCCGTTGAGATTATTCCTCTGATGTAATTTCGTATTTTAAGTTCACATGTTTTGCTTTTCATCTTAGCTTTCGCTAAAAGGGAAGCTTCCAACGACTGTATCAAGAACAAGTAAACTAAGCGCCGCATGCGAAATTTGTTAAATCTGCCTTTTTTTCCGGAATAATTTAGCTATACCTACCATACAAGTTCTAGCTTTTAACATGTTTCAGACCCCCACGAATTTCAATCTGTTAGCTACAGAACAAACTAGAATTAAAGTACATTAGGACTCGATAAACACGAATCCCATTAATCGTGGTATACCAAGATGAAACGGCCAAATCTTTACCAACATTAAGATCTCCAAAACGGTGGTGTGGAGTGACACACCGAAGATTTACACCAGATCGGATGTCAGCTGAAACCCCATAAATACTAGTAGTACTAAAGTGGGAGAAGGAAAAAGAAATGGCGTTTCACTAGCCGAATGGGCTGACATTTACAGTCGGCTATTTGGCGCCAATGGATTTCTTAGGTTAGTATGCCAATAACTGACAACCGAGATTGTTTTCGATACGCTGTAATGGCTCGATTACAGACGCTTTGCGGTGCCTATCACGACTGAAGCAAATACCGGATCCGGTGTTTTATAGCTGGCTTAAAATCATACGCGGTATGAGAAGACTTATACCCTCCTTTGTGAATATTTCCGACAAGAATGTTCAAAAAACAGATGCAAGAGTTTAACATAGCAATTTTTATCTTTATTATTCTACTTATTAAATTGTTTTACTCTGTATAGACCTAACTGTAACATTAGACTGTATGTCTAACAAGAAGACAAACATTCAGTTTTTCGTTTACTTATTCATTTCTATCCCTCAAAACTGAGCAGTAATAAATAGAGAAAAACATAAATAAATCGACTTATACATTCAATACCATAAGAAATGTTCTTGAACAATAAAGATTGACTGATTAATGCGTTTAGAGAAATAAATTAAAAGCACCGTTTTCTGGGTCTAGTGGCCTTCCACCCAAAGCATGGTCTCACTTTTAGCAGTTTCTGGATACGACGAACTTCGGAGACTAGTTTCTGCGTACTACATTCTTGACGACTATACGATTTTCTATCGACAAACATCTAGTACTCTAGCTGAGGCCCAAAGAGAAAAGCAACAGAATAGAAAATTAGAAGGCTGTGTTAAACCAAAAAATATGAGCACATTGTCAGTTATCAAAATTATCTCCCAAGCAAAAAAACAATGTTAACATGCAGTCATTTCCCCCAAATGTGGCATTATTCTGTTGCTTTCCTACCTCACTTTAGTCCGGCTCACACCCACGGGCTTTGGTGTATCACAGACGAGCGGTAACTAGAAAGAGTAATGACCATGTATAATAGGGCGTTGTAACCTTTGGCAGTTTGAAGCAGCTGTGGGCTACTTTTACTTAAAAACAAAACCGGTCCCTTGCCTTTACTTACGCGCCGCCTTCCACTGAGAAAGTACACTATTTACTATGGCAACACTGATACAAGTTTTCGACACGCCTTGTGTGTGATTGGTTCGCACAACCGCTAAGCTAATTATCTACTAGAAAACCCTTCATGGAAAGGTTGAGCTGGTTAACGAACGAAGGATGAGACGTCAGCGAAATGAAAATGCAGACTACAATCGCTTGTAATGGTACTCACTATTGAGGATCTAACTCACTGAATTGTACAGAGCTTCAGTTCCGCTTTAAAATGTACTATAGTGTCAGACTTTTCATAACAGATTACACAAGGCTGCGCGGTCTAAACGGACAATACTCAACAGACAACTCTTGGGATGTAATCTGTTGTCGCGACAAACGTTCTGATGACATGAAAAAGGTTAATTTTCGGATATCATGACGAGCTGAGTCACCTATATTTTTTTCGGCTCTTTCGGTTTTTCGTCTCTTCCTGGCAATCGTGTAGTGCATATTGTTTCACGCATAACGTTTGTCGCTACAGCAGATTACATCACAAGTGTTGTCTGTTGCAATCGTGCATCCTCGTGTTATCTGTTCAGAAACTTCTGACAGTGCAGCAATCGTTATTTCAAGGAAAGATTCCAACCTTTCCACTGCGGGTCCTCTTCAGGTCTACACCACCGTCGTCGATATACTGACATATCGCTCGTTAACTTTCAAAAACCTCAGAAGAGGATATGTGCGTTTGTTCTTAGAGCTCGTCCACAAAAGGTGTCAAAAGGTCAATGGAATACGATATGCTTACTTTTAAGACTTCACTGATGTTCGACCAACATATTTAGTCAAGATCTTGATGAGGTGGGGAGGGTTTAGTACGAACTTAAAAGGATGAATAAAAGTAATGAAATCAGGAGATGGGCACTGCACCGAAAATACTGGGAGAGGAATACGAAAATTAGAATTAGTTGAGCTTTGCTAAACGTGTAAATGAAGATTCTTAAAAAAAAAAAAAAAAAAAAATTATAGATAGAGCCAGCCCATTCACTTCAATTTGGAACGCATTGTTTAGAGCTACTCTACTTCAAGCACTAGCTAATATCGGTGCGCTCACAATCCCATCAACACTATTATCTAAGTTTCACAGTGGGGAATCGGAGCTCAAGACCATTCGAGAAAACTTACTTGTCAGGAGTGGCGCCGGGTGCTCCCCTGAAGGGTGGCAAAGCTCTTCTTTGTGCCGCCGGAGACTGGCTGGAGTAGGTCATCCCAGATAATGCTGGATGATGCCGCGACGAGCGCTGCTTTATCGTTCCAATATTTTCGTTTGCAAACGGCATCGATTCTGACTCGGTACTCGAAGTTGACTGCAAATTAGGAAGAGTTAGGTTTTGTTTCATATCCAGCTATTTCGGAGGCTTCCAATCAATCATTTTATTTCGCACCCTAATAGCACTAGGCTAACACGGACGGAACTCACTAACAATACAAATAAAACACAAAGTAAGAAACAGTAAATACGAAACGAACATAAATCAAGTAGAGTTAAAATGTTTAGTGAAATACGGAACGAATGAATGTAGGTATCTTTCTGAAGATTTCGTAGTCGGGGAAATAAGCTTGGGTTTCGCGTTCGTCTTCCACCTGCTTTAATAACTTCCTACTGTTTGGAAGTAATTTCTCCGCTTCCGTCTATACAGAAGAGAGGACAGAACAAACGAAGTTTAATCAGCTTAAGAGTAGGATATACTTTTTAAGGTAGCTTAAATTTATTTATGACCCCTCACAGCAGTGGCTAAAGGACGGACGTTTTGTTTCAATAATTGCGTTACCACGGTTGCTCTGCAAAAACGGCAATTGCCGAAATTGGGCATTTCCCAGTCATCCCAAAGGAAAAACTGATATCCAGTCACACCACTAAGTGCCAAACTTCTTTCCCACCAATTCGAACAAAATCCTAGGCTCTATTATTGGTGATGATGAAAGTGAGACGCCTTTTCTGATACCATGATCAATAACCACGGTCCATATCAGATACCACGATGACTGGCCGGATACCACGACAACAGCAAACACGACTTTTGACCGTGGTATCAGATACCATGGTATCTGCAAAACCGCAACTAATGA